>CM025792.1:97322159-97933776 GCA_014635995.1 Sarcophaga peregrina | reverse complement strand
ATATGGAAAGTGATGATAAAACTGCAATAATTGCAAAGTAGAAGAATAATCTACTATTGCCACTGCAAAACAGTTAACAGTGCTCTGTTAAGTGTAAAATTAGCCTTGTTAGAGACAAGAAGTGGAGCTGCTAAAAGTGTGGGTTTGTGTCTTTGGTTTTTTAATCCAAATTTATGTTCACACATATTACTAGATATTGTGTTGACTTGTTAGATGTAAAGCCACGGTTCAAGTGCCAGGTCAGAGATCTCTGATAGAACAAAGTATGAAATAGTATTTCATCGGCGACTTCCTCTCTGCAGATTTCTGGCAAAACTCTGGGAGTAAAAATAAAATTACCATGAAAAACTTCTCCAAAAAATCTGTCGTTCGGAGTCGACTCATGCATAAAATTAAGGCACACAACATAAGTGGTGTGAGTAGCTAGGTCGTAGGAGGCTGACTGTAGGAGGTATATTGGCCGAATATATATGTACGTAAAATTGAAATGGTCGACTAATAGCCGGTCTAAAATTAAATTCTTATTTGAACCGCTACTTAGTGTTAGTTCCTATAAGATTCCACCTCCACCCTTTTTGGTACAGAAATTTGTTGCCACATCCTGTACATCATTTAAATACAGAAATGCACACTCATTTTGTACGTTCGTAAAAAAGCAATTTAGAAACCAAAAGAGCATTGAAAATTATTAGCGCCTGCTGTTTATAATTAAATTCATTTTGAACCATGTACCCCAAAGAACAAACGAACGAACGAACGAAAGGAAAACATTAACGATTCCAAGAACACATAACACACAACGAACAACCAAAAACACGGAATTAAGTTTCATAGAGAGGAGCAAGTAGAAACAAAAAAAAAAAAAATTACAAGGATACACCAGTCAGTGCCAGGATTAAAATTGAAAATGTTCGTTACTAAAAAAAATGAAAACGATTAAGAAACCATGCAAATTGGGAAAGAATTAATTTTGGAATTGAAGAAATCGGTCTAGAAACATTCATGGTCTGCAGAGGATAATCGATATTGTGAAAAACTGGGACTTACTGCATGCAGAGATACAGGCGTCGAAGCTAATTGTCTTCATCAAATGAGCACACAAAGTATTCTGTATAAATGGTGTCCAATCAGATAAAATAATGCACTTGTGGAGGAAATGGACTTAGTGAGCAGAGTTGCCATGGTATCCAAGATTTCAAAACAGGTATCCTTACGGTCGGGCTTTATTCTTCAAGTGAGTAAAAAGAAAGTGCTCCGTGTAAATGGTTGCAAAATCGGATAAAAAATGGTCTTGTGTGGGAAATGGACCTAGTGATTAGAGTTACCGTTGTATCCAGTATTCCAGGCAAGGTATCCTCACGGTCGGGCTTTACTTGGAACCAGAGATATAGGCGCCGAAGCTAATTCTATACTTCAAGTGAGTAAAAGGAAAGATTTCGGTCCGCCTTCTTGAAAAGTATAATGTTCTATACAATACAATGGGCTTGTTTACGTGATCAACGAATATGTAAAAAAAAATGTAGCAACAAAAACAATGGACTAGTTTACAAGATCGATGAATAAACAAAAATATAGCAACAACAACATATAAAGATGTAAACCGCGAACAACAAAGTGCAGCGGACAGAGAAGTAAACAACCAACAACAAAATGCTGTATAAAAATAAGAGAACGGATCAATAGTAAACTAGATACACAAACAACAATAATGAAAACAACTTGTTTACATTTTTAGATATTTCCCGAAGGCCGTTATCCTCCTTCGAAAGTATTCAACACAGCGATATAAAAAGCAAAACAGAGCAGGCAACGGCGATTCAGTAAGAATTCAGTCAGTCGTGTGTGAAGACGATACGTGAGATTCAGTTAGAATTCAGTCAGTCGTGTGTGAAGACGTCACATGGAATTCTGTAAGAATTCAGTCCGTCGTGTATGTAGAAGACACTTGAGATTCAGTTAGAATTCAGTCAGTTGTATGTGAAGAAGACACATGGAATTCAGTAAGAATTCGGTCAGACATGTTGTGTGTGAAGAGAATATTGTGGTGTTGCTTACAAAAACGTTGCAAGCAGAGAGGAATAACGAACAGTTGTTATTGCGTACACGGAAGAGTGTGAAAGGAGAATAGGAATTAAAGTAAATTGTTATTGGTTACGCCAATTTCTAAAGAAGGCACACGGAATTGTGCGAACAATAAAGAATTGATCTAAAATTATATATAAAGATCTGTCGAATAATTGTTTAGTAATTGTTATTGTTTAAGCAAAGGGTATAAACAGAGGAAAAACAAACAAAAGCAATTGTTGTTGTTTACATCAAGTTGTGACAGTGAGGAACAGAATTGTGCGAACAATAAAGAATTGATCTAAAATTAAAGACAAATTTATTTTTATTTTATTTGCAATCTACAAACTCATATTTTTAACGTTTTTAAAAAGGTAAAAAAACGTAACAATACTTTTTTTTTTTTTACTGTATTTCAATCACGGTTTTGTCATTTATTTGGTTTGGCCACAGAAGAGGCGTTGTTTTAATATGTTGGATTGTGTTGTGTTGAGTGTACGTTCATCAGTGTCATCAATTTACAAGTTGATTGTGTGTTAAAATGTCATTAATTTTATATAAAAATACCATCACCACTAGCACCAGCACCAGCCACAACATCACCACATCACAACACATCGACTCCTGTTATGTTATGTAAATGGCCATATCCATTCCATTCCAATCATGTTACAAAATGCTACCGAAAAACAGCATTTTCTGTTCCATTACCAACACTGTCATTAGTTAGTGTTACGGAGTGTTAAGGGGAACAGGAAAAAATAGCAATTTGTTGAGGTGACGGAAATCCAGACTCGAGTATATAAATTATGAATAATTTATATTCACTCTAGTGTTGTTGTTGTTGTTTGCTGTTTTCATTTTCATTGGCATTTCTTTCTCATGCAGAAAATTGACATCATTATTTAACCTGGTGTGTCATTTGTCTGTCTATCTGTCTCTCTCTGTCTGCCGTGTGCTTTTCTTGTCTTCATTGCCATTGTCATTGTCTCAGTGCATATGTGTTTTTGAAGCCAAAAACGGTAATAAATACTGTTGGGGTGACATTTGCAAAAGTTAAATTAAGTGACAGGTGCCATTTATTAACTTCATTTCAATTGACATTAAACAGGAATTTAAACAAAAAAAAAACTAAAAGCCAAGCATTTCAACACCTACTTTACAGCTTAAGGTGAAGAAACAGTAAAGCACAAAAGCATTGTGAGTAATTTAATTTTCGAAATTATTTTGCTAAAGAGGACTACAGAAAGGTAGGGGCATGTTCATATAAAAATTCTAAAAACGTAATATGAGCTCGTAAATTGCAAAGAAAATAAAAATAAATTTCTGTTTAGTTTTAATTAAAATTCTTTATTATTCGCACAATTCTGTGTATCACTGTTCACAACTTGATGTATACAACAACAATTGCTTTGCTTGTTATTCCTCTGTTTACACCCTTTGCATAAACAATAACAATTACTAGACAATTGTTCGACAAATCTTTGTAACGGAGATCTTCAAACACACCGCTTCTTCACTTAAGACTGACTGGACTTGTTACTGTCAGTTGCCTGCTTTGCCTTGCCTTTTATATGGCAACTTCGTGGCTTCGCCTACGCGAGATCTCGAAAACGTAAACATCGTTGTTTCATTATTCTTGTTTATGTATTTTGTTTACGTTTATTCTTGTAGTGTTTGTTGTTGTATTTTTGTTTACTTGTTTACCATTTTTTTATGCTAATGTTTGTTGTTATATTAAGCAGTAAGACAATTTGTAAACAAGTTTGTTTACTGCATTGTTTTTGTTTTTGTACCTTCTGTTAATGTAAAAGCAAAACACCAGTATCTAGATTTTTTCATTTTCGTAATAATTTCATGAAGAATAATATTAGAATAATATTCTAATATAATATTAGAAGTCGCCGTGGTCTAGTGGGTAGTGTGTTGGCTTATTAGACAAAAGGCCCGGGTTCGAATCCCAGGTCAGACATCAAAACGAAAAAATTATTTTTCGGCGACTTCCTCTCAGCAGATTTCTGGCAAAAACTCTGAGAGCAAAAATTGCCATGAAAAGCTTCTCAAAAATCTGTCGTTCGGAGTCGACTTTAAACTGTAGGTCCCGTCACTCATGTATAAAATTAACGCACACAGCATAAGTGGTGTGAGAAGCTAGGTCGTAATCCTGACTGAAGGGTTGTAATGGCCAATTATGTATGTATGTAATAATATCATGAAAGCGGATAAGATAGATTACACAAGTTACTGCTAGATTTGAGAGGCCTCGAAGCAGAGCATATCATGAGTATAACTATAGACGTTGTAGAGAAATCTAAAGTGTCATGCAATGGAACTATAGAGAGAGTTTTATTGAAAGATTTGAATATATCTCACTTTGAAGTGCAGACAGTACATCAGAAAACTAACATTTGAACTCTAAGCTGGTGTAACCTACACTCAAGATATTTTGAACGTTGAATATCATCATTATGACAGATGGACAGATTTTTGAAAAGCTTTTTAATGTAATTTTATATTTACTCTCAGAGTTTTTGACAGAAATTTACTGGGAGGAAGACACCGAAGAAATATTTTTCGTATTTTCATTTTGATGTCTGACCGGAGGTTTGCATCAGAGGTTAGCAAAGGATCGTTTCTTCGCTACTCATAAGCACTCATGAAATTTTGAATATAAGTAAGTAAACATTATTGAAATTTAACTACTCTGTACTCTGATTCATTTGTACTCACTACAAGGTTGATTTCTAAGTACAGGTTGCAATGAGTATGCGTAAAACATTGACATCAAACTCATACCATTCAAAATATGTTCGATTCATAAGCCTACTCATTTAGATTCATACGTATGTACGTACGTAATTGGTCATTAGAACCCATCAGTCAGGATTATTGACCTAGTTTCTCACACCACTTATGTTGTGTGTGTTAATTTTATACATGAGTAGCGGGACCTACAGTTTAAAGTCGACTCCGAACGACAGATTTTATGAGAAACATTTCATGGCTATTTTATTTACTAGCAGAGTTTTTGCCAGAAATACTTTTTGTATTTTATTTTGATGTCTGCCCTGGGACTCGAACCCTGGCTTTTACGTCTAATAAGCCAACACACTACCTACTAGACCACAGCGACTCCCACTTCTACATTCCCTAATTTAAATATTGTCAAAATTTGGCTCAGATGCGCTGATCCGTTCCGACCACGGCGACATCATTTAGATTCATAACTTTAGAGAAATTCTTATAATACTTATAAATGATTCGAGTGACTCGAGCAGTAAGCAGACGAAACACATAAACTTGTAGTACATATTTTTATGTTCGTCCGCGATTCATACTTATTTTGTGCTACTTTGTGTATATGTTGAGTTATGAAGAGTCGAAAGCAACAGCAACATCATACGTGTTGGTTGTTTAGTATGAATACTCATGAGTACTTCAAACTTTGAATATGAGTAGAGGAGGTTCCATGATATTAAAATAAGCATGAATGAATGCTTATAAGTATCAGCAATTATGAGTTTAATTCGTTTTTACTCATCTTTTTGAATACTCATGGTTGACCTGTGGGTTGAACTGAGGCTTCACGTCTAAAATTCACACACAACACACACCTATTCCGATGTTTGGACACTTGTTTCTTTCACATGAACGAAATTAAATATTTATTGCTATCCACTGCCAGTTATTCGATTTTTAGTTCTTTTTTTCTTGTATTGAAACTGCAATACCACCCAACCACATCTAGAGTTTTAAATATTAAAAATTCACAAATCAACACCCCGAAAAAAAGGAAAAAAATAGTGATAAAGATAGAATACAATATTCGTTTCAACTTTTTTTGTTTTGAAATTTTAAAATATGCAAATAAATATTGTCGTTTAACCAGATATTTTCTGTTTTTCTTTTTTCACTCTAGAACAGACAAATGAATGTTAAAATTATTGTGTGTGTCTTTGAATAATTTCGTATACAAATCATCATCGTTATCCTTATTTGGTGCTCTAAACAAATTTTATAACATCTCGGTGTGTATGTGTGTGTATGTATCATTATACCTGGAACATAACCAACAGCTCCTGTTCAACCATAGCTCGTTAAAGTAGCAAAAAAACGTAGAAAAAATTTTTTAAATGGTCCCTCAATGACCATTTAGCTGTAGCAGCAGGTGGATTGACTTGAGTTAAGGTAGGAGGTTGAGTTGGGTTGGGCAACGTGTGGTTTTTTTTGAGGAAAAATTGCATTTCTAATGTCACAACTTTTGCCACAAAACTTTTCTACTTAAAAGAAAAAATTGCATATAAAATTGCCAAAAAAAAAAAATTGAATATTCAAGTATTTTCCCAAAATAAACGATAAAGGAATTGAATTTCACTTTGGTGTGAAGTTTCCAAAAAGTGAAAAAAAAACGAAGAAGAAAAACATGAATTTTTGATCTACAATGAAATGTAAAATCAAGTTGGTTTTCTAATATTCCACAAAAATTTTCTGATTTCCTTTTATGTTTTGCTTTCAGCTTTTTTAAGTAAAAAAAAGAATAAATTTCGAATTTAAAAATCCAAGACGCAAACCATAAATTTTAGCAGCGCCACAGCATTAACAGAGCAAAATTTCCTCTTAATAGCCCATTTACACTACAGCGAAATCTAGTACTTTTGAGATTTCGAGCCAAATCTAGTTGATTTTAACTAGATTTCCCATACAAAACAAAATCTACTTATTTAGTAGATTTCGGCAAAATCTACTCAAAATCTAGTAAAAATTGGAATGCAACCATGTGTTTTGCCAAATAGTACTTAAAAATACAACGCTGCGCAGGAAAAAAATGACATTTCAATTCAAAATAAAAACAAACAAAATAAAAACAAATTAACCCTTATCCTGTATTAATGGCTCAAAATTGCCCGAACAGTTTTTATTCCTCATTTATTCTTCAAATACTCAACTTTTGTACAATTATAATTCTAGTGAATGCTATTACAATTTAAAACATAATCTTTGTAGGGCTTTTCACACGTATGTAAAAAAACTTACGCAAATGGTACTTTTGGATCAAAATTGCTCAATGCAACATAATCAATTTCCGCATGTGTTACGAGCTTAGTAACAATTTTGTGTGTCTTGACAACTTCATAACTAGCAACAAACCCAAAAAAGAAAATAAGTAGTGTAAATATATTATTCGTTGATGTGTTTTTGAAGTTGTTACTTTTCTCCAAATCGTTCTAAAAGCACCAAATATGCAAATAAATGTACCGAATGTCAAAAATGTATTTGCAGAAAGCATTCTCAGACCAATGTTGTATGCAATGAATGTAAAAAAATAAAATGTGTTATATTTTTGAAGTACAGGATAAGGGTTAAAAATAAACAAAATAAGCAACATCTTCTTCCCAGAATGATTTGTGACGAACTTGCGGATTAATATTTTTATTATTACCTATATTGCATATGCTACCCATTACATTCTCCTATTTAACTATTATGTGTAGTAATACATTTTCAATATTTTTTGAAATATATGTCCTATATTTTTAATTTTTTTTTTTTGGTATTAAACTAAATTTGGAAATATTATTGTTCTTTTAAATTTCAGTCAGCTGTTTTTGTTATTAAAATGAAATCTTGCTACTGTCAAATAAAACCAGTGTAAACGATCTAGATTTTGAGCAAGATTTGAAATCTAATCTACTAGATTTCGCTGTAGTGTAAATGGGCTATTACAGAACAAAATTAGACCTTAACAGAGCACTGTTAGCTATTTAACAGTATCTGTCTGAATAAGCCTGCTTGTTTTGGAGCTAATTTTAATGCATAAACTAGGTCTAAGAGTGCCATACTACATGTAAGGGAAAGTTCCAAGTCCTTTTAATATAACCAGCAACATAGTCACATATAAAGTGATATGCTATTGAGAAAATTGGCTTTGAAAATATAAATTTTTTGTTGGAAAATTCTCTAAAACATATAAGAAATTATAAGAAATAGCACATTATGCAGGCTATATGCAAATAGTAGCCGAGAGGGTCTTCTTTCGAACCGTGGCAGTAGGATTGCTGGAATAATTTTGAAAGTTGAGAAAATTTCCGCCCTTTTCCAACACAAATAACAATGATCATAATGAGAATTATATTTTATGTGAATAAACTACAATGATTGCAAAATAGAAGACTAATCTAATAATGCCACTGTTAAACAGTTAACAGTGCTATGTTAATAGAAAAGTTTACCCTGTTAGAAGCAAGAAGTGGCGCTGCTAAAAGTGTGGGTTTGCATCTTTGGTTTGTATGTTCGTAACAGTGTACGGTAAAAGCCTATTATTATATACATAATTGGTCATTACAACCCTTCAGTCAGGATTACGACCTAGCTTCTCACACCACTTATGTTGTGTGCGTTAATTTTATACATGAGTGACAGGACCTACAGTTTAAAGTCAACTCCGAACGACAGATTTTTTTAGAAGCTTTTCATGGCAATTTTTACTCTCAGAGTTTTTGCCAGAAATCTGCTGAGAGGAAGTCGCCGGAGAAATATTTTCATATTTTCGTTTTGATGTCTGACCTGGGAAAGCCTACTATTATCATACGATTTTAAGGAGTTAGTACGCCTTCTAAAGGTTTGCGTCTTTGATTATTAAATTCGATTTTATCTTCACACACAAGTGGCGGAACCTATAGTTTAAACTTGATTCCAAATGACAGATTTTTTTGAGAAACTTCTAATGGAAATTTAATTTTGCTCTCAGAATTTTTGCCCGAAATCTGCTGAGAAGATGTCTGGGTGGAAGTTTGAACCGAGGCCTCGTCTCTAATACGCCAACGCACTACCTACTTGACTACGGCGACTTTTCGACATCCATAATCAAACAAAATTCATATAATTTTGTCACCTAAATTCTTGTTTTTAATTCTAATCACCATTTCTATTGTGGTATTTACTTATTTAGTGGCATTGCAACTGAAGGAAAAGATTAAAAGGAGTTCCTTATTATATAGATTTTGGACACGGTAGAAATGTATTTGAAATGGTTTACGTTTTACACTTAGAACAGTGGTATTTGTAGTTGACGTGATTTGGTCCTAGTATTTCCAGTTTAAGCCAGTTTAAAATTTAGAACAGATTTCAGCAGTGAGTTTTCTTCTCGATTGAATTGTTTTTTTCTTTTTTAACCAGATGTTGGCACAAAGAGAACATGATAAAAATGTGAGTGTATTTCTGAGAGGCATGTGAATAAACCAGAGGAAAATTGTTAGTGTAACCTAATAATGTGTTTATGTAGTGGAAAATGGAAAATGTACAGTGTCAAATCCCTAAAAACTGCGCATTTAACTTGGCAAATATTTTTCCAGTATCGGGATCATTTCTCATTGTTATTAGTGAAACTCATTAGAAAATAATGAATCCTACTGTAATTTTTCTTTGGGTGTATAATTGAAACCTGAAGAGAAGCAACATGAGCCTTCATCTTTAGAAGTTGACAACCTACTGAATGCATTTTTATGCTCTTTTTAACGAACATTGTTGATGTTCGTCGCCTATGTATATAAAAAGCCTAAGATGACTCTCCCCTGAGGGACATTAACACAGATTTTTAGATAAAAAAAACCATAACAAAGCAAATGGAGAGAGCGAGCGAGAGAGAAATTAGTGGCCATTTAAAAATTTATTGCTTTACTGCCGCCTCATAGTCGAGTCCTGCTATAAATTGCAATGAATTTCTTTAATTCCGAAAAAAGGAAAAAAAAAACTAAGAAGGAAAAATAATAAAAATTTTAGTCTATTAAAATAGGAATTTTTTATAAAAATGGCTTAAAATTTGTTGGCATTAAAAGCAAATTGTCATACAAAAATATAAAAAAAAAGAAACAACAAAAATCAGCACTAGAGAGAGCAGCAGCATTTTATCAGCAGAGTCGGGTCATTATTTAAAATTCCAACACACACACTACAAACTACACGCATTATATGTGAAGCACATACCATTACACACACACTCTTAAGCATATACGGAGAGTAATGATTTTCATTTAAATATAACGGTACACTTTAATTATACCAAATTTGTCGTCGCCATTATTATTATTATTATTGTTGTTGTTGTTGTTGTTGATAATATTCTCTCTCTTACATGCATAGAATTTTAAAAATCCTTTACACTTACTCATACACATACACCACCACCACCACCACCACCAGCATTAACACCGTTAAGAAGCAATAAAAACAATGCAAATGCATTTCAAATCTACACAAGGTTTAGGCGAATTTTTAAAAGATTTTTTCCTTCCCTTGTCCCCCATCCCCATCTTCAGCTATTCCCTATTAATTATTTAATATGTATTCAAGCATAGCGAAAAGAAGAAAAAAATCAAAATAATACAGCAGAGCAGCTTAAAAAAAAGGAGAGCAAAAAAAGAAACGCGTTAAAAAAAAAGAGAGACAGAACGAAAGAAAGCAAAAAAATGAACGAAAAAAGACTTAAGGAAACTATTGAAAATTACATTTAAGCACTTTTGAATTGGCGCTCAATTGTATTTTAGTACGTTTTATTGTTGTATGCCAACACTATTATTGTTGTTTTATTTTCTCAGTTTCTCAGCTCTTTGCTAAAGCTCTCTTGTTCCATTGATTTGTTTTTATAATTGGACAAAGCACAACGACAACGACAACGGCAACACGACAATTTGCAATAAAAATTAAAATTAAATTTCGTAAAATGAACGTTAACGGCAAAAGCAAAGGAAAAAGAGCTACGCCTGGCGCCATTTGGTGTCGTATTTTGATGATTTTTTTTTTATTTTCTATTTGTTTTTTTAATTCTTTTATTTTTAATCCTTTTCAGATCCTTTAAACTGATTAAAGTGAAGTGTGCAAAAAAAAAAGTTGAAAATACGAAACAGATTGATTAAGTAAATGGCCACAATAAAATCTGAAATTTTTTTTAAAGAAAAAAAATCTAAAGAGGAAAAACAATAAATATTTTTCAAATTAAGGGGTTATCCATATCTCGTTTTCAAAAGTAAAGCTATTATTTCAAGGAAACCTATATACAGTCAAACCCGGTTATAATGAACTCCGTGGGACCAGAAAAAATAGTTCGTTATAGGCAAAGTTCGTTATAAACGAGGTGAAATCATTGAAGAAAATACAAAAAACAAAGAATTTTTTTCATTTATTAAAAATAGTATTTTTTTTTTTAAAAACCAAAAATATTAATTCTTTTTACCTATCAGCTGATTAAAAATGCGGACTTATAATTTAATGCTGCCATGTTAATTAAAGGTAAACACTATTGCCACACTTCGAAGAAATTTAATTACTGGGATCATTTACATTTAATCCTGGAAAAGACCCACGAAAATCAAGTCGACACACACCATCTTTTTGTCGACCATAAGGCTGCTTTCGATAGCCCCATAAGGGATCGTGTTTTTGCCGCAATGTCTGAGCTCGGTATACCTGCGAAGCTGATAAGGCTATGCAGAATGACGTTGAGCAATTCCTGCAGCTCCGTCAAGGTAGGAATGGACCTCTCCGAACCTTTTGATACCGTGCGAGGTTTCAGACAAGGCGTTCCCTTATCATGCGACCTCTTCAACTTCGTCATGGAGAGTGTTCTGCGAAAGGCGGGAGGGCATCGCAATGGCACTATTTTTTAAAAAATGTGTCCAGTTGCTTGCGTACTCTGACAACATCGATATCATAGAGGCGTTCCAAGCGATAAGTTACTGTTGCCTTTAGTGCTATTGAACACGAGTCTACTAAGATGGGTCTGGCAGTAAATGAGGGCAAAACGAAGTATATGTTATCGACAAGTAAAGCCGTGCGGCGTATTGATTCTCAAATTACGGCCGATAACTAGACTTTTGATGCAGTCAAGGCTCCGCCGTTACCACCGAAAATGATGTCAGTCTGGAGATCAAGCGCAGGATTACTCTTGCCAACAGGTGTTATTATGGTTTCAATAGGCAATTGAGTAGCAGAGACTTCTCTCGCAAGACGAAACTAATACTCTACAAGACGCTCATCATACCCGTGGTTCTTTATGGCGCAGAAGCATGGACCCTATTAAGAACTGATGCAGCTACCTTGAGAGTATTCGAGAGAAAAGTCCAACATAAGATGTTCGGTCCAGTGCGAGTTGGCGATGATTTTCGCATCCGATACAACAGTGAGCTGTATGAGCTCCTCAACGACATGGACGTTGTACAGCGAAATAATATCCAGCGGCTGCGCTGGCTCGGCCATGTCGTTCGAATGAGGGAGGATGCTCCGGCGAGATGAGTATTTGATGCAGGGATCTGCGGAAGTCGGCGAAGAGGACGACCTTGTATCCGTTGGAGGAACCAAGTCGAGGAAGCCCTGTCATCGATTGGTGTGACCAATTGGCGTAGGCGCGCAAGAAGCAGAAGCGCCTGGAAAGATGTATTGCGGCAGGCCGAAATCCGTTAATCGGGTTGTTATGGCCAATTAAGTAAGTAAGTGATATTAATTAAAAGTAAAGACTATTGCCACACTTCGAAAATATTTCTGAAGGTTCGTTAAGAAATTTAATTACTGGGACCATTTACAGTAGTTCCTTTTAACCGAGAATTCGTTATAAACGAGTTCGTAATATACGAAGTTTTTTGTATAAAAATTGATATTAAAACGTTGGGACTTGGAAATATGTACGTAATAATCAAGAATTCGTTATAAACAAGTATGACTGTATATTCCATTAATTCGTAATACAATGTTATTTCCGTGATCGTTTCTAGCTTTATTACTGCAGTCGATCCTTTTAGTATAGTTTTCAGACACTTTCTCCCACATTGATGATTTTCAAATGCTTACACGCAAGGAGATTACCCCCTTTCGAAACTTTGTGGACAAAGTCTTACAAAAAATCGCATAATTTTGATGGTCTATTGAGGTTTCCAAAACGCGAGTATGTAGGTGATGTGTTATTACGTGCGTCATACATGAGGCCGTGGTTCAAACCCCAGCCCAAATATCTCGGACAAAACGAAATATGAAAATATATTTCTTTGCCGACTCCTCAGCAATGTTCTGGCAAAAACTCTGAGACTAAATAAAAATAAATTAAGTTTCTTAAAAACCTGTCATTCCCAGTCGACATCAGACTGAATGTCACGACACTCATAAATAAAATTAACACATACAACATCTGTAGGTGCTGAGAGAAACTAGGTTGTAATCATGACCGAAGGGTTATAACATACATACATACAAACATACATAATTGGTCATTACAGCCCTACAGTCAGGATTATTGACCTAGTTTCTCACACCACTTATGTTGTGTGGGTTAATTTTATATATGAGTGGCGGGACCTACAGTTTAAAGTCGACTCCGAGCGCGACAGGTTTTTGAGAAGCTTTTCATGGCAATTTTTACTCTCAGAGTCTTTGCCAGAAATCTGCTGAGAGGAAGTCGCCGAAGAAATATTTTTTCGGTTTGATATCTGACCCGGGATTCGAACCCGGGCCTTTTGTCTAATAAGCCAACACACTACCCACTAGACCACGACGACTTCGACAATTTGAGATAATTTCCATACCACATTTCGGATGGTATGTATATTACCGAAGGCTTGGCGAATCTTAGATTTTAAATACCAGAACGTTAAATGATTCTTTAAATCGTTAAAAAGCATCTTTAGAAGAAAACCCACAAAAAATCTTAAATTGCAAAATCTTGGAGGTCGATTGAGATTGCCTAAACGTGAAACCACTCTTTAGAAACTTTTCAATAAAGCCAAATTGCGTGTCTCGTGTCACCATCTTCTCTAAAACACATACCCTACAGTCCGTAATCTTCAATTGCAGTCTGAAAAGTCTTTTATCATACAGCCTCAGAGCTCCGGTTTGATGGAAATGGTTCCCAGAGTCATTGTCCAATGACAATTGCAGTTTATAATGTGCATTATCGAGCGAACACATTTTTTTTAGATGTAATGGCTCAGTGAAGAAAATGTTTTTCAAAAACTAAGCATCTAAAGCCTGCTGCTCTATGAATTTTATCTAGAAAAAGTTGCAAATCCAAGTTCATAAAATGCCTATGCGAGCCATAAAATAGGCCCAAATACAGAAAATACATTAGACTCGATAAATTCGAATTAACTGTGGCACTTTCTCTAACGGAAGCGATATTTCTGGCAGTGTTTACATTCTAATAATGCACTCTGAAGAGTTTACGGTTTCATTAAATTTCTTTATAATTTGCTAGTGCCCAATACAGTATACAAGTGCATTAGATTTAAATCACCACTTTTATAGTAAATTTAGCCAATTTTATGAGTTTTTCGATTGTTAAACAACCCATATGCGTATTTTGCGACTCTTTCACTAAATAAGTGGAACTTCAGATGAATAATATTTAACAGCAGATAGCCTTTCCATGTAGGTAGCTTCACAATCACTAATTCTGTAAACCGGTATCAATGTGAACACTTTCTATTTGTTTGAATTCAAACCCAACCAATTCCTTTCCTAATTGGGGAGAAAACGAAGAATTAAAACTCATCATGCCAATCCATTCAGGAAGCACCCTGAACAAATCATAGAAAGGTCATGCAATGCACTCTCTTAAACTCAATACAGTAAACCAATACATTTCTTAGAGTATGTTTTTTAGGCAACGACAGATGGCAACCCTATCATTTTAGAATTTTTCTATTTTTAATTGGAAAACGACGAAAACAGTGACTTCGTAGTCTAGTAGCTAGTGTGTTGGCTAATTAGACGTAAAAGCCAGTGTTCGAGCCTCAGGCCAGACATCAATATAAAATACAAAAAAATTTCTTCGGAAATTTCCTCTCACTAGATTTCTGGCAAAAACCTTGAGAGTAAAAAAAAAACCTTCCATGAAAAGTTTCTTACAAAATCTGTCGTTCGGAGTCGACTTTAAACTGTAGGTCCCGCCGCTCATGTATAAAATTAACACACACAACATAAGTGGCGTGAGAAACTAGGTCAATAATACTGACTGAAGGGCTGTAATGACCAATTATGTATGTTTGTGAAGGAAAACGACACAAAGAATTAATAAGAACATGCTTTATCAGTCCTAAGATCCTTCTAAGAATAAAACGTATAAAAAAATGGGCGAATATGAAGCCCGGACACTCACAAATTTGAAACAAGCTTCCTATTAACAACTCGACCTTTGAAACGAACTTGTTGAAAACAGACGAAAGAACTGGCTGCAACAGAAATGATGTGGTATTTTGTTATAACAATGCCAGGTCATGTATACATACACACACACATACATACATAATTGGCCTTCAGTAAGGCTTACGACCTAGCTTCTCACACCACCTATGTTGTATGTGTTAATTTTACACATAAGTGGCGGCACCTACAGTTTAAAGTCGATTCCGAACGACAAATTTTGGTGATTTTTGGCAATTTTATTTTATTTACCTTCAAAGTCTTTGCCAGAAATCTGCTGAAAGGAAGTAGCCGAAGAAATATTTTTTCTTTATATTTCGTTTTAATCTCTGACCAGGGACATACATATGTATGTACGTATGCATATACTATTAATGGCCAGCGAAAAATTGCTTGAACTTGACTAAGAAGTTATGAAGCTTGCAACATGTATAGTGAGCGTCAAAATAAATTGTACTTTAAAAGAAAACATACATTACTAAATTACCGTTATTTTTATTTTAAAATTGTTTCATTGCCAGTCTTTAAAATTGAAACAAAAAAAAATTTTAAAAAATTTCGAAATATTGTAAAATCTTTTCGGGCATTCTCTTTAAGTTGCCAAATTGAATTTGATGATTGTTAGAATTTTAGCCATAGTGTACAATTTCTTTTGAGGCTCACTGTAAGTTGCTTGTTGAAATGTCAGGCAAATATTTGTAATTATGATTGGAAAACTCTCTAGATAGGTAAAAAAAAAGATTTGTTTGATTTTAAGTAAAGAAAAATTTAATTTAGGTATTTACGAAATAAGACAACACGGATACCTTTTGCATAGAAATCAATGTTTTAGATCAATTTAAATAAATTTGAACAATTTTTCTTTTTTTCCTAACTGTTCTTTACATATATTTCCCTTTATTATTCTTTATATTTACGTTTTAAGAATTTTTTTGTTTCTTTTAATCTTCAAATTGCATGCCAGTTTAACAACAAATTTAATTAATTTAATAACACACTACCAGCCAAGCACTTCAAATTGTACACTGACACTTGAAAAAACCAACAACAAAATAAACAACAGTTAAACAATCAGTTACCAACACTGGTAATCACACTTACACTACGAAATGTTACACCATGACGTATGATTAATGTAAAGCACGCACATAAAGTATTACAACACTTTGAGAGAGAGAGTAAAGTATTGTAGTATTGACAGCATTGAATTCTTTTTTTTTTTGATTTTTGTCTCTCTCTTTTAAAATTAAAACAATTTTTTTATTAAAAATATTTTTTTTTTAAATTTTTTTTTCATTTTAAATTTCATAAATTAATTCTCTAAGAATTTGCATAATTTCTTATTAAAAATTTTTTATTTGTTTTTATCTATGAAAGTATGTAAATAAGTAAGTATGGGGCACACGAGTATTGGTTTGCACTACACAATCTTTAAACAATGAATGCAGTTTTGAGACTGACTGAACTAAAGCATACAACAGAGAACATGTTTAATTCGTCAGTTGCCCTGTTGGTTGTATGTATACGAATACCAGCAACTATTTGGTGAAATAACTACAATTACGCACATACACACATACATACTCTCTTCTTTTTATGCACATACATTTACATAAACACCACTTGCAAAAGCAAAAAAGAAATGAAAAAAAAAATTGAATATGAAGGACCACTACTAACTATTATTCACATGATATAATTGAAAGAAAATACTCTTACACTCACTCTCTCATTCACTCTGGCACTTTGGCTCTCTTTAATAACTGTCCATGTAATAATATTTGCTGCTATTATTGTTGCTGTTGAATTTATAGCACAAGTTGAATATGTTTATGTGTGTGTGTGTGTGTGTGTTCTTGAAAAGGATAACAAGATTTGGACTAACGTCATCACTAAACGAAAATTCACTGCCATACTGCATGCACACACATACACACACACCCAATCAAACTTAAAATATGCACATCATCATTAAAAGAGAGAGAAGAGAGAAACTATTAAACAAATCCGTATGAAAATGTAGTATGTAGTGAGTAAATATGTGTGTATGTATACGTAGAGTAACTATTTTAACAATTTCGAGTTAAAACTCAAAGTGCATCTACAACATCAGCTGTTTTCATGTTCAAATGAAACACAACACAACACAACGCAACACAATGAAGAGAAAATGAGTAAAAATCATTGCAAAAATTTTAAGAGAGTAGTAAAGGCTTCTCTTAAGTGTACATTTCCCACTGCTTGTATTAAAAATTAAAGATATTTGGTGACAAAGAACAAAAAGAAGAAAAAAGGATAACATTTAAGGCTTAATGAAGGCTTTTGGAAAACATTTTAAACCAACAAGAGCGAAATATGTGCGATTTTCATTAAATTTTACGTTCCTGTGTGGATTATTGTGTCAAGAAAAGTAAGAGTTAAGTTGACTTATAATGATGAGTCCTTTTGGTTAAAATAGGTCTCGTAATTCTTCCATTATAAATAAAAAATAGGCATTATTCTACAGGTAATAATGGAAGATAAACGTAGAGAATCGCCGTAGTCTAGTAGGAAATGTGTTGGCTTAAGAGCGTAAGGCCACGGTTCAAAACCCAGCCTACACAAGTCATACAAAACGAAATATGAAAACAAAAAATATTTCTTCGGCGACTTCCTCTCAGCAGAATCTGGGCAAAAAATTTGAGTGTAAAAATAAAATTGCCATGAAAGGTTTCTCTAAAAAAAAAAATCTTTCGTTCGGAGTTGACTTTAAACTGTAGGTCCCACCACTCATGCATAAAAAATTAATACACACAACAAGAGTGGTGTGGGAAGCTAGGTCGTAATCCTCACTGAAGAGTATGTCTGTGTATGGAAACATAGAGACCTCTTCTCTATGGCCTGTGCTTGCTTATCACTGCAAAAGCTCAATACAGCAGAGAGCGTAGAAATATCTCCTTGGGATTCCTTAGAATAAAGTCTTGGTTAGAGCATCTCTTAGTAGCTTATAGACTGCTTCCTATATTCTAACTCTGCAACGTTTCTTAGACAACAGATAGTCGAATACACTCTGATAAGTTTATGCAAATGTTGGATGGTTTTTATCAATCTCCTGGATGTTGTACCCAATTTGGAGGCTGCAGATGTTTAAAATATTTCCAAAAAAACACCGCGTCTTAACACGTTCACGCCGGCACGTATCATCAGTGGCCCGCACTAGTCTGGCTTATCGGTCGGCACGTACCACCAGTGGCCCGCCTTGGACTGGCTTATCGGTCGGCACGTACCACCAGTGTCCCGTCTTAGACTGGCTTATCGGTCGGCACGTACCACCAGTGGCCCGTCTTAGACTGGCTTATCGGGCTGCGTATACCACAGGTAGTCCTCAGTATACAGCCTTATCGGGCAGCGCGTATTAGACTGGTTTAACGGGCGGCGCACTCCACCGGTTGCCCTCACTAGACTGGCTTATCGGGCGGCGCATATTACCAGTAGCTCACAGTATGCAGCCTTATCGGGAGGCGCATACCACCGGTAGCCCGCACTAGACTGGCTTATCGGACGGCGCATACCACCGGTAGCTAGCACTAGACTAGCTCATCGAGCGATGCATGCCGCCACGTGTGGACCGCATTAGACAGCCTTATCGGGGGGCGCGTACCACAGTGTGGCCCCCACTAGACTTACACATCGGCTGACGTGTACTACTACGAGCGGTATGCATTGGACTATTATGTTAGACGTAGACGTAGCACCAAATATTTAGATTTTTAACACTTCTCTACTCCCGAAAAAGGAATACTTAAGAGTCAGGCATTATTAACCCTTTGACGGACGCTGACGTCTATAGACGTCATAACAAGGGTTTCTGGGGGGACATGACGTGTATAGACGTCATAAATTCTATCTTGCCAAATAACGGAGATACAGCAAGTGTCCCAAGGGAAGGCCTCCTAAAATTTTGGTGTCCGTCAAAGGGTTAAAAGCATTTCTTTTTTAAAACAATTATAATTACAAACGTAATAATTGAGTTCTGCTCTATTTCTACGGTAAAAATTCAGAATATTTCGTGAGAATGAGACGAATCTCGAAGAATTCGCATAAAATTCACACAAAACTTTACACGATACTGTTGCGTTACTTGGATTGCCTAAACTGCTTAAAAATCGCCGTCCGATAAAGTTAAAAGAGTTCAGGGCAGCCGCCAGTGGGCGACAAGCATGAATTATAGGGCCAGCGTGAATGTGTTAATCAGATTTGTTAAATTCTTGCTATTGGAATAGAATTCTTTAATTAGCCGGCATTATGCTAAGCAATAAATTATTCACTGGTTTTTATTTTTTAAAAAATAAAATTTATTACCACAACAAAAAAAAAATTAAAAAATAAAATTTCAGTTTGCCTGTAAGATAATAATGATGAATTCGATTTTCGCATAGAGAGGAAGACGTAGCACAATTTCGGTAGTGGCTAAGGCGACTTTATGACAAAAATAAATAAAAAAAAACGTTCAACGTTACAATTTCTTAAGCAAATTTACATACAAGCGGCGGTTGCACAATTACAGAGTTGCACAATGCAGCAGCATATGCCGCATACATGTTGAGTTTTAAAAATTCTTAAGGGCCATAATATTAAGTCAAAAAAATTACAAAATAAAGTATCTTTTAATTTCAAAATATTTTCGTTTTTTATTTTTGTTTTTTTGGCCAACATAAAGATATGCTGCCCTCTGCTACCAGACACCTTCACTAACTTTGACTAAACAGACTCAGGCAAGCAAGCAAGCAAAAGATTAAATATTTACGGAGGAATAAAGAATGACACACAAAATGAAAAGAGAAAAAAGAAGAGTGAAATAAAATATGTGAAGATAAATAATTTTAAGGCAACACATAGAATGTGAACGAGAGAGAGAGACAGAGAGAGAGAGAGAGATAGAATGAGATAAACGTACAAGGAAATTGTATACCAAAATAAATATTATTTCCTTAATGGTCTAAAAAGTTTTATGCACTCAATGGGGTCTTAATAATCTAACTTAAAAGGAATTTTTTTTTTATTTTTTGATTTCACAAAAGTACTTTTTGTGATTATAATTTAAGAAAAAGTACCATTTTGATACTATTTACAAAATGTGTGTGAAAATAAATTCGAATTTGAATTCTTGAATTTTAGCAACGCCACATTTGGCATATCAAGTTTCTCTGACAGGGTATCCCGCATTGCCAAGACGAGTATACTCGTCCTATTTTAAATTTATTGTTACGTTTTTACCTTTTTAAAAAACGTTAGAAATATAAGTTCGTAGAATGCAAAGAAAATAAAAATAAATTTGTGTTTAATTTTAAGTCAAGTCTTTATTATCTGCACAACTTTTGTACCACTGTTCGAACTTATTCCACGTATACAACGGTAACTTTCACAATACGGGCTTGTTCGTGATATTTCTCTGCTTACAATATTTTTGTAAGCAACAACACTTGTTCGTTATTCTTCTTTGTTCACAACCTTCTTGTAAACACAACATTAACAACTGTTTTCTTCACATGCAACTTGTTTGCACACAAGTTTGACTTAATTATAGCGCGATCTCGTGCCTCTCACACAACGGATTTAATTCTCACTGCAACCAACGTGACGCCGTCACACATACATACATAATTGGTCATTACAACCCTTCAGTCAGGATTATTGACCTAGTTTCTCACACCACTTACGTTGTTTGTGTTAATTTAATACATGAGTGGCGGGACCTACAGTTTAAAGTCGACTCCGAACGACAGATTTTGTTGAGAAACTTTTCATGGCAATTTTATTTACTCTCAGAGTTTTTGCCAGAAATCTGCTGAAAGGAAGTCGCCGAAGAAATACTTTTGGTATTTTGTTTTGATGTCTGGCCTGGGACACGAACCCTGGCTTTACGTCTAATAAGCCAACACACTACCTACTAGACTACGGCGACTACGGTGACGTCGTCACACACAACTAACATAATTCGAACTACATCATTGCTCGCTTTGTCCTGCCTTTTATATCGTTGGATCATTAGTTTGATGAATGCTTTCGAAGGATTAAGGCCTTCGGGAACAATCCTAAAATGTAAACAACTTGTTCCATTTTTGTTGTTTGTGTGTCTGATATGCTTTTTGTCTTTGCTTGTTTACTTCTTTATTCGCTGCACTTTATTGTTGGTTGTTTACTTTTCTGATCGCTGTACTTTGTTGTTGGTTGTTTACATCTTTTATTTCTTATATTTTTTTATGCTGATGTTGTTGCTATATTTTTGTTTATTCATTGATCTAAAGCTCTTGTTTATTATTTCTTTTTTCGAACGTCCCCGACCTCACACTAATCCACCCTCACCCGACCGCGGAGGGCTTATCCCCATTACGAAGGGACACGTAACAATAAAACGGAACTATCTAAGACAAGAACGAAAATACATTTTTATATAAAAATTTATAAATTAATGCCAGCTACGTTTTATATAACCAACACTACAATTAAAATCTATAAAATCATAATGTAAGTTAAAATCGTAACATAATCTACGAAAAGAAAAATTACATCCATAGTTCGTTCTAATAGAAATCTAAAGAAAGAGGACGATAGTGCCGTGAAAATCTTGCTGGAATGCTGAAATTCAGGTTACAAAGCAAAAACTCAGAATCGATATCACCTTTAACCAGATTAAAAACAAAAAAAAATCCCTAAAACAGCCCTTCTACGTTCCAAAGTTGGAAGTTTTAACAAAGCTAATCTATCCTCAAATGACGGAAGCCCATTGGCATAATCCCATCCTAAGTCACGTAAACAGAATAATAAAAACTGCTTCTGCACAGACCCAATTGAATCACTACGACAACGATAGTATGGATTCCATTTCCACTTTCATAACAATATTATTACATGCAGTATACTTGTGTTTGGCAGGGTATCCCGCATTGCCAAGACGAGTATAGACGTCATTGGCAGCGAATGTATTAAAAGTACTAAAATACCTTGAAATTAGAAAAGTTCCTACAAAATTCTAGATTTAAAATGTAAAAGGAAAATTAGCTCTTGATTCAACACTACTTTAAGCACACTCCCATACCATCTCCCATCTTCCATCTTCCATTATCTGTGAAAGTAAAAACAACGATTATGTACTCGTACGTAGAAAATGAAAGGGCAAAAGAAATTATTAAAAGATACGGAAGTGAAATGACTTATGTTTTGGCGCCATTAGAATCTCTAAAGCGAAAACTTATTTAAAATTCAAAAGATAAATGGACTTGTTTTTAATACCCACATACACCAAGGCATACACATTTCCAAACACTCATATTTACATGAAACATATTTGATGTACGAGTATATACGTATACTCTGGGCAAACATATGCATATGACAGGCACGCAGGCAGGCAGGCAGGCATTAAGTTGCTTATTATTAAAGTCTTTATAATAAAAAAGAAAAAAATAAGATTGAAAGTAAAAAATCGTTTTCTCTTTAAGAAAGAAAATCTCTAAAGATACAATTGCTGTGTAAGAGGAGCAGAAATAATTGTTGAAGGAAAAAAATAGTACCTTTTGGCATATTTAAAAGCAAATGGAAACAAAGGTTTTTCACTTTTAAATATTTTTAGAAAGAATTTTTTTGTTTTTATTCAATTTTATTTAAAATAATACAATTAAATTAGCAAAAACATAAATAAACAAAAAAGTATTTCTTAAAAAAGCAAAAAAAATACAAAAATATTATCATCGACAGACATGTTTTGAACGACAAAAATTTTAAAGTTGAGCCACACACCACTTTTGTCTTTTGCCTTTTGCAGCATTTAGTTTTTAACTTTAACTTCAATTATTACAAAAGCAGAGCCATAAATCTATGAAAACATATTTAAATCTGGCAACCAAATACAAAGAATAATTACATCCAACCCGGCTACTAACTACCAGCTTCAACTGATTAATAGGTCATTACAATCCTTTAGTTAGGAGTACAATCTAGCTTCTCACGCCACCCATGTTGTGTGCATTAATATTATCCGTGAGATTTATCCGTAACATACACTTTTGGCAATCATATCTAGGTTAGGTTAGGTTAAAGTTGTAGCTTTGATACCAAAAGCTCACTTAAGCGCCCATAGCGGCCCATTGCGACACTACATGTGAATGCAGTACATATACTGACCAAGTTCTACCAAACTAGGGGAGCAGAAAAAGTTGGTCAGCTCAAGGGCTGCACATTTCGCTTTCAGGTGGCGATTTGATGGTTGATCCTGACCCCCCAGTCTGCCACCTCTATGGCCTCATCGATGGATGGGTCAGGAGGGAAGAGCAGAGACGTTGGGGGAACGGAGCGGGTTGTTCTGTTTCTAGGCGTCTATGGCCTGCTGTGGACGGCAAGAGGACAGAGTGGCTGCTGGGCTTGGTTAAGACCGGCTTAAGGTTGGTTGTCGGCTTTATCACGGGGCACTGCGAGATTAGGACGGGGATCTGGAACAGATCTATTGCAGGGTATGTTGCGATGAGGAGGAGTTGGAGACTGTCGAACATCTCCTCTGCAACTGCCCAGCCCTTAGTAGGTTGAGCACCCTTGGCAGGGCCTTCTTTGAGAACTTGAGTTCTGCGTCGAGAGCCGACATCAAGGCTCTCCACAGATTCATTAGCAGCTTGGGCTGGTTGAAAGGTGCTAGGGCTTCATAAGTGTAATCGCACTCTCAACTTCTATTGTTTTGTGTCTGTTTCTTTACATTCCTCCGTCTCCCATTTTCCCTCCCCTTCTTTACTTTCCTATATCCTCCTTTGCCTTCCTCCCCTAAGGACAATGTACAATGGGTCAATTTCGACCTCCGGGTACTGTGCTTGTCTTGACCGACAGGTGCACGTCCTCTAACCTAACCTAAAGGCTGCACATTAAAAGCATGACTATTCTACGTTGGAAAACCAGCCCGAAAGTATGATAAACGAAGTTATATCCTTAACATTGAGGTCGCCGTGGGTTCGCGCCAGGGTTCGAGTCCCAGGACAGACATCAAAATAAAATACAAAAAATATTTCTTCGGCGATTTCTTTTCAGCAGATTTCTGGCAAAAACTCTGAGAGTAAAATAAAATCGCCATGAAAAGTTTCTCATAAAATCTGTCGTTCGGAGTCGACTTTAAACTGTAGGACCCCCTCCACTTATGTATAAAATTAACACACACAACATAAGTAGTGTGAGAAACTAGGTCAATAATCCTGACTGACGAGTTGTAATGACCAATTATGTATGTATGTATGTGTATATCCTTAACATAAATAGATGATAGCTCCATCAAGCTGACAAGAATTGGAGAGCTAAGAGATGGGCATTGACAAAGAAAGTGCATAACAGTCACCTCTTTCTCAGCGGATCTGCACCCATGGCAGCACCCATTATCGAGTTTAGAACCATCGCTTTATATACATACATATATATCCAGGAGTTCCGGGGGTACGATCCTGTTAAGATCCCAGTCGTCCCTACTCGGAATCAGAAAGTGAAAACCCTTGCCAAAAGAATATTAATGGGGCCACAGGATCAACCTCCAAAATAAAGGAGTGACCAGAATAGACGTTGTGCCAATGAGACAGGCATTGAGACTAGTCGCAACAAACTTAGCGAGAAGCACAGTAGGAAGCCAGTTAAGCATTGCGAACAAGGCCTTTGTGGGGATGGTGCATAGAGCCCAAGTTATATAAATGGCTGAAGACCTTCTTACCTTGTCAAGAAGTCTAACAATGTGTAGTTTGTTCAGAACAGTTCGCCAAAAAGCAACACCATATAGGATCGATAGGTTCGATGATTGTAGAATAGATCCACATTATCTTTGGGCAAAGACTTCATCTGGATCCAACCCTTCTACTGCAGCACAGGCCGGTATACGCACCCTAGCAGACAGATTCGCCTTCCAGTTGAGTTTGGGGTCGAGGATCAGGTTCAGATATTTAACCTCGGGACTCAACGTGAGTCTGGCTCTGAATATCTAGGTCGGAATCACATATCTCCATATTCAAAATCACTACACCAGTCCAATGCAATGGAGAGTGCCAAGTTCAACTTATCCCACAGCGTTTGGGGACATATTCCCGACCCAGCAATCTTATCAGCAGCAGTTGCCGAAATATTTTTTCGAATTTTGTTTTGCATGATTTGTCTAGGCTAGGTTTTGAACGGCGGTCTCATGTCTAATAAGTCAACACACTACCTACTAGACTACCGCGACTTCGATTACAGATTACAAAAATTTAACTTCAACAGTTTGGGTTACAAAAAATTACCGGAGAGTGTATAGTGACAGAATAATTGCTAGGCCATGTAGGTGAAGTAATTTTTGTTTCCTTCTCTGTCGTATATTATGAATAAATCCTTTGAAAAAATTAATTGTGGTTGGAGGATATGCTTTCTATGCAAAAGTGTATACGACCAGATAGACAAGGCAAGACAACATTAGTAAAAATTTTTACTTCCTCTAAAAACGTCTTTGTTTTTGTAATTCAAAAGGACGAATTTTGTTGATATTTATTTAACCTGCTGGCCCACTCAACTCAACTGTCGTAGTGATGATGGTTTGGTCTGTTGAGGTGTGGTTTTTTCCAAAGGGTAGACAGTCTGAAGGGTTATTTTAACTTTTGATTCATCATATGAGTTTGTGGTTGTTGTAGAGAATATTTTTGGAAAATTTTCTATAAAGAAACACATTTTCTTTTCATTTCGTTAGACAAATAAATGAAGTAAGAAAAAATTATTAAAAATTGTATACAAAACATGTTCAAGTCCATGGAAATTTTATTTGCTGCAGTTTCTCCAATGCAGACATAAGCAAAAAAAAAATTTTTTCTCTTTCTCATTGAGTGTGTGGTTAGTTAGTTAGTATGTTAGCCAAAAGAAATCCTTTTTAAGGAAAATGTTGAACAAATGTCTGGGTACCTATAGTTTGTTTGTAAAATAATTCTTCTTTTCTTTGTTTGTTTTTGGGGAATTTTAAAATGATAATCAAATGAAAATTATTATTATTTATTCATATAAATCAAGGAATTAATCCAAGGATTATATATAATTAAAGAGCACTAGCTGCTCAGGCTATCAGCTCGAAAAATTAAAATTAATAAGAATTAATTAGAATTAGAAAAACTATTTTAAAAATGTTACAATAAAATGCTGAATAACTCTTAAACATGAGCCCATTTTAGATAAGACCTGATATCTTCGCTTAACACGTTGACTGCCACGGCAACTTTCAGAAAACCGGACAAAAATTATCATTTGATTTGAAATAACTCGTAGTTGGCACCCTAGAAAAGAACGCAATCTGCGAGTTACCTAGTAGTCGGCAGCAGTCTGTAAGAAAACGAGTTGCTGCTGCTGACTATAAAATGGCCGGCCAGTGCAATACCTTCACCATTAGACAGTCTACAGCAATCGTCCACAAGAAGCCCGCAGTTTCTCTTTGGATATAGTCTGTATGGTGTACTATTTCTTAAATGTTCCAAAATGGCCACTGATCTTCTAGAGAATTGTCATATATTTTCACCCAAAAACAATTTTTTTTTTCAAAATTTAAAATCCCGACTCTCTAAATTATTAACGCTATCCCAGTACCAGTATTCGAAAGAGGACGCTCTGGACTACCATTTGCATATGGTATGTAGGGTGTACTATTTCTTATATGTTCCAAAATGATTTATAGTTTTAAAACCCATTTTTTCTCAATACCAGATCACTTTATACGTTACTGTATTGCTGATTATATTAAGAGGCCTTGGCAGCATCCTTTGGATATAGTACGGCACTCGTAGTACATGTCCTAAAATTAGCCTCTAAACAAGTGGGTTTGTCCTGATGGATACTTATAAACACTTAACAGAGCTCTGTTAAGGGCAAATTTTGTTCTGTTAAGAGGAAAATTTGCTATGTTAACGCCAAATGTGGCGCTGCTAAAATTTATGGATTGCATCTTGGATTTTCAACATCGAATTTACTTTCGCAAACATTAGTTTCAAAGCCACTTTTCTCAAGAAGAGAGAGGCCTCGGCACCCCTCTTTGCATATAGTATGGTATTCATAGACCTAGTATTTGACCTAAAATTAGCTCCTAAACAAGTGGGGAAAAAAAGGAACACCAAATGTGGCTCTGCTAAAATTTATGGATTGCATCTTGGATTTTCGAATTCGAATTTATCTTTACACATAATAAAATAATCACAATTAATACGTTCGAAACTCGATTCATTGATTTAGAAAAGATTTCTTTGAAATTATTTAATTCCTAAACCTTGAATTTCCCTTAGTTTTACTTGTGCATTCAAAATTCCCTTAAAGAAAATATCTTAAAAAACCTAACTTTAAATTTCAAATAAAGGAAAAAAAATCTTCTTAAAAAAAATCCAACTTACCTTGAGCTCAACAATCTCTCAGCTTCATCGGCTGTCATGGCATCCGGTAAACTATCCTCACGGCCAATTGTCTCTTTGGGCATGCTGATCGGTTCCGCTGTTTGTACGGCGACAATTTTATCGTCTATATAGAGATCATCGACTAAATCCACTTCACCTTCGATGGTACGCATTAAATCGTCTTCATCTTCACCGGCACTGGTATCGGCATATTCCAAATCTTGCATATCCAAGGCATCAGCATTACTTATCAGAATCGCAGTAGGCGGTGGCCGTTCAGGCAAGGCTGGTATGTCATTGGAACCAAAATCCTCATGAACATCTAAAGAGGCCATAGGAGCTATGCCCTTGGCTATGGAAGATATGGATCGAGAATTAGACGATGAATTTGCATTACTGCCAGCCGAGGCTGGTGACATGGGTGGCGTAGATTTTATGCTTATTTCAGAGCTGCGTCTACGTATAGGCGAAACGACACCCACCGGTGGCGATGTGGCAGTTTTAATGGGTGAGCCACCCAAAGAGTTTGGTCCAGAGTTAGTAGTTTTTGTAGGTGATGTAAGCTTTTCCTGTGGCGCTTTAGAGGCGGCATTATAGTACAAGTCCGTTACAGGAGCCGTTGGTAAAATATCCGGCTTGATAATGGCATACACAGTGCTAGTCTCTTGGGCAAAACCATTCGCATGGAATTTCTTATGCATGTCGGTGACCTTGGCAGCAGTTTCATAGAGTTCGGATTCGCCAAATACTTCACGGGCCTCACTGCCATCGGGATTTAGGCGATAGCCTACGTCCACATAATTAAGACTGGGCTTTTCAGCCTCCTCATCAACAACATTAGCTTCATCCCGTTCCTTATGCGTTTTCGTGGGACTTGTTTGTTGTTGGGACAATTTGGTTGTGTGATGATGCTGATGCTGATGATGATGATGTTTAGGACTCTCAAAGTCATAAGCAGGCCGAAGTTTAGCTTTAATTTCAGGCGAGGGTTCATTAAAACCGCCTTCGTCCTGGCTATTGCTATTCGCCGAGGAAATAATGCTGGGCGGTCGTGAACCTAAACCGGCTGCTGGCATATTAATCGTAATGCTGGATACACGTTTCGATGAAGAACGTTGTGGCGATGTGATATGATTTTGTACACTGACATTATCGGTGAGATCCTGTTGTGTAATTTGGCGTTCCGTTTTGGCAGAGCGTCCTATAAAAGAAAAAATGAAAGGAAGTTTTTAAAATTTTTTTTATAATTTTTTTTAAAAAACAAAATAAAATATTGCTTCGCAAATGGAAACGGTGTAGTATCATTTCACGATAGACAACTAAACGGAGGGAAGAACGACCAATGTAAACAAAATACAGAAACAACAATGAAGTCGCGATAGAGTTCTCGAGAAAGCGAGAACACGAACATTCTAGGACTATAAAAAGGCAGTCAACGAGTAGTAAGAATTCAGTCAGTCTTGTGTAAAGACGCGTTGTTGTAAAATAAATAGATTTTGTTTTTTTTTTTTAAGTTTTTAAAAAATATAACAACGTTTTCATTTATTATTATTATTGTGCTCATTTAACAATTTCACTAAATCATTTTGTAAACTCAATAGCAAGCAATTGCGTAATTTCATGTCACATTTTAAGGTTTTCAAATTGGTTTTCAAGCGGGAATTGGCCATTAGAAAGCCTTTGTAACGCGCCAATTCACGGTCCAAGTAATCATTGCTGCCGGGCTCAACATCACCGCTTAATTCTGCCATTATGGCGGCCAACAGTTTGTTAATATCATCACGCATGTCATCAATGTCGTTGGTGGGTGAAGACGATCTCGTGGTCTCTTGTGTGTCTTGAGTGTCTTGAGTAGTAGAACTGGCATTCGTTTCAATCGTTGAACTTTCGCAATTTGGCAAAAAGTGTTGTTTGCCAGACTCCGAAGAAAATTCTGATGGGGATTTTGGTTTTGGTTTGGCTTTAGAGTCCAGTGAAGC
The DNA here is from genome assembly GCA_014635995.1 of Sarcophaga peregrina. Taxonomy (NCBI): domain Eukaryota; kingdom Metazoa; phylum Arthropoda; class Insecta; order Diptera; family Sarcophagidae; genus Sarcophaga; species Sarcophaga peregrina. The sequence goes on along the minus strand of CM025792.1, from coordinate 97,904,162 downwards.
TCCTTTACACAAATCCATAAACGACGATAGCGTGGCATCGAAACTCGTTAGAAAATCGGGAGTGAAATTTAGTTGCTGCATTAAATAATTACAAATTATTTCCTCGTCATCAACTGTTTTCTTTTCGGCACCGGCTCTTGAACGACTACAGGTACAGGGTTGACCTCTTGCGGTACATTGGCACGGAGTGGGCGGGCAGGTACAAAGGGGTTGAGCACCACCAACGCTACATGCAGATATTTGACCCTGTGACGGCACGCCTTAAAGTAAAAGAAAAAAAGAAATAGAATTGACTGACAATTGAATTTGCTGTAAACTATAAACGTTATGTGTGTATACCAGATCTAGTGGCACCTAGCGTTGCAACAGACGGCTGCGACATGCTCGGTTGACTGCAGGTCGCTCCCATTGTCATGCTTGAAGCTTGAGCTGCAGGTGGGCAAGACTGGAATTGCGATGGACATGGCGATGGCGAAGGGGTACGAGGACGAGGACATGAGCATGGTGCAGTATTTTGCATAGAGCATTGTGCTGGAGACGTTGTCCCAGGTTGACTAGCGTATTGCGCAGATGGAACAGGGCATGATCCAGGTGGACTAGCGTATTGCGCAGATGGAGCAGGGCATGATCCAGGTGGACTAGCGTATTGTGCAGATGGAGCAGGACATGTCCCAGGTTGACTAGCGTATTGCGCAGATGGAGCAGGGCATGTCCCTGGTGGACTAGCGTATGTCGCAGATGGAGCAGGGCCAGGTGGCATAGAAGGGCGCTGGCATGCTCCAGGTGGCGTAGAAGGGCGCTGGCATGATCCAGGTGGCGTAGAAGAGCGCTGGCATGATCCAGGACACGGTGACGTCGTAGGACATGGCCCAGGTGGAGTAGAATATTGCGTAGATGACAGAGGGCATTGTCCAGGTTGAGTAGCATATGATGCAGATGGAAGAGGGCATGACCCAGCTGACGTAGATGTCGCCATGAATGGTGCAGGTGGCGTAGACGGTGCCGGACATGACGCAGATTGCGAAGAACCTGCCGAGGCGCATGGCGCCTGACACGACGGATCGCATGGTCCTTGACATGGTGCAGCGCCAGGACACGGTGCTCTTGGCGGTCGATACTGCATTCGTTGCTGAGGCAACATCGGATTTACACTAGAACAGGATGCTGCCTGTGTAGTAAAGTCCACTTTTTCCAATTTACCACAAGGAGGCTCTTTAAGAAAAGGACCATAAAGTTGTCCCTTCACCAATGCCGTGCATAGATGGCTAATGTAAATATTACGTATACGCCGATCGTTGAGATCTTCTACTTCATAAGTGCACAAATGCTCCAACCATTTTTGGGCCAAATTATCTTCCGGCGAGCACCTCGGAAAAGCTTGTTTTGGACATAAATCCAGCAAAAATAAAGAGTCCTCAGCAAGAAGATCATCGTAATTAGGTTCCATGATACAATACTATGCGAATTTTTCTGTCTCTTCTTTATTTTTTAAAAAAACGTGAGACTTTAATTTTTTCCTCTCTTTTTATTGGAAATATTTTCAATATTTAAAATTTTGTAAGAATTTTTCTTTTTTTTTTTTGAATTTTTATGTCTAGACTTTTAAATTTTTTTTCTTTCAATATAAAAAAAAAAAAAATGACACACAAACACTGCTATTTGATCTCGTAAAAAATGTAACGAGTATAAGTGAACTTATCGATTAGAAAACATATCGATTAGCTACTGTCGATGGTCACTAATGAAGGGATTCTTTCATTTTCTGTTATGTTTTGACTCTTTAAAAACGCTTAAAATATAAGGTCGTGGATTGTAAATAAAATAAAAATAAATTTCGTGTTTAGTTTTTAATTAAAATTCTTTATTATTTGCACAATTCTGTGTGCCACTGTTCACAACTTGATGTAAACAACAACAATTGCTTTGTTTATGTTCTTTGCATAAACAATAACAATTACTAGTCCATTGTTTGAGAGATCTTTGTAATAGAGATCTTCAAACCATGATTACTCTCTTCAAAAGCCCGGCGTCTTCGCACAAGACTGACTGAACTTTTACTCACTTTCTCTCCTGCTTTGCTTTGCCTTGCCTTTATGGCAGGGTAAAGAATCTGATGAATATTCTTAAAAATAATAATTTTATCTTTAGTTTCTTAAGAAGGTCAAAGGTCAAATTTTTATATTTAGTAACAGGCCTCACTACAAAAATCTTAATCAAGTAAATAATGAAACTAAGATAAGCAAATATTTTTTTTTTTTTTTTTATTAAACCTGCACTCAGGGGATGACCCCTACTCATGCAATGCATTGTGCAGGTTTAGGAAAAGTGGAAAGAGGGAAGATGTGAACGGTAAGGAAACGAGTTGTTGCTGGTGATTATAAAATGGCCAGTGCTATACCTTCACCATTAGACAGTCTAAAGCAATCGTCCACAAGAAGCCCGCAGTTTCTCACACCACTTATGTTGTGTGCGTTAATTTTTATACAGAACTGGCGGTACCTACAGTTTAAAGTCGTCTCCGAACGACAAATTTTTGAGAAACTTTTCAAGAAGAGCAAGAGAAGAAATCGCCGAAAAAATACTTTTTTTTTTTGGTATTTTTTTAATTTTGATGTCTGGCCTGGGATTCGAACCCTGGCTTTATGTCTAATAAGCCAGCATACTACCTACTAGACCACGGCGTTAAGGTTAATGCATTGAAAAAACATTTTTTCATATTCAGTTCCATGCAAAATGCTTAACCTAGGACTTAAACTGTAGCCTCAAGTCTAAGAAGCGAACAGACTATCTATTAGACCACGACAACTACAATTATTTCTTGTGTATGCCATTATTTCTTCACATTTTTTGTATAGAATTCTTTCAATCTCGTCCACTTATTATACGAAAGGCCCGGGTTCGTATCCCAGGTCAGACATTAAAACGGAAAATATTTCTTCGGCGACTTCCTCTCAGCAGATTTCTGGCAAAGACTCTGAGAGTAAATAAAAATTGCCATGAAAAGTTTCGAGTTCGAAGACGACTTTAAACTGTAGGTTCCGCCCCACTGTTTTATAAAATTAATGCACACTACACAAGTGGTATACAAAGCTAGTTCGTAATCCTAATTGAAAGGTGGTAATGACCAATTATGTTTGTGAATATATTTAGACAAAGTAATTACAAAATCATACAAGAGGATAGGCAGCACTATGTTCAGTTCCTTACTTTAGGAACTCAACAAAATTTTCAGAAAATCCCTTTTGTAACGCAGTGTATTAAAATTTTATTTAATATTTCGTTAGTCTTTACCAAACGATAATAACTTTATGATTCACTAGCCCAGCTAAACACGTGGTTGGGCATCTAAAAATAGTCTGGACTGTACAATAGTACAGAAAATGTTAAGGTTGCCTATGATTGATGAGAAAATCTTTTATAAACAAATTTTATTTTTAAAATTCTGCTTATTTTTTTTTTTTTTTTGTTTTTTTATTTAATAAACATAAAAACTAAAAAAAAAACCTAAAAAAAAATGGAATGGAAAAAAGCAATCAAAATTTAAACAAAAAAATCCTATAACAACGCAAACATTGCTCTTTGTCTTCAATTAAAACTAAAATATAAAAAAAAAAATTATTTCCCAACACTGGCAATAAAAAATTAAAATTAAAAAAAAAAATTGTTCAACCTGAATAATAATAAAAACAAAAAAGAAGAAGAAAAATGCAAAAACAAAAATTAAATAAATATAGAGCGGGCCAAATAAATATTTATAGAGAGAATTTTTGTGTTAGATTCACTGTGTATGTGTGGTTATGTGTTTTTATTTGTGGTTACTTTGAAAATTAAAAATTTGAAAAAAAAGAGAAAGAAAAACTTGGAGAAATTTCAATTTAAAAAAGTAACAGGTACACAGAAAATATTTTGTGCCAAAAAAAAAAAATAAAAATTCTTCAGCAAAATACTAAAAAAAACCCAGGCAATGTGTTGGAAAAATGTTAATCGCTTTAAAAAATTATAATAAAGAATGTGTGTGAAGATGAATTCGAATCGAACCAAAGACGCAAACCCACATTTTTAGTAGCGCCACTTCTTGCCTCTAACAGGGTAAACTTTGCTATTAACAGAGCACTGTTAACTTTTTAACAGTAGCAATAGGGGATTATTCTACTATTTGTAAATGACAGTATTGAAGTGTAAAGGATGGTTGACGCAGATGTGGGACGGAAATTTCCCCAGCTCTCATAATCATTATAGCTATCCCACTATCTCGGTTCGAACGAAGACCCTCTTCGCTACCATTTGTATATAGTCTGTATGGTGGTCTACTATTTCTTATATCTTCCAAAAAGGCCACTGATCTTCTAGAGAATTTTCAAACAAAAATTTTATATTTTCAAAGCCAATTTTCTCAATAGCATATCACTTTTTATGTCACTATGTTGCTGGTGAAGTCACCGTGGCCTAGTAGGTAGTGTGTTGGGTTATTAGACGAAAGGCCCGGGTTCGTATCCCAGGTCAGACATCAAAACGAAAAAAAGGCAAAGACTCTGAGAGTAAAATTGCCATGAAAAGTTTCTCAAAAACTCTGTCGTTCCGAGTCAACTTTAAAGTGTAGGTCCCGCCACTTCTGTATAAAATAAACACACACAACATAAGTGGTGTGAGAAGCTAGGTCGTAACCCTGACTGAAGGGTTGTAAAGGCCAATTATGTATGTATGTATGTTGCTGGTTATATTAAGAGGCCTTGGCATCTTCCTTTGCATGTAGTATTGCATGTCGTATGGTCCTCATAGACCAAAAGTATTTTCCAAAATTAGCTCCTAAACAAACGGGTTGTTCAGATGGATACTGTTAAATAGTTAACAGTGCTCTGTTAAGGACAAATTTTGTTCTGTTAAGAGGAAATTTTGCTTTGTTATCGTCAAATGTGCCGTTGCTGAAATTTATGGACTGTGTCTAGGGTTTTCAAAGTCGAATTTATCTTCACACACATTATACATCAATTATGGCTCAAGTTATGATCTAAGCATATGGACTTCACAACAAATCATAACATAGGTACATACATAATTGGCCATTACAACCCTTCAGTCAAGATTATTGACCTAGCTTCTCACACCACTTATGTTGTGGGCGTTAATTTTATACATAAGTTTCGGGACCTGCAGTTTAAAGCCGACTCCCCACGACAGATTTTGTTTGAGAAACTTTTCATGGCAATTTTACTCTCAGAGTCTTTGCTAGAAATCTGCTGAGACGAAATCGCCAAAGAAATATTTTTTGTATTTTATTTTGATGTGTGACCTGAGACTCGTCTAATAATACGTCTAATAAGCTAATAAAAAAAACTGATCTAAGATCTCAAAGAAAATAACACATTTGTAACTCGAATAGGATCATTCTATCCCTGTACAGAATTAATTAATTTCTTAGATTCGAGGACGTGTACTTGTCGATTAAGACAAGTACAGTACCCAGAGGTCGTATAGACCCATTTATTTCTTTCTCTTACTAATTTAAAATATCTGTAGGGTGTAGGGTATATTTTGTGTTATGGCTGCTATAAAACTGTAGCCAAAAAGCCAAATAGTCTCGCAAAATTAGAATCTAAAGAAACAAAAAAAACTCACAGCAGACTAATAGGAATGACAACCAAAAATAGCAAAAAAAAAATAGCAAAAGAAAAAGAATAGCAAAAACAAAATAGCAAAAAACATTGTCGCCACCAATAGGCTATTTTTTCAACACATACGTACAACAAATCCGATATTTATCGATATAGACTTTAGATTTGTAGATAATTTTAGAATGTTTCGTGCATGTGTCTGGGAATTATTAGAAGGAATTTATAAAATTAATTGGGACTAAACTAAACGTACATACGTTAACAATACAAGAACAACAAGAATAGACAATAAATAATTTTTTTTTTTAATTTTTTGTTTATTTTTTTTAATAAAAAAAATGGAAATGGAAATGCACGAGAGAGAGCGGAGAGGTGGACCTGCAGGAAATAGACTTTTATAGTCTATTATTACAGCAATTTTTAATTAAATGTTACATATTGTTTATGATCTCAAACACACACACACACACACAAAATATCTATATTTATTTTGTTTGTATTTTTTTTTTATTAATTTATAGTGTATTTAATTAAATTAAAAAAAAGAATTAAAAAAGAAAATTAAAAAAAATTAATACTGACCTCGACAGGGATTGCAGAAGTTGCGTATGCTTAAACACATGTTGTTTAATGATTTTAATTTTTATTTTTATTATTTTTTTTATGAATTTTCAATATGAAATTTAATTTAATTTTGTGTTCTTTTCGATTCAAATTAAGTTTTTAAATAAAATTCTTTGCACAAGATAAACACTTTGATGTAAAGGAACATAAGTTTTAAAAGTTTTATTTAAAATGATTGTCAACATTATTTAAACTGTACGGAACACAAACACCGGTTAAAGAGAAACGTTACAAAATCACTGTATTTAATTAAAAATTTAATCAAATCAATGCATATGTTGTTCATAAAATTCTGTGTGGGAAGATAAATTTGAAATTGAAAATCCAAGACGCAATCCATAAATTTTAGCAGCGCCACATTTGGCATTAACAGAACAAAATTTGCATTTAACATAGCACTATTAACTGTTTAGACAGTTAACAGTGCTCTGTCAAAACAAAGTTCACCATGTTAAAGGCAAGAAGTGGCCTTGCTAAAAGTATGGGTTTGCGTCTTTGATTTTTAAATTCGAATTTATCTGCACATATTAATACAATACGATGGGAATTAATTCACTTTTTTTTTCTTTCTTTTTTATAAAAAATAAACTAATAAACAAATTTATTTGCAATTTGAGACTAACTTAAGGGGTTAGTATACTTCTTAATTTTCAAAAAACGAGCCGTAGAATTGAGGAAAAATCTTCTTTTCCTTCAAACGATACAAAAAAGAAAGAAGGAAAACCTAGAATAGTACAACGCATCCCGGTAGGTGCCACTTAAACGCATTTTTTTCGAAATCACTTTTTTAATTCGCTGTTATTTTAGGACAATGTTCCTAGGACGAGTAGCTTTAGCCTGAACTATAATATTTTTATTAAGCAATTAAGGTAGAACAAGTAGGGGAAAAAAATTCAAACGACGCCATTTTCTTATTGCTGTTACGTTTTTAAATTTGTGTTTAATTTTAATTAAAATTCTTTATTGTTCGCACAATTCTGTGTGCCACTGTTCACAACTTGATGTAAACAACAACAATTGCCTGTTTTTGTTATTCCTCTGTTTATATCCTTTGCATAAGCAATAACAATTACTAGACAATTATTCGACAGATCTTTGTAATGGAGATCTTCAAACTACGATTACTCTCTTCTAACACACCACGTCTTCACACAAGACTGACTGACTTTACCTTGCCTTTTATATGGAATGTTGTTGAAGAAAAAATACTTCCGTCACCTACTTTGCCTTGCCTTTTATATGACAAAGTGAACAGTCTGATGAATGTTCTTGTTCTTTGTCAAACGGAGCCATTCCACAGATGATCTAGATCGCAAAGTTGTTACATGGATGGCTCTACGACGGGATTGGGCCTTTATATAGAAGAACTAAAAACTTATGCTATCGGAACTAATACGAACTTTAAACGGACGTATACTGAAACAGGGAATGTATGTTCTCGACTAGTAATCAGTTGGTAAGTTTGACGTGACAGACAATCAAGACAATAATATCCAGGAATATGGGATCAAAGACTGTCTGTATGGAGTGTAAAAAGACGATTAACAATTACAGCAGGCATGGAACTATTGTGGAATAAATTGTGGAAAATACTTTTAGGCGATCCTACTAATGAGAAAACCTTGTAAGCGAGAGCATGGTAGTAAGCGTACTCACGGGACAATCCGCCTTACATCTACCCATAAATGTATTGGCGGGCTGGAAAGTGATGAAAGCAGTTTTTGTATCATTGCCAAGAGTTTCTTGGACCCAAATCGCGGGAAGAGTCTGGTTAAGGGCTCGGTGTGGAGTTGCATTTTTCAACTGGGTGCCGTGGCCCAAAGATCGGACGAAAATAGAAAATAGATAGGCTCCGCTCCTAACCACGGGGGAAGTCATGTCCAACTACATGGCTTCGAATAGGTACTCAGGTGTTACAGTCTGTTACATTTGGGGTCGTTGGTAGACGCATCGGGGGATTAGGTTCACGCGGACAGGCACCCATGTAAAACCAATCATCGTTGCCAAGAGATTCCAATATATCAGATAACACTACATCAGACAAATCTCGTCTCAGAGGAGTGAACTGGATAACGTTAAGGAAGTTTGTATATAGAAAGTAAGGTGGTACTCAGGGGATGACCCCTACTCATGCAGTGCATTGTACAGGTTTAGGAAAGGTGGAAACAGGGAAGATGCGAACGGTAAGGAAACGAGTTGCTGCTGGTGACTATAAAATGGCCAGTGCTATACCTTCACCATTAGACAGTCTACAGCAATCGTCCCCAAGAAGCCCGCAGTTTCTCACACCACTTATGTTGTGTGTGTTAAATTTATACAGAAGTGGCGGGACCTACACTTACTGGTATTCCTACTGGTAAGCTTTCAACAAGCCAATAAGGTGGCTTGAACGTATGTCAACAGGCATGAGACTTTTGTTTGTCTACTCCCCCTCAACCTACCGCATACCTACATATCTCCTCTAGTGAATTGTGGGTCTTAATTACATGATGGACTACGTAATCAGGGAATTTTTACATAGGAGAACAAAGTTTTAATTTCAATATAACATGCTAAACATCTAATCGTACTAATTAAAGCATTTACATTTAAAGTGAACGAGGCTAGGAAAGGAAATTTAAATCAAAAGCCCACTTCAATGAAACTCTTCTATTCATGATATCCTTGTAGTTGTCCAAAGTGTAATTAATAAACTTTAAATCATTCTGTTTTTGTGTTTATATTTACTGTGCTAATAATGTTTATCTAATAAATAGTCATAATAATGCAACAAAGGGGAGTCATAAACAAATGGAAGCCAATATTCAACAAGTTTCTGGTGGAATTACTGCCACAGAGTATTGCTACAAAAGCTTCAGCGAAAGCAGATATGACTTCAGTTGCTTGTAGAAAGAACAGCATGAAGCACTATCATCACCTCATCGGTTTAATAATCGTGACCGTATTTGCTACTCTCACTGAAAGCTCTGAAGGCACGGAAATATTTCGTTTAAAAATCTGTGAAATTATTAAAAACGGCAATAGTCCCTTAAATATTCTGTACAAACTTAAAAAAGAAAATATAAACTCAAGCTTTAAACATCCATGGACACTTGAGGAAAACTGGAATACATTCTATGGCTGCTTGGCTCAAATACCAATCGTGTTAAGGGATTTGCAAAAGCTTAGCCAAGAACCATTACGTTCATCGGCTAGTTCCAGCATATTTTTTATGGACACTTTAAAGTCTATGAGACAAGTATTGGACTTTTTAAATCCCCAACAAAAATGGAAACCTGGCCACTGTTATGTCTTCATATGGCTAATACCAGATAAACAGGCATTAAAACGTTTCTTTGAAAAAGTATGGCAGAAAAATATTTTAAATGTCATCACAGCTGTGTTTCCGACACAGGAAATCTATACATTTGAGCCGTTCACGGAGCAGGGTTTTCAAGTGAAACTTTTAAGGGAGGAGCCATATTTTTATGATAAATTAAAAAATTTCCATCAATTTGAATTGCGTATAAGCATGTTTAAAGATAATATAAGAGCCGTGCCTCTAGATAATTTTACTACGCAGGGTTATAAAAAAGTGGATGGTATGGTTGCACGAACTTTAGTTGAGCACTTAAATGCCACCGCTTTGTATATAACGCCTACGGATAATCAAGCAACTTATGGCGATAGGGTAAATGGCAGTTTTATTGGTGCCTTAAAGGATATACAATCCGGATTAACGCATATTGGCTTCAATTATCGTTTCACGTTGGATGATGTCAAACCCTATATAGAGGAACTGTACCCCTATAAAAAACGTCTCCTGTATTTGGTAGTGCCCGCAGCCAAAATGAAACCCGAATATTTAATATTTGCTAATGCCTTTACCTATTCCCTGTGGCGTCTGCTGCTCATCAATTTCCTTTTGGTCCTGGTAATATTTTTTATTTTACAAAAGCTAGTCGTACGTTTACCCTGTCGCCCGGAAAATGCTCTTAACAATTGGAGTTGGTATGAATTGTTGGATATGTTTGTGAAAACCCATATCGGCCAACCGGTAGAACACTTTTCCCATATAAGTTCCCTTCGCCAGTTTCTGATAACCTGGATTTTATTCAGTTACGTATTGACCAGCATTTATTTTGCCAAATTGGAGAGTAGTTTTGTACAGCCACTGTATGAGAAGGAAATTGACAGACTCGATGATTTAACAGAGTTGAAAGTGCCCATTTATGGTTTTAATGTGGCATTTGAAGCCGTGCAAGTCTCTTTGGATCCACGTTATTTCCAAATAATAGAAAATCATAGCATCCGAGTATCAACCCATATTGGCGATGATGAATTCTTTTTGAATCTACAAAAGAAACGTAGAAATATTGCCTTAATTGTACGTGATGAGCTGGCCAAAGCTATTGTGGCCAACAGTTATAACAACGAAACTAAGAGGCCCACTTTCCATATAGTCAAGGAACATTTACGTTCCCTTACGGCCTCGTATGTATTGCATAAGGGTTCTCCTTTTATTCATAAATTTCAAACTGTGGTAAGTAATATTTATGAACACGGTTTAGTAAAGCATTGGCTTGAAATCGATTCGCAAGAGAGAAATTATCTGCATCGCTCCGATGAGCATTTAGAGGACTTGGAAAATGATTCTATTTTAGAGGACTCCAATGAGGCAGCCGGAGGTATATTATCATCATCAGAGTTAAGTAAAAACAAAGTGGTTTTAAATATGGAAATTCTTCAAGGTGCCTTCTATTTGTGGTTTTCCGGCATTTGCTTGAGTGTGATTGGTTTTGTTGCAGAGCATTTGTTTTGGCATCATAAGATGCGAAAGCAAAGCAGAAAAGTAGCTGCATATGAGCCTTAAAATAATTGAAATGTTCCTTTTAGAAACACTAAAAATTAAATAAAAATAAATTTGTTTTTAGTTTTAATTAAAATTCTTTATTATTCGCTCGATTTTGTGTGCCACTGTTCATAACTTGATGTAAACAACAACAATTGCTTTGTTTGTTATTCTTTTGTTTACATTCTTTGCATAAATGAACAATTATTCGACAGATCTTTGTAAGGAAAATCCGCAAACCACGATTACTCGCTTCAAACACACCGCGTCTTCACACAAAACTGACTGAACTTCACTAACTATGTCACCTACTTTGCCTTGCGTTTTATATGACAAAGTGAACAGTCTGATGAATGTTCTTGTTCTTTGTCAAACCGATCCATTCCATAGATGACCTGGCCCCCAAAGACGGCTCCAAGTAAATGGAGGTACGACGGGATTGAGCTTTTATATAGAAGAACCAAAAACTCATGCTATCGGAACTAATACGGATTTTAAACGGAGGTATGCGGAGGAATGTATGTTCTGGACTAGCAATCAGTTGGTAAGTTTTACGTGACAGACAATCAGGGCAATAATATCCAAGAATATGGGATCAAAGACTGTCTGCATGGAGTGTAAAATGATGATCGACAATTACAGCAGGCATGGAAATATTGTGAAATAAATTGTGGAAAATACTTTTAGGCGATCCTAATTATGAGAAAACCTTGTCAGAGATAGTATGCTAGTAAGAGTACACACGGGACAATTCGCCTTACATGTACCCATAAATGTATTGGCGGGTTGGAAAGTGATGAAAGTAGGGCATTTCGTGAAGACATTCACTCGTTGCTTGCTTTGTCATGCCTTTTTTTATGGCAGAGTAAACAATCTGATGAATGTTCTTGAAGGCAAATATTCGCTACGATGTGCCATTTGTTAAACAGCCATTCGTTGCATTATCTCTGGGCATTATATAGCGCGCACCCAAATACAGGCCATCCGGCCATTAATCCTTTTGTGGTAAATTTTCCAAAGATCTAACGCTATTTGAAATTGATGGAAATTTTTTAATTTATCATAAAAATATGGTTCCTCACTTAAAAGTTTCACTTGAAAACCCTGCTCCGTAAAAGGCTCAAATGTATAGATTTCCTGTGTCGGAAACACAGCTGTGATGACATTTAAAATATTTTTCTGCCATACTTTTTCAAAGAAACGTTTTAATGCCTGTTTATCTGGTATTAGCCATATGAATACATAACAGTGGCCAGGTTTCCATTTTTGTTGGGGATTTAAAAACTCCAATACTTGTCTCATAGACTTTAAAGTGTCCATAAAAAATATGCTGGAACTAGCCGATGAACGTAATGGTTCTTGGCTAAGCTAGTGCAAATCTCTTAACACGATTGGTATTTGAGCCAAGCAGCTATAGAATGTATTCCAATTTTCCTCAAGTGTCCATGGATGTTTAAAGCTTGATTTTATATTTTCTCTTTTGAGTTTGTACACAATATTCAAGGGACTATTGCCGTTTTTAAAAATTTCCCAAATTTTAAAACGAAATGCTTCTTCTTCAGTTTCTTTAACAGTTTTAATAGGCGTCACTTTAATTGCTGGTGCTGGTGAGAAACTAGTGTTGCATGTTGTGTTTACTAAGGCCAACTAATTTGTTTTGTTTGTCTAGTCTGAGAATTTAGTGGATTGTTGCTGACTTGCAACCAACTTGTTGCATGTTTTAAAACAATTTAAAAATATTTGTTTTGCTTTTTTGTTGTTGTTGTTGTTGTCTTTATTAATATTATATCGTGTTAATTAACAATATTTACATATTAAATAAGATTAATAAAAAAAAAGGAAGATGTATGTCTGATTTAGAGTCTATCAGTTATTTTATGCAACAACAACAACGACTACAAAAATGTGTATAACAGTCTATAACCGGGGACAATAATTGTGTGGGCTTTACTTACTTCGCTTAAACTATGGCCATTGAACGCGTTTGATGTCTGCTTTCATAATTAAATTATTTGGGTTATTTGTCAATTTATTTTGTATCAGAAAAAAGAACGAAAAACTTTTTTCATAATTTTACACATAAATTGTTAAGCAATGTCTTTAAAAATAAAATTAAAAAAGTAAAAATGTGTGTGAAGATAAATTCGAATTTGAAAATCCAAGACACCAACCATACATTTTAGCAGCGCCACATTTAGCGTTAGCAAAGCAAAATTTGCCCTTAACAGAGCACAGTATCCATCTAAACAAATCCACTTGTTTAGGACCTAATTTTAGGACAAATACTAGGTCTATGAGTACCATATAATATTCAAAGAAAGGTTCCAAGGCCTCTTAATATAATCAGCAAGAAGTTCACATATAAAGTGATATGCTATTGGGAAAATTGGCATTGAAAATATCAATTTTTTGCTTGAAAATTCTTTAGAAAATCAGTAGCCATTTTGAAAGTTGGCCATATAAGAAATAGTACAAAATACAGGCTATATGCAAATGAGAGGGTCCTCTTTCGAACAGTGGTAGTAGGATAGCTGGAATAATTTTCAGAGTTGAGAAAATTTCCGTCTTCCATGCCCACCAACCATCCTTTACATTTCAATAACTTTATTTTTTTTTTAGGGGATGACCCCTACTCATGCAGTGCATTGTACAGGTTTAGGAAAGCTGGAAAGAGGGAAGATGCGAACGGTAAGGAAACTAGTTTCTACTGGTGATTATAAAATGACCAGTGCTATACCTTCACCATTATACAGTTTACAGCAATCGCCCTCAAGAAGTTCGCAATTTCTCACACCACTTATGTTGTGTGTGTCAATTTTATACAGAAGTGGCGGGACATACAGTTTAAAGTCGACTCCGAACGACAGATTTTTGAGAAACTTTTCAAGAAGAGAAAGAGAAGAAATCGCCGAAAAAATAATTTTTTTGTATTTTTTTTTTTTTTATTTTGATGTCTGGCCTAAGACTCGAACCCTGGCTTTACATCTAATAAGCCAGCACACTACCTACTAGACCATAAATAATTATAATCGTGAATAGTTTGTAATAATTGTAAAGTAGAAGAATAACCTACTATTGCTACTGTTAAACAGTTAACAGTGCTCTGTTAATAGCAAAGTTTAGCCAGTTAGGCACAAGAAGTGGCGCTGCTAAAATTGTGGGTTTGTGTCTATGGTTTTTAAATTCGAATTTATTATCACACACAATCTTTGCTATTTCTTAAAACTTATTTCAGCTTCTTTTTTAAGGCATACGAAGCTTAAGGCTTATCACCCAGACAGTCTAATGCTAGATCGATTAGGAGATATTAGAAATCTCGTTTTGAATTTGTATCAAAAATAAACATAATTTCAAAGGCACAAATTAATCATAACATCCTCCACAAAAAAAATTGTTTTTTTTTTGTTATTTAAGTATAGAATGACACTTCTTTTGACTTGAAAAATGTATCGCTCATCAATCAAATTTGTAGAAAAAAAATGTCTACCTGCCTGCTGACTTTAAAAGAAATTTTAAACTTTTCTTTTCATTCTCCTTTGAAAAATGCAAGAAAATGCAAAACGTTGCACAACATAAAGAGAAGGAAATGTGAGGGAAGAAAAACAATGACAAAAAAAGAAAAACCAAAAACCAGGAATAAAAGTTTTCATTTGTTCTTAAGCAATTTTCTCAAGTCATCTAAAATTGAAAAACAACAAAAACAACAACAAAATTTAAAATAAAACATAAAGTTGGACCAAAAAAAAAAACAAAAGAAAACAGAAAGAATATTTCCCAGACACCACAGCAAATGTGATGCAATTTAAAACATGACAAGACAAAAACACAACAACGGCATTAAAAACCAAAAGAAAGAAAGAAAATAAAAAAAAAAATTTATAAAATTAAAATAAAAAAACTTACAAGAAGAAAATTTAAATAATAAAACAAACCCGCATACACACTCATAATGAAATACTTGGACTATACAGTGGGCCGCAATCATTTGCATTCAGTTCGGTGAAAAGCATGACATACCGAATGTTAACCTACATAACAGAACTGGTCATTATGACCCTTTAAGGTTCAATTAGTCGTGACTTTACCATAACGCTGTAGTCGTAACATAATCCATAACCGTAAATTTACTATTAGCAGCAATCAGTGCTGCCATAGCCATAAACAGCTGTTTACGTTAATTGCACATACATATGTATTTTTCAAAAGTACAAAAGTAAACAAAAAAATGTGTATACATGTAAATACACTCAGCAAACAGCTGTTTATGGTTATGGCAAAAAACCAAAATTCAATTGGTACATATGGTTATCGTTATGACTATGGCATTATGGAAAGTCAACTATAATCGAAAACAGTGATGTCCATAAAGTTGGTTAAAACAGCTGATTTATATGGTTATGGTTAAGTCACGACTAATTGAACCTTTAGTCAGGATTACGAGCTTCCTTATTCGCTAAGGACATAATCACAATTTTACTTTTGTACGCCACTGTCATAGAAATTCGTATGTATGTACAGAGAATACCGAGCGGAATAAGCCAAATAGAGAAAGAGAAACATAATGAATAAAGGAAAAGGGGTTGGGAAGTGTAAGTTTCGTGTAGAAATTCCGAAATATCACTTGAAATGAAAGCATCACATGTGCTAATGTTGCTGTTGTTGTTGTTATTATTGCTGTTCTTACCATTTGATGTGAGAAGCATGTGAAATGGAATTATTTATTAAATACAACAACAACAACAACACCAACAATTATCGTTATTTTATGCAACATAAGTATGTGCTTGTTCGATGACAATAACACCACAGACCGAATAAAACGACAACGACAACGACAACGGCAACAACAACGATAACAAGAACCACAAGAAATATTTAAATTTTCATACACACACATACAAACGAATTGAAATGCTTATACTCTAGTAACAAAATTAAATTTATTTTAAAATGCAAAACAAAACAAAAGAAATGAAATGAAAAAAAAAGAGAATTTTGAAAATGAAAAACTGATAAGAGGAGAGTAACAAACGGTAGAGGGATGAATACAAAAAGCTCCTCCTGATTAATGTGTGTGTTGTCTTAGGTGTCTTAGACTACATACACTGCCAACAACTGGAGATTTATAACGAATTAAACAATTGCATTGTAATGCAGGTACAGTGGGACAATATTGAACAAATTTGGATACAAAGGTTGACATGGACACTTTAGCGAGAAAGGCTACTTCTATGTTGCTGTTGTATAAAACTCGAAAGATTTACATATCATCACTGGAAATAATCCCAAGAAACACATTTTGATAGTAGCCTCCTCAAGAATGGGAATGTTGAAACCAAATTGCTAACAGAAAAAAAAAATACTTTACCCCTTAGATTACTCAACTTACTTAATAAATCATTACAACCCTTCAGTCAGGATTATTAACCTAGTTTCTCACACTACTTATGTTGTGTGTGTGTTAATTTTATACATAAGTGGAGGGACCTACAGTTTAAAGTCGACTCCGAACGACAGATTTTTGAGAAACTTTTCATGGCAATTTTTATTTTTACTCTCAGAGTTTTTTGCCAGAAATCTGCTGAGAAGAAATCGCCGAAAAAATTCTTCTTGTATTTTTATTTTGATGTCTAACCGGGGACTCGAACCCTGGCTTTCAGTCTAATAAGCCAGCACACTACCTACTAGACCACGGCGACCACTTGATAGTAGCCTCCTCAAGAATGGGAATGTTAAAACCAAATTGCTAACAGAAAAAAAAATACTTTACCCCTAGTTAATCATTACAACCCTTTAGTCAGGATTACAACCTAGCTGCTTATACCACCTATGTTGTGTGTGTTAATTTAATGCACGAGTAGCGGGACCTACAATTTAAAATCGATTCCAAACGACAAATTTTTATAAAATTCAGTTAAAGACAGATTTTATAGATTCGAATTTGAAAATCCAAGACGCAATCCATACATTTTAGCAACGCCACATTTGGCGTAAACAGAACAAAAGTTATTCTTAACAGAGCACTGTTAAGCTATTTAACAGTATCCATTTGAACAAGCTTACTTGTTCAGGAGCTAATTTTAGGTTATGTACTAGGTTTATAAATACCATGTCATACTCAAAGGAAGCTTCGAAGGTTTCTTAATATAATTAGTAAGAAGGTCCTACATAAAGTGATATTAAAAAAATTGCATTGAGAATATCAATTTTTTTATTGTAAATTCCCTAGAAGATCAGTGGCCATTTTGGGAATATATAAGAGATAGTACACCATGCAGACTATATGCAAAACATAGTCCATTAGATCCTCTTTCGAACCGTGGTAGTGGAATAACTGGAATAATTTTGGAAGTTGAGATTTTCAATTTTAAAAAAAAAATCGATTTTTGCCCAAAAATATAAGAAAATTCTCTAGAAGATCAGTTGCCACTTCGGAACATATAAGAAATACTACACCATTATAGTACATTGTTCACAAATAATAATGACCATAATGAGAATTAAATGTTTTATGTCAATTGGCTAGAATAATTACAAAGTAGAACACTAAGCTGTTATTGCCACTGTTAAACAGTTAACAGTGCTCTGTTAATAGCAAAGTTTACCCCGTTAGAGACAAGAAGTGGTGCTGCTAAAAGTATGGGTTTGCGTCTTTTTTTTTAAATTTGAATTTATCTTCGCACACATAATTTTATTTACTCTTAGATTTTTTACTAGAAAAAATATTTTTTTTTCATATTTCGTTTTGTTCAAGATGTCTAAAGGCCCTCGTCTGATAAGTCAACAGACTACATACCAGACAACGGTATACTTATGATACAAGCATCCATACTTCGTAGTGCGGGTATATTCTATTCAAATAAGAAACCCTCAAGCATTGCATCATACTACTGATGCGTTCAAAATTTTTATAATGCGGCTTATGCAGTATTTTTAATAAAAGAATTAAAAAAAAAATTTCTATATTCATTTTTCTCCTATGCTACCCACTGTACTGTGTATGTTTTTTAATGCAAATACAAGAACTCTATTTAAAGATACAAATTCCGAATTCTTTTGTTTTAAAAATAGTTTCCAAATGAAGTCTAATTGAAAACAAAAATAGATTTTGTTGAAAAAAAAAAAAATGAATTGAAATTTGATTCGGTGTAATCAAATGAAGTACTAAGTACTTATGGACGAATCAAACAATTAACCATTAGCCCGTGTGCCACCACACTTTACAGAAAAAATGAACAAATAAATAAATGTGATGTATATGGGGCCTCAGCCTCTGTGGACCAATAAGTATACACTTCACCCGCTACGAAAGCTTTAAACAGACTGAAACTTAAGGACAAGCTTATATAAATTGAATGCTTTTGGAAACTCTTTTAATAATAAATCACTGGTTCAAAACCATGTAGAGAATTTCTATATGTTTTTAACCAAAAATCGATTTTTTTAATATCCACTTTCTAAAATCCCAAAATTAATCCAGCTATACAATCACAATGATTCGAAAGAATATCCTCTGAACTGCCCATACGTTTCAAAAGTGTCACTGATCTTCTAGAGTTTTAACACAAAAAAGTTCATTTTTTTTAAAAGATTTTATTTAAATTCTGAAATTATGTGGGATATCCCATTAGCAGCAGTACATAGAAGAAAGTCTTAAAAACAATTTTGACCTATTGTTGGGATACCAGACCCAGACAACTAAAAAATTGTTGCCTCCGTTAAACAGTTAACATACATACATACAAAATTGGCCATGACAACCCTTCAGTCAGGATTACGACCTAGCTTCTCACACCACTTATGCTGTGTGCGTTAATTTTATACATGAGTAGCGGGACTTACAGTTTAAATTCGACTCCGAACAACAGATTTCTTTTGAGAAACTTTTCATAGCAATTTTTACGCTCAGAGTCTTTGCCAGAAATCTTCTGAGAGGAAGTCGCCGAAGATATATTTTTTCGTTTTGATGTCTGACCTGGGATTCGAACCCGGGCCTTTTGTCTAATAAGCCAACACACTACCAACTAGACCACGGCGACTTCAAACAGTTAACAGTACTATGTTAATAGCAAATAGAGACCAGCAATGAATCGTTTTTTTGCTACTCATAAGCACTCATAAAATTTTGAATACAAGTGAGTCAACAATATTGAAATTTAACTATGCACTCTAATTCATTCATGGATTTATAAGTACAGGTTGCAATGAGTATGCATATAAGCTCATAAAATTCGAAATATGATTGATTCATAAGCCTACATAAGACAGAGCAGAAAGTAGAGCAAACATACAACCTTCTAGACAGTATTTTAGTGTTCGTACGCAAGTCATACTTGTTTTGTGCTGCTGTATATGTTGAGTTAATTTTGTGTACAATGGGTCAATTTCGACGTCCGGGTACTGTGCTTGTCTTGACCGACAGGTGCACGTCCTCTAACCTATATGTTGAGTTATGGAGAGTCGAAATCAAAAACATCATACGTGTTGGTTGCTAAGTATAAATACTGATGAGTACTTCAAGCTTTGAATATGAGTAGAGGAGGTTCCCTGACATTAAAATAAGTATGAATGCGTATAAGTATCAGAAATTATGAGTATGATTCGAATCTACTTATCTTTTTGAATACTCATTACTGATCTCGGATAGCAAATTTTTTATTTGCTAACGAAAAAATTTTGATTTTTTAATACCAAAAGTGGCGCTGCTTAAAATGTGGGTCTGCGTGTTTGGTTATGAAATTATGAGTATGATTCGAATCTGCTTATCTTTTTGAATACTCATTGCTGATCTCTGATAGCAAATTATTTATTTGTCAACGAAAAAATTTTGATTTTTTAATACCAAAAGTGGCGCTGCTTAAAATGTGGGTTTGCGTCTTTGGTTATGAAGTTATGAGTATGATTCGAATCTACTTATCTTTTTAAATACTCATTGCTGATCTCTGATAGCAAATTTTTTATTTGTTAACGAAAAAATTCTGATCTGTTAATCTCAAAAGTGGCGTTGCTTAACATGTGGGTTTGCGTCTTTGGTTTCTATTTTTTTAATTCGAATTTATTTTCACACACACTTGAATTATTCCGTGCGTTATAAAACGACATTTTTAAGACACGTAAGTGTGATTTGAAATTGTTTCGATAATAAAAAAGAGTTTCTATCAATAGAAAGCAAAGTTAGTTTTTTTGTTTTTTAATTTAGAACTGATCTATTTAGATTAGCATGTCAATGCTACGAAATACCTCTCACACACCATCACCCAAAAAACAGTGACAATGAGATGCAGGGCCATTGATACTATTCGGCGGTGCTCATTGACAAATACCACAAAACGTCATTATCACAATTATCGACAAAGCAAAGCAGAGCAGAGCAGAGCAGAGCATCATTATTGACTAAAACAATTCCATCATCGAAATAACCACCAAATTTATTTTGAAAAATACCCTGAGCGAGTGTATTGTTGTTTAGAAACAAAATGACGAAATCGAAACAAAACTTGGCAACGAATTTCTATTGAAAGGAAATGATTTATTTTGGGGTACTTTTCATTTTAATTTTTTTTTTTAATCGATTCGTTTGTCTTTGTCTTTCTTTTTTTTTAATTTTGTAATGAAACGGAAATAGAAATTTTCAAAGTAAATACACACACACACACACAAAACAATATGTGGTCGATCATTGAGATTTGATTTGATTTGACTGAGTGACTGACTGGCAGACTATCGAATTGTTTGTTTAGTTTGTTGCAAATCAAATGTACAAAATCAATGGGTCAATGTGACTGTTTTCTGCCCACAGAGATACGAGAAACAAAATCAAATTCAAAATCCATTTCGACACAAAAAAAATCAAAAATTCACTTGATCGTTCTTCATTCGATTTTCAAAATTCGATACAAAATATTCAGAAAAAGAAAAAAAAATTCACATGCTAATGAGGAATTCCTTGTTTTTTTTTTCTCAATTTGCGTCAAATAGCCATTAAGGTAGTGCACTATAATCAAATAAAAGGGCATGATAATATGAACATTTCATTGGTAACAAACAAACTAAAAACAAATAACAAAATTATGGATCGAAAACGAACGGAGGAGTGCATCACATAAATTGAGATTTTCAAGAATAAATCGATCATCTTTAAGCATAATCTTTGAAGCAATGATAAGACCCTGAAATAATTAGCAGAGTTGGGTATACTGCACTACTCTCGTCCTCTCCTAAACACAGCCGAGAAACCACAAACATAGCAGTTGCATTCCGTTTTAGGCCGCATATAAATGCTCTTAATATTAGGGAGATCAGATGGAGTGAAGAAAAAGAAAATAAATGTTTCAATGACTTTCTCTCAGAAGTCTTCTGGCAAAAAATCTGAGAGTAAACAAAATTATGTGTGTGAAGATAAATTCGAATTTAAAAACCAAAGACCCAAACCCGTACTTTTAGCAGCGCCACTTTTTGCCTTTAATAACGTAAACTTTCCTATTAACAGAGCACTGTTTAACAATAGCAATATTAGATTAGTCTTCTACTTTGCAAACTATTTCCAAAATTTCACTTTATACGTGACTATTATGCTGATTATATTAAGAAACCTTAGCGGCTTCCTTTGCATATAGTATGGTACTCATAGATCTAGTACATGTCCTCAAATTAGCTCCTAAACAAGTCAGCTTGTTTAGATTAATACTGTTAAACAGGTAACTTAACTCTGTTAAGTGAAAATTTTATTCTGTTAAGAAGAAATTTTGTTTTGTTAACGTCAAATGTGGCTGCGCTAAATTGATTGGATTGCGTCTTGGATTTTCAAATTCGAATTTACCTTCACACACATGTTAATGTTAAGCAGATCAGATGGAATGAAGAATTCCTGTACCTTCTTAAATATCCGAGGCATTTTAATACTTCTTACGATACAGGCAACCTATGCTTGTTTCACAGAAAGTCACTTTGAATTTGTATTGCCGTGCTTAATAATCGTAGGCAAATTTGGAGGAAATTTCAGTAGGATACTCTCTCATTTGCACGAAAAAAGAATAGACTGTAGCAACTAGTTTCACAAGCCTCTACCGAGGCACACTTTTAAACAATAAAATTAGTCACCATTGGTGTGAACAGTTTGTAATCATTTTATGAGTAAGTGTGGCCTGGAGTTATGCACTGATTAGCCAAGAGTAGAAAACGTAAAAAGGTAACTTTCGTTGCCGTCAGAACGTTGAAAACAAAACATAAAACAAAGCAAAATACATACTTAGCGTAACATAATACAACGGCCTTTACTGCTGAATAAAGGCGGGCAATTGTGGGGTTAGGAACTCACACACCAAATCTTTCAGGACCATCAAATTCTGATTGAAGATGTCTGATAGAATGGAATGCAGTTTAACGATAATTGGCTCAGCCGACATGTGGAAGAGGAGTATATTGTAACATTTTTACCTTTATTTATTTATTAATTAATTAGCTGAGTAACTTCGATCACGTGTTCGGTGTAGTGTCACAGACCAGAGTCTCTATTGGTAATCGAACCCACGACCCGCACATTAATAGTCTAGCACACTACCCACTGGGCTACTAGTTTTTACCCAGTAAAACCCTTAAAAAACGTTTAAAATATGAGCTCGTAGATTGCAAATAAATCGGTGTTTAGTTTTAATTAAAATTCTTTATTATTCACACAATTCTGTGTGTCACTGTTCAAAACTTTATGTAAACAACATCAATTGATTTTCTTTGTTATTGCTCTGTTTATATCCTTTGCATAAGCAATAACAATTACTAGGCAATTATTCGACAGATCTTTGTAATGGAGATCTTCAAAACACGATTACTCTCGTCAAACGCCCCGCGTCTTCACACATGGACTGACTGAACTTTTACTAACCCACTCGCCTGCTTTGCCTTGCCTTTTATATGGCAGAGTAAACAGTCTGATGAATGTTGTTGAAGGTGAATGTTCATGGCTTTTGCTACTCGAAATCCCTATAAATATGGACATTGTTTTATCGTTAAAAGATGTAAAAGCAAAACACCAGTATCTTGACTTTTTCATTTTCGTAACAACCGCAGTAGAATGTTTTACCAGAGGTTTTTACACATCATATCTGGGGTACCATGCATTCAGAAATGTACCACGTATGATAGGTAAAAGCTGAAGGCTAAGTTCGATGCTATTTGATTAATT
This sequence comes from Sarcophaga peregrina, assembly GCA_014635995.1. Classification (NCBI taxonomy): domain Eukaryota; kingdom Metazoa; phylum Arthropoda; class Insecta; order Diptera; family Sarcophagidae; genus Sarcophaga; species Sarcophaga peregrina. The sequence continues at coordinate 97,880,914 of CM025792.1, read as the reverse complement.
AAAAATACAAAAATCCTTTTTAATGCTTAAGTTCCATGGTACTAGCAAACCCTAATGTAGCGTGTACACTGTGTCATCATCTGTACTAGCATGGCCAGTCAAATAACTCATCATTTAAATGGATTGCTCTTGTTCTTGTTTTTTTGCATTCGATTTAAAAGCTATTTCATGGTAAATCAACGAAAATAAAAATGGAATAAATTTTCAATTGATGGCTGCTAACAATAAGGCCAATATACATACGTATGTACATAGATGCGTATGAATGTATGAAAATATTTTTCTTTCACTAAAATAATTCACTTCTAACAACAACAATAACAACAATAATAACAAATAAAATGTTTTTTTTTCTTCTTGTTCTATGCGATCATCATCGATGATAAATAAATCGTTCCTCAAGTCATTTTTGGTTTTCCAATGAAATGCATGTCCAATGCAGCGTTAATTGTTGCAACTAAATATTGTTCAAATGCAAACATGCATACTCAACACACACCCATACACACACACACACACACACATATGTTTTCAATGATTTGAAAACAAATATGCCTGTTGCAGTTAAGCAAGCAAGGCAAGCGTAAGCATGTATGCTTGAGAATCAAATCCTAAATGAAAATGCATACACACACTCTCACAATTTAATTGTTTAGAAATGTTACACAAATATTTAACAGTGTGTGTGTGTGTGTGTGTGTGTGCTAGTGCATTTAAGCAATGGAATGCTGGAACATAATTATGTGGCTGTAAGAGACAGTGAGTGAGGGTGGTGTTGGTACAACAAATGAACACTCTTTTTTGGCCTTTTTTTGTTTGTTTGTTTGTTTGTTGACTGACAAATTGATCTCTTTTTTAATTCCATTACACATACATGTACTCTTGTACATACACCTACATAGGGACAACAGAGACTGCCTTTAAGCATTTACGGTCGTGTGTTTGAATGCTACATGTTGCCACATTTTTGTAATTTTTATTGTTCTTGCTGATGCTGATGCTGCTGCTGCTGCTGCTGTTGAAATGTTAAATGAATGTGAACATATTGTTTTTGTTCAATAAATTGATGTTACTGGGTTATGGATCCGAGAACAATGAACAAATATTGTTTTTGTTCTTCATTAAAAAGTCAAATACAAAAAACTTTTTCTTTAAATTTTTTTTTGATTTTCTTTCATTTGGTTTCATGCCACATACAAGCATGCATTCATTCCTTCTTGCATCTTCAACACACTATTTAGTGCAAGAACATGAGTTAAATGAACCAAAAGCGGTTGTACAGTAATACCCCGCTTAACGTTACGTTCGAATAAGTTCCAGTGCTAAACGAAACAGCGTTAAACGAGGCAACTTAACACGTACATATGCATACGCTTAGTAACGTTGTTGACAACTAATAAATCAACTGTGATGCAGGAAAGATGCGTTCGTACTGTGATTGCGACTTCGGAAAGTACAGTTGGAGTCTTTATCCTGGACAGGCTAGCAAAAGAGCTTCGAAACAGATACATAGTATACACCGTCGTTACAAAGTGCACCGCTTTTGGTTGGTGTATTGCCGTTTCATGGAATCCCAATACTACCGCGTAATACTGAAACAGCGTTTAGCGAGGTCTTACTGTAGTATGTACATATTTAATGAAATCGTTAGAAAATATTAAGAAAAACTGCAAACTCCAGGCCGAATCATTACTAATAGGCTTAGGTTAAAAGATTCTCTAGAGAAGAGAAATATTAGGAAAGAAATTTAATTCAATGTTCAGATCTTATCTTCGCGTTAAAATGCCTTCTGCCTTTTTGATACTGTTCTTGATGTCGTGGGAGGGGCCAATAAACTACCTAAGACGTTCTCCTCAAACATTTCTCAGAGGTGATTAACACAATGAATTTCTTTTGCTAAGTATGCAGATGTCATCTTCAAAAAATAAGATGAAGATAGAGACCCCAACTAAAACGTTTTTTTAAACTGGGACTCTTCTATATTTCTACTTCGACAGAACATATACCGGAAATATTTAGCATGACATCTGCGTATGAGTGAAAAGCAAAATCGTGTAGCGTTCCACATTTTTCATTACAGAAGTGACCTTAGCCTAGTTAGTAGCATATTGGAACACTAACCAAGAGCTTATTTACTCTGACATCTTTTCTCAACGGTCAATAGCAAAGAAATTGGATAAAACTACAAAACTCAACAAGGATAAACGACAAAGAATTGTGATGCCCACTTATTATAAATATTCCTAGCCTGGCCGTAATTCCGTACATGATGATATTAAATAATAACGGTGATAACTTGGAAACCTGGTCGCAATGTAAGACAACCATTTATAATCGGAGCTAAGCAAGTCATTGTAGTCTATAACGAAGTGTATTGGCTTATTAGATCTAAGGCCAAGGTTCAAACTTCAAACATATTCCATGAAATAAAATACGAATAAAAAAATTTCTTAGTGACTTCCTTTTAGGAGATGTCCCTGAAAAATCTTTCAAAAATCTGTCTCCGGATTTGACGTTAAAGTGTAGATCCCACTACTCATTGATAAAAATCAACAACATGGGTGGTGTGAAAAACTAGGTCGTAATCCTGAAAGTTTGAAGCGACCAATTAAAGGGATAAGTAAGAGAAAATTAATAAATTTATAGCACATTCAAAACTACCAACAACAGCTAATGAAAAGACACATCCGTATATAGCTGAGGACATTTGTATAAAGTATAAAATAAAAAATGTGTGTGAAGATAAATTCGAATTTAAAAATCAAAGACGCAAACCTTTAGAAGGCGTACTAACTCCTTAAAATCGTATGATAATAGTAGGCTTTCCCTGTACACTGTTAGGAACATACAAACCAAAGACATAAACCCACACTTTTAGCAGTGCTACTTCTTGCTTCTAACAGGATAAACTTTGCTATTAACAGAGCACTGTTAACTGTTTAACAGTGGAATTAGTATATTAGTTTTATCCTTTACAATTATTGGAGACAGTTGACATAAAATTTAATTCTCATTATGATCATTATTACTTGTGAACAAACACTATTTCTTATATGTCCCAAAATGGCCACTAATCTTCTGGAAAATTTTCATATATGTTTGGCCAAAAATTGGTTTTTTCAATTCCGCTATTCTACTATTAAAAGCGGAACTACCATTTGTATATAGTCTGTAGGGTGTACTATTTCTAATATGTTCCAAAATGGTCACAGATCTTCTAGAAAATTCTTCAGCAAAAAAATGATATTTTCAAAGCCAATTTTCTCAATAACATATCACTTTATATGTGACTATGTTTCTAATTATATTAAGAGGCCTTGGAACCTTCCTTTGCACATAGTATGGTAATCATAGGCCTAGTATTTGTCCTAAAATTAGCTCCTAAACAAGTGTTAAATAGCTAACAGTGCTCTGTTAAAGGCAAATTTTGTTCTGTTAAGAGGAAATTTTCCACTGTTAAAGCCAAATGTGGCTTTGCTAAAATTTATGGATTGCGTCTTGGATTTTCGAATTCGTATTTATCTTCCCACATGTGCTATTTTCATTGTTCTTGAAGAAATACGTTTCTTTATACAAATAAATAAAAGTATCAATCATTAAAGAATATCAACAATCATTGAAAGAACACTTAAATTTAATAAAAACTAAAAAAAATTCATTTATTTCTATAATAGGTCAGCTATCAATATAGCAAAAGAGGAAAACAAAAATTTCAATATCAACAAATTATAATTGAATAGACAAACTTTTATCCCAATGCTATTATAGACCGACCATTCGAGATCTATTTAACCGATTAAGTATAGAATTTTTTTGTTTTTTTTTTTCATTCATTAACAAGGCATTTAAATGTTTACATTCATAAAATTTATTACATTAAGTAGCTATAAACAACAATTTGTTTAAATTAATTTTTTTGCATTTTCATTTCGTTATATTTACATATGCATTGAATAATTAAATTTTTAATTATTTTTCTTTATTGCTTGGCACACGATTAGAATTACAAATTTAACAGAGGCACTAACACTGTACAAATTTTTGTTCGAATTAAAATATAAAATGTTTTACAATTGTCTACTAGAATTTTCATTCATAAAATTTTAAATTCAAATTCATTTAAATGTTGAACAAAATATAGCCACCGCTTGAAAGTAAATAAACTTTGGAATTTCGAATTTATGATATCGAAACACTTTTCTTTTGCTTTTCTTTCTAAATTAATTTCCGTTTTTCATTTGATTTTAAACTTTCATTTTCAATTTCCATTTTTTTTATGAATTTTTTGTTTGTTTTTTTTTTTTTAATTTTAATTTTCTTGCTTTTAAAGAATTAATGTTTTGTGTATGCAAAACAACATAAGAAAAATGCGAAAAGAAAAAACAGAAATTAAGAAATTTTTGAAATGAAAAAAACGTTTTAAATTCAACCGTCACCGTCGACCAACTAAAAAAATTGCACTCATTTTAGAAAATGAAAACAGCAGAGCATCACCATCACATCATAAACAGAAACAGAACTAGAGAAACAGCAAAACAGTAGCAATTCTCTAGCAACAGTAGCATTAATTTATTAATTTCCCTCTAACTCTCTCTCTCACTCTCTCTCTTTCAAAAGATCATCATCATAATGATCATTATCATTGTCATAATGAACTGTGCTGAGATCGAAAGCATCACAAAGAGTTTTGCTAAAATTAAGAAAACACTTACACATACACTTACACTTACAGTTACACATGCTTACAAAATGAAATTCCTATTAAGAATAAAGATGTGTTGTTGCTCTTTTCTCCAATTTATTGTATTGGTATTGGGTTGGTTTTGTTGGGTTTGTTGAGTTGTTGCTGTTGATGTTAAAATTTTTGGCAAATTGCCCACACAGTTTAATTTAAGGAAAAGAAAAACGAAAAGGAAACAATAATTGATGATAAATTATAAATACATACACAAATTCTCTTGCTCTCTCTATCTCTCTCTCTCTATAGCTATCTGTCTCTAATTTATTTACTCTCCTTAACATTCTAACGGTTTGGTGAAGAAGTATTCAAAATATTTGCATGGAAATTAATACGAAACAAAATCAAAATCGTAGATTTGCTTCTCGTTTTTATTTTGAATATTTTGTTAGGCCAAGTACTTACTTTTTTAAAGAAATAAAAACAAAAACAAATAATTTATGATAAATACACTCTGACTCTGTTTCTCTGACACTCTTTCTTTTTTTTTTATAATTATTCTATTCATTATAGTGGAGTGGAGGAGAAGTATTGAAAATATTTACAAGAAAAAAAGAAGAGAAAACGAAAAATGAGAAATTCGCTTCTTTGTTTTGTTTTGATTATGATTATGCATGTGAATATTAACCCTTTAGTGAGCCTTATACTTTGGTCAGATATATAATTTTATTGAGTCAATATTCGGTTTATTGAGTACAATATTTTAAGTGTTCAGACATAATATACGCAATTCAGCTTACTCAATATTCATTTGACAGCTGGTAAATAAGTCGCCGTAGTCTAGTAGTTAGTATGTTGGCTTATTATACGTAAGGCCCGAGTTCAAATCCCAGGTCAGACATCGAAATATAAATATGAAAATATTTCTTCTTCAATTTTCTCTCACTAGATTTCTGGCAAAAACTCTGAGAGTAAATAAAATTGCCATGAAAACTTTCTCAAAAATCTGTCGTTCATCGATTTTAAACTGCAGGTCCCGCCACTCATGTATCAAATTAACGCATACAACAGAAGTGGTGTGTGAAGCTAAATCGTAACCCTGACTGAATGACCAATTATGTATGCTGGTAAACAATAACATTGTTTTTATTTTGGTCGTGAAAATTAGTGTTTGCTTGTCGTTTGACAACTCTATGACTAATATGATCACAAATAACACTTATGACAGTGCTGCATTTAAGTTTTACTCAATATTATAACAATTTGCGTATTTATTGAGCAATAATTAATTGAAACTTCGCATGAAATATTGAGCTCAATAATGGCGCTTATTGCAATTTACGCACAAAGGGTGGATATCTGAACATCCAAGTTTATATTGTTACAAAATGACAAATCTAAATATTAATATATCGCTTAACATTAAAATTATATACAAAAGCTACAAACTCAAAACAATGCAATAAACAAACCTGTTTACAAATTATATTACTGCTTAATATAACAACAAACACCAGCATAAAATAATATAAAACAAAGTAAACAAAAATACAACAACAAACACCAACATAAAAAATGGTAAAAAAGTAAACAAAAATACACAAACAAAACTACAAGAGCAAATGTAAACCAACGATGTTTACATTTATAGAAATTTCAAGAAGGCGAAGTCATGAACATCCGCCTTCAAGACTGTTTCTTCATCAGACTGTTTACTTTGCCATACAAAAGACAAGGCAAAGGAGGCAACGGCAGTAGTAAAACTTAAGTCAGTCTTGTGTGAAGCCACGGTGTGTTTGAAAATCTCCGCTAGAAAGCTCTAACAAATAATTGTGTATTATATGCAAAGCGTATAAACAGAGGAATAACATAGAAAAGCAATTGTTGTTGTTTACATCCCAGGTCAGACATCAAAACGAAAAAATATTTCTTCGGCGACTTCCTCTCAGCAGATTTCTGGCAAAGACTCTGAGAGTAAAAATTGCCATGAAAAGCTTCTCAAAACTCTGTCGTTCGGAGTCGACTTTAAACTGTAGGTCCCGCCACTCATGTATAAAATTAACGCACACAACACAAGTGGTGTGAGAAGCTAGGTCGTAATCCTGACTGAAGGGTTGTAATGGCTAGTTATATATGTTATGTATGTATGTGTGCACAGTGGCTTACAGAATTGTGTGAATAATAAAGAATTTTAATTAAAATATAAACACAAATTTATTTTTATTTTATTTGCAATCTACGAGCTCATATTTTAAATGTTTTTAACGGTAAAAACGTAACAATATTTGCAATTTTAAAATGATTTTTAAATCAAACTTGGTGACGTATTGGACACAAGACTGACTGAACTTAACTAACTCAGTCGCCTGCTTTGCCTTGCCTTTTATATGGCGGAGTAAACAGTCTAATGAATGTTCTTGAAGGCGAACGTTCATGATTTATCCTTCTCGAAATCTCTATAAACGCAAACATCGTTGTATACATTTATTCCTGTAGTGTTGTTTGTGTATTTTTGTTTACTTGTTTACCATTTTATTTTTTGTTCTGGTGTTTGTTGTTATATTAAACAGTACGATAATTTGTAAACAAGTTTGTTTACTGCATTGTTTCGTGTTAAACGATGTTAAACGATGTAAAAGCAAAACACCCGGATCTAGAATTTTTCAATGTGTAAACTGTTTGAGGGTTAATTAAGTGTGTTGTACACTTTGTTTTGGAGAAACAAAAAGCAAAAGTGTAATATGATGTGATGTGATGTGAAAAGTTTAAAAAACGCGTACACATCTATGTATTGTATTTGATTCAATATGAACGTACGTATGTATGTACACAAGGAACAAGCATAATTAATTGTTTATTCTTTCTAGTGGCTGCTAACGAAGTGTCAGGAAATCATTTGTGTGATGGAAAAGAATTGTATTACTCAAGATCTTTTAAGCTGTTAAGTACGGACGACACTCACTCTGAAAATTGTTTATTTATTTTAAAATTAAAGATACTTTATAGAACAAAAGCATTCAAAAACATAAATCACAATGGAAAAAGCAAATCCGATTAGTTAAATGTTAAAGATTTATGAACTTTAAAAATATTTTTTTTTTTTTGTTTTTTGTTTTACAAAATTAGTTGCTTGGTGTCAAAAATGATGATGATGACACAATTAAACAAAATTCCCAAAAAAAAAAAAAAAAAATATGTAAGAAAGTAGTCATAACTGTGTATGTATGAAAAACGATCCACCATATTTAATTATTTATAGGGCACCACACTCACTCACACCCACACACACACACTCACACAATTCAAAAATAAATTTGAAAATATTAATGAATCTGACACAGAAGAGAATCACTTAAAATAAAAGACTTCCCCTTCCCCCCCCCCACTTTCATTTGAGCAATTAATAAAACAAAGCAAAAACAATAACAACTCATGGGGACAATGATCTGTTGTTGTATAGTGCGTGGCATTTTTGTTTTTTATGATAAATTGAAGCAACTAAACTTAAAACAAAAACAAAAACAAACAAAAGAGCAACACATAGTCATATAATACAGTTATTTATACAGCAGCGCCATCTTTTGTAAAATTTTTAGAACTTATTTTAATTTTAAAACAAAAACAAAGAAAAAGCTGTCTTTATACTAGAAAAAGCTGTAATGCTGCAAAACAGGAAAGCTTTAAAACAGGTATGTCCATTTCATGGCACATTTGTGCAGAGAGAACACACACAAATTCTTATTCTCTTTTATTTAGTTGGCTCTCAGCTCTCTCTTTTACTTTTCCAATCTTCAAATTGCATTCAAAAGAATTTTAAAAATCAAACGGCAGTCTTTATACTGTTATTTTGGGGTGGGGAAATTTTTAAATACCCCCTCCCCCCTTTTCTACATTTTTAAACTTTTTAAATATGCACCATTCCCAATATTTTACTTTTCGAACACCTCTGCTTTAGTGTTGTTTAAGAAAAAAATAATAGAGAGCCATAGTGTCGTATGCTCTCTGAGAATACATTTTGTGTTGTTGTTTACGTTTTATTTGCAGAAATGTAAACAAACTTTTAACAGTTTCTTAAGAAATGCAAAAAAAAATCATTAAATTGCAGCAGCACCTATACAATAACAATTTTTGTTTTTATTACAGAGAAAAAAATAAATACTAACAAACACACACACACACGCAAATACTCTTCATAAGAAAACCAGACAATATGAGCAAGACTCAAAGAGTAAGAGAAGCAATATAAGATTTGATAACAATACAAGGAAAAACTGCATTATGCCGGTATTTGAAAAGAAACGACGAAAAAAAACGAAGTAAAAAACAAAAACAACAAATTGAGAAGAAGAATAATATTTACAGCCAAGAAAAAGAAAACAACAACAACAACAACAATAATAGCAAATAAAAATGAATTTGTGTAAAAATAAAATGCAATCAATAGAATAAATATTTATGCATGAATGAGTGTGTATGTATGTGTATTTAAGTATAAAAGAATAAGCAAAGCAAACATTTTATGAATTAAAAATTATACTAAAAAGAGAGAGAGTGCATATTGTACGCACAACCACACATGCATATATAAATATGTATGTATTATTTTCTGATTGATTTTTTCAAATTCCCTCACAGCCACACACACACACTCAAAATATTCACAATGGCTATGTAAACATGTATGTATGCAATACAAAATGTAAAGAATTAATATAAACAAAAGGGTTGGAAGGAAAAGCACAACAACAACAACAGAAAATTATTATTTAAAAAGAAAGGAAAACAATAACCAATTTAAACAAAACAGTCTGCTGTTGTTGGTGTTGTTGTTATTTTGTTGATTTTTGCTTTTCTAAACAGTAAACAAACACAAACAAACAAACAAACAAAAAATAACAATGCAAATACCAATACATACACATAAATAAACTTCAATTAGATTGCAACGCAGTCAAGCAAACGGTATGGTAAGGCAGGCAGCCAGGCAGGCATGTGTAAATAACAATGAAAAATCAATAGGAATCCATGTAATGTATGTACATACACACACACACATACCATGCAATATTTGATGAATGTGTATCCATTATTTGGTATCAATTTGTTTGGAATTATTTACCATAAGCTTTGGCATTTGTTTTAACATAAACTGTGAATAAATTTTCCTAAAATGCTTTGAAATAAAAAAATATTTTTAGTTTAATTGTTTACTTAACACCAGACAATGGTCGAAATAAAAATTGAATTGCATTAAACGGTTACCCGTTTATTATAATTAATCGGTTAACTGTAAAACAAAATTTAATTTTTGATTATTATTACGAAAATGGAAACGGTGTACCATCGTTTACCTTCTAAAATGTTCATCATACAGTTTATATAGGGCTATGAAAAGGCAAGACAAAGCAGACGACCAGTAGTAAGAATTCAGTCAGTCTTGTGTGAAGATGCGTTGTGTCTGAAGAGAACAGTCGTGGTTTGAAGATCGCTGCTATACACATCTAATGATCAAGTATTGTTGTTTACAAAAAGTTTGTAAGCAAAGAAGAATAACGAGCAAAACAAATTATTGTTGTAGCAGAAAGTTGAGAACAGTGGGTCACAAAAGGGATTTTGAAAATGGCCTTACTTTCTATAGGAAGTCTGTTTCTTGTACAAACCTGATTACACCTCTGAGATGAGTTATTACACGTTGTTTGTAATAAAACTTATAGCGGAAACCAACAAAAAGTTTCAAAAATTCTTGCAAAACAAAACCAAAAAGGGTTAGACAACCTCATCAAATATGTCGGGTCCGCCATCTAACTTTTTTTTTCAACTAATGCTTATTTCGTGAATGGTAACACTTGGCTCATGTCTGATGTGACAGATAATTAATTTTATCCTTCCGCTGAACGAATATGGTTGTGTATACGGGTTTTCGTTTCGCTAAGTGGGCCTGCGATCGACTTACAGAAGATGCCGATTTTGGCAAAAAAAAATCAGCTTTTCAGATGAAGCTCATTTTGATCATGGACATACCCTCCAACAAGAAAATTGTCGCATTTGGGCACAGAAAACGAGTCACTGTTTGGTGCGGATTTTGGTCCAGAGGCATACTTGGACCATTTTTCTTTGAAAATGAGCAAGGAGTGGCCGTTACAGTCAATGGCGATCGTTATCGGGCCATGTTGAACGAATTTTTGTTCACAAAAATTGAAGAGGAGGATATTGGCAACATTTGGTTTCAACTGGACAGCGCTACGTGTCCCAAAGCCGAAGCTACACTCGATGTTTTGCTTTGTGTTTTTGAAGATTGCATTATTAGCCTTAGAGCTGATGTCGTTTAGCCATCTCGGAGCTGCGATTTGACACCGTTGGACTATTATTTTTGGGGTGCCGTCAAAGATAACTGTTACGTCGACAAGCCAGAGACAACTGACGCTTTAAAGGACAATATTCGTGAAGCCATTGGTGCTTAAAAATTGGACTGATCGTGTAGGTTACTGCGCATGGCCAACCGAGACAGTCATTTGAATGAAATTATTTTCCATTTTTAACCGGAAGGATTGTACTTTCAAATAAAAAAAAAATTTAAGAAAATATTCAGAAGGTTTTTTAAAAGCATTTTCAAAACAAAAAGTTATTTGAAGGGCCCTATATTAAAAATACAAAAACAAATTAAACTTAATAAATGAACACAATAGAATGCGTAACATTGTAGACAAAAACAATAACATGAAAAGAATAGGAAAGAAAAGGAAGGGAGCTATCCATACCAATCCACCATAAAACATTCCCATTCCTACAGTTTGAAGAAGAAAAAAACTCATCTAAAGAACAGAGAAATGTGTAGGTACACAGAAAGGAAAAGAAAATAATGTGTAGAGAAAAGAAAAAAGCGTTAATAAAAAAAGGAAAAAGTACCATAAAAGTGTTTGAAAATAACCGTTAAGTATGTATGTCCTTTCTCTCTCTCTCTAGTTCCCTAGCTCTCTCTTTGGCACTCTATTTCCTCGTATTGCTTTTATTACAAACGCCATCATGTATGAAATTATTTGTGTTTTTTTGTTGTTGTTATTATTGTTATTGTTTCAATACAGACAAAACAGGCGTCTTATATCCTGTTCTAACATTTTAGTTCAAGGATCAAATATTGATTTCTTTTCTTCCGTTTTACAAAATGGAATGGGTGGCAAAGCAAAGGGGGGGATAGAGAGGTAGTAGAAAGATTTTAAATACGAAATAAATTGTAAGAATATTTCAAATAAAAATTTATTGCTTTTTCTTAAAAAAAAAGGTTTCTTAAATGAAGGTACGATACACTCAATGAGAGGAAGAGAAAAATAATCAAAGTAATAAAGCAGGGATGCCAACCAATAACAATACATATGAAAATAGATACAGTTCAGTACAGCTTTTTCTTAAACAGAATGGAACTGCATTGTACTTCTATGAACGTTAAAAATTTTGGGAAATTCTTTATACTAGATGACCTGTGCGAATATTTCGCACAGTTAGTTGTCATTTTTGTAATATAAAATGAAAATAATTAATAGAAATTTTATTAAAAGTAAAGTAAAAATATTAGAAATCATGATATATCATCATACATACTTACATACATACATACATATGTTTAAATGCTTTTATAATAATTCTTTGAATACAATGTTAGAGGTAATGACATGATCATCGTTAAGTTTTTGCCCGTACGAATCCTTAATACAAACAAAAATATCTTTAAACGTACGAGAAAAAGCCACGTATAACTGCCCATGTGAAAAGACCGGTTCTGGTAAATACAATCCTACCTTTTGAAGGGTATGACCTTGTACTTTGTTTATCGTCATAGCAAAAGCAACTTTCACAGGGAAGTGTTTTCGTGTCATTCGGAAAGGCACAGTTGGATCAGAAGGTGTAAGGTTGATTCGGGGTATGAGTACAGTTTTATCGATATGAATAATTTTTGCTGATATGATGTGCTCTCCCAAGTTTGTTACGATTACGTATTACTACACTTCATAAAACAAACAATTCCATTACAATAACGACATTACCAAAATGGCTTTTACAACTTTATGTATTATTATGTGAAATAGCATTACAATTAAGCGATCCTGTTTACCGCCTTTGACCTAACAACTACTGCAAAGTATTGCCAAAAGAGCTTTTCACAACTTAATATGCATATTTTATATAACTGACTTAATAATAAACGGCATTATAGTAAATAGCGGTATTGCCAGAATAGATTTTAATACATACTATATTATGTAGAACTGCATTACTATTAAGTGACCCTGTATTACCACACTTGAACAAAAACATATAATCATAATGGCAACAGTATTATCATACAGTTCTATATAAAATATAATTTTTATCAATTAAATTATTAATTTTTCAATTTCTAATTATTTTTCGGCATTAGTGTTAGATATAAGCTTTAAAATGAGATATCATTCATTAAATTTGATGCGGTAGTATGGGAGATATTTGCAACCGACAAAAATAAGTGCTTTAGAAATAATATATATGATGATTCCCTTAGAAAGACTTTAATTACCATTTAAAAGCCAATTTATTAAAACTGCTGGCCAACTGAATTAGCCAAAATGAAATAAAAACGAACAGACTCAATCAACATCTTAAAGGGTCTCATCCACAATGCTGACAACATAGTTTTACTAGTCAAAACATATGCCGACACGAATCGAAAACATTAAATTTGTTCTTATCCCTATATTGCCCTACAGAGTTAAAACGATGCCGTACAAGTGCGAAAATGAGCACAATAGTACTAGGTGAACGCCTAGTAAAATAAAAATAGACAAGATAACATTGAGCGATCGTAGGCTAGCTAAAATGATAGGCATTTCAAAGAGCAATACACAGTGAGCGTCAAAAGAAACTGTAATAATACCGTTATTTGTATTTTAAAATAAATTCATTGCCAGTTTTTAAAATTAAAACAAAAAAGAAAAACATAAATTTCGAAAATATTTTTAAATTTTTTTCGAACACTCTCCTTAAGTGGTAAAAGTTGAGTTTGATGATTGTTAGTGTACAATTTCTTTTGACGCCCACTATACAACAGATGTTGAATCAAAATTTTAAGATAAGGAACATGTACTCAAGAAGAGTGTCGGTTTTTTTTTCACAAAAGACCAAAAAAGCGTAAGAACTTATTTAAATAGGGTGTTTAGCGCCGTGGTCTAGTAGGTAGTGTGTTTGCTTATTAGACGTAAAAGCCAGGGTTCGAGTCCCAGGCCAGACATCAAAACAAAATACTGAAAGTATTTCTTCGGCGATTTCTTCTCAGCAGATTTCTGGAAAAAAACTCTAAGAGTAAATAAAATTGCCATGAAAACTTTCTCATAAAATCTGTCGTTCGGAGTCGACTTTAAACTGTAGGTACCCGCTACTCATGTTTAAAATTAAGACACACACAACATAAGTGGTGTGAGAAGCTAGGACGTAGTACAATGGATCAATTCGACCACCGAGTACTGTACTTGTCAGAATTGACAAGTATACGTCCTCTAACCTAACCTAATCTAACCTACATGTACTCAAGAAGAATGTCACATTTTTTTCCCCAAAAGAACAAAAAGGCGTAAGAACTGTTTTAAATAGGGTGTTTAGCGATATTTTCTCATTTTTAAACTGAAAGTTTTTGTTCGAATTCATGCCTACGAATGAGAGTTGGACTCATCACTTTGCACTCGACTATCGGTTCTAAAAGAGACACAGGCAGATCCATTTGCCGGCAATATTATAGGCTATGTATGTACGATGTGAACTTTATTCTTTAGTATTTAATCATATTAAGCCAAAATGGATAGATTGGATCACAAAAATTATGCTGTTTCAACAAATAAATTACATTCCGTATTGTAGAATTCCTAGAAATCGCCTTAGTCGGGTAGGTAGTGGATTTAAGGCCTTGGGTCAAATCCCAAGTCAGACATCAAAACGAAAATATGAAAAAAGAAATATTTCTTCAATGACTACTTCCTCTCAGTAGATTTCTAACAAAAACTCTGAGAGTAAAAATAATACTTCAAGAATGTTCGTCAGAATGTAGACGAGTAGTAAGAATCCAGTCAGCCTTGTGTGAAGTCACGTTGCGTGTGAAGAGAATGGATGGAAACATTTAAAGAATTTTATCAGAAAATTAAATATCGGCATTTAACCTGATAGCAAATTAATTGTTGACCTGAATAAAATTCGTAAACAAGTAGTAAACATTATAAGCTACAGTCTATTGCATCGAACTGAATGTTCAAACAAGTTCGTTACATCTGATTATTATCAGAGATCAGCAATGAACATACTTACGAACGCACGACTTCCAGAACTGAGTAGATAAACATATAAAAAGGCAAGACAAAGCAGAGAAGGAATAGTAAGAATTCAGTCACGGCGTGTGTGAAGACGCATTGAAAGTGAAGAGATCAGTTGTGGTTTGAAGATCTCCGCTATACAGATGTAACGAACAAGTGTTGTTGCTTACGCAAATCGTGTGAGCAAGGAAAAATAGCGAATAAGAAGTTATTGTTGTATACGTCAAGTTGGACAAAGAGGACAATAAAGAATTTAATTGAAACTTAACATCAATTTACTTTTATTTTGTTTGCAATCAAAGAGAACTCATATTTTAAAAAGTCAAGAATAATTTTTCTTAATGCATTCTGGGTCCCATACTATTATTAAAATCGATCTTATTCTCTCTACAGTATTTCCTAACCAAATTCATGATTCGAAATATAAACAAACGAAGGAAAAAGGTGTCATAAAACTGTAAATACTTTGGGGTGACCACAAGTTCCTTACTTAGCACTAATAAACTGAGACTAAGAGGCCTTTAAGACTATTAAACTTAATAGCTTCTCTATAAATATTTACTGAAAACCTTCATTTCGAAAAAGAATTTTTTTATTTTAGAATTGCAATAATAAGAACAACAACAGCCCTAGCAATACTACAAAGCAAAGAAAAACAAAAAACGAATAAAAATAAAAATCGTGACTGTAACTGCATGGTAGAAAACTTCAATATGGGTCAGAACATCATCAACATTAACGTCATTATCGCCGCCCATTGAATAATATTGACGATGATGACGATCTAAAGAATGCCAATGACTTTATGTAGAATTAAAGACGTTGAATGAACAAACAACAAGAACAACGATTCATTGTTGAAAAATATTTAAAGAAATTGCATTTGAAAATAAAAACCTAATAGAAGACATCAAAAGAAAAAAACTGAAATGAAATGAAATAGGCTGGGAAGGTATCCTCGTAACAAAAAAAAAATTATATTAAAACGGCTTTAAATGAAACTATTTAGGGCAAAGAAAGTTTTTGAACACTTGAAAGTAATAAATCTTGTTATAGAGATAACATTTTATCACATTTCGAAATTCGAAATTTAATTCGAAAATGTGATCTATTAGGTTAGGTTAGGTTAGAGGACGTGTACTTGTCAATTCTGGCAAGTACAGTACTCGGTGATCGAATTGACCCATTGTACTACGTCCTAGCTTCTCAGACCACATATGTTGTGTGCGTTAATTTTATGCATGAGTGGCGGGACCTACAGTTTTAAAGTCGACTCCGAACGACACATTTTTTTTTTGAGAAGCATTTCATGGCAATTTTTTACTCTCAGAGTTTTTGCCAGAAATCTGCTGAGAGGAAGGAAGTCACCGAAAAATTATTTTCAAATTTTCGTTTTAATGTCTGACCTGAGATTCGAACTCGGGTCTTTCGTCTAATAAACCAACACACTACCTATTAGACCACGGCGATCTCAATGTGATCGATTTCTTTCGTACTAATTTGTTGTGGATTTCATTTACCAACCAGATGCACTTTTAGGAAATAGTAGACAAACTAATAACCGAACTTTCGAACACGCTTGATTGAATAGAACAGTTTCTGTAGGATGAATAGTTTCAAACTCAATTATGTTTCTGTTTTCCATGTAAATAATCAGTCGTCTGAAATCATTCGTCATACAGAAATAGGGTATACAGTAAAACCCCGCTTAAGGGGGGGTTAGTATACGTTCCAATAAATTCTAGCGC
This sequence comes from Sarcophaga peregrina, assembly GCA_014635995.1. Taxonomy (NCBI): domain Eukaryota; kingdom Metazoa; phylum Arthropoda; class Insecta; order Diptera; family Sarcophagidae; genus Sarcophaga; species Sarcophaga peregrina. The sequence goes on along the minus strand of CM025792.1, from coordinate 97,864,160 downwards.
TAAACGAAACAATTTTAAACGAGGCAACTTAGCACGTACATATGTAAATAGCGGGTGATTTTTTTGCTATTATCGTTTTGGCAACACTGGTTTAAACAGCTTACGCACGTTTCGTATTTTGTTTCACTATCAAACATCTTCAGTTTGGTTTATAATTTAACCATGAATCGTCTTACAAACGAACAACGCTTGCAAATCATTCAATTTTATTAACAAAATGCGTGCTCTGTTAAGAAAGTTCATTGCGCGCTTCTTCCTTTTTAAGGTCAGTTTAATCGATCCATGATATTCAACTTTTTTTTGGCCAAAATGCAAGACCTTGACTTGCATAACATGTGGCTCCAACAAGATGGTGCCGCATGCCACACACCACGCGTAACAATGGACTTATTGAGAGGCGAATTCGGTGAACATTTTATTTCACGTTCGGGACCGGTGAATTGGCCGCCTAGATCGAGCGATTTAATGCCTCTAGACTATTTTTTGTGGGGGCTATGTTAAAGCTCATGTCTATACAGACAAGCCTGCTTCAATTGACGCATTGGAAGACAACATTGAAGCATTTATTCGTGAGATAACGGCCGAAATATTGGAAAGAGTATGCTAAAATTGGACTAAGCGGATGGACCATTTGAGGCACAGTTGCGGTCAACATTTCCATGAAATAAGCTTCAAACATTAAATTTTATGGACCGTACTATCGATTCAAATAAAGATTTCATGTATTTTTCTGAATTTTATGTTTTTTTTTTTGGAAAATTTTCCTATAGCTCTTAAGAAAACACCCATTACATTGCGACTTCGGAAAATACAGTTGGAATCTCTATTTTGGACAGTAGTGTACCGCTTTTGGTTGGTGCTTGGTTGTTTCATTCGGACACGCTTATACAACAAGTATAAATACAGTGTACGATTTAGGGAAATCCCAATAATACCGTGTAATACTGAAACTGCATTAAGCGGGGTTTTACTGTACATATATTTGATTTTCTCCCTCTTTCCACTTGTAAAGAGAATCAAAAACATTATGTGCCGCTCGTACAATAAGAGTTCATTACACATCATCATCATCTGATTAATTTAATAAAATAAAAAGCAATCAGACAATTGTCACTAATAGAGGAGGGGAGGGAAAAAGTATATCAACGAGAACATTTGGGAAAATAGCTGCAATTTTAAAAAGTGCTTCCATCAGGTGCCGAACTCTTTTTGTTTATGAACTCTGGGAAGACAAAATCATTATCAAAATGTCTGCTGACCCAATTACTCTTCACTTTCATTAAGTAGAGTTTACATTATGCAATTTTCCATTGAATTTGCTTCGAAAAATTTCGCCACAACATGCGTAGATGGTGTGAAAAGCCAGGATATAATCCTGAATGAAGCCAATAATTTTCTTAAATTCATTAGGTGCCGAACTCTTTTTATTTATAAACTCTGGGAAGACAAAATCATTATCAAAATGTCTGCTGACCCAATTACTCTTCACTTTCATTAAGTAGAGTTTACATTATGCAATTTTCCATTGAATTTGCTTCGAAAAATTTCGCCACAACATGCGTAGATGGTGTGAAAAGTGAGGTTATAGTCCTGAATGCAGCTAATAATTTTCTTAAATTCTATACAAATGACTATGTCTCGTAGACATATCATTATTTTTATTCAGAATTTGTTTTAAGTTTTCCCAATAAAGACGAGCATGAAAACTTGCCCCATGTGAAACGCTTTGAAACGCAAGCGCACAATGAAAGTGCCAGTGTAAGTCGAAGAGATCGTTACATTGTTGCTGACGTTGTTCTCTCACAAATAAATTTAATTGTTTAATTTATTCCATCTCCGTTTGCTATGCGGTGTTATGTTATGAATTTAGTATTAGAAAATTAACGAGGATAGGCGGAAAAATTGCGAAACAATTCTTAAGGCACTTAAACAAACAGAATTGGAAAATTACTATTATTCGCCTACAAGAACATTCATCATACTGGTTATCCTGCCATAAAGAAGGTAAGGCACAGTAGGCGACTCAGTAAGTTAGGTTCAGTAAGCCTTGTGTGAAGAAGCGGTGTGTTTGAAGAGAATAATCGTGGTTTGAAAATTTCCGTTACAAACACCTGTCGAACAATTATCTAGTAGTTGTTATTGTTTATGCAAAAGATATAAACAGAGGAATAACAAAAAAAGGCAATTGTTGTTGTTTACATCAAGTTGTGAACTGTGGCACACACAGAATTGTGCGAATAATAAAGAATTTTAATTGAAAATTGATATTTTAAACGTTTTTAAAAGATGAAAGCGTAACAATATTCTTCTTTTTAATATTCAAACACAATGTGCAGTTTAAGTAGGGAACATCCCCTAAAATAATGCAATCGTACTTAAAAAGAAACTTTCTGTATGTAAACTTTCTAATAATTCCGTTGCATTAGCAAAACAATATTCAAGTTAAGTATTGAAAGCTTTGGAAATCTCCATAAAGAGGGTCTCATCAAATGTATTGAACTTTCTTTGTTAGATTGATTAATTTTAGAACCATCCTCGTATATTCTAAATATTAATAAACCTAAGCAAAGAAAGACAATCAGTAGAAATATGAATAATTCAATCAATCACTAGCATACTACCCCCTCGTTATTACAACAATGTTACAACTTTAAAAACTTCTCTTATAGAAATAATAGACGTATATACAGTGAGCGTCAAAAGAAAGTGTACATTAAAAAATTATTGGACATTAATAAATTACCGTTATTTTTATTTTAAAATTGAACCAAAAAAGTTACGAAAAAATTTCGAAATATTGTCAAATTTTTTCGGGCACTCTCCTTAAATGGTAAAAGTTAAGTTTGATAATATTTAGAATTTTTCTTTTCCGTACAGTTTCTTTTGACTCTCTCTGTATGTACGTCATGAGCATGTAGATGTCTATAGACATTCCTTAACGCCCGTTTCACGAATCCAAACCTAAACCAGACAACAACGCCAACGTTAAAGTTCATTCCCATTATGCATGGCACACTGTACGGTGCCAACGAACAAAAAAGAGAATTTCTTCCTGGATTGTTGAATAAAATAAATTCTATAGAAATATGTACGCACGTATGTACTGCAACTGAAATTCATTTCCAATGCAGTTGCGTCTAGTTATCAGACATCTAACGACGAGATGGCATAGTTGCAACATGGATATTGCAGCACTGCTGCAGAATGTGTGTCTGTTTTTATGTGTGAAATGATATCATTTAAGCTAAGTCGATATTAATACGAGTACTTTATAATGTTGGTATTTTGTTGTTGTTGTCTTTTTTTCATTCGTAATTGTATTAATGCGAGATTACAAGTTAAAAAAAATCCAACAACGTCATACCACACACTCAAAGGCGTTGTAATAACAGATAAACAGATGGAAACATTCAAAGAATTTTATCAGAAAATTAAATATCGGCATTTAACCTGATAGCAAATTAATTGTTGACCTGAATAAAATTCGTAAACAAGTAGTAAACATTACAAGCTACAGTCCGTTACATCTGATTATTATCAGAGATCAGCAGTGAACATACTTACGAACGCACGACTTCCAGAACTGAGTAGATAAACATATAAAAAGGCAAGACAAAGCAGAGAAGGAATAGTAAGAATTCAGTCACGGCGTGTGTGAAGACGCATTGAAAGTGAAGAGATCAGTTGTGGTTTGAAGATCTCCTCCATACAGATGTACAGCAATGAATCGCTTATTAAGCACTCATGAACATATGTACGAATATTCGATTTCAAGAACCTTCATCAGAAAAAGGGCAAGACAAATCAGCCAAGGAGTAGTAAGAATTCAGTCAGTCTTGTGTGAAGACGCATTGCATGTGAAGAGAACTATCGTGGTTTGAAAATCTTCGTTATAAAGATCTAACGAACAAGTGCTGTTGGTTGCGTAAAGGGCGTGAGCAAAGAAGAATAGCAAACAAAAAGTTATTGTTGTAAACGTCAAGTTGGAAACAGTGGCACACAAAAATAATGCACACAATATAGAATTTCAATTAAAAACTGAACACAAATTTATTTTCATTTTGTTTGCAATCTACGAGTGATCGTACGCGATTCATACTTATTTGCAACTAGATTAATAATCGAGATTGAAGGGTTGTATGTATGTATGTAAAGTATCAGAAGTTTTGAGTATGATTCGATTCTACTCATCTTTTTTAAATACTTATTGCTGATTCCTGTTTATTATAGAGTCAATATAAGACCGAAAGGCAAACATAAAAGTATTGAAGTCGTTTAACAATAAAAAAAAATATCCAAAACGGCTTTAAACTTACCTTCATTTTCGCTCTTCCGTCTACGTGGCATACTGTGATAATACTGCTGTTGCATTTCTGATTTTTCTGTAGATTCATTCTCCTGCTTTTCATCCTCAGTATGAACTGGTGACGAAGGACCCGACGAGGCACTGGCCGCTGGAGAAGCAGCTGAATTGCTGCTACCACTTAGCAGGCCATTGCCACTGGCTGTTGAAGTACTTGTGCCCAGACTATCGATTGAAGCACGTTTGGCAGCATAAACATAGGATTGTTTGGTGGGCGAGACGGGCGTGTGACGTTCTTCCGACTCAACTAAATCTATGGATTTTTTACGCGGCTTTTCAGGTGGTATAGGTGGCGGTGCTATTATGCCGTTCTGCTCATCGATGGAACGTTGTTGAGCAGCTGCAGCGGCTGCCGATTTGGCTGGTGGAGGTGGTGGCGGTTCAGAGATTTTTGTAGGCGATCGAACACGTTCGGGATTAAGTTTAATAGGACTGATATTTTTTGGCTTTACCGCTGGTATCGGTGGCAGTGGTGGCGATTTAACAGGACTACCGATTTTATTCGAACTGCGCGGTTTTATTTCGGGCGGTTGTACGGAATGTCTGACAGGCGGACTGGGTGGTTTGTCCTGTTCATGGCTAGCTAGACTCGCTAAAATGGGTGAACGTGTCTCCATTTGATTGGAGACTTTGTGATTACTTAACGGCGATGTTATGATATTCGTTACGGTCTCCTTCTTTTGTATAACCGAACTGGGTATTAACACTGTACCGGGACCGGTGCGTATAATATCGCAACGATTTAGATCACTATGAGAGCGTGTAGTTTTAGTTTTGGTAAAGTGGGAAGTCCACTTTTTCTGTTTTTCAATTAATTCGCGTGAATTAAATTTCCTTTCCGGTTTCTCGGGTTTATCGACCGACGACAATAAAGCGCTTACACCGCTTACGGCGGTCGTAGACGAAATACTTTCTTCCGTTTTGAGGCGTGATATATTATGTTGAAACTTTGGACTGGGCTCCATAATAAATTTCGAATTGGCCAATGCCGGGCCACCGTTCAATTGACTACAATTGTTGTTGGCCATAGAGGCAGCCACCTGACAACCGGACGGAAAGGGTGAACGACGTTTAGGTGGCGAAACAGAACGATCGGAGGAACGTGACGATGAACGATCCGAATGATTTTGTAAATCGCAGAGATTATCTTCGCGTGAACCGGAACGTTTCACACTTAAATTTGAATTGCTTTCAACGCCCAATTTTTCGAATAGAGCACGAGCGTTATTAAAACGTGCCGAGTGTGATTCAGTGCGTACTACGGTTACGGGTGTGCCCGTACTAGCATTTGCGGCCGCGGCGGCAGCTGCAGCGGCTGCGGCTGCTGCTGCAGCAGCACTTAATTGTTCAACAGGTTGGATTTCAATCGGTTTGCGCTGGAAAAGATTCGCTATTTGCGAAACTTTACCAACAGGCTGTTGCAATGGTTTCTCCATTTTGTTGTTCGTTTCTTTGACGATTATAACGATAGGAAAGGTCTTTCAGTTGTTGTTCGGTTGTCTGAAAATAAATGAAATAGAAAAAAGAGTTTCATTAGAAAGCATTTTTGTATTTAAAATTTAATTTTTTTTTTTACCATTTTGAAAAGTGTTTTTTGAAAAGTCTTGACGATATAAAATTGAAATCAAATAGTTTAAGTTCCAATTTAATTGAAATTAAATACGAAACAATAACAATTTAAGGCGATTAATACATTTTACTTTATAGCCAAGGCAAGGCAAGGCAATCAAAACATTTTAATTCGTTGCGTATTTATTTTAATGTTACACGTTGCAAATATTGTGAATCGAATCGAATAGAATTGATTTGATTTGATTTTGTCAGCGAAAACGTTCTTAAGTAGAGCAATACTGCGAAGCAAATAAAACAAAAGAACGTTAAAAAATTAAAAATAATGACACTTTTTTCCATGAAAAAAAAAAACAAAAACAACAACAACAGCACCACCCCTACCCACTTACAATCTCACAATCAATTTTACTTTTTTGACTCAAGTACTCGTGGTGTGTGCTCTGTATTGCTAACAAATTAATGTGAATGATTGATAACAACTATGCAGATAGAGGGCGACTATGAAACCAACCTACAATTTTTGTTTTTGAATAATTTTCCCTTCTATTTTAGTAGTTCATTATGCTTTTATTGATGGGAACTCATTAAAATGTGAGAGAGAGTATCATAAGACTGGTACCAGTAATGTGTTTGAAGGCAAATTCGAATTTAAAAATCCAAGACTCAACCCATAAATTTTAGCGGCGCCACATTTGGCGTTAATAGAGCAAAATTTTCTCTTAACAGAAGAAAATTTGTCGTTAACAGAAGACTGTTAGCTATTTAATAGTATCCATCTGAACAAGCTGACTTATTTAGGAGTACCATACTATATGCAAAGGAAGGTGCCAAGGCCTCTTGAAATAATCAGCAACATAGTCATAACCACTAATTCAAAGGAAAAAAGTGCCATATTGATGCCTACTACCAACTCACCTACCTCATCTTGATGAACTGACAAACATTGACTTAGTCGCTACATCAGAAGTTCCAAGGGGTTCCATGCCTAGGATATAATAGCAAAAAGTATGACATAACAATAGGCCTCATATGGCCTATGTATGTCCATACGACTTCTTTGGATGGGTACCTACTATCTACCTACCTAAGTGTTTTACATTAAATGGATGATTATTAATGTTTGTAAAGATAAATTCGAAATTAAAAATCCAAGACACAATCCATAAATTTTAGCAGCACCACATTTGACGTTAATAGAGCAAAATTTTCTCTTAACAGAAGAAAATTTGTCCTTAACAGAGGACTGTTAGCTATTTAACAGCTCACTTGTTTAGGAGCTAATTTTGAAAGGGAAGATTCCAAGACCTCTTAATATAATCAGCAACATAATCACATATAAAATGATATTGTATTGAGAAAATTGACTTTGAAAATATCAATGTTCTGCTTGAAAATGCTCTAGAAGCTCAGTGGCCATGTTAGAATATATAAAAGAACTGGCACACCTAACGGACTATATGCAAATGATTGTCTTTCTTTCGAACTATGGTAGTGTGGGATAGCTGGTATAATTTTGAGAATTGAGAAAATTCTCGTCCTCCATCCCCACCAACCATTCTTTACATTTCAACATTAATGTTCACTAATAATAATGATCAGATGATGAGAATTATATTTTATGTCAAAAGCCTGTAATAATTGCAAAATATTGTCACTGTTAAACAGTTAACAGTGCTCTGTTAATAGTATAGTTTACAGGCAAGAAGTGGCGCTGCTAAAACTGTAGGTTTGTGTCTTTGGTTTATAAATCCGAATTTATCTTCACACACATGGCACTAGTACTACCACAAGCTATGTGACTTGCATTTACCAATTGGCATGGTAGAAAATGATGATGATCCTAATACTTTAAGGATAACACTACACCAGATATAATTCATCTCAGAGAAGCGAACAAGTTTGTACAAGAAACGACGTTCCATAGAAAATAAGACAGTTTTCAAAAGCCCCTTTTGCAAATCTTCTCATATACATAGTTTGGAACATACATAGATACATACACATACATACACAATTGGTCATTACAACCCATCAGTCTGGGTTATTGACCTAGTTTCAAACACCACTTATGTTGTGTGTGTTAATTTTATACATAAGTGTGAGGGACTTACAGCTTAAAGTTTTTTTGAGAAACTTTTCATGGCAGTTTGTTTACTCTCAGAATTTTTGCCAAAAATCTGCTGAGAGGAAATCGCCGAAGAAATGCTTTTTGTATTTTGTTTTGATGTCTGACCTGGGGTTCGAATCCTGGCTTTATATCTAAAAAGCCAAAACACTACCAACTAGACTACGGCGACCTCATACATAAGTACGCAATTCATCCTCCAGTTAGGATTACGAACTAGCTTCTCACACTACTCATGTGTTAATTTTACATTTAATTGGCGGGACCTACAGTTTAAAGTCGATTCCAAGCGACTGGTTTTTGAGAAACTTTTCATGGCAATTTTATTGTACTCTCAGAAGAAACCCAATGAGGGGTAGTCACCAAAGTAATATTTTTTTCGTATTAATATTTGACCAGGGATTTGAACTGTAGCTTCACGACTAATAAGCCAACACACTACCTACTAGATTATGGCGACAAAAGTGATTTTCCAAATCTCTTTTGTAAAGCCACTCATATATTTAGGAATACTTAGTTCAAATTTTTATTAGAATTTTATCTTTTCTATGATTTCTATACTCAAAGCTTAAAAAATTTGAACTTTCCATACGATGAACGAAAAATAAGACGGTTTTCAAAAGTCTATTTTGTGAAGAGATTGATCCTCCATTTAGGCTTACGACCTTGCTTCTCACACCACTTATGTTGTATGTTTTAATTTTATCTATGAGTAGAGGGACCTACAATTAAAAAACACGTTGACTGCCGCGTCAATTTTCAGAAAACTTGCCAAAAGACGATAATTTGATTTTTTCACATAAGTGATTACGAGATAACTCGTAGCTTAGCTTCGTAGAAGGGAATACAATCAACGAGTTATCTCGTAGCCGGCAGTCAACGTGTTAAAGTCTTTTACAAACGACAGATTGTTTTGAGAAACCTTTTAATGGCAATTTTATTTACCCAATGAGAGCAAGTCGCCGAAGAAATATTTTGTTCCTATCTGACCAGGGATTTGTAACCTCACGACCTACTAAACTGCGGCGACTAAGGTGGTTTTCAAAATCTCTTTTGAGAATCCACTCGTATACTTAGTTTAAATTTTTATTAGAATTTTATCTTTTCTATGAGTTTTATGACTCAAAACCTCAAAAATTTGAACTTTTCATACGATGAACGAAAAATAATCCCCTTTTCGAAGCAAGTATTGTCGTTCAACACTGTCATTATCACCACCACCACCACTACCACGTAAGGTGATGAATGTTTTTCTTCTTCTTCTTCGTTTTTCATGACAATTATTACTATTTTGACAACGTTATTGTTGTTATTATTATTATTATTATTATTGTTGTTGTTGTTATTATTATATGTTCTTTGTTATCGTTAAACATGAAAATTGATTTTCAGAAAAAAAAAAATGTTGTTGCAATAACAACAAATAATAGAAGAAATAATCAGCAAAATAGTGTCAACAAAATAGGCAATTTTTTAGCAAAAGAAAAAAAAAGGAAAAACACGAAAAGATAAACAAATACGAAAGAAATAAACAAAACAGAACAGAAAAGGAGAGAAAATAAAAATAAAGAAAGAAATGGTGAAGCAATTATCGTTAATAATTTGAAAACAAATTACAGGTAGATTGGTGAATAAACAATCATATCTCTATCCATTTCATTTACAGTGGAGAGCAGAAGTGAGTACATCTGGGTAATTCAAAATACTATATACGAATAATATTAAACGTTGGAATACTTATTTTTAGTAGAACTTAACTTAAACTAATAAAAAATTAACAAATACTCATGAAAATAAAGGTAAATCAATGTACTCAGTTTTGCACTTTCTGTTCAAAAATGATTAAGATATTGTAAAATTATATGTTCGAAGATAAATTGGAATTTTAAATTCCAAGACGCAATCCATAAATTTTAGCAAAGCCACATTTGGTTTTAACAGAACAAAATTTCCTCTTAACAGAACAAAATTTTCTTTTAACAGAGCACTGTCAGATATTTAACAGTATCCATCTCAACAAGCCCTTTGTTTAGGAACTAATTTTGGGAAATACTCTTACTCTACGAGTACCACAGTGTATGCAAAGGAAGGAAGGCCTCTTAATATAATCAGCAACATAATCACATATAAAGTGATATGGTACGGAGAAAATTGGCTTTAAAAATATAAATTTTTCAATTGAAAATTCTCTTGAAGATCAGTGGTCTTTTTTGAACATACAAAAAATAGTACACCTACTCGATGTGGTCCCCTAATAGGGTTCTAAGCCAGACTTTTATGAAAATAACCGCCAAGTGTGTGAAGATAAATTGAAATTCGAAATCCAAGACACAATCCATTAATTTTAGCAGCGCCACATTTGGCGTTAACAGAGTAAAATTTCCTCTTAACAGAACAAAATTTGCCCTTAATAGAACACTGTTAGGTGCTTAACAGTATCCATCTTAACAAAACTACTTGTTCTTGAGCTAATTTTGGGAAAAACTTTAGGTCCCTGAGTACCATACTATATGCAAAGAACAGTTCCATGGCATCTTAATATAATCCGTAACATACTCCCATATAAAGTGATATGATATTGAGAAAATTGCCTTGGAAAATATAAATTTTTTGGTTGTATTTTGGATTAGTGGCCATTTTGTAACATATAAGAAACAGTTCACCATACAGACTATATGCAAATGATAGTTCCTTCAAACAGTTGCAATGGGAAAGCTGGAATAATTTTGAGAGTTGAGAATTTAAGTTTTGAAAAAATCGATTTTTGGCGAAAAATACATGAAAATTCTCTTAAAGATAGATTGGTGAACAGTTGCCATTTTCGAAGATATAAGAAATAGTAAACCATACAGACTATATGCAAATGGTAGTCCAGAGGATGCTCTTTCGAACCGTGGTAGTGGGATAGCTGAACTAATTTCGTGACTCGAGATTTTCAGTTTTAAAAAAGTCGATTTTTGTCGAAAAATATATGAAAATTCTCTTAAAGATAGATTGGTGAGCAGTGGCCATTTTCGAAGATATAAGAAACAGTACATCATGCATACCAATTGTAAGTGGTAGTCCAGAGGATGCTCTTTGGAACCGTGGTAGTGGGATAGCGGAACTAATTTCGTAACTCGAGATTTTCAGTTTTAAAAAAGTCGATTTGTGGCCAAAAAATATTTAAAAAATTCTCTTGAAGATTAGTGGCCATTTTCGAAGATATAAGAAATAGTACACCATACAAGTTATATGCAAACGGTAAATGGTAGTCCAGAGGGTTTAAAAAATATCTTCGCTGAAATCATTATTATCTAGTTAATACACCTTAGCTTTGGTACTTTTTTTCAGTACCCGTTTTTTAAATTCTTAGTACTTACATACGATATAGTGCTCCCGCTAATATTTCCAATGATGACACTTTAATCGCAGCAATTAAAAAACATTTTCAATTAGAGAATATAATTTAACAAAAAAAAAAAAAGAATTATTGAATCATTTAAATTGAGTCACTTGAATTGATAAGAATTGATTTTAAATCAACGATATCGTCACGTTTCTAATGTGTGCTACACATTTTTAAATATTTAATAAAACGTTTCCATTCATGATTTTTACGATGTACAAATTAAATCATCAATTAGTTAATGGCAAGCAATTAATTAAGAATAGTACAAATATATTCAAATTATAATAAAGTTGATAAGATTTATTTAAAACGAGGCTGAGACTAAAACTAAAAGTTCCCATTGAAACAAAAAAAAAATAAAATTTATGGGGTCGGGGAACTTTTCTTTACGGATTCACACGCGCTTAATCTCAATATCACTTAAAGGCAACCGATTAATAATACTGAAAAATTGTTTTAATAATCATAAATGACCAAAAAATTTTAATATTAATTTTTTTTTAGAATTATTTTTAGTTTTTAATGTTCTTTTTTTAATTTTTAATTATTTTTCACAATTTTTTTTTTCTTTTAATTTTCACTTTTTTTTTAAAAAAAAGAAGAATAGGAATGCAGTTGTTTTATAATGAAATTATTAAGAGCAACTAAAATAATTAAAATTTATTTTTAAATATAAAATAAATACTAAACCTAGAGTTTTTTTCGGAATAAAACGTTATCTTATCATTGCATTTAAAGTAATGTAATGAACAAAAATTTATGAATCAAATGACAAATCGTAGATGGGGCCCATATTTAGAGTATTTTAGTATCATTTTCCTTAATTTTTTTTTTTTAATTCGACTTTAGATAAGCATGATAATTATTACAGATAAGCGAGAAATGAAATATGAAAATAAAAAAACGATAAACAGGGAAAATAAAAATTATTTAACACAAAAAAGTACCTTTTTTAATAAAAAAAAAATTCTAATCTCATACCCTAAAGACCACAACACTAGCATAACACTGGCACCTGTAGCAATAATTCAAAATAAATGTCTGATCTTTCAGGTACTCGGGTTACATGCAATCAATGCTTTAAAATCGTTACTTTATACCATCAAGGCCTCCTCCTGTATATGCCACTGGCAGGAAATCATGTAAGTGAAGATAAATTCGAATTTGTACATCCAAGACACAATCCATAAATTTTAGCAGCTGCTAATACGGAAATTCTATAGCAATTGCTACAATTCTCAACAACTGGCCAGACAAATTATGTGTGAAGATAAATTCGAATTTGAAAATCCAAGACGCAATCCATAAATTTAGCAACGCCACATTTGGCGTTAACTTAGCAAAATTTCCTTAACAGCTGTTTAACAATATCCATTAGAACAAACCCACTTGTTTAAAAGCTAATTTTAGGATAAATAGTAGATCTAGGACTATCATACTATACTCAAATGATACTCCCATATAAAGTAATATACATACATACATAATTGGTCATTACAACCCTTCAGTCAGGATTACGACCTAGATTCTCACACCACTTATGTTGTGTGCGTTAATTTTATACATGAGTGGCGAGACCTACAGTTTAAAGTCGACTCCGAGCGACAGATTTTTGAGAAGCTTTTCATGGCAATTTTTACTCTCAGAGTCTTTGCCAGAAATCAGAGAGGAAGTCGCCGAAGAAAAATTTTTCGTTTTGATGTCTGACCTGGGATTTGAACCCGGACCTTTCGTCTAATAAGCCAACACACTACCCACTAGACCACGGCGACTTCACCAGACAAATTATTTGTGAAGATAAATTCGAATTTGAAAATCCAAGACGCAATCCATAAATTTAGCAACGCCACATTTGGCGTTAACTTAGCAAAATTTCCTTAACAAACCCACTTGTTTAGAAGCTAATTTTAGGACAAATAGTAAGTTTAGGTCTACCATATCATACTCAAATGATACTCCCATATAAAGTGATATGGTATTATTTAAAAGTGATATGGCTGTGTAACTATCAGTCTTGCGATTGAAAATTCTCTAAATGATTAGTGGCTACGTATAAGAAATAATACACCCTAGAGATCATTTGCAAATGATAGGTCAGAAAGTCCTCTTTCGAACCGTGATAGCGGTATAGCTGGAATAATTCTGTCCTCCATCCCCACCAACCATTCTTTACATTTTAACAATCTTAGCCAGCATAAAAAAATGTAAACAAAAATACAACAACAAATACCACAAAAAATAAATGTAAACAAAATACACAAACAACAATATTAAATGATATTGACATTTATAGAGAAGGCGAAGTTACGAACATTCAGCTCCAAGAACATTCATTAGACTGTTTACGTTGCCATATAAAAGGCAAGACAAAGCAGGTGATTGAGTTAGTAAAGTTCAGTCAATATTGTGTGAAGATTGTATTTTGAAGATCTCCGTTACAAAGATCTGTCGACTAATTGTCTAGCAATTGCTGTTATTTATGCAAAGGTTATAAACAGAAGAATAACAAAAAAAAGCAATTGTTGTTGTTTACATCAAGTTGGGAATAAATGGTACACAGAATTAAGCGAATAGTAAAGAAAAATTGAAAACTAAAGACAAATTTATTTTTATTTTTATAAGCAATCTACGAGCTCATATTTGAAATGTTTTTAAAAGGTAAAAACGTAATAATATGTATAGCAGCGACTGTTATAATTAAAAATTGAAGTCGCCGTGGTCTTGTGGGTAGTGTGTTGGCTTATTAGACAAATGGCCCGGGTTCGAATCCCAGGTCAGACATCAAAACGAAAAATATTTCTTCGGCGATTTCCTCTCAGCAGATTTCCGGCAAAAACTCTGAGAGTAAAAATTTCCATGAAAAGCTTCTCAAAAATCTGTCGTTCGAAGTCGACTTTAAACTGTAGATCCCGCCACTCTTGTATAAAATTAACGCACACAACATAAGTGGTGTGAGAAGCTAGGTCGTAATTCTGACTGAAGGGTTGTAATGGCCAATTATGTATGTGTTATAATTAAAATTTTTAATTAATTTCTATTCCATTTTCAAAACCACTCAGATTTTCAATCGTTTGACTTATGTTTTAGCCTGTAAAATGATCTTGTCCAATTTTGAGGGCGAGAAAGCATGAGAATATCTTATCTTATATTAAGGCCACCTAGCCTAAACTAATACCTCCATAGCATATTAAAACGTACATTATAAAAATATTATTATTTATATTATGAAGCCCTTTTCCAAAGGACCTTTTTTCCCATTTCCATTCCTTCCCAAAGGAAGTTAGACAATAATTGCAGGCTTTGTTAATATGTACATACGTATGTACTCTGAATGTTAATACTCTCTTGAAACATATGTAGGTACGTACGCCTCTTATACACTGTAAAATCGTTCTTAGCCTAGAAAAAAAAAAGTGAAATAATAACAACGATTTACAGCAATTGACATTCTAACCTATTTTTCTATATTCTCTAGTAACAGACGTCATAATATATTAAAAGAAAAACAAAAAAAAGAACGTAAAAAGCAGAGATAAAATAAATTAAAACAAATATTTGCACATTCGTTTACATTTACCTGATGGCAGAAAAAAAACTGCTTTATTTGAACAAAAAAAAATCATACAAAATGGAAATGACATTGTAAAAAAACAAAACAGAATAAATAAGAAAAAATTTTTTAACTAAAAAGGTTACTTACGAAATGTGTTTAAATAAACTTTAAAATACTAAGTAAAGAAGTTTTATTTATTCTCTTAAATACGTACGAAATGTAATAAAAAAAATTAGAAAAAAATATTTTACAATATTATTAGGCAATAATATACGAAGAAAACTAGCAAAGACAAAAACCAAAGATGGTATTAAAGTTAACAAAGCAATGTTAAGTGTTTAACAGGAAATACAAAAAATAATCTAGAAAGAAAGATTCCCTCAAATACATATACGATTTCAGAAAATGGATTACATGCATACATAATTGGTCATTACAACCCTTCAGTCAGGATTATTAACCTAGTTTCTCACACTACTTATGTTATGTGTGTTAATTTTATACACAAGGGCGGGAGCTACAGTTTAAAGTCGACCCCGAACGTCAGATTTTTGAGAAACTTTTCATGGCAATTTTATTTTATTTACTCTCAGAATTTTTGCCAGAAATCTGCAGAGAAGGAATCGCCGAAGAAATATTTTCATATTTCCGCTTTGATGTCTGGCCTGGGACTCGAACCCTGGCTTTACGTCTAATAAACCAGCACACTACCTACTAGACCACGGCGACCTCGACCAGAAAATGGTTTTCCTATTACATTTCTTGATAATTATGCTCCACACGTTCCTGAGTGGAATAACAGCTCTGTTAATACGGAAATTCTATTGCAAATTGCTGTGATTGCTGGCTGGCAATGATTCTCAACCATTAAGAGAATTTTTGTAAAGATATGAACTTTACCCACTTCATCACTGCCCAGACAAATTTTGTCGATAATTGCTGTATGCAATGCATGCCCATTATATGTGTGGTCTAGTAGGTAGTGTGCTGGCTTATTAGAGAAACTGCGGGATTCTTGGGGACGATTGCTGTAGACTGTCTCATGGTGAAGGTATAGCCAGCAGCAACTCGTTTCCTTACCGTTCGCATCTTCCCTCTTTCCACCTTTCCTAAACCTGCACAATGCACTGCATGAGTAGGGGTCATCCCCTGAGTGCTGGTTTTATAAAAAAAAATTTGAATTTGAAAATCCAAAAAGCAATTCAAGCATTATAGCAGAGCCACAATTGCCGTTAAGACAGTAAAATTTCCTTTTAACAGAAATTTGCCCTTAACAGAGCACTGTTAGCTGTCAAACAGTATCCATTTAAACAAGCCCATTTGTTTAGGAGCTAATTTTGTGACAAATACTAGGTCTATGAGTACTATACTATATGCAAAATAAAATTCCAAAGGCCTCTTAATATAATCAGCAATAGAGTAGCAAATAAAGTGTTTTGCTATTGAGGAAAAATTGGCTTTGAAAATACAAATTTTTTGTTTCAATGTTCTTTAGAAGATCAGGGGCCATTTTGGAACCTATAAGAAACAGTACACCAAACAGTCTAAAAGGAAAAAGTAGTCCAGAGGGTTCTTTTTCCAACCGTGATAATGGGATAGCTGGAATAGCTGAAATAATTCCATCTTTCATCTTTACACTTTTGTTCTCAAATAATAATGATCATAATGAAAATTATATTTTATGTCAATAGCCTGAAATAATTGCAAAGTCCAAGAAAAATATACTATTGCCACTGTTAAACAGTTAAAAATCCTCTGTTAATAGCAAAGTTTACCCTGTTAGAGGCAAAAAGTGGCATTGCTAAAATTGTGGGTTTGAGTCTTTGGTTTTTTAAATTCTAATTTATCTTCACATAACATATAAGTTAAATGCCGGACAATGACAGTGAAAATATTCAGTAGATTTCTTTTCATTTTCGTTACTACGGCTCCGACAGCAGTAGTTGAAAAGTATTTTCAATATTTAAGTGTATTACACCGCGTTCTCAATATTTAAGTGTATTACACCGCATTCAAGAGACTTAAGGTTCAATTAGTCGTGACTTAACCATAACCATATAAATCAGCTGTTTTAACCAACTTTATGGACATCACTGTTTTCGATTATAGGTGACTTACCATAATGCCATAGTCATAACGATAACCATATGTACCAATTGAATTTTGGATTTTTGCCATAACCATAAACAGCTGTTTGCTGAATTTACTTACATGTATACACACATTTTTTTTTTGTTTACTTTTGTACTTTTGAAAAATACATATGTATGTGCAATTAACGTAAACAGCTGTTTATGACCATGGCAGCACTGATTGCTGCTAATAGTAAATTTACGGTTATGGATTATGTTACGACTACAGCGTTATGGTAAAGTCACGACTAATTCAACCTTTAATGGTCGCTTTACTGTCCGATAATCTATACTGGTGGACGTTATACCAGTCAAGTACGTTATTAAAGACACAAACCATATGCAAACGATATGCTAGCTTTTGCGTATCCCGTCTTCTTCAATAATTTGCATTCGTAGCAGTTATTTCCTTATCAAAATCCTTAAGCAAGATTTACTACAATTCTCTGAAAACAATTCCAACCTAATCATAAAATACGCCCACGTATACAAACTTTCATTATATGTAATTTGCACTAAGCCCACGCATTATTTATTTTTATTCGTATTTATTCCTTCAACATAAAATTGCCAGGAAAGATCCCCCTTGAAAAGTTAGTTACTCGTTTCGTTTCGTTTATTTTAGTATAATTTTGCTACTATTTTTAGAAAAAAAAATTGTTTTTTTTTTGCTATTAAATTTAAAACATAAAAAAATAAAACTATTTTTAGTCAAGTGCGCGTATTTTGTATATTTTTTGTTGTTGTTTTTATTTCACAACAAAATAGCAAATCAAAAACAAGAACACCAAACGAGAGGGAGAAGAAAAATTCTGAAAAAAAATATTAAAACATGAGCGCAATAGCACTTTACCCAGTTTCTTTCGTATTTATTCTTCTAGACAATTTGTTGTCATTTTACATTTAGGATTAGCATAGTAGAACAACAAAAAAAAAACAACAACAACAAAAGTATCTTATTTTCAGAACAAAAATATTTTTTTCTTCTTTTTTTACAAATCTAGTCAACAACGAATGGAAAATGTCCTGCAAGACCATGTTTAGATTTTTATTGGGTTAAGGCTACAAATTCCGACTTAAAACCAAAACCATTCGATAAGCATTGGCCTGAAACAGCTAATAGGAACTTGTACGCTACTATTTCAAAGGAAATCTTGGTGCCCACTAGAGATGGATAGTCTTTATGAACTATCAAACATTTACTGGAGCAGTCTAAGTCGCTTCAGTAGAAGCTACGAACGGCTCTAGGACTAGACGATAATGGGAAAAAGTATGTTATAATAATAGGCCCCATGTCCGACTTCTTTGGATGGGTACCTACTATCCATCTACCTAATGTGTGTGAGGATAAATTCGAATTTGAAAATCCAAGACGCAATCCATAAATTTCAGCAGCGCCACATTTAACGTTAAGAGAGCAAAATTTTCTCTTAACAGAAGAAAATTTGTCGTTAACAGAGGACTGTTAGCTATTTAACAGGTCACTTGTTTAGGAGCTAATTTTAGGAAATACTCTAAGGGCCATTATTATAACTTACCTTTAACAAAAGGGAGGATTTTAACGGAGAGATAAATTGTTTTTCATTATTACGAGTATCCAATAAGATAGAAGTGAGCGTTAAGCTAAAGGAAAGATCATCCTACCTTTAATATTTAAAGGTCACTTTCTGTTTGAACTTGCTATATCATATACTATTTTCGATGTGGCAATTTCAAATTTAAACAAAATTAGCATATACAACAACCAAAACGAAGTTTTCCTTTTGCACTGCGTTAAAAAAAAACTTGTTTAATTAAGCAGTTTTATCGACTTTGCTCCGGCACTGCCATATTTTTGAAAAAGTTAATTTTGTTTTATCGGTAAGTTGTAATAACCAAAATAAGTTAAAGGTAACTTTGCCGTTCACTTCAGCTAAAGGTACCTTTAACTATCGCCAACTTTAAAGGTAAGTTGTAATAATGGCCCTAAGTCCATGATTACCATACTAACGAGTGATTTTTTAACTTTTATAGTTTTTGCAACAGTGGTTTTAACAGCTCACTGTCAAACATCTTCAGTTTGGTCTATAATTTAACCACGAATCGTCTTACAAACGAACAACGCTTGCAAATCATTGAATTTTATTATCAAAATGCACGCTCTGTTAAGAAAGTTCACCGCGCGCTTCTTTATCGAAAAATTGTTTCATTTTTGGATCAATGGATACGTAAATAAACAGAATTTTCGATTTTGAAGTGTAGATCAGCGAGAAGCATTGCAAAAGCTACTAATGCATCCAGAAGAAGTTGCAGTTTGGTGCGGTTTATGGGCTGGTGGCACCATTGGACCGTACTTCTTCAAAGATGCTGCGAATCGAAACGTATCTGTGAATGGTGAGCCCTACCGTGAGATGATAGCCAAATTTTTTTTTGCCCAAAATGCAAGAGCTTGACTTGATTGACATGTGGTTTCAACAAGACGGTATCACATGCCACACAGCACGCGTAACAATGGACCTATGGAGAGGCGAGTTCGGTAAACATTTTATTTCATGTTCGAACCCGTCAATTGAGCGCCTAAATCGTGCTATTTAACGCCTTTAGACTATTTTTTGTGGGGGCTATGTTAAAGCTCATGTCTATATAGACAAGCCCGCTTCAATTGACGCATTGGAAGACAACATTGAAGTAATTATTCGTGAGATAACGGCCGAAATGTTGGAACGAGTATGCCAAAATTGGACTAAGCGGATAGACCATTTGAGGGACAGTTGCAGTCAATATTTACATGAAATAAGCTTCAAACAATAAGTTATATGGACAAATAAAGATTTCATGGATTTTTCTGAATGTTATGTGTGTTTTTTTTTGGAAAATTTTCCTATAGCATGAAATAATCTTCAAACATTAAATTTTATGGACCGTACGATCGATTCAAGTAAAGATTTTTCTGAATTTTGTTTTTTTTTTTTTTTTGAATAATTTTCCTATGGCTCTTAAAAAATCACCCATTATATGCAAAGGAAGGTTCCAAGGCCTCCTAATATAATCAGCAGAAACATAGTCCTATATAAAGTGATATGCTTTTGAGAAAATTGGTTTTGAAAATATAAATTTTTTGCAAGAAAATTCTCTAGAAGATCAGTGGCCATCTTGGAACAAATAGGAAATAGTACACCAGCATGACTATATGCAAATAGCAGTCCAGAGGGTCCTCTTTCTAACCATGGTAGTGCTATAGCTGGAATAATTTTGAGAGTTGAGAAAATTTCCGTTCTCTATCTCCACCAACCATCATTTACATTACAACACTTGTGTTCACAAATAATAATGATTGTAATGAGAATTAAATGTTTTATGTGAATAGTCTACAATAATTGCAAAGTAGAAGACTAATCTGTTAAATAGTTAACAGTTCTCTATTAACAGCAACATTTACCCTGTTAGCTGCAAAAAGTGGCGCTGCTAAAAGTTAAGGGTTTGCGTCTTTGGGTTTTAAATTCGAATTTATCTTCAAACAGATTTTTTCAAGTATCTATGGAATTCGTGATAGCATATCTTGAAGTTGAAACAAATGATAAGCTAGAGATTATGTGGCGCGTCAAACTTTCCAGCCGAAGATTTGGGCGTACTGGCAATATATTTTAGTGTTTATCATATCTCGTTGCTTTGTGTGATGCTGCTAAAATTGTGCGGTTTGCGTCTTTGGTTTTTAAATTCAAATTTATATTCAAACACATTGATTATTTGGCTGTTCGAGTTTCGATGGAGGAATTATCTTTCACAACCTAATTCATTTTTGACTCACTTCCTATGTCAACAAAATAGATTCACCGAAATTGATACCAGAAGCAACCAGAAGCTGTCCAAAAGCTGCCAATGAATTCTGTTTGGTGTGGCTTACGGGCAGAGGCGTCAACGTTACTATCAATACAGCAAGTCACCCTAAATGGAGGAATTGAATTCAATTGAAATGAGGTGCCAAGAACATACAATATGGCTTGCGATTTCAAGAACCTATTGAAATAATGTCACAGATAATATGGCCAACTAAATATGACCATTGCAAACGTTGTCTGTCATTCATCTTATGGCGCTTAAAAAAAGAGAACAAATTTCTAGATTTCAACAGAAAAGAAAAAATCCTCTTACAAATTCTCATTTCTTTTTTTCAAGACAACATCAACAACAACAACAATTAGAAGAAGAACAGAAATACAAAATGTAGGTTATTGTAGCAACCGCTGTTGCTGTTATTGTTGTTTGTCTGCGAGCCTATTTGTTGTAAGTGCGCCACAATGCATATTACATTTGTGTGATGCTGTGTTGCAAGTTGTCTTGTTATTACCATCATCATCATCATCAACAACATCATTATTATCATAATTATTAAGAAATCTTGATAAAAAATAAAGAAAAAACATTAAACAGAAACAGAAATTTTCATTTCTAAATTATGTTTACGGCATTAAACATGATTAACATGAAAAGAAGAAAAGAAAACCAACGAATTTTATCAAATTTTGGTCAAATGCCACGAATTATTAACAACTTTTAAGAAAATGTAGGCTTAGTTGTGACTTGAAAGGTTTACAATTGCTTTCAGAAAGGTACTAAAGGGAGGGAATTTAATAAAAATAATGAAAAAAAAACTCCCAAGATGTGGGATTATGGGAAGTCCGATTAAACATCAAAAATACAAAAATAACTAGAGTCTCAATGAAGGAGATGGTTTCCGTGGACAATCCTTTGAAACATTCTCATGTGTGTGTGATGATAAATTCGAATTTGAAAATCCAAGACACAATCCATAAATTTTAGCAATGCCACATTTGGTGTTAACATTGAAAAACTTGTTCTTAACAGAACAAAATTTGCTCTTCACAGAACAAAATTTGCTCTTCACAGAACAAAATTTGCTCTTAACAGAGCACTGTTACCTGTTTAACAGTATCCATGTGTACAAGCCCACTTGTTTAGGAGCTAATTTTTGGAATACATACATAATTGGCCATTACAACCCTTCAGTCAGGATTACGACCTAGCTTCACACACCACTTATGTCGTGTGCGTTAATTTTATACATGAGTGGCGGGACCTACAGTTTATAAAGTGATAATAAGATATTGAGGGAAATTGGCTTTGAAAATATCAATTTTTTGCTTGAAAATTCTCTAGCAGATTAGTGGCCATTTTGGAACATATAGTACACCATATAGAGTATATCCAAATGGTAGTCCAGACGATCTCCTTTCGAACCGAGTTGAGATTTTCAAATCGGAAATATCAATTTTTGAATAAAAATATTTGAAAATTCTATAGAACATCAGTGGCCATTTTTGAATTTGGTAGTGGGATAGTTTGGAATAATTCCGTCCTCTATTCCCACCAATCATCATTTACATTTCAACACTTTTGTTCAGTAATAATAATGATAATCATTCATGATAGTCTACAATAATTGCAAAATATAAAGGCTAATCTACCATTGCCACTGTTAAACAGTTAACAGTGCTCTGTTAATAGTAAAGTTTACCCTGTTAGAGGCAAGTAGTACGGGTTTGCGTCTTTGGTTTTTAAATACGAATTTATCTTTACACACATTAAACCTAAAAATATATAGAGCCAAGCCTACGTTTTTGTTTTTTAAGAAACAAAAAAAGAAATAATAAAGATTCTAACGTAATTAAGGTCACTGTGCCACAATTCCATGGTAATGAACGGAAATAGTATGTGATTATTATTTAAGGAAACTTGTTATCAAATAAAATGCATTGATTTCAAGATCTTAATTCTTTCCTTAGTGTTACCCACATTTAATCACCTTATGACTCATTGCGAAATTTACATAAATATCATACATACCGTAACACTGTGCTGTGCTCGTAAATTCTTATTTGTGTCAATCAAAATAATTTTTATAAAATTTAAAAATTCAATTAAAAAAATACCAACGAACGAACGAACGAACGAATAATTTTAAATGTCACTTTAACATGTTGTTTAGAGTCGCTTAAAAAATCATAACTTTTGTTTAAGCCACATTAAAAATGACAAGTTAATATGGGTTTCTTGGCCATAAATTATTTATGCCCCACGACAAGTAATTCTAGTGGGCTCGACTGGTTTCATTTTTTTTTTTTTTTTCTGCAACGGTTTGCAAAAATATTTGAATATGAATTCATTTCAAGACTGGTTTTAATTGATGAAAAATAGAGGAAACTGTTGGTGTTTTGGAATTTTTCCCACAGTCTATGCGTTTTTCTTTTGCAATACAACGCCCGGCATAAGCCAGTGCTGCAGTGCAGTGCTTTAGCGGCTTATTGTTATTGAAAAATGTTTGTTTAATAGAAATAATTAATTACGTATGCATTTAAGACAACGAAAATTAATTAAAAATTTATTCCAATATTCTATTAAAGAATTCTGTAAGTGAACGAGTAACACATGAAGAGATTAAATACAAATTAGGAATTGTAAGTGATTGAAGTGGTGGTTGTTTAAACTGTAACCGGCTAGCATTATGCACTATGGGTGGAAGAAGTTTGAAAAAAAGTATGTGTGTAAAGATAAATTCGAATTTGAAAATCGACCCGAGCCACATTTGACGTTAACAGAGCAAAATTTTCTCTAAACAGAATATAATTTGCCCTTAACAGAGCACTGTTAGCTTTTTAACAATGTGTGTGAAGATAAATTCAAATTTAAGTAGCAAAGACAAAAACCAAAAAAATTAAAGCTAATGTTACAGTTAACAGAGCTACAGTATCGGACATAATATTTGCAACTAGCATTCATAATACAAGATTTGGTTCGTAAATTAGAATCTTTCCGGTATTTAAACTTGGTTTTGTGAGTTCAAGTTTCTTATTATGTCAGCAATAACTTAATACATTTTTTAGGTTCAGTTTTAGCTAAGTGCTATTTTTGCAGTATAGTATGTGAACCCATCTATTATTTTCATCCGACAAAACAATTGCAACTCTTACAGTTTCGTTATTTTTCGTTTTGTTTTGTTTCAATTCGTAGATAATTGATTTAAAATCTCACTTTACACTTCATTTGCAAAAATATTTTATTTAAAATACAAATTTTATTAATTAGCCATAATTTCGATAAAGATGGCACCAGATAAGTTCGGTAAAGATTTACGACAACGTATTGTTGATGATTTCAATCAAGGAATTTCTCAAAAAGAATTATCCATTAAGCATAAGGTGCATAAATCATCATTTTCTCGAATTTTATCACGTTTTAAAAAAACAAAGTCTGTGGAAGTTGTCAAAGCAAAGGCGATCGCCCTCGAAAAACTGACAAATGAACCAATGCACTAATTCTAAGAGAGATTAAAAAGTTTCCTTTTAAATCGGCTCCAACATTGGCTAAAGAATTAAATATTCCAGTAAGCGCAAGAACTGTTTCTCGACGTCTTATTGAAGCTAAGAAGCCTCCCATATCTAAGCGTAATCAATTGAAACGATTACAATTTGCTCAAGAAAACATTAGCTGGACAGTAAACCAATGGAAAAACGTTCTTTTCAGTGACGAATCAAAATTCAATATTATCGCTAGTGCTGACATAACTCCTGTTAGACGACCAAAAGGAAAACGAGTACAAAAAGAATTTTGTGTAAAGACGGTCAAACATGGAGGCGGTCATGTCATGGCATGGGGATGTTTTTCTGCCAATGGTTTCGGACCACTTCATCGAATTCAGAGAATAATGGATAAATGGTCCTACAAAAACATCCTTGAGCAGGTTATGTTGCCATATGCTGAGTGGGAAATGCCTTTACGATGGACGTTTCAACAAGACAACGACCCGAAACACACTTCGAAGGTAGTAAAAACTTGGTTTAGGAAAATGGAGTGGCCACCTTAATCACCGAACCTGGACCCAATAGAAAATCTCTGGTCAATTGTAAAACAGCGGATAGATCGCAATAACGTTCGAAATGCTGACGAGTTTTTTAATCGGATTAAAAATGCGCGGTATGCTATTCCACAGGCTACTATTAATCATTTAATAGAGTCGATGCCACGAAGATGCAAAGCCGTAATACATAGTAAGGGTTTCGCTACGAAATATTAAGTAAACAAATATTTTATCGTGGAATATTTTTAAGTTGCAATTGTTTTGTCTTACTGAAGAAGTGAATATTTTTCTTTTAAGTTTTAAAAATATCTATCTATAAAAGAAATTAAAGTAATTTTTATTTAATATCGCATATGAGGTTCCTTTTGTTTTCTAAGTAATAAAAAAAATTGAATTGGATTACCCCGTGTGTTTTATTTGAACTAGTTATAAAATCGCTATGCTAGTTGGAAATATTTTGTCCGATAAGTAAGTATTTAAGTATTTATTAAAAAATAGTTAAGAAAGAAATCACCCAAACATACGATATCAGAGAATGGAACACCTATTCCAAAAATTAGCTCCTAAACAAGTGGGCTTGTTCAGATGGATACTGTTTTACAGCTAACAGTGCTCTGTTAAGAGCAAATTTTGTTCTGTTAAGAGCAAATTTTGCAATGTTAACACCAAATGTGGCGCTGCTAAAATGTCTGGATTGCGTCTTGGATTTTCAAATTCGAATTTATCTTCGCACACATTTTACAACATCAATGGATGGCAATAATCTTTTTTAAACTCGTCATTACTCTCTTTAAAGAGATTACATTACAATAAATATCCGAAACAAATTCAGTGTAAGTCTTTCGTAATTAATCCCTGCGTACTAAACTATACGCAAATAATCTGGCAGCACTAATAACATGAATTAATTAAAAGTACTAATACGCCGTGTTGTTTACTCTATTTACAGTAAATATTTTGATAGAAAGAAAAACTTACCTTTTTAATCAACTTTGTCTTTTCGTTTGCTTCTTAATGCTGTTTTACATTGAAAACAACAGGCAAAAAAAATGTTGTCTTAAATGTATTTTAGAGATTAAAAATACAACTTCTTATAACAGGAATGTAAGTATTTGTTGTTGGTAATCATTTGTGTGGAGTAGAGTACACTGGGTTTCCTTGTTGGGCAAGTGTTAAGTATAACTTGGGAGTGGTTGTTGTTGTTGTTGCTGTTGTTATTTCACTGTAAGGAATTCTTAAGAGTTATTTACAGTTGTTCTCTTTAATTTTTTTTCTTGTAAATATTAACAATAATGAGAATATTGTTATTGTCATTTGCCACAATAAGAAAGAGAGCCAGAGAAGATGTAACAGTAGTAGTGTAGTTGATAAAATAAATGTTTACACTAACAATTCTTTTTTTTTTGTTTCTCCCTCTTCTTGTTGTTTTATGTCGTTGTTGGCTTCTATTTTACATAAAACTCTGGATTGTTAAGTAGAATTGTTGTTGTTGTTGTTGTTTTAGTTTAGTTGGAGCTGATTGTCTGGTGCGGCCGCTGCTTCTACTGCTGCTGTTGATTCTGTTGTTTACCATTTACTAGTGGTTGTCGCCTTAGTGGTTTGCTCTTACTGTTCTCTTGTTCTTTTTATCGTTGTTGTTTATTTCTGTGTAGTTATTACAGCTTTGTTTTGTTTTGCTTCTGCTACTGGTGTGTATTTTAAAAAATGGGAGTTTTTGGGGTTAACACAACAGCTATCTATGCATACGTATGTATGTACGTGTGTGTAAGTATAACACAAGAAAACTATGCACTATTTATTGTTTTTTTTATTTTTTTGTTAATGTTGGCTGCACTGTTGTTTCTTTTGGTTTTTGTTTTCTTTCTTTAATATAAACCATGTGTTTGTTGTTGTATTTCTTTTATTTATGATTACACATATACAATGTGTTTGTTGTTGTTGTTTTATTAAGTTTTATGCAGCTGTGCACTCAAGCATTTGTTTTTGATTCCTTTTCTTATTTATTTTTTATTTTAATTTTTCCTCTCTTTTTTGTTTTGGCATTAAAATTACTCGAACAACGACAACAAACAAAAGAAAATAGCAACAACAACAATAATAATAATAATAAATGTTAACACAGATGAATATGCAAATTGTAATTATTTCTTTCGTTCCGTTTAGCGTTTGTTTTTTTCCTTTTTTTGTTTCGTTTAATATTTTCAATATTAGAGCAGGGGTTTCGATTTTTTGTTTTAACACAGTAGCGACTGTAATAACAACAACATCATTCAGTGCATGTGCATGTGCATCGATGAATACTTCAAGTGTTCAAATCTGCAATGAAATGAAGAAAAAAAAATTAATTTATTGGTAAAAAAAAAAGCGAAAGATAAACTGAAACAGAAACAAAAATAGAAACATCTGAAGCTGATTGAATTTTATGATGGGGAACTTTTCAAAAAAAAAAGAAAAAAGAAATAAAATTATTAAAGGAAATATTTTTGTTTCCGTTTTTATAACAATGAAATAATTAAACATAACCGTTGCAATATTTTGAAATTGTTTTCATTTTTTTTTTTCAAACATTGATTAATTAGTACAGAAAATATGGACATGGAGTCATAGCTTGATATGCGTCTGAATTAGAGATCACTGAGCATGGAATCCACATAGAGGATAATGAAAATATAGAGGTACCCTCCAAAAAAGACTGTGCTTGCGATGAATTCCTCGTATTCTAGGACCAATTTAACCCTGAAACCAATATATTTTGAAACGATACTGGATATATTACACAACATACACATGTACAGCCATGCCTGACGACGCCCTAGTCAGACGTTTCGTTTAAATCGAAATATGAAAAATATTTCTTCTGTACTTCTTCCTTTCAGCAGCTTTCTGGCAAAAACTTTGAGCATAAAATAAAATTGCCATGAAAAGTTTCTCAAAAAATATCTGTCATTCGGACTCGACTTTAGGATAAAATTAACACACATAAGTGGTGTGAGAAGCTAGGTTAGGTAGGTAGTTTTGAAGTGGTAGCTTTCATACGAAAAGCTCACTTGAGCATAGCTGCTCGTTGTGATGCCGCAGGTGAACGCAGTCTCTGTACTGACCAACTTCCTTCAATTCAGGGAAGAAGAACAAGTTGGTTAGCTGCACATTTAAAGCACTACTATCCCACACAGGAAAACCAGCCCGAAAGTTTGAAAAACGAATCAAAACGTTTGAAAAACGTCAATGGATGATAGCTCCGTCAAGCTGACAAGGATTGACAAAAATGCGCATTGCCAAAGTAAGTGAATGACATTCTCCTCTTCCAAAGTGGATCTGCGGACACATGGCAGAAGTTGTTAGATAGGAGCTGCATTTTTTCCGCGTGTCTTCCCATAACACAATGAACTGTAAGCATGGCGTTACGACCAAGTCCAAGTAACTGGTTGGTGCGCCATCTATCCATCGAGGGCCAAGCAAGCCTAGCGGTGGAGTAAGACTCCTCTTTAACCCAGGATAGGTTGGCATCTCGAAAGAATTTCCGTGCGATGATCAGCTTGATTGAGGTAAGTGACATTCCCAAGCCGATCGAAAATTATTCCGAAAGTAGTGCACTAGCCCTGGCGAGCTCGTCAGCTTTGCAGTTTCCCGGAATGTCACTGTGCCCAGGTACCCACACCAATGAGACACTGGTGAAGCGCCCAGAAAGAAGGTCGAGACAGTGGAGACATTCCCTAACTATCCTAAAGTTATTCACGAAACCCGATAGCACCTCTGACTATCAGAAAAGACCGAGACACGGTTGAAAGGAGCACCGTTGACGAGAATCCTTTGAGGGGCCCGGTAATTGCCATCACCTCCGCCTGAAACACGCTGCAGTAGTCCGGCAGATTACTCTTCACGCGGACTGGTACGCACGTTAAATCAATCGTCGTTGTGCGGGTACCTTTGGACCCAAATCTCAACCGGTTGCCGTGAAACAAAGATCGGAACGAGTTTTAAATAGGCTCCGCTCCTAACCAAGGGGGAAGCGATTTCCAAATACATGGCTTCGAATTCGTACTCAGTTGTTGCAGTCTATTTCATCTGGGGGCGTTGGTAAACGTATTGTATTTCATCCTGTACAAAGAGCACCGTGGGATTAGGTCCACGCGAACAGGTAGCCATGTAAAACCCATCATCGTTGTGCCCAGGGACTGTGACAACTAAGACACTGAAGCGCCCAGAAAGAAAGTCGAATCAGCGAAAATAATCCTGGAGCAGCTGGGTTACAATAACCAATTCTGTTTGTATGAATGTATGTGCACATGCCTTCCACGTTTGTAAGCAAACTATTTATAATGCAGCATATCTAAGGGGATTGGAAGGGAATTGTTCATTACTCTGGTCTTCTATATTCTGGTCAAATGATTGATTCTGATCTCTACTGTCAACTATTAACGAGCCTGTAGGAACAAACATTTTCATTAAAGCAACGAGATTTGATTAACAGCAAAATATATTGCCAGAACGCCCAAATCTTCGGCTGGAAAGTTTGAATACCCGCGCCACATAATCTCTAGATATGCTATCACAAATTCCATAGATACTTGAAAAAATCTGTTTGAAGATAAATTCGAATTTAAAACCAAAGACGCAAACCTTTAACTTTGAGCAACGCCACTTCTTGCAGCTAATAGGGCAAACTATGCTGTTAACAGAGCAGTGTTAACTGTTTAACAGTGGCAAGGCTAGATTAGTCTTATATTTTGCAATTATTGTTGACTGTTAACACACAATTTAATTCTCATTATGACAAAAGTGTTGAAATGTAAATAATGATTGGTGGAGATAGAGGATGAAATTATTCGAAACTATCCCACTACCAAATTCAAAAAAGGCCACTAATCTTCTAAAGAATTTTCATATATTTTTGGTCAAAAATCGATTTTTTTCAAATAGAAAATCTCAACTCCCAAAATTATTCCAGCTTTCCTACGATCACGGTTCGAAATAGGACTCTCTAGGCTACTATTTACATATAGTCTGTATGGTGTCTCTTCTTCTGTATGCTGGATCTTCTATCGTTTTTCAAAATCATTCAAAATCTCAACTCTTAAAATTAACCACTAACCCGGCTAACCCAGTACCCATGCCTATTAAAGTATAAAAAATTCAACTGTTTTGGTTTTTCTTGAGGCATAAAAATTTCGTGGCCTGTCTTTTAGCTTTTTCAATAATCTCAAGTACTTTCTACTCGATGTATGAGCCTTTTAAGCATTGTAAATACTTTCCTTTTCAGAATATCCAAAGAGTACTGATTTCGTTAAAAGAAAAAACTTTAAAAACATAGGGAATGTTCATCTGCCCGTTTAACCATCTGAATGATGGTATGTATGTCTGTCTGTCTGTCTGTCAGTTAATCATTTTCATTTCTTCTTTTTACTCATGCACAACCATCGGATTTAAAATCATTCATTTTCTTCATGCCTGAATACGTGATTGGTATTGATAAAGTTTTGTTTTTTCTTCATTTTTTTTCTTGTTTTTTCTGTTTCTTTTTGAATTTTTAAATAAAATTTTTTTTTTTGTATTTCAATTTCATTTTTAAAACATTTGCCTATAATCGAATACAGAAATTGTTGTTTTAGTTGCTGTAGTTTTTGTGGCAGTTTAATTAATGGGTTGTCTAGTTGGCTTCCAGCTTTAGTTTGTGCCACCGCCATTATTACCAGGTAAAATCCGTATATTCTGGTATTTTTTTCCATTTCGTTTTCATTTTTTTCTCATTCTATTTTCATTTTGTATTGTATTGTATTAGCCAAGAGAATTTAATTTTTGTTTCATTTCTGGGTTGGGTTAGCTTTTATGCTGTTATTGCCCTCATTCCTATCGTTTTGTTTCTACCTTTTTTCCCCACCCACCCCCAAAACCTAAGTGTATCCACATGTAATATCCAATAGGTGTGTGAGCCAAGTTTAGATTCTTTCCATGGATTTTAATTTTTGTTGGTGTTAATATGAAACAAATTTATTTTATCACTCTGTATTGCCAATTCACATACAAATTATTGTGGTTGCTGGTATTGTTGATTGGCCAACATTTGTAGAATAAATTTTGTGAATTTAATCTGGGCCTAATAAATGTTTGTGTGCAAAGAGAATAATTTATTTGTTTTCGTTTATTTTTTTAATTTTAGAAACATAAACGAGGTTAATTTTTTCATAATAAAATTGAATTTATTGCGTTTAGAAGAAGGCCTATTTATAAAAATGCAAATAATGAAACTGCTAAAGCAACATGAATCCAAGGGCTATTGCTGTTCCTCTTCAGATCAGTATATGTAAACACCAAAGTTTAACTTGTTATTGTGAAAAATGACAGCCTTTACGAATAAATTACATCTGAATCAACATAAACCTAAGCATTCCATTATGTTTTGCGACAACTAATTGCTAAATGGAAAGATTCCAGCTATGCTTCAAATTATCTAAGACCAAAACTTTACCTAGTGTTACGAAAATGAAACAAAATAATGCAGTAAATGAACCTGTTTACAAATTATCATACTGCTTTATATAACAACAAACATTAGCTTAAAAAAATGGTAAACAGTTAAACAAAAATACAACAACAAACACCAGCATAAAAAATTTATAAACAAATAAATAAGAATATACCAACAAATCCCAGGTCAGACATCAAAACGAAAAATATTTCTTCGGCGACTTCCTCTCAGCAGATTTCTGGCAAAGACTCTGAGAGTAAAAAAATTGCCAAGAAAAGCTTCTCAAAAAATCTGTCGTTCGGAGTCGACTTTAAATTGTAGGTCCCGCCACTCATAAAATTAACGCACAAGAATGCTACAAGATGCTACAAGAATTGCATACATACATACATAATTGGACATTACAACCCTTCAGTTTGGATTATTGATCTAGTTTCTTACACCACTTATGTTGTGTGTGTTAATTTTATACATAAGTGTAGGTCCCAGTTTAAAATCAACTCCGAACGACAGATTTTTGAGAAACTTTTCATTGTAATTTTTACTCTCAGAGTCTTTGCCAGAAATCTGCTGAGAGGAAGTCGCCGAAGAAATATTTTTCGTTTTGATGTCTAACCTGGGATTCGAACACGGGCCTTTCGTCTAATAAGCCAACACACTACCAACTAGACCACGGCGACTACAAGAATAACATACATACATACATACATAATTGGTCATTACAACCCTTCAGTCTGGATTATTGATCTAGTTTCTTACACCACTTATGTTGTGTGTGTTAATTTTATACATAAATGGCGGGACCCACAGTTTAAAGTCGACTCCTAACGAC
Organism: Sarcophaga peregrina; assembly: GCA_014635995.1. Taxonomy (NCBI): domain Eukaryota; kingdom Metazoa; phylum Arthropoda; class Insecta; order Diptera; family Sarcophagidae; genus Sarcophaga; species Sarcophaga peregrina. The sequence goes on along the minus strand of CM025792.1, from coordinate 97,831,871 downwards.
AGATTTTTTTGTTTTGAGAAACTTTTCATGGCAGGTTTTTGCCCGAAATCTGCTGAGAGGAAATCACCAAAGAAATACTTTTTGTATTTTGTTTTGATGTCTAACCTAGGGCTCGAACCCTGGCTTTACGTCTAATAAGTCAACGCATTACGTACTAGGCTACGGTGACTACAGGAATAAATGTAAACAAAATGCACAAACAATAATAATGAATGTAAACAACGATGTTTACATTTATAAAGAAATCTGGAGAAGGGAAGCAACGAACATTCGCTTTCAAAAACATTCATCACACTGTTTACGTTGCCATATAAAAGGCAAGGCGAAACAAGCAATGGAATTAGTAAAAGTTCAGTCAGTCTTGTGTCAAGACGCGGTGTGTTTGAAGAGAATAATCTTAGTTTGAAGATTTCCGTTATAAAGATCTATCGAATAATTGCCTAGCAATTGTATATGCATAGGGTGTAAACAAAGCAATTGTTGTTGTTTACAGCAAGTTGTGAACAGTGGCTAACAGAATTGTGCGAATAATAAAGAATTTTAATTTAAAACTAAACACAAATTTATTTTTATTTTATTTGCAATCTGCGAGCTCATATTTTAAACGTTTTTAAAACTTAAGAACATAGCGGTATTATGGGTCAATTTAGACCTCCGGGTACTGTGCTTGACAGGTGCACGTCCTCTAACCAAACGGTATTATGTGAGAGAAAAGCATAATCTAAATGAACATACAAGGTTGGCCATTAGTAATCCTTCAGTCAGGATTACTCAACACCACTTATGTTGTGTTAATTTTATACATGAGTGATGGGACCTACAGTTTAAAGAAGAGAGAGAGAAGCTTTTCATGGCAATTTTATTTACTCTTTTCAGAGTTTTTGCCAGAAATCTGCTAAGAGAGGAAGTCGTCGAAGAAATATTCTTTCATATTCCGCTTTTGATATCTGATTGGGGATTTGAACTTTGGCTTCTCGTCTAATAAGCCAACACACTACCGTCTAGACTACGGTGGCTACTAATCTAAATGAACTGTTTTTCTAATTATTGTTTGCTGGGTGACGCACAATATCTTTAAACACCAATTAACACTAGATCGGGTTATGCCTAAGAATATCAAAAAATTTCTCAAAGTCCCTCTTCAAACCTATTCATTTGCCACGACCATAGCCTTCCATAATTCCATGCTCTTGAAGCGCTCAGTTTCATTATCACATTCGTTACGACATATGTACGTGCATTTGTATTTCTGCTTAAGATTATTAAGTAAATGCTTTAAATAATAAACCTCTCTACTTTACCTTTTCCTTTTTTTTCTATTGTTGCCAACCATGACTAATTTGTCTCAAACCTCTTCGGTTCCTTTCCTCTCTCATCGTAAATAATTGCAGAAATTCTAGTTTTATAAATGACAACATTCTCTAGTTGAATAATAATAATAATAATGACGATAATTTCGAATAATTATATTAAATTGAACTTTAAAAACAAGAATAACAAAAAAAAACAAAAGAAATGTTAATTTTTTTTATTTTATTAATAAAGGAAATCGTTATTGACATTAAAAATCAATAATTTTTGCATTTTAAATTGGCAATACTCTGCTGTATTTTAGCAATACGTAACGGTTTCTTTAAAACCATAAATAATAAATAAAAATGGGAGAGACGACGACAAAACAAATGGAAACAAAACACAATGACAATAACAAGCTAACAACACGACCAAAAAAAAAAAGGAAAGAGAACTAGTAACGTGCCTATGCCATAATTAAATACGTACTCTTCTAAAAAGAGAGTATGAATGGGTTTGAAAGTATGTATGAGTGATAAAGTGTGTGCGGCGATAAACAATAATTTGGTACACAATTAAATAGCTACACTAAGGCCTGTTGATGAGGCCATTTTATTAAAATTTTAATTTTATGAATTCATTATTTGACCTATAAATACAGACAGTATGGGAAAAAACTAATAAGAACAACAAATTATTTCTAAAAAAACTGCCGGGCACGCCTATCGATTTCAAAAACGCTTTCGATTCCATCAGATATACTGCTACATAGATAAATTCGAGTTTAAAAAGCAAAGACGCAAACCCACACTCTTAGCAGCGCCACTTCTTGCCTCTAACAGGGTAAACTTTGCTATTAACAGAGCACTGTTAACTGTTTAACTGGGGCAATAAGCAGGTTAGTCTTCTACATACATACCATTACAACCCTTCAGTCAGGATTACGACCTAGCTTCACACACCACTTATGTTGTGTGCGTTAATTTTATACATGAATGGCGGGACCTACAGTTTAAAGTCGACTCCGAACGACAGATTTTTGAGAAGCTTTTCATGGCAATTTTTACTCTCCGAGTCTTTGCCAGAAATCTGCTGAGAGGAAGTCGCCGAAGAAATATTTTTCGTTTTGATGTCTGACCTGGGATTCGAACCCGGGCCTTTCGTCTAATAAGCCAACACACTACCCACTAGACCACGGCGACTATTGACATACAATTTAATTCTCATTACGGTCGTTATTATTTGTGAACAACAATTTCCCCAACTCTCAAAATTATTCCAACCGCGATTCGAAATAGGACACTCTGGACTACCATTTGCACATAGTCTGTATGGTGTACTATATCTTATATGTTCCAAAATGGTCACTAATTTTCTACATTATATTAAGAGCCTTTGCAAAAATAGCTTCTAAACAAATGGCCTGGTTCAGATGGATAATGTTAAATAGCTAACAGTGCTCTGTTAAGGACAAATTTTGTTTAGTTAAGAAAAAAAAAAAATTTTGCTCTATTAACGCCAAATGTGGCGCTACTAAAATCTATGGATTGCGTCTTGGATTTTCAAATTCGAAATTATCTTCAAACACACACCTAAACAATCTTTATTTCATGTAAACTTTTTTAACAGAGAGTGTCAAGTTTAGGTAAATATGTATGTATGGCCATTGTATTTACAAGGCCATTTTTAGTTTAAACACTCTCCAAATATAGAAATAAAATGAGAAAATAAAAGAAAACCATATAAGGAGTTAATATTTCAGGTTATTTTTTATTGACTCTTGTTTATCTCCTTCAACACTCTAACACTGTAACAAATTTTTATTTATACATGCCGCAGCGATCTTGTAACTCTATTTAGACAATGACTTTATTTTGATCTTGTTTTTTTACAAAGCCATGCACACAAATTTGAAAAACAAACAAAAAAAACCGTAAATAATTTGTTATTATCTCTCTACAAATACGAATAACAAATCGTATAAATTTTAAAATGGATCGGGTAACAACAGCTGATTTCATGTGGCCACCTTGTGAAATGTCATCACACAGCGGGATTTTATCTTTCATTTGCTATTATTTCTAAATAAAACAACAACAATATCCAGAGAAGATGAACTTAAGTAAATGTATCGAAGTGAGCACTGCTGCCTGATTTTTTTCAGTCCTCATCCCCAAATCCATTTTTTTAATCCCCAAAAATCCCCAAATCCATTATTTTATTTAAAAATTAATTTATTTTATTTGCATATATATATACATACATATTTAGTCTAAGAAGAGCTTCTAATAATTCATATTGCATAAGATTCATTAATGAGAAAACGTGTTCAACGCAAGCGTTACTTGTTGGTACACAAAGAATATTTAAAATGAGTTCAGCAAGTTCCTTGAATGGTTTAGAACCTGCAGAATCTATGTACCAAGAAACATAACTCCAAGAATACATTTAAATTCTGTTAAGGCTCTTCTCCAAAACAATCGTTCCATTTCACAAATGGCATTGTGTTCAAAAATTACATTTTGGAAATAATATTTTAGCAATAGAACGTGGTAAAATTTAACAAAAAAAAAAAAACTATGGACTTACCAGAGTAAAAATTCTATTAATTAAATATTTTTTATTATTATCCATTTAAAATCGATGACGATTTAGATGTTACTAAATCGAGTTTTATATGTAAAAAAATCAATAGTTTTTTATCCTCAAAAACTCTCCAGCAGTCTTGGTTCATCCCAAAAATATCCTTAGATCCCCAAACTGAAATGTTCATCCCCATTGGCTAAAAAAATCCCCTATTCGGGGATAAATCTCCTAATCTGGCAACAGTGGATGTGAGTATCTCTCTCTCTATCGTACTCTCTATCTCTCGCTCCCTCCCTCTCGCTCTCTCTCCCATCCTCTCGCGCTCTTTCTCCTTCTCGCTCTCTCCTTCTCGCTCTCTCCCTCTCGCTCTCTCTCTATCTCTGGCTCTCTTTCGCTCTCTGTCTCTTTCTCGCTCTTTCGCTCTCTCTCTCTCCCCCTGTCTGGCTCTCGCTCTAATCATATATATTATTTCTAAAGCACATTTCTTTGTCGGTTGCAAATATCTCTCATACCACAGCATAAAATTTAATGAATGATATCTCATTTTGAAGCTTATATCTAACGCTAATGACGAAAAATAATTAGAAATTGAAAAATTAATATTTTCATTGATAAAAATTATATTTTATATAGAACTGCATGATAATACTGTTGTCATTATGATTATATGTTTTTGTTCAAGTGTGGTAATACAGGGTCGCTTAATAGTAATGCAGTTCTACCGGTCTTTTCACATGGGTAGTTATACGTGGCTTTTTCTCGAGTGCGTACGTTTCCGGCAGGCCGAAATCCGTTAATCGGGTTGTTATGGCCAATTAAGTACGTAAGTACGTTTAAAGATATTTTTGTTTGTATTAAGGATTCGTACGGGCAAAAAGTTAACGATGATCATGTCATTACCTCTAACATTGTATTCAAAGAATTATTATTAAAGCATTTAAACCTATGTATGTGTGTATATATGTATGTATGTAAATATGTATCATGATATTATGATTTTTAATATTTTTATACCTTTAATAAAATTTCTATTATTTTCATTTTATGTTACAAAAATGACAACTAACGGTGCGAAATATTCGCACGGATCATCTAGTTTATAATAAAAAAAGTTTAAAAAAGTGAATTTAGTACAATCGATCTGAAAAAAGTACAATTTTTTGTGAACGTTCGTACAATTTGTTAAGACCAATTTCCCATCCCTGTTATAGAGTGAAATCATAACAAATATGTGTTATGTAGATATGTGTCATTCCACAATAAACTGTGATACCGGATTAAACTGTTACTGTTACTGCGCTTATGTGAATTAATTTATTTCAACTCCAGTTTCTTTCATTTCTTGTTTTTTTTTTTTTTTTTCTTTGATTTATTGAATGAAATTTGAATGTTTTTAAATGATTTTTTTATTGTTTCCATATGACATTGAAACGAAATAAATAAACTAAATAAAGAAAAAGAGTCAGGTTTGAGATAATCATCACTGTCATTAAAATTATGCATGTGATGATGATTCAATAGCATTTATGATGAAACAAACAAGTCAAGTCAGTAAAAGTTTTACAAGACAGCCGAATTAAAACGAATTCAGTGTACGCTACAATAATACTAAACAACGGCAATCTAATCTCAAAAATGCTTGACTGCAAAGCCAAACCCCCATGGAAAACTAAGTTTAAATAAGGTTTTAAGATTAAAATTCTCACTCTAAATAATACATCCACCAAATATTTATACACCCTGACTCACTCTAGAAAATAGTCTTACCAGGATTTTGCTATAAACACAATAGGCGCAACATTTCTAGTACAGTAATCTGTAAGAAATTAGAATACAGGGGTGATCTCAACAACGCTTCAGTCAGGATTACGACCGAGTTTCTCACACTACTTACTATGTTGAGGGTGTGTATCAATATTACACAAGAGTGGCGGGACCTACAGTTTAAATTCGATTCCGAACGACAGATTTTTAGGAAATTTTTAATGGATTCTCAGAAATCTGCTAAGTATACAAGAATATTTTTAAGGCAATAAATGACTTTTTTTTATTATTATTAAACCTGCACTCAGGGAATGACCCCTACTCGTGCAATGCATTGTGCAGGTTTAGGAAATGTGGAAAGAGGGAAGATGCGAACGGTAAGGAAATGAGTTGCTGCTGGTGACTATAAAATGGCCAGTGCCTTCACAATTAGACAGTCTTTAGCAATCTTCCCCAAGAAGCCCGCAGTTTCTCACACCACTTATGTTGTGTGTGTTAATTTTATACAGAAGTGGCGGGACCTACTTGTCGAACATACCAAAATTCAGTTGTAGTGGAACGACTGCAATAAATGAATCGTTTTGAACAATTTTCATATTCAAAATTACATATGACAAGTCAGATGTAAAATACATACATACATAAAACTTACATACATAAAAGTACCTTAAGTGAACGCCTCAATGAGTACATTGTTACGAAAATGAAAAAGATCTAGATGCTGGTGTTTTGTTCTTACATCGTTTAAAATTAAAATTTTAAACAAAAACTATAAAAACAAAACAATCCAGTAAACAAACCTGTTTACAAATTATCCTACTGCTTAATGTAATAACAAACACCAGCATAAAAAATGGTAAACAAGTAAACAAAAATAAAACAACAATGTTTACATTTAAAGAGATTTCGAGAAGGCGACACATTCATTTACAAACATTCGCTTTCTTGAACACTCATTAGACAGTTTACTCTGTCACATAAAAGACAAGGCAAAGCAGGCGAATAAGTTAGTAAAAGTTCAGTTAGTTTTGTGTGAAGTTTTGAAGAGAGTAATCATAGTTTGAAGATATCCGTTACAAAGATCTGTCAAACAATTGTCTAGTAATTGTTATTGTTTATGTAGAGGGTGTAAACAGAGGAATAACAAATAAAGCAGTTGTTGTTGTTTACATCACGTTGTGAACAGTGGCACACAGAATTGTGCGAATAATAAAGAATTTTAATTAAAATTAAACAAAAATTTATTTATTTATTAATTAAGCCCCAACTCTAAAAGGTTATACAAGCTTTTATATACTTAATTATAATTTGTAACAAAGCTTTAAATCAAGTTATATCTATGAGCTCATATCCATCTATGAGCTCATATTTTAAACGTTTTTAAAAGGTAAAAACCTAAATATATTTTACTGAATCACAATTGTGGTAATATAAGAATTAAAATAAAAGAAATTGAAATGATTTTGAAGTTGTTAGATTACATAGTTTGCGAAATAAGACTCGAGTATGTAATATCGTAACACTCAAACTCAACATATAGTTTTCAACGTATCAAACCATACACTCTGTACATCATTAAAGATTTCTTTCTGTGTGTTATGATTTTTTCTCATACTATAGCAATACCTGGTAAAAACTTCGACAATTTGTTTTAATGGACCAGAATTCATTTTTTTTTTATTTATTTTAAAAATTTTTTGACCGAGTTTTTTTGTTTCTACTTTCAACAACCACCACCATCACCGGCAAAAGAAAGAAAGTCAAGTCAACAACTTATATAATTTTCAAGTATGTTGTTAAATAATTGTTTAAATGTGCAACAACAACAACAACAATAACAACAAAAATTAAAAAAAAATCACAAAAAATTTACAGTCAAGTGCAACATGACAACTTCATGGTATGTGATGAAGATGATCACTTGAAAACACGTCAAAAACATGCTTGAGAAATAACAAAAAAATAAAATTAAAATTTTTCAAGATGATTTTCATTATGATTACCAACCATACAATGATGTAGATGTGGATGTAGTTGAGGATAATAATGATCAGAATAAATCATAATCTAAAATAAATTTAATTTAATTTAATTTAATCATAGACTTTAGAAGAGTAAACTTTATTGTGGATTAATATTGTATTCCGCATTGTGAGATAAATACACCTCAAGTCTATGGTTTGGCTTAAAGCTTTTGATTGTTGTTGTTGGCATTAGAGCGAAAGGCAATTTCACCATGTGTGGTCTGGTCTAAGTCGTCGTGTGATCTGGTTTAGTTTAGTTGCTTTCGGGGTCGTTTCATAACGTGAGACAGAAAACCTTATAATTGTGTCAGCCTTTAAATATTTTAATTCAAATTCGTTTCTCGGTAAACAGAAGAAACAGTTCACATTGTAGTTTCTTTACATCTATTAACGCCGTAGCATTCATTTTCATTCATTCTTATTAATGATGGGGGCGTTTAATTTAGTCATTGAGGATAGAAATTTATTTACAATAAAACCTAGCTGTTGCAAGTGCTGCAGTTTAATAAGATTTAACAAAATACACGTCCTTATTGTGGCTTAACATTTGACCTTAGGGGCCACTAAATGCAAAACTGTTCTAATCTGAAATCTAGCACCAACAAGTACTTTTGTACACCGTCATTTGATAAAATATTGCACTAAAGCCTCATTTAAAATGTTAGTAGAAATATGTATGAAAATCCAAGACGCAATCCATAAATTTTAGCACCGCCACATCTGGCGTTAACAGAGAAAAATTTCCTCTTAGCAGAACAAAATTTGCCTTTAACAGAGCAGTGTTAGCAGTTTAACAGTATCCATCTGAACAAGTAAGTTTGTTTTGGGAAATACTCAAGGTCTATGAGTACCGTACTATATGCAAGGGAAGGTTCCATCGCCTCTTAATATAATCAGTAACATAGTCTCATATAAAATGACATGATATTGGGAAAATTGGCTTTGTAACTAAGTATGTATCAATTTTTGCCTTTAAAGTTCAGATGATCAGTAACCATTTTGAAATATATAACAAATAGTACACAATACAGATTATATGCAATGGTAGTCCAGAGTGTCCTCTTTTGGACTGCGGTAGTGGAATAGCTGGAATAATTTTAAGAGTTGAGAAAACAACATTTCAACATTTTTATTCACAAATAATAATGAATTTAATGAAAATTAAATTGTAGGTCAATAGTCTGTAATAATTGCAAAGTAGAAGACTAATCTACTATTGCTACTGTTAAACAGTTAACAGTGCTCTATTAATAGCAAGAAGTGGCGCTGCTAAAAGTGTGGGTTTGCGTCTACTATTGCTACTGTTAAACAGTTAACAGTGCTCTATTAATAGCAAGAAGTGGCGCTGCTAAAAGTGTGGGTTTGCGTCTACTATTGCTACTGTTAAACAGTTAACAGACTAATAGCAAGAAGTGACGCTGCTAAAAGTGTGGGTTTGCGTCTTTAGTTTTATTATGCTTCACTTTTTGTTAAATTTTAATAAATATAAATAAAGTATTCGTTAATTGCAAACGTTTGACGAATTTAAGTTACTATCATCACCCACAGACATTTAGTACACTACGGGGTTACTATGGTAATTATAATCGACCCACTGTGCAAGGAATTGGCAAGTTTATTAGGAAATTGTAAAGAGGCCGCCAATTAATTCGTATTTACATTTACATCTCCGTCCATATAAAGTCCAATTCACGCAACAATTAAAGTCGATTGAGCGTTCATAAATTAAAAGATAAGATCTTTGGATGTTAGAGCAACAGACCTTTAATCTTAATTGTTCGAAAAACAAACGATTGCAGGTAGACAGAGCTACGAGTCACACAACACGACTGAGTTGTGAATGAAACTAGCAAAGATAAGAACCAAATCTTTTAACAGATCAATGTTGAGTTTTTAACACAATTTGTAATTAGTAATCATGGAAGTAAGCACTCAAAATTAAATAGCCAGCCTATGGAATGTGTTTTTTATGTAGTAAATATATACTAAATGAAACAGATACCAATGAAAGGACTTACTTTGAACCTTCCATAGAGTTATAGAGGATATTATTGGTATTAATATTGCGATTGTGGAAAACATGGGACATGGTTAAAACACTACACAATATCGACGCCTTCGTTGTATAACATTCTAAGTCGAAAAAGTGTGTTTTGATTTATGAGTTCTAAAAGTTTTCACGTGTCATACGACTAAATGTGTATTCTAAATAGATTTTCCCCTATAACTTTATCTGTTGTACTTGTGGCTGAAGTCATGGACATGTTACTACTTACGGGCAAGCCGGCTGTTATGCAATAATAATAACTACTCTTACAATTCGAGTTACGATTTGATAATTGTACGTTGTGCTGTTATTATATTGGGCGTATACCATGAGGTGGTTTGTCGTAGACCTCTATGATTTAAACCATATTGTTTAATTTTTTCACCTTTTAACTCTCCCAGTTGATTGAATAGTACTCTTTTGATTTCGGCTACCCCATTTTGATTTCGATGGTGGGCGCTTGCAGTGTATGTACTTCTTGGCGGCCCTGTAACCAAACTTCAAAACGTTTTGTATCACCGCCTACAGATTCGGTTAAACCAATTTGTGACATCTTTAGATAATTCTTGAACTGATAGGTCCTCTTATTGTGGCCCGGTTTCGAAGTTTGTTTACAAAACAACATAGATTTCTGATATAAAATTATATGTCTTTGTTTGGGTTTTATACGCAGACGTATGTCTTTTTTCGATTCAGACCATGGGGGTCGCCGTGGTCTAGTAGGTAGTGTGCTGGCTTATTAGACGTAAAGGCAGGGTTCGAGTCCCAGACCAGATATCAAAAAATAAAAAAATTCAAAAAAATTATTTTTTCGGCGATTTCTTCTCTTTCTCTTCTTGTTTCTCAAAAATATGTCGTTCGAAGTCGACTTTAAACTGTAGGTTCCGCCACTTCTGCATAAAATTAACACACACAACATAAGTAGTGTGGGAAACTGCGGGCTTCTTGGGGACGATTGTTGAATTCTGTCTAATGTTGAAGGTATAGCCATTTTATAGTTACCAACAGCAACTCGTTTCCTTAGCGTTCGCATCATCCCTCTCTCTTTCCACCTTTCCTAAAAAACCTGCACAATGCACTGCATGAGTAGGGGTCATCCCCTGAGTGCTGGTTTTATATATAAAAAAAAAGACCAAACCTGAAATGAATCTTGCAACAATAGCTCTGGCCATTTTATAGTTACCAACAGCAACTCGTTTCCTTAGCGTTCGCATCATCCCTCTCTCTTTCCACCTTTCCTAAAAAACCTGCACAATGCACTGCATGAGTAGGGGTCATCCCCTGAGTGCTGGTTTTATATAAAAAAAAAGACCAAACCTGAAATGAATCTTGCAACAATAGCTCGCCTTGTTGAGATAAATCCTTGATGCATAGAATCATTAACGCATTTCAATACAATCAACATACAGTCCAAAGCTTTTTGTAATTCTTAGGTACAACTGCCACTATCACTAAAACGTAAAAGATCTTTAAGTAACAATTGATATTTGGTAATACGCTGTACAGGTTTTAATAAAATAGGAACGTATCGGCGCATCTTAGCCCAATTTTGTCAGTATTTAAGTTAGAGAACGTAGAATTTAAAAATGGAGGCGTCGTTATAGAAATTGCAGACTAAGGGGTCCCCCCATCAGAAGACAATGCACGATGAAACCTGAGGTTTTTACTTTTAACAGCTTGCAGTGCTGCTTGTTACGTTGAACGATTATTCTGTTTTGCATTTGATCTTCTAAATCTTTGAATACAAACGCGCTTGTCATCAAAATTTAAAGGGGGGATATAGGAGTATTTAACTGTTAATTGCTTTGTCTTTAATTTTGTCACTTTTGGAAGAAACAATTAAGAAAAATTATGTTTTTTTTGGGTTAATAATTCAATTTGCAGCTGTTTATCATATTTAATTAGAAATTTATGGAAATGATAATTAAAGAAACAAACAGACAAACAAACAAATAATCAAACAAATAGATGGACAAACAAAACACATGTTAACAAATCATTAGAGCATGTAAATCAAACGCACGTAATACGACGGCTGAAATGAATTATTATTTCTGCAGCTCTTTTGTTTGTTAAAATTCAACAAAAAAAATGAAAGAAAGAAAGAAAGAAAAATAAACGAACGATTATAAATGGTCAGTCCAAACTGAACTGAACAAAAAAAAAAAAGTGATACCCATAGACGAGTCTTGACGTGTTGGACTGGTTTGATTTAAAACTCAACAGAAAACAAACAAACAAACAAAAAACACACAACAAAACAACACAACAATAATAAAACTTTACACTGTGTTAATAGAGATGTTAACAACAATTTTCATTATTTATTGTTGTTATTGTTGTTGTTGTTATTATTATTGCTATTGTTATACATATTTCTAACAGCTTATTATAACGCTTTAAATAAATACAATTATTAAAACAATTTATGAAGAAAAACAACAAAAAAAAATTATGAAAATGAATAATGAACAGTAAACAGTAAACGTTCGTTGGAGTTGAGAGAAACTATGGAAGCGTAAATGAATGAATGACTGAACGAATGAAACACTTATGGTGCTGATGTAAATCATACTACGGCGATGCGATGCAATGAAGTAGGAAACAGCGGCTATTTAGGAGGGGATATAAACGAAGTACTATAAAGCAAAAAATTTAATTTAGCGTTAAAACGTTTTCATTTAGTAGAGATTAGGAAATGTTGCACACACACACAACATTATAATGCAAATTCTATTTGTCTAAAGTTACATGGTGGAATAATAGGGGTATTCCCTAAACATAAAAAAAAATATTGTAACAAAGTGTTAGCAAACAAAGGGCAACTCACTCACAATGCCTTATGGTGTTTTCTTTTCTACAAAGAAAACGACACCCTCTGTAATGTCATTTTTTATTTGAGGAGAACATAACACAAATATTAAAAACTGGTTAGCTACTTATAAAGAAAATGTTGACTACTTTGAAATAAATTCAGCAATTCTTCTTCATCAGATGACGAAGATGAATCTAATAACTGATTTATTTCAATTTTAGCAAATAAAATAGATGGAGCAATATCCACAATAAAAAATGTAAATATGAAAAAGGTGTTGCCAGATCGCTAATTTTTCAACTTTATTTTTTGGGAGCTTTTTTTATAACAAAAAAAAAATATTTTAACATTGTTCTAACGTTTAATGCAATTTTTCTATATTATTGGCCATATAGCTTTAATAATGTAATGTTTCCTTAAGGTTACTCAACAAAACAATGAAAAAATTAACTTCAAATTGGATAACAATTGGATACCAGGCGACTTTTTTTTAATTTCATCTGGCAGCCCTATAAATAAACAAAAGTCATCTGCTTTACAGGGCATTATCAGCACTCTCTATTTATAAAGGGCATAAAATGCAATGCCCTCCACCATTGGCAAGTGCGAATTATTTAAAAATAAAACATATCACCCTTTTAGAGGGCGAAACATTTTTAAAAAATAAACGCAAAATTATATTTTGCATTAATAAAATGCACATTTTTTGGTAGAAAAGAAAACACCATTAATATGCTGATTTTGTGCTAGAACTGAAGAATTTAAATACAGATTTTTCGATGTGTGTAAAGATAAATTTGAATTTAAAAACCAAAGACACAAACCCATACTTTTAGCAAAGCCACTTCTTGCCTTTAACAGGGTAAACACAGCTATTAACAAAGCACTGTTAACTGTTTAACAGTAGCAATAGTAGATTAGTGTTCTCCCTTGCAATTATTGTAGATTATTGACATAAAATAAAATTGTCATGAAAAGTTTCTCACAAAATCGATCGTTCGGAGTCGACTTTAAACGCTAGGTCCCGCCACTCTTGTATAAAATTAACACATACAACATAAGTGGTCTCAGAAACTAGGTCAATAATCCTGACTGAAGGCTTGCAATGACCAATTATGTATGTATTGACATAAAATTTATTTCTTATTATTATTTGTAAATAATAATAATTTGTAAATATAAATTCCTAAAATTATTACAGCTAACCCATAACCACGGTTCGAAAGAGGGCTCTCTGGACTACCATTTGCATACGGTTTCTATGGTGTAATATTTCTTACATGTTCCAAAATGGCCACTAATCGTCTAGAAGAATTTTCATATATTTTTGGCCAAACATCAATTTTTTCAAAATTCAAAATCTCAACTCTCGAAATTATTCCAGCTATTCCACTACCACGGTTCGAAATAGCACTCTCTGGACTATAATTTGCATATAGTCTGTATGATGATCTAATTATTATACGTTCTAAAATAGCCACTGATCTTCTAGAGATTTTTCAAAGAAAAACTTTATATTTTCAAAGCCACATTTCTCAATACCATATCACTTTATATGTGACTATGTTGTTAATTGTATTAAGAGGCCTTAGGACCGTCCTTTGCACATAATATGTTACTCATAGACCAAGATTATTTCCCAAAATTAGCTTCTAAACAAGTGGGCTTGCTCAAATGGATACTGTTAAATAGCTAACAGTGCTCTGTTAAGGGCAAATTTTGTACTGTTAAAAGGAAATATTGCTCTGTTAATGCTGTTAACGCTGTGACGGTGTTAAAATTTATGGTTTGTGTCTTGAATTTTTAGATGCAGAGATTTTCAATTTTTGTAAATTTAACTTGAGTAGGCACAGCATAAATTTAAAATGCTATATCCGTTATGTAATTATTTCATACAGTAATGCAACCATACTAAGCCCATTGAATATTTTAATTATTCCCATTAATTAGGTGGGGGAGGTGGGAAGTTATAAATTTTAATTGAAACCCCCTACTGCCAATAACGTATGTGTTAAATTGTTAAAATTCAAAATGTTCATCAAAAAAAGAAAAAAAAATATAGAAAAATGGCACTCAAACATAAAATATTGCCTTTATTTAGGCTTATCTTACTTATCTTACACTTTATATGTGTACAAAATATTATTGTTGAAAATAATTATTAAAATAAAAATCAACGAATTAACTATGAAAGTATGTAGAGATGTAAGTATGTACGTACGTACATGCAACAATACAACAATTTAATGATTTAATGAAGAAAACTTACAATAAAAATTTAATAATTCAAGTTTTTCTTTTATTTTTCTTGTAATTTCCTCCCATATGAGTTTTCTTTTTTCTTTGTATGCCATGTGAATTTTTTTTATGGTTGCAGGTATTGTTTTGAAAAAGAAAAAAACTTTAATAATTAAGCTATTGTCTTAATACACTGAAAGAAATACTCTCCTGGTGCTTATATATCGACGCCTCCGTTCTATAACATTCTAAGTCGAAAAAGTGTGTTTTGAGTTATGAGCTCTCAAAGTTTTCATGCGACATACGACTAAATGTGTATTCTAAGTAGATTTTTCCCTATGACTTCGGAACGGATCGATGCATCTTAACCAAATTTTGATAGTATTTAAGTTAGAGAAGAATTTAGAGTAGAATTTAAAAATACAAGAACATTAAGTACTCTTAGAACGTTATAGAATTGAGACGTCGATATGTCCTAGAGAGTTTAATAATCGATCTTAGGTTAGGTAAGATGGCGTACCGCTTTAAAGATACAGGTCCCACTTGCGCTAATATTTAGGCCCATTACATACCACAATGAATATTCAACCCGAAGAAACAAACATGCCCTAGAGGAAAGTAACCCAAGTCGAAAATAAATCTGGAAATCGCTACAATCTTTATTTCAAAGAGCTTGGTTAAGGACGTCCGAAAATAAGAGGTTTTTTTAGGACAAAAATAGGCCACTGAGGCATGAGGTGAAAAACAGTTTCTTTCTTTCTTTTAGACCCACAACTCCTACATACATAACGTAACTGGGCACTACAACCCTTCAATCAGGATTATGACGTAGTTTCTCACACCACTTCTTTTGTGTGTGTCAATTTTATACATAAATGGCGGGACCTACAGTTTAAAGTCGACTCCGAACGAAAGATCTTCTGGCGTACCTATCAAAAGGGATGCGATTTCTGAGAGTCGGCATTGTGCGATGAATGGTCATACAGTTTAATATTAAAAATGAATCGGTGCTGTGCTTAGCAATACTTATCCGGCAGAGACTAGTTATATATATACTGCAAGAATTCTGGTACATACATACACAACTGACCATTACAAATAGGGTCTTGGCTGGATTGTCTAGCTTTTTCAATGCTTGTCCAGTTTTAAGCTAAAATTTAATTTGTCCAGCTAAATAGAAATTTCTTAGTACACTGCAATAGCTTGGGCAATAACTTTTCATGTTATCTTTGTCAAAAATCATGTTAGCCAACACTAATTGTACATTTGTTATATAACTAAGTTATGATTTCCCTCTTCTATCATCACTGACAAAATGTCTCAACAGCTGATGTTGAACAGCTGATGTCATAGTAAATATTACTGCGAGCGATAGTCAATTTCTTTACGTACAGCTTTTATTATTTTGTACATGAAATAAAAATAATTTGTAGAAAATCTTGAAATGGATATTGATGAAGAAGCTGGTCCATCCAAAAGATGACTAACAAATTTCTGCGTAGATGGAAAGAGTTTACAAAATATACTAATTGGATAAGAAAAAAAGATAATTACACGGCAAAGTGTAAATTATCCCAAACAGGCATCATAATAAAATATGAAGGCAGCCACTCGCTTGATAAACACAAAAGAACATAATAAAATGGAGATGTCACAGAAGTTGTCTCGAACTATTTCGAATTTTGTAGTCCCAACAGAGACAAACATCGAAACACAACTCTCCAAGGCGGAGCTGGTTTGTGTTTACCACAACGTTGTCCATGGACTAAGCTACAATTAACATTTTCTCAGTCCAGCTTTTTTTTTTTTGTCCAGCTTTTTAAAACCCAATGTCCAGTTTTTTAGGAATCGGAATCTGGCAACCCTAATTACAACCCTTCAGTCAAGATTGTAACCTAGCTTTTCATAGCACTTATATTGTGTGTGTTAATTTTCATCCATAAATGGCGGGACCACACATGTTGTGTGGGGAGGTCCCATAAGTAGCGGCATATACAGTCAAAAGTTGAGTCCGAATGACAGATTTTTGAGAAACTTTTCATGGCTTTTTTATTTTATTCTCAGTAAAAGTCGCGAAACAAACACTTTTTCTATTTTTCGTTATGTTCGAGGTGTCTGGACTAGGGGTTATTGCAAGAGCTATCGTCTACCTACCAGAGATCAGCAACGAATCATTTTTTCGCTACTTATAAGCCCTCATGGAATTTTAAATATAAGTGAATCAACTATATTGAAATTTAATTATGAAAGTCAAGTCTTCTGATCACCTTGTTTCTTAAGGCAATTTTTTCTTGGGGTGTATTTAATTGTTAGTTTAGGTTGATCATAAAACTATACGCCGCAAATACGTACATATTGTAATTGGATTTACATAAACATTTAAGTATTGTATCTACAAACGAAATGCATACACAAAATAAAAAAAAAATTACAATTAAATACGAATGCAACGAATAATAAAAAAAACCCTCAATGTCACATGAAAATGCAACTTGTTTTTATTGTTGCATTGTTTTAAAAAATTGTTTCTTTTTTTTTCTTCTTAGTTTTTTTTTTATTTATTTTTTTGCAGTTAATTTATTACTGAGAAGGTTGTCAGTTATACAATTTTTGCAACCGGAGCCAAAAGTGCTGTTTAAACTCCTCTGTAACTTCAGTTGAGTTGCAAAACATTTTGTTAACAGACAGATTTAACCCTTTTAAACTAGGAAAAATAATTGTTAGAAACCAAACAAACAAATTTAAAATGCACAAACATTATTTATAGTTGTCAGAACCAAACTACACAGAATAAAACTGCCAGACATGTTATACGTATGCTATGTATGTTCGCGTATGCAATTCGGTTAATTGAGAACAAAATTTTAACCGTTCAGGTATAATAAATATACGCAATATTCAGCTTACTCAATATTCATTTGACAGCTGGTAAACAAACATTGGTTTTGTTTTTTTTTTTTTTGTTTGTCGTTATTGATTTGAGTTGTCAAATATCAACAGGAAGTGTTCGGTTACTTATAATATGTTCACCAAACACACTTATGGCAGTGCTGTATTTAAAGTTTTACTGAATATTTATTATAACAATTAGCACTTAATTGAGCAATAATTATATTGAGATTTTATATGAAATATTGAAAACAATATTGGCGTTAATTGTGATTTACGCAATAAAGGTGCATACGTGAACATAGTATTAAATTATTAAAAATATAATATTTTAATCTGTCATTAATATTTGTGAAAATAAGTTGGAATTTGAAAATCCAAGACGCAATCCAAAAATTTTAGCAGCGCCACATTTGGCATTAACAGAGCAAAATTTCCTCTTAACAGAACAAAATTTGTCCTAAACAGAGCACTGTTAGCTATTTAACAGTATCCTTTTGAACAAGAACACTTGTTAGAAGCTATGGCTACCATATAATACTCAAAGGAAGGTTCCAAGGCCTCTTAATATAATCAGCAGCAACAAAGTCACATATAAAGTGGTATGGTATTGAGAAAATTAGCTTTAAAAATATAAATTTTTTGCTTGAAAATTCTCTAGAAGATCAGTGGCTTTTTAGAAACATACAAGAAATAGTACACCATTAAACTGTATGCAAATGGTAGTCCAGAAAGTACTCTTTCGAACCGTGGTAGTGGGATGGTTGGAATAATTCTGTCCTCCATCCTTTAAATTTCAACACTTTTGTTCACAAGTAATAATGATCATAATGAGAATTAGTCAACACCTTGCAAAAATTGCAAAGTAATCTACTAATGCCACTGTTAAACAGTTAACAGTGTTCTGTTAGTAGCAAAGTTTACCTAGTTAAAGGCAAAAAGTGGCGCTGCTAAAAGTTTGGGTTTACGTCTTTGGTTTTTAAATTGAAATTTATCTTCACACTCATGTGGTAATTTGCCCCAAATATGCCTTAGCATTCCGGTTAAGGGTTAATTTATTTCATTTGCTAGGCTGGTATATTTTTTTTTAATGCAGCAATTGCGTGTTAATTATTTTTCTTTTTTAATTTTTTGTTTCTTTAAAAAAAAATCGTATTTTTATGCAATTTGTGCTGTAATTCAACTCTAAGGTGCAAATGTAGGTTAAGATTAATGAATAATCATTCTATCTCTGTCTAACATACGTGTCTACAGTTATGCATAAAATGAATATGAAATTTTGCTTTTAATTACCAAACAGGGCAAATGGAATTCATTCAAAACGATTTTAGATTTTAATGAACTAGACCGACAGCAAGTGTGGCAAAAGAAAATAAAATTTCAACACTTCCCCCCCCTTTGAGAGGGGAAGATTAAATTAAATAAATTATGGTTTTAAAAAAGGATTTTAAACAAGAGGAGGAGTTTTTTTGGGATATAATATCGATTTTTTTTAGAATGAACTGGATAACTCGAATAACAAACAACGTAAGAATCAGAGATCAGCGATTCATTTTTCGCTACTCATATATGAGTGCGAAATACGTGAAATTTTGAATATAAGTGTGCCAACAATATTGAAATTTACCTCCTCTGACTCATTCATACTCACTACAACGTTGATTTATAAGTACAGGTTGTAATGAGTATGCGTATAACATTGCCATCAAACTCAAACCATTTGGAATATGTTTGATTTATAAGCCTACTTATTTAGATTCAAATTACTCGAAAACAGAGCAGCAAGTAGAGCAAATACACGACTTGTATTTTGGTGTTCGTAAGCGATTCATACTTATTTTGTGATTCTTGGTGTATAGGTTGAGTTATGGAGAGTCGAAATCAATAACAACATCATGCGTGTTGTAAAGTATGAATATGATGAGTACTTCAAACTTTGAATATGAATAGAGGGGGTTCCATGATATTAGAAGAAGTATGAATGCGTACAAGTATCAGAAATTATAAGTATGATTCGATTCTACTGATGTCTGATTTATAAGTCTACTCATTTAGATTCAAATGACTCGAAAACAGAGCAGCAAGTAAAGCAAATGCACAAATTTATAGTGGGTATTTTATTGCTTCTACGCGATTCATACTTATTTTGTGATTCGTGTTGTATAGGTTGAGTTATGGAGAGTCGAAATCAATAACAACATCATACGTGTTGTTAATGAGTACTTCAAACTTTGAATATAAGTAGAAAAGGTTCCATGATATCAAATTCAGTATGAATGCGTATAATTATCAGAAATTATGAGTATGATTCGAATCTACTTATCTTTTTGAATATTCATTGCTGATCTCTGGTTGATATCCATTCGCGAGGGTGTTCCAAAAAGACGAGTTTTACCATCCTGTTGGATTTTGGAATATAATCTACATTTGTTTTGATATTGTCAACATTAGTGAACTGATCTGAGGTTCCCGAATGGTGCTCGCTTAAAAAAGCTTTTAAATGATTGCCATGGAATTCAAGCAAGAAAATTTCTTTAAAAACAACTTAAAAGAGGATACAACACAACCATGTAATGGTTGGGGGAATGTACTTTTCCTATTAATTTAAATGTATTTAAATAGGCCTACCTTAATTTCCTAGAACAGCGCAAGAACCTGCATAATTTGTTTACATGTTCCTTTACACACAAACAAAAACAATATTTCGTGCACTGTCTTACGAAACGGTTACCACATTAGGGTTTGCCTTTTTTAATACAAAAAAAATGGAAAAAGAAAATTTATTTTCAACAACCAACTACAAAATTCTCTAAATACTTGCATATGTGTAAGCATTAAGGATGTTTTTACCATTTAAAGCCTTTAACAGTCACACTGCTGTTCCCTGTGTTGCTATTACGACCCAGAAAATCGAGGAAAAAAAATGTAAAATAAACCGGCATTAGTTACTGACTTAGAAAGAAAAGGAGAAGGAAAAAGAATATTGAAACATGGAAATATTTGCCATATTCGTATGGCAAGCGAAAACAAGTGAAAAAATGAAAAAGAAAACAAAACAACACAAAACGAACTCAAATACAAGACATAAAGACCGGCGGCAAAATGCCAGAAATAGTTGTGGCAGTATTTTCAAGTACCAAACACTATCCACCATCATTAACAACAGCAACAGCAGCAATCCTGTCTGCTCATATATGCTACACCATTACTGGCTAACATGGCTAACACTGCCATTTTCGACAAGTTAACAGAAAAAAAAGAACAATTCCATACATACATACGTAACTGGTTAGTAAGTTCATGCGAATTGTAAGTCTGTCTCTCTGTCACTCACTGGCTGTTTTGTTTGTCTGTCGGTCGGTCGGTCGGTATGTCGGTCTGTCGTTATTGTCTTAAATAGGAGCGGCTTTAATAAGAATTATGATGTATTTCTATGGCAAAACAACGTCAGTTATTTGGACAAAAAAAAACTCAACTGAGCTGACAAACCCATTGAGTGTCAAGCGGATGCAGTTTAACTGCAAGAAACGTAATGTTACCAATGAGAGCGGCCCAAAGCTCCTTTACATAAATAAATGGAGTTTGTTACTAAATTCTGGCTTAAGCCATACATACCATAAAGGGAACATAAACATAAAATAAAGGATTTATGTACGATGGCAATAAAGAGTGTTTAAAGAAGTCTGTCTATTTATTGTAAAGAATTCTGATTAAAGTTATAAAAAGTTAAACTTAATTGTTGGCATTTATTCAAAGATCACAAAGGGAACCTTTTAACTCATTAAACTTAGTAGGCGTGGCACTTTAAAATACCGCTAGATTAGAATAGGAAGCGTAACACTTTTCATACAAAGTACTTTGGAGAACAAACTCGAGTCACATGATGCCCTTATTATGCTATAAACTATTATTAGAGGAAATATTGGTGGAAGATGGTACAGAAGAAGAAGGCAGGATAGCATAGCTTAATAATATACTGTTTGTTTTGCAAGTACTAAGGAACATTCGGCTTGAATACGATTTCGAAATCCACAGCTGGATCAAATATATTGTTACGAAAATGATAAAATATAGATACTGTTGCATTGCTTTTACATCGCTTGGCGTTAAAAAAAATAAACAAAAGCTACGAAAACAATCCAGTAAACAAACCTGTTTACAAATTATCCTACTGCTTAATATAACAACAAACACCAGCATACAAAAAAATGGTAAACAAGTAAACAAAAATCCACAAACAACACTACAAAAATAAATATGAACAAAATACACAAACAACAATAATTAATGTAAACAATGAAGTTTACATTTACACAGATTTCGAGAAGGCAAAGACACCAACATTCATCAGACTGTTTATGTTGCCATATAAAAGGCAAGTCAAACCAGTCAACTGAGTTAGTAAAAGCTCTGTCAGTCTTGTGTGAAGATGCGTTGCGTTTGAAGAGAGTATCCGTTACAAAGATCTATCGAATAATTCTCTAATAATTGTAATTGTTTACGCAAAAAGTATAAACAGAGGGATAACAAACAAAACAATTGTTTTTGTATACATAAAGTTGTGAACAGTGGCACGCAGAATTATGCGAATAATAAAGAATTTTAATTAAAACTAAACACGAAATTTATTGTTATTTTATTTGTAATCTACGAGCTCATATTTTAAATGTTTTTAAAAGGTAAAAACATAACAATATGATGCAGAAGATGAAGCTGCAAAATAGTTATCCTCAAGCCATGGAATATACAAACGTTCAATTGGTATACAGAATAGGGATTGACTTTTATTAAATGAGTAGATTAACAACGTTTTCTACATTTTCTTCTTTATCAGGAGTATCTTGGTGAGCTGACAAAATTTTTTTTACCCAACTTTTTACTCAACATCGGCTACAACAGAAGTTACTACACCAGAAACCCCACAGCGTCCTAGAATGCGCCGCCAATATGTCAAGTTCTAAACAAAGTTTAATACACAAGGAAATAATGGCAAAATAATTCCGGACCTTACTCTTATTCTACATGGCTTTCCTAGTAGTGTTTATGACCACAATTAAATTGCATTTTTGGCTTCTGCATTGTTGCGCTCTCCAGCCACTTGTGCCTATTGTATCAAAACAAAATTATGTTCGAATGACGATTTAAAAATCGAATTCACTTTTTCCGAAGACTGCCGGAAAAGCGAGATGAAAAATATTTTCGGACTTTACTTTTACTCTCCATGGTTGCCTTAATCGTGTTTGTGACCACGATTAAATTGCATTTCTTGCCTTCTCTCGCTTTCAAACCACTTGCAATCAAAACAAAATTATGTTCGAATGACGATTTAAAAATCGAATTCACTTTTTTCGAAGACTGCCATATTTCGGATTCAGTAATATTAAAGCAGAATAGGAAAAAGCGAGCTGAAAAATATTTTCAGACTTTACTTTTACTCTCCATGGCTGCCTTAGTCGTGTTTGTGGCCACGATTAAATTGCATTTTTTGCCTTCTCTCGCTCGATTTAAAAATCGAATTCGCTATTACCGACGAGTGTCGGAGTTTCGGATTGAAAAATATTAAAGCAGAATCGAAAAAAAGAGGAGATGAAAACATTTTCTTACGAAATGAACCAAGAAAAAAATTTAAATTTCCATTCTTTTTTTTTCAAATAATCGAAATAAACTTTCCAATGAATATAAGAAAATTAAATGAAAATAAAAAAAGAAAATGTGAAGAACTACAAGAGAAAATTACGCACAGAAAACAGTAGAAGAAGATCAAAACGAAGCCCTATTAATGTCAAGTTCAATGGCATAATGGCATCCATCATTTCTTACATTTCATTTCATTCTGTTGTTGTTTTTCTCCATTGTTCGCTTTTCATTTATTTTTCTGCTTTCATTCCCTTTGGGTTACGAACATTTTAAGACGATCCATTAAGTTGTTCATTAATGCCCCACCTCAATTATGCTACAGATATTGAATGTTGATGCTGCCTACCACTGCCACTGCCACTGTTACATGGCTACAGTTGTTACCTATGATTTGTAATGATGATGAGTAAGTTTGACAATGATGTTAATGTTGCTGCTGATGCTGATGATGATGCTGCTGCTACTGAATGTTTGATTGTAAAAATAGATTGTTTTTCATCGTTCATGAGAGAGATAAAATGATTCGCATTTAACATGGCTTCTGGAAATCAGTAAATAACTTACAACTTACAATCACGATAATAAAGGCAAAAATTAAGAGAAACCGAAACAGAAACAATAACGTATTTTCAGACCATAAATAGTCAAGGGATTTATTGAAATAATCTCATTTCAGTATGATGGGATTGAATTTATTCACGTAATAAAAAGGAAAATGCCTTAAAAACATTATAAATTTTCATCGCAATCTGTAGGATACAATAAATTTTTATAAATTTCCGCTTAATAAGCGTATCAATGGTAGAACTTAAACGTTTGGCCAACATTCTTCTTAACGAATACCGTGAATTAAAGAGTTTTTTTTATAGTTCAAATGAGATTGATGATTTATGTTCGCTAGTGAAAGTAATCCAATCAACAAAATTTAGAAAATTTTGTATTTAAAAATTCTTTTTTAAGATATAATTAGATTAGAAGCCAGACAGGTGAATCTTCCTTCTCCAGTGCTCCTGGTATTATATTTTATTGAAGCCAATTTAATGCAAAAATCCAAGTCTAAACACAAAACTCTCACTTTATTCACGTAGAAAGTTCCAATATTATGCTTAATATTCCCAAAGATCCAAATAGTTGGAATTGTCTAGAGCAATGGACAAGGAGTAGACTGGTTGACAGTACATTTTATTACCCTACAGCTTAAAGTAATGTGTGTAAAGATAAATTTGAATTTAAAAACCAAAGACACAAACCTACACTTTTAGTAGAGCCTCTTCTTGATCTCCTACAGGGTCAACTTTGCTATTAACAGAGCACTGTTAACTGTTTAATAGTGGCAATAGTGCTATTTAGCGCCTTTAGTGCCATTGAACGGGAGTCTAAGAAGATGGGTCTGGCAGTAAATGAGGGCAAAACGAAGTATATGTTATCGACAAGTAGAGCCGTGCGGCGTATTGATTCTCAAATTACGGCCGATAACTATACTTTTGATGAAGTCGCCGTGGTCTAGTGGGTAGTGTGTTGGCTTATTAGACAAAAGGCCCGGGTTTGAATCCCAGGTCAGACATCAAAACGAAAAATATTTCTTCGGCGACTTTTTTTCACCAGCAGATTTCTAACAAAGACTCTGAGAGTAAAAATTGCCATAAAAAGCTTCTCACAAATTTGTCGTTCGGAGTCGACTTTAAACTGTAGGTCCCGCCACTCATGTATAAAATTAACGCACACAACATAAGTGGTGTGAGAAGCTAGGTCGTAATCCTGACTGAATGGTTGTAATGGCCAATTATGTATGTATGTAACTATACTTTTGATACAGTCAAGGAATTCATTTACCTTGGCTCCGCCGTTACTACCGAAAATGATGTCACTCTGGAGATCAAGCGCAAGATTACTCTTGCCAACAGGTGCTATTATGGTCTCAATAGGCAATTGAGTAGCAGAGACCTCTCTCGCAAGACGAAACTAATACTCTACAAGACGCTCATCCTACCCGTGCTTCTTTATGGCGCAGAAGCATGGACCCTATTAAGAACTGATGCAGCTGCCTTGAGAGTATTCGAGAGAAAAGTCCCACATAAGATCTTCGGTCCAGTGCGAGTTGGCGATGATTTTCGCATCCGATTCAACATGGACGCTGTACAGCGTATTAATATCCAGCGGCTGCGCTGGGTCGGTCATGTCGTTCGAATGGAGGAGGATGCTCCGGCGAGACGAGCATTTGATGCGGGGATCTGCGGAAGTCGGCGAAGAGGACGACCTTGTATCTGTTGGAAGGACCAAATCGAGGAAGCCCTGTCATCGATTGGTGTGACCAATTGGCGTAGGCGCGCAAGAAGCAGAGGCGCCTGGAAGGATGTGTTGCGGCAGGCCGAAATCCGTTAATCGGGTTGTTATGGCCAATTAAGTAAGTAAGTAAGTGGCAATAGTAGATTAGTCTTCTACTTTTCAGACTATTAAAATAAATTATAATTCTCATTATGATAACTACTATTATTGGTGATAATTATTACAGCTATTCCATACCACGGTTCGAAAGAGCACTCTCTGGACTATCATTTGCATATGGTCCTCTATGGTGTACTATTTCTTACATGTTCCAAAATGGCCACTAATCGTCTAGGAGAATTTTCATATATTTTTGGCCAAACATCAATTTTTTCAAAATTCAAAATCTCAACTCTCGAAATTATTCCAGCTATTCCACTACCACGGTTCAAAATAGCACCCTCTGGACTACCATTTGCATATAGTCTGTATGGTGAACTATTTCTTATATGTTCCAAAATGGCCACTAACCTTCTAGAGTATTTTCGAACAAAAAATTTATATTTTCAAAGGCAATTTTCTCAATACCACATCACTTTATATGTGACGATGTTGCCTTGGAACCTTTCTTTGCATATAATATTGTACTCATAGACCCAGAGTATTTCTAAAAATTTGCTCCTAAACAAGTGGGCTTGTTCAGATGGATCCTATTAAATAGCTAACAGTGCCCTGTTAAGGGCAAAAACTGTTCTGGATTTTCAAATTCGAATTTATCTTTACACACATTGAAAAGTATCCTGGGTTTCCTACCCGTATTTTGACAAATAATTCCCACAATATACCAAAGACGACATTACATATCACAGTTTCTTTGTAGACTTCAAAATCCACTCAACCATGACTCAAGTCACAAACGAAAAATAAAATCAAACAGACAAAGACAAGAAATTAAATATTTAATGCAATGTAAAGATACAAAATGTATCTTTTACGACCAATACTTACAATCTAAATGCTCGTCATCATCATCACCATCACCAGCAGATTACTTATAAAAATCTTTTATTGTTTTTACAATTACGAAAAAAAAGAAAAAAAGAATCACAAGAGTCCTTATGAAAGTCTGGCCTTTTGTATGGGTGCGAAAACATCAGCTATGAACGATGCCAAGATAGTAAGCCTGTCATAATATTATTTCTCTTACTCATTCTATCATTATTTGTACCTATTCATGCCTCTTTGTTTAAACATCCTAGTAAGCAACATCATCCTCATCATCCCCATCATCATCATCATCATAATCATTGTAATCTATTCATTCAGTTTTATTGGTTGGCTTCAGCAGCATTATTTTGTGGTTTTTTGTTTTAGATTCCCAAGAAATTTTTAAAAGATTAAAAACCAACAGTACTAAATTAAATGCCTTCAATGTTCTGGAATTTCATATCAAGATAATTGGGTCGATTACCAAGGCATGACTACATCATCGTTCTTGCCTTTCGTTGGCAGTTGACATGAAACATAGTTTCACTTCCTTTGCAATTTCGGGAATGACATTCTTAAAGCAGTTTAAAGGTTTATTATGGAAAATAAACCAAGGATGGGACAGAGTCCAATTAATTGTTAGTTTAAAAGGCAATTGACGCTGTACAAGGCAGTGTAACAATTGCCATCCTATCGGAAATTCTCTAACATTGTCAAAAGGCCGTACACCTCAATTCTGAATTTGATATTTGGGTAGTAAACGAAGGCACAAAGAGATTTCGAATTATATCTTCTGCTCGTCCCTGATCGGACATCAGTTGGACAATAACTACGACAAATAATTTCGCTTCTCTAACTGAAGTTATCGTAGTAAATCGCGAAGTTCCAACCCGAAATATGATATTACTAAGGCACTAAAATAGTGGTCCTTACTGAGAACTTTGTTGAACAATAGTTGAACAAGTTGTTTCATATAATGCAGACATTGCTTCAGCTGCTAGCCGTTTGACCTCCAAACACATATACTTCTGCTATTCTGACTTTCGAAAACGAGGAATAAAACTTTACAATGCGTGTAAATTTACTTTCGAATTTTAAAATCCAAGACGCAATCCATAAAATGTAGCAGCGCCATATTTGGTGTTAACAGAGAAAAATTTCCTCTTAACAGAATAAAATTTGTTCTTAACATAGCACTGTTAGCTATTTAACAGTATCCATTTGAACAGGCTCATTTGTTTAGGAGATAATTTTTAGCAATACTCTATGAGCACTATATGAAAAGGAAGGTTCCAAGGCCTCTTAATATATTCAGCAAGATAGTGACATATAAAGCGATATGGTATTGAGAAAATTGCCTTTGAAAATATAAATTTTTTGCTTGAAAATTCTCTAGAAGATCAGTTGCCATTTAGGAGCATATGAGAAATAGCACGCCATACAGATTATATGCAAGTGATAATCCAGAGGCTCCTCTTTCGAACCGTGGTAGTTGGATATATTTTATGTCAATAGTCTGCAATAAATGCAAAGTAAAAAACTAATCTACTATTGCACATGTTAAACAGTTAACAGTGCTCTGATAATAGCAAAGTATACCCCTGTGGGAAACAAGAAGTGGCCGCTGCTAAAAGTTTGGGTTTGAGTCTTTGGTTTTTAAATTCGATTTTGTCTTTACACATACAACTATTTATCATAAATCATCATGAGTGATTAAGGCTTATTTACATATTAATGGATACCTAAATAAGCAGAATTATAGTTTCTAAAGAAAACTCGAGTAGAACACACGAAGAGCGGTTACAACCACTTTAAGTTATGTTATGGTGTGATATTTACTCTAGATTTGTTATTGATCCTTACTGGAACTAAGAAACATATGGTTTCAAACAAAATGCAACGATTGTACAACCTGTAATAGAAATTCTGAACGCAATATTTCGAGATCACCTATTTTTTTTTTTTTTTGTATTATCGTATGTATTTACCAACAAAATTTGAGGAAACATATAAAAAGAAGCGTGGAAATTTCTAAAGCGACGATATAGGACCAAATTTTTATAATCTATTTTATAAACTTACCGTTAAATTTTCTGAAACGAGAAAAGAACAAAAAGAAAATTATTAGGGGGAGAATTGAGGTTACCAAGTTTTTTTATTTAAAAAAATGTTGCAAGTACTTATACTATGATCACGTATGCACCCTTAATGCGTAATACTATGTTCAGATATGCACTTATATTGAGAAAATCGCAATAAAAAGCTTTATTAATCTCAATATTTCATATAAAATTTCATTTAATTATTGGTCAATAAATTCATAAATTGTTATAATATTGATTAAATTTTTAAATACAACACTGTCAGAAATCCGTTTAGTGTGCATATTATATTTTTCCGAACACTTTCTATTGATATTAGACAACTCAAATGTAAACAATGATAGTGCCATAAGCAAAAGCTTTCTTTTCTGCAAGCTACCCAAATGATCAAATTTTTATTTCTCATCCTTCTGAGGAAAAACCACTTTGGAGTCACATGTATACCCTATTAACCCCAACAGCTCGGCGTTTCGGTTAATCATTAGCAATACCTTTTCCAATGTTAAATTGTTTTCCATTTTTTCTAAAAATATTTTTGGCACTAATTTAGCGATTAAATTAAAAGCAATTTGTTAAAGCAATCAGCTGTTTCGTTGACCAGCTGTCAAATAAATTTTCGTAGATTATATGTCTGAACGCTAAAAATATTGTTCTCAATAAACCGAATATTGATTTAATAAAAGTGCATGTCTGAACATAGTATAAATCGCAATTAATGCCAATATTGTTCTCAATATTTCATATAAAATCTCAATTAATTATTGCTCAATTAAATGCTAATTGTTATAATATTCAGTAAAACTTTAAATACAGCACTGTCATAAGTGTGTTTAGTGAACATATTATAAGTAACCGAACACTTCCTGTTGACATTTGACAAATCAAATATCAACAACGAAAAACAAAAAAAAAAAACAAAACCAATGTTGTTGCAACAACCAGCTGGTTTGTTTACCATCTGTCAAATGATTATTGAGTAAGCTGAATATTGCGTATATTTACCTGAACGGTTAAAATTTTGTTCTCAATTAACTTGGGTGAATTTAGTATGGGGCTCTAAAAAAGGTGGATATTTAGAGTAGAGTCTTGTATGGAAATTTAAAGCGTTCTTGTACACTTTCACAAAAGCAATTCTAACCAATTTAAAAATAAAATTAATTTATTTTATACAATTTTAAAGGAACAAATCCATATTTTAAATGTAAAATAAAAAAAAGCAACAGACAAGAACAATAAAATGTTTAAACCAAACGTCCTCCTCGCCAATTCTGTTCTCGATGACCTACAGCAATACCATTTTGAATGATATTGTAATCAGAAATATTACAAACCGATGTTATTATTTCAGAGCCATACATACATACACATTAATATCTATTTAAAGCTGACAAAAAGTCTACTGGTCCAAAGTATACCTACTCATTGCTTTTTAATGTACAAAAATTTTAATGCCTGGTGCCTATAAAAGAAAAATTTGTTATAAAAACTTTTTAATGGCTTAATAATAAACAAAAAGAAAATAAAAAAAAAACTGTTTATAAACAAAAAGAAAAGCTTAAAAATAGGCATCAAAGAGTCACGATTGTCGGTCATTAAACCGCTTGAAAAATATTTACAACAACAACAACAACACCAACAACAAAAAAAAAACTGCAATATCATGTCAAGTGATGGTTTCAAGTCTGTATGGTAAATGAGTGTGGTGGCTACGACACGACAAATTTGTTCGTGTCGTCACCACGGAAAAAACAAATTAAACTGCGTCCAAAAAAAATTAACACCATAACGCCATAATGAAAGCAACAGTTGAGGGTAAAAAATATCAGGTCATAAATAAAAAGGGACAGGTGTTAAGAAAGTATAAATGAAAGGCAAATTAAAATACGAACGAGATAAAATTCGATAGAATGTTTTCACCGTAGTCTGGTAGATAATGTGTTGAGTACTCATAGACCTAGAATATTTTCCAAAAATAACTGCTAAACAAGTATGCTAATTAAAATGGATACTGTTAAATAGCTAACACTGCTCTGTTAAGGGCAAATTTTGTTCTGTTAAGAGGAAATTTTGCTCTGTTAACACCATATGTAGTGCTGCTAAAATTTATGGATTGCGTCTTGGATTTTCAAATTCGAATTTATTTTCACACACAATGAAAATTATATTAAAGTAGGGTATACTGAAGGCGTTACAAAAGACATAAAAAACAAATAGAAATAAAATGTAGATTTTATGTTGTGCTTTAATTTATTAAAATGCTAAATAATCTTTGATTTTTCTTTTTCTTTGCATTAATATTTCATATGCGAAAAAGGTGAAATTTATGATTTGTTTTCTTTCATTTTTCAAAACCCATATGACTTCACTAATTTCAATACTTTGTACACAAGAAATAAAAAAGTTTATTAGTTTATTAAAAACACACAAAAAAAGAAACAAAAAACAAAAATATTTGTAAGGAATTTCAATGAAGAGAAATTTAATACAACGATTCTTGAAGACATATTTTTTGTATTGAGGCTTAAAGTGAATACTTCATTTTATTTACACGTACTAGTACATATGTAAACCAACATGTAAATTTAAATTTATCTTAGGGAGCGTTAACCACGCTTTGGATTGTGATGTGTGTGAAGATAAATTCGAATTTAACTAGCATAGACAAAAACCAACGAATATTAAAAGAGCTAATATTAAAGTTAACAAAGCAATGTTAGTGAATTTTTGGAAACCAATATCTCAGGTTCGAAAATTATATGGGATATACCACTAATTGGGGGCACTTTAGGCTACAAAAATGTCCCACATCAAGTAAAATGTTATTTTGGAAATTGTCATTAAAACTATCAATTCCTCGATTGAAAATTCTCTAGAATATCAGTAGCCATTTTAAAACATATAAGAAATAGTACACCATACAGACTATATGCAAATGGTAGTCCAGAGGATTCTCTTTCAAAATGTGGTAGTGGGAGAGCTGGAATAATGGCGTCCTCCATTCCCACCAATCACCCTTTACATATCAAAACTTTTGTTCACAAATAATAATGATTATAATGAGAATTAAATTGTATGTTAAAACTCTGCAATAATTGTAAAGTAGAAAACTAATCTTCCATTGCCACTGTTAAACAGTTAACAGTGCTCTGTTAATAGCAAAGTTTACCCCTGTGAGAGACAAGAAGTGGCATTACTAAAAGTGTGGGTTTGCGTCTTTGGTTTTTAAATTCAAATTTATTTTCATACACCTAACTGTGGTTGTTATCATACAAACTAGCCAAACTAATGTCTAAGCCGTCAAAATTCTTTGTGGTTTAGGCTTTAAACTTTAAAGAATGATTCATGCAGAATTAAATTTCTGTATAAAGTATTCTTTGGCACTCTGTTTATAAAAAGAAATTAAATAAAATGGTATTAAATAAAGCAGATATTCTCTAAAGTCTAATAAAAATGTAACAATGTCTGACAGTGTGTTCTGTTTCTATTTCTTTCAATTCCTGACACTGGCAATAACGACAAAAGTCGTGCGAAAAACTCTAATATTCACAGACATATTCCAGCAAATAAAGGCAAAACACCACCTGGATTATAACAGAAAAGCAAGTAGAAAAGAAAAAAAGCCATGGGAGGGTTAGGTTTATACAGAAAAAGAAGACAGAAGACAGAGATACGAAAGGTTTTTTTGTAAAGTAACGATAACCAACCAAGTCAGCCAAGAAAAACTAAAAAAAAAAATACAAAAAATTAGAAAAGAAAATCCCCAAGAAAGAATATTTTTCTACACACAAATTTTCTTCACTTTGTGTGTGTCTAAATAAAGAAAATTGCGAGAAAAATGGCTTTACGCTAAAGCGTTTAAGGTAAATAAACTACAAAGAAGAAAAGGTAAGAACGAACGAAAAAAAAACAAAATTCAACAAGGGCCAACAAGAACAACCCACCAGGCATAAACGTGACCAAAACAGAGAATTGTAAGAAGATACAGAGCCAATGCTAAGGCAGGCACATACAGTTCCAAAATGAATGGTTTTAAGAATCTTTTTTTTTTTTGTGCGTTGGTCTCAATGTACAATGTCTGGCTACAGTTTGTCTTTCTTACATCTTGGCCTATACACAAAAGGCCAAAAATATTAAATTGTTAAGCAAACGGTGATAGTCTGTTGACAGGCAGAATGGCAACAGCAACAACACTAAAATGAACTGAAACTGCAATTGAAAAGATGTGTACGAATATGTTGCAATAACATGGTAAAACGATACCATTCATCTCAATGTACACAGCAGAGACGTACGTACATACATATGTATTCTATGGCATAGAATAACCATAGACCATAGCATAGCATAATATAGCATAGCAGGGCATAGCATATCTAATCCATGTGACTGAGTAAATGAGTACCACAAGATTAGGAATTAAAAACAATTCTTGTTGAAAGCCGTCTCCTCTTATGCACAATACATACAGAAAAACAAAAAAAAAAACGATTACGTTTGAAGAATAATTACAACAACAATGACAGCAAAAGCAACAACAATAACAAAATTTACAGAATTTTTTACTTACTGAATTCATAATGTAATAAATATGAATGAATAGATGAAGAATATTGTACTAACAACCAACCGAATCCATACGTAATACGTATGTATGTGATAGAATGTGTGTTACGTGTACATATGGGTGTCTATGTTCTATGTTAACCCATGGAATACACACACGACAGTGTTTGTGCTTTGATGTTTTGTTTTTATTGTTGCTGTTGTCGATTAATTTTTACCACAAACTTCCGTTACATTACACCTGTAAGTCAAATGTTAAACGTACGTATACTCGTACATGTGTCTACGTCGTGTCGTGTTACATTGGTCGACTATCAGTGTACCCTCCTACTAAAGTATTAAACGAACCATCTACGTTTGAATCCTAATTGGTACTCAAGCCTATCCGCTATTTTTAATTTTCATTCAAGTGTAGATTAGTGGAAGTGAATAGATTCCTGAACCAATTTCACCCTCAAGCTATGCTGTCAGTTTGGGGAAGACATTGCAAATAAAGTCTTAGAATCAAAAGTCCTCTGTAGGGGGTTATTATGAAATACAATTCGAAAGAAAATTCATTCGAAACTTATGCTGTAAAGCATTCTGTTTTGAAAAGTTTTCATTCGCGTCTAAATACATAACAACTCCCGCTGGTTTATTAAGAACAAATACAGTTTCTAAGTAAGGTAGTGTGCTGGCTTATGACATGTAAAGCCAGGGTTCAAACCCAAGGCAGACAACGAAAACACGCAGACAACGAAACGAAAATATAAAAAATATGAATGTTTCTTCGGCGACATCCTCTCTCAATTGATTTCTAGGAGCAAATAAACTTGCTATGAAAAGTTCCTTAAAAATCTGTCATTCGGAGTCGACTTTAAACTGATGGCCCCGCCACTCATAATTAAAATTAATACACACAACATTACTAGTGTGAGAAGCGAGGTACATAGGTCGTAATCCTGACTGAAAGGTTGTAATGACCAATTATGTATGCATGTTTAGTTTCGCAGTTTAAGTCTATCAATGGAGATCTCAAATCCGGAGGATTGTGGCACGTAAAATCATCGTCTTTGATTGCGGCACTCACCAAACTTTTATACAATGGTTTACTGTCCCCAGTCAAATATAAACAGCTAAGGATATAGAGGACAGTAATAAAGATCTCGGACTTAATTTTGCAGAATTATGATACTCAACGAATGAGACTTATGGCCTGATGATACTCACACTGTTATTGTAGGCATCATACAAGAATCTAATATTACCATGCGTTTTTTATTTTTTTTTTTTTATAAATCCAGCACTTAGGGGATGATCCCTACTCATGCAGTGCATTGTGCAGGTTTTTTTTTAGGAAAGGTGGAAAGAGAGAGGGAAGATGCGAACGGTAAGGAAACGAGTTGCTGCTGGTGACTATAAAATGGCCAGTGCTATACCTTCACCATTAGACAATCTACAGCAATCGTCCCCAAGAAACCCGTAGTTTCTCATACCACCTATGTTGTGTGTGTTAATTTTATGCAGAAGTGTCGGGACCTACAGTTTAAAGTCGACTTCGAACGACAGATTTTTGAAAAATAAGAAGAGAAAGAGAAGAAATTGCCGAAAAAATACTTTTTGTATTTTTTTTTATTTTTGATGTCTGACCTGCGACTCGAACCCTGGCTTTACGTCTAATAAGCCAGCACACTACCTACTAGACCACGGCGAGTCGCTATAAGAAATTTTTACCATAGGCCAGCCTGTTTTAAGTTTTTATTGCAATCAGAGATCAGCAATGAATAGTCTTTTCGCTGCTCATAAGCACTCATAAAATTTTCAATATAACAGTGAGTCAAGAATATTGATATTTAACTATGCACTCTGATTCATTCTCACTTACTACTCGTACAACATTGATTTATAAGTACAGGTTGCAATGAGTATGCGTACAACGTTGACATCAAACTCATACCATGCAAATATGTTTTGATACATAACTTTAGAAAAATACTTATAATACTTAGAAATGATTCGAGTGACTCAAAAGACAGAGCAAACACACAACCATTTAGTGAGTATTTTAGTGTTCGTAAGCGATTCCTTCTTATTTTGTGCTTCGTGTGTATATATTGCGTTATGGAGAGTCGATATCAAGAACATCATCATACGTGTTGTTATGTACGAATACTATGAAGAGTACTTCAAACTTTGAATACGAGTAGAGGTTCCATGGTATTAAAATTAGTATGAATGCGTATAAGTATTAGAAATTATGAGTATAATTCAATGCTACTCACTTTTTTTAAATACTTATTGCAGAACCTCTGATATATACAGTGAGCGTCAAAAGAAAGTGTACATAAAAAAACTATACATTATTAAATTAAAACAATTAAAAATTCGAAATATTGTCAAATTTTTTCGGGCACTCTCCTTACAAGTGGTAAAAGTTGAGTTTGTTGATTGTTAGAATTTTATCCATATTGTACACTTTCTTTTGACGCTTACTGTATGTATATGAAAATCATTTAAACCTTGATTAAATTCATCAAGACCTTGGGCGATCAAATGTAGCAGATCTTACTAAACAAAAATATACGCAATAATCTTAGCTATCGAACAGCTTTCACTTTTGAACCAAAATTTTAGAAAACGTCTATAAAAAAACTATTTTCATAACTACAAAGCAACACATTATTAGCATCATATTAGGGTACCTTTAAGCTTTCTAATAAAGCGTCCATCACTGCTTCATTGACATTGATTGACAAAACCTTAGGATTGTAAGGAACAATAATATTCGAGATGATTTACAAGAAATAATTAGAATTTCAAATCAAATAAAAGTTTTTATTAATTTAATAACAATAAAACTATACAGTTTATCATTTAGAACATGTTCATTAACACGAAATTATTAATTAAATTTTTTTTTCGTTTTTCGTTTTTAATTTCGAACATGTATTCTTTAAGTAGAAATGAAAAAAAAAATTTATTCCAAAGCGTAGGGTCTACAACAGAAAGAAAAAAGAAAGAGGAGTAAGTATGGCAATTAAAAATTCATGACACGTTCCCCTTACTATCAGGTCGTTAACTTATCGTGTGTGCAAGTGTGGGTTCACATTATTAAATTTGTATTGCATTCTCGGCTCATAAATTTCGGCACGAACATTTTAGATAGAAGTGGGCATACATTCTATATGAAATACTGTCTGTAGGCATGTGACGTTGCTTGGCAGCATTTTGACTGTCAATTTATTGCTAAAATGTCATGTCAAAATGCAAGTGTCATTTTCAAAAAATGGCCGTTGGAAGGTCGTTTAAATAATGACGGTTTTTGACGTTCAAAAAAATAAAAAAAAAAACTTTTGAAAATGGCAAAAATAATTATGTGGTAAATGAAAGTTGTTTTCACATCTAATTTAATATTGGTTTAAACGTCATAATTCGCATCTTTTTTTTTTTTTTTTTTTGGAAAGCGAATTATTTGTGGCTTTATTAAAAATCATGCATGCATGGAAATTTTTTTTAAAAATTATTGAACTTACATACCTAATGTATCATGGAATGATGTGGCATATAAAGCAATTGTCCGATTACTAATGAGATTCAGTGTGTATGTGTATATCTGCAAAAGAAAAATTATAATTTATTAAAACCAAACACTTTTCTATGGTGAGATGAAGAAAATAAAAGCTTATAATTATAGATTATTGTCTGATAAGTTGATAATTTTTTCAACATTCGGGTTTTGAAAATTGTACTCGAAAATTTGTCCTGCAATAAAT
Organism: Sarcophaga peregrina; assembly: GCA_014635995.1. NCBI lineage: Eukaryota > Metazoa > Arthropoda > Insecta > Diptera > Sarcophagidae > Sarcophaga > Sarcophaga peregrina. The sequence goes on along the minus strand of CM025792.1, from coordinate 97,794,909 downwards.
ACTTTCGTCTTTAAGTTTATGATGCAAGTCGTACGACTGAATGAATTTCTTGTTTAAGTATAAGGAAATCATTTCAAAAACTTAATACTTTACATACAACAAATAATTAAATTTTTATATACAACCAGCCATTCATTCATTCATTTATTCCTTCCTCCATTCATTCATTCATTACATGACAAAATATGTTGAAATTCTTTATCCCTTGTTATTCTCCACAAGCATATTAAGTTACCGGCATTGATTTGTTTCAGAAAACAAAGAAAACCAAAAAAAAATGAAATTATCCTCACAAAACCATTGGTCTGTACAATATTATTATGGTTACAGGATATTAAACAGTGTTTAAATATTAACACTTCAAGGATTTCATTTTAAATACACACTCGTATATGTAGTGTACGTATGTGTGTACGTATGTATGACAACATTATGGCATGAGAGCTAAACGGCACGTTAGCATGTGTAATTCCTAACGTTGTTTTGTTCATGCACAGGCTGGCTATTGTTGCTACTAAAATGTGAACGCATTTCCACAGTTTTTTTTTCCGTTTCTCCTTCTGATTATACTTTTTTGCTATTCAAACGATTTGACAGTTGGGACAGGATGTTAAACTGGGAAGGAAACAAATGATAATGACTTTTTAAAATGAATAAAAAGGATAAAGAAAGGCGTATTTAAAAAAAAATATTGTGGAAATAAAATTTTGCAAAATATTTAAAGAAAGTTTTCTAAACGAAATGAAAACACACAGGAAGTCTTTAAAAAAAATATTTTTAATTGAAAAAATAAAAAGTCCCAGCAAAGAGAAAATATTGTTACGGTTGGTTTGCGCCTTTTAAAAACGTTTAAAATATTAGCTCGTATATCGTAAATAAAAAATAAATTTGTGTTTAGTTTTAATTACAATTCTTTAATGTTCGCACAATTCTGTGTGCCACTGTCCACAACATGATGTAAACAACAACAATTGCTTTTCTTTGCAATTCCTCTGTTTATACATACATAATTGGCCATTACAACCCTTCAGTCAAGATTACAACCTAGCTTCTCACACCACTTATGTTGTGTGCGTTAATTTTATACATGAGTGGCGGGACCTACAGTTTAAAGTCGACTCCGAACGACAGATTTTTAAGAAGCTTTTCATAGCCATTTTTACTCTCAGAGTTTTTGCCAGAAATCTGCTGAGATGAAGTCGCCGAAGAAATATTTTTCGTTTTGATGTCTGACCTGGGATACGAACCCGGGCCTTTCGTCTAATAAGCCAACACACTACCTACTAGACCACGGCGACTTCTTCCTCTGTTTATACCCTTCGCATATACAATTATTAGGCAATTATTCCATAGACACCACAATTACTCTCTTCAAACATACCGCGTCTTCACACAAGACTGACTGAATTTCACTAACTCCGTCGAATGCTTTGCCTTGCCTTTTATATGGTAAAGTAAACAGTCTGATGAATGTTCTTGAAGGCAAACGTTCAATGAATCCGCTTTCTATAAATGTAAACATTATTGTTTACTATTATTGCTGTTGGCATATTTTTGTTTACTTGTTTACCATTTCTTTTTTTTGTGCTGATGTTATATTAAGCAGTACGATAATTTGTAAACAAGTTTATTTACTGCATTGTTTTATTTTTGTAGCTTTTGTTTATAATTTTAATGTTAAGCGATGTAAAAGTAAAACACCAGTATCTAGATTTTTCATTTTCGCAACAATATGTTTTGAATTTTGAAGGCTCAAGTAGTTCAGTGTGCTAAATGCAAAGTGTGGAGGTTGTAGGTTCGGTTCGTAACACGTTTAAGTATTAACTCGAATATTTGCAAGGAGGAAATCTGCTTGTTTATACAGTTTCTCGCCAACTTTCTTCACTTTTATGATTTTTTATTGCATTTTTCCAAATCCGTCTATTAGTTTAGTTTAACAGTCACTGTTAACGTAACATTTTGAAAAAAGTATAGAAATTTTGTAACTAACATTAGATACAAAGCATAACTAGTTAATCACAATAGAATAAATTACCAATAAACTTTATAAATCTCATTTAAAAACAACTTATTTAAACTACTTAATTATTTGCCAGCGCTTATGTAAAACCAAATATAGGCAACATAATATCGAAAAAAAAATATAAAAATTCACCAAATTTCGGTTCTAAATTAAAAACACAATTAAAAAGAAGTCAACTAAAAAATATAGATAGACACTATTGCCAAATTTATAAAATTCGACCCACATACCCGCCATAAAAGCCAAAAATTGAACAGTAAAATAAATTTAAAAATTAAATCGTTTAAAATTGTATTTAAGTGGGTGGGGAGGGAGGAAAAAGTAAAAAACCAATAAGGAAAGTATTACAAAATTCGTATAAAAAATATGTTCATTGAGCTGCTGAATTGTATTGACAGTTTTAATTGTCATTTATTTATAGAATAAAATGTTAAAGACTAGAGAAAACGTTGCACAAATTTAAGAATTTTATTATCTTTGGCGTTATATTGAATGGATTTTTATTTACTCTTTTTAAACTAGGGAATGTTACTGGGATTAGTCCTATCTTTTTAGAATTATAACTCCCATATAATTTGCATACGTGTTTTAAACTGGTCCGAAACCCTATCTATCTAGTTTTAGTTTTTGACAAGAGGTAGCGTGTTCTGTTTTAAACTATTCTCCAAAGTCTTCCTATATTTTATTAAATGTGTGAAGATAAATTCGAGTTTGATAATCCAAGACGCAATCCATAAATTTAAGCAGCATTACATTTGGCGTTAATTTCTTCTTAACAGAACAGAATTTTACTTTAACAGATCACTGTTAGCTGTTTAACAGTGTTTAGGAGCTAATTTTGGAAGAGAAGGTTCCAAGGTCTCTTAATGTAATCAGCAAGATATGTCATATTTATATAAAGTGTTATGGTATTGAGAAAATTGGCTTTAAAAATATCAATTTTTTGTTGGAAAATTCTCTAAAAGATCAATGAACATTTTGGAACATATAAGAAATAGTACACCATACAGACTATACACAAATGGTTGTTCAGAGGGTTCCTTTCCAACCCTGGTAGTGGGACAGCTGAAATAATTTTGTGAGTCGAGATTTTTAATTAAAAAAAATCGATTTTTGGCCAAAAATATATGAAAATTCTTTGGCCATTTGGGAAAATATAAGAAATAGTACACCAACCCGACTACATATATGCAAATGGTAGTCCAGAGGGTCCGTTGTAGTGGGATAACTGAAATAATTCCAACCATCCTTTACATTTCAAAACTGTCGTTCACAAATAATAATGATCATAATGAGAATTATATTTTATATCAAAATAGCCTGAAATAATTGCAAAGTCCAAGAAAAATATACTATTTCCACTGTTAAACAGTTAACAGTGCTCTGTTAATAGCAAAGTTTACGCTGGCGCTGCTAAAACTATGGGTTTGCGTCTTTGGTTTTTAAATTCGAATTTATCTTCTTACACAATTCTGAAATTATTCGGCAACTATCGTTGTTTTGTTTCAGTTTGATTAATAAGGTTTTGCCAGTTTAAAATGTAAGGGCCTTGATTAGAAAAAAATCGATGATACTTTAATGCTACAATTCGATCTCCGGTTACAGTACTTGTCTTGATTGACAGGTACACGTCCTCTAACCTTATTGCTATTTTCTACGTATTATTTTACAGGTTCTAGGAAACATTGCAAATGAAATTCCAAACGTAGGCGGAAAAGAAATTCTTCAAAGAGCATGAACCTATTGAGGTTGAGTAGAAATTTTCAAATTATAATTACTGTTCATAGTAAGAACTTTACTTTTTCAAGCGAATGATGTAGGGAGCAGGTTGAAGCTTCCACTTACTATTACTTCATGCCTTTCGTTACGTAAAATTCTTGAATTCTCAAAACCTGAATCGATATAAAGTAAATCAACCATCAATTATATGTTCAAACTTCTTTATGCTATTTTATTTAGCAGTTATGCTATTTTGACTCTGTATATGATTGTGTATTCGTTTAAGACGGCAATTTAAAATTACCTTGAAGCTGTAGCCAATGACTTGGTATTTTAGTTTGGAATTCAAATTTTAAACTGAAATCTTAATACGAAAAGCAGTAGACACAAATAGCAACAGTATGATTGCAAAGCAAAACAACTTTTTAATTTTATTTTTTTGTCTTTTTCTGTTTTTTCATATATTTTTGCAATAATTGCAAAATTCTAATTGCAGTAGTTAAATTTACAAAAGAAAAAATGTTAATATTTATGACCTTTGGGACAATGGCAAACAAAACTAGCCACTGAACTGCTAACCCATGCAAAGTACTAGAAGTTATATAAGAGTTAGAGTTACCAAGTCTGTCTATGTACAATACATATGTTTTTCTTTAATAGTTTTAAAAATTTATAATGTTCGTCATACAGATTCAGAACACAAATAATTAAATTTGTCAGTCAATGTTTTTGTTGTTTGCATTCATACTACAAAACATATGTACATACATACGTACATACGTCTGACATTTAAATTTGTTTGAATATTTGTTTTCGCATTTCAATCATGTCAGACGACATCGCACACAACCTATAGAGTTGTTGCGGTTTCGAAAGATAATTAAAAGAACCTGTCAAACAGGAAATGCAGAGTAATTAGAGTATTAAAAATGATTTAACAACACATTTCGATTACAATCGATCAAATCAATACAATGTATCAGCTTACATACGTAGGGAGTATGATAAGTTAACGAAAAAAATGAAATAAAACTTAATTTAAATACAACATAAGGATAATAAAAAAGGGAGTCTCCTATGTCAACCAAATTTAGCTACAATTCAATACACTGCGTGAATATAGTGAATTTAATGTGTGTGAAGATAAATTTGAACATCCAAGACGCAATCCATAAATTGTAGCAACGCCACATTTGGCGTTAACAGAGCAAAATTTCCTCTTAGTAGTCTTGTGTAGGGGCTAATTTTGGGAAATACTCTTGGTCTATGAATGCTATACTAAATACAAAGAAAGGTTCGAAGGTCTCTTAATATAATCAGCACCATAGCCACATTTAAAGTGATACGGTATTGAGAAAATTGGTTTTGAAAATATCAATTTAATGCTTGAAAATTCTCTAATAGATTTAGAACATACAAGAAATAGTACACCCTGCAGACTATATGCAAATGGTAGTCCAGAGTGTACTTTTTCGAATCATGGTAGTGGGATAGCTGGAATAATTTTGAGAGTTGAGAAAACTTCCGTTATCCATTCACAATTAATAATAATCATAATGAGAATTATATTTTATAACAATAGTCTGCAATAATAGCAAAGTAGAAAACTAATCTACTGTTAAACAATTAACAGTGCTCTGCTCAGTGTGGGTTTGCGTCTTTGATTTTTAATTTCGAATTTATCTTTACACTCATATCAATTTAAATGAACACAATTTCTTGACAACTGGACTAAAACAAAGCTTTCCTGGCTATAATTACACAATACGATTTCATTTTCTGGTTTTTTGCACAGTGCCATTGTACAATTCACTTTGAAATGAGTTGATATCAATGCACCTCCTCAATCTTGATTCCATCACTTCACTACTGTTGGGAGAGCAAATTTATCCTATGCATCTGACTATCCAGTAATAGTTTTTATTCTGAAACAAATGTAAACCCTTTAATCATCAGACAGGCTGAAGTTAAAAGTTAAATTACAAACGAATGAAATTAAGTGTCAAAAAACATTTTTTTTTTCTTTGTAAATCAACACAAAGAACTCGCTGTGATGATGGCCATCATTAAAAAATTTAAAACACAAAGGCTTTTTAAAAAAAGCAGAATCAAAATAAAATTATTATTCTGTAAACAAAGAAAACAGAGTTTAAATTAAAATATTAAATTGAAATACACACATGCAAATATGTACGAGAGTTGTGTGTTAAATGTAAACCAAATTTAGTACAGTAAGACCCCGCTTAACGGTGCCCCGCATAACGCTGTTTCAGTATTATGCGGTTGCAAATGAAACGGCCACGCACCAACCAAAAGCGGTGCACTATATAGCAACGGTGCATTCTATGAACCTTTTTCAACGCTCATTTGTTAGTATGTCCAGCAAAAAGATTCCAACTATATTTTCCGAAGTCGCAATCACAGTACCAACGCATCTTTCCTGCGTCACAGTTAATTTACTAGTTGTCATCAACGTTACTATGTGTATACATATGTGCGTGTTAAGTTGTCTCGTTTAACGCTGTTTTGTTTAGCGCAGGAATTTATTGGAATGTATCCCCCGCATTAAGCGGGGTTTTACTGTATTTAAAAAATATCTTTTAATTAAGAATTTTTCGAAAATTCTGAGCACTGCGATATTAGGTTCCTGACGAGAATTCAAGCAGGACTTTTGCAGGGTATGTTGCGATGAGGAGGAGTTGGAGACCGTTGAGCACCTCCTCTGTAACTATCCAGCCCTTAGTAAGTTGAGGTTGAGGACCCTTAGCAAGGGCTTCTTTGAGGTTTTGAATTCAAGGCTCTCCACAGATTCATTAGTAACTCGAGATGGTTGAGAAGTGCTAGGGCTTCATCAGTGTAGTGGCGTTCTCCCTCTCCTTTTTCCTATCCCCTCTATTATCCTTCCATTTTAAAGACGTTGTACAATGGTTCAATTCGTCCTCCGGGTACTGTACTTGTGTCGGAGACAAATTTTACACTCGAATATATCAGAAAATGACAACACTGTTACATTTGAAATCCATTCTAATAAACTATTCCCCCATTAGCACAATAAATATGCTTCTGCGGGATTGTAATACAAGATGCTGACACTTTTTAATAAATCAGCAGCCTTTCAAAAGCCGTTAGGTTGTCCTATTTCGCCTTAGGAAAAACAACAATTGGAATTTTGCTATTGTATGCTGGACACAGGAATATGGGACAATCATCAGCACTTTACCAACTCCAACCACACATCCTGAGATGCATCAGGATAAAGGGTTTAAGATATCCTACACAGTCCGAAGATAATACAACAGTTCGTATGGTAGTGTAGTCTAGAACCTTTACACAACAAGTATAATAATCAGCCATCAGCGCTTGAGTTTTTAAGGTTCCAACAAAAACTTAACGATACTTCGTTACATTATGCTGCCAAGCAAAAATAGCTGAAATCATATAAAAAATTATTGCTAAGGCCAAAAATATGGATTAAATTGGTAAATTTGACCACTAAAGCAAATAGAATTCTTAAAATAGTTATTGGATCTTCAAAATTTGCGTTCGATAGACCTTAAAATGCTTAGAATTTGGTGAAATCGTAACAAAATTTTTTGTATTTGGCAACAATAAAACTTTAACTAAAACTAACTTAAAGAATATATTTAACAAACAACAACAAGAAAAGAAAAATATCCATCCAATGGTGATACATAATGTTGAGATCATGAAGCGTAACAACAACTACAACAACAAGAATCTTAAGATCAAGAAGCTAATATGAAAACAAAAGATTTTTTTTCTCATGAACTTTTAAGAATTCGCAAGAATATAATAAAAATCAAAAGTTTAATACGACGCTAGTAACTGATGATGATGTGGATGATGATGATGGCGTTGTTAATGATGATAAAGATACAGACGTGGACTATGATGATAATGATGATGAGATGATGGCATGTATAGAATATGTTGCAGTAAAATAATATCATATGTAGACTATAAGACATGTTTTCTTATATAAAATAAACTCTTGCCTATAAACTAGACCATTTTATTGTATTATACGATGGTTATTCGAATATATTTTGACTGCACAAGCAACTTGAATATTGATGAACATGCTGGCGACATATTTGAACTCTGCGTTGAGAGTTTGGACATGCTAATGAAGCCAAACAAGAATGAATGATTGATACGATATTATTGTTGTTTTCTAGTGGCAAATGTTGAAGATGGTTAGGAAATAAATAAAAAAAAATAAATAAAATAATATGAATCCAATATGTAAATAAAGAATTCAATTACAATGTAGTATTAGCTAGATTTAATAGGAGAGTTTGAGAAAACCTTCAGGATCAGATCATCCAACCTGCTGCCTCTACGGCCTGGTTAGGAGGGAAGAGCAGAGGCGTGCGGGGAATGGATCGAGTTGTTATGTTTCTAAGTGTCTGTGGCCTGCTATAGCCAGTGTAAGAACATGTTGGGCTTGGATAAGGCCAGCTTAAGGTTAACTATAGGGTTTATTACGGTGCGAGATTAGATCGCGGACAAGGCTCTGGAACAGATCTGTCGGACTATTGCAGAATATGGGTAGAAGTTGAAGATCATCGAATACCTCCTCTGTAAGTGCCCAGTCCTTAGTAGGTTGCTCTCCAGAGATTCATTATTAGTTTGAGCTGGTTGATAAGTGCTAGTGTAGTCGCGTTCTCTTGTGTGTTTGTTAATCTGGGCAATTCCTCTGTTTCCTCATTCCTACTTCATCTTCTCTAGTATCCCCTCTCGTTTAGGACGTTAAACATCCTACTTCATCTTCTCTAGTATCCTCTCTCCTTTAGGACGTTAAACAATGGGTCAACTGGACTTACTGATACTGTACTTCTCATTTGGATAGTACACGTCCTCTAACCTAAACCGTGAGAACACCTTTCTATAGAATATAAAACGTAATATTTTGCAAAGTTATTTAAAAGCCATAGATCCGCTAAGCACTTATAGGTTTGTGTCTTTGCTAGTTAAGCTATAATTTATCTACATGCATAATTTTGCTGAAGAATGAAATAAGAATTAATTAAGCTTGAAAAACTAATCAAACAAAGCCAAGATAAGGAAAGTTTAGAAGAAGTGAAGTGGCCAGAGGTAGAGGTTAAACTATAAATTCTAGCAATTCAGGATTAGAAGCAGGATGTAAAATTTCATCATAGTTTTCGATTTTTGAAAAATTAAAAGGATTCAATCCCCCTCAACAAAATCCATGCCGGAAAACTCCCTGATGACTCTGTTCTGTAGAGAAGATAACCTTGACAATTAACATTGTAGGAGTATCAGTTATCCCTACTTCTCGATAGCGCTCACACATTTTTACAGGAGCATTGCTGTTGGCTTATGTAGTCTATTCACAGGTTTCAGGACTTTTTTGTATAATCACCGGATTTATAATTTAGTAATGCAGCAACTGTTTGGTTTCTTTACTTCGTCTCCTTCTCCTATAGAGATCTGAAATTGAATCGTTAATCGTGAAACAGCAGTTCGATAGCAAAATATTACCAAAAATGTTTACCTTGTGAACTTGTTTATACTTTTTGGTCAAATTTATTTTATTTTATTGTTTTGGACCAAAATGATGATTGAAGTAAAGCCAAAACCGAAAACCAAAACAAAGAACCAAAAAAAAAAAGGAAGAAAGAATTAAAAGCCAAAAACAGACCTAAACCGGCCCACATTCGATTGATTCATTGCTAACCTACCTCACACTTTTTTTTTGTGTGTGCTTGGAAAGCCGAAATAAAGCTCGTGTCGTTGTCGAGTTTGGATTTGAATGAAACTGAGTAAACCAACAAACAAACAATAATAACAACAACAACTGCATTATGACTGCAGCGAATGTTGTTTATCAACAAATATTGAAACATACTTGCGACAGTAGTGGTTTCACTACTACTGCAGACACTGGCAGCCAACACTACCACTAACAAAACTTTTACCAAAAACCCAGTCTCTCAAATACAAACTGTTCAGGTTTTATTTGTTGTTGTTGTTGTTACCACTCTACTATCAAAGATCAATTTCAATGGTACATATTTTTTGTAGCAAAAAACAAAAAACAGAAGAAAAAAAGTTTCCCAGTTTCCAAATACCAAAAAGCCAGTTTTTTGTTTTGCTTCTGCAGACAAAACATAAATTTTATGTGTGACTGCCTGCCTGCCTATTGATTGCTAAAACAAGTTGGCTTTCAACGCATGTTAACTGTTTATTGTTCTTATTTAAGTTTTGTTTTTGTTTTCGCCTTCTCTCCGTTAAATTTATTTCATAATGGATATTACGTGTAAGATTGTTTTTTTTTTGTTTTTTTGAATCACCCAGTTAGGTAGTTAGTGGTGATGCTGAAATTTCTTATGCCCACTCGCCAATAACAATTTAGAATTCGATTATGGCCAACAAATTAAGATATTTGATTCAGTTTATTAATTCAATGGAAAATTATGAATTTAATTTGAAATTTATTGAAATAATTAATCACTTTTTTTTTAATATGTATTTTGTTAAACAATCTCCCATACTGAGTTTTTATTCGAAAAATTGATAGGTAAGAACCATCATAGTACACAGTTTGAATTATTAAACTTTCTTATAGAAATCCTTTACTCCCTGCATCAAACTATATTCCTATATCCAACACAATGCACTACATATGTAGAGGCCATCCCCTTAGATTGGTCTAATAAGTTTATTATTCTCAGTCCAAAACATTTTTTATTCCTTTCACCACTTTCACTAAACTTTAAGTACCTCTGCAGGATGCTCTATTTTCGTAATCAAAATACGGCACTAAATCTCGGTCCCTGTTTGAAATTTGCAGAAAATATCTTCAACGAGACAGTACAACTTTACAGAAACATTCTTCAGAAACGCTTTTCTTGGATCTCAATTATATCAAGCGATTATCTCATGCTCAGTAGTTAGCTGAAGAATATAATGGAATCGAATGAAAACTACCCTCAACGACACTGTACGACTTTACGGAAGGGTGGATCTGAAAGGATCTTCTAGAATCCCAAACATAACTTTATTTTATGCATAGAAATACTAAGTTAGGTTAGGTTAGAGGACGTGCACCTGTTGGTCAAGACAAGCACAGTACCCGGAGGTCGAAATTGACCCATTGTACATTGTCCTTAGGGGAGGAAGGAAAAGGGGGATATAGGAAAGTAGGGAAGGGGAGGGAGAATGGGAAACGGAGGAATGAAAAACAACAGACACAAAACAACAGAGGTTGAGAGTGCGACTACACTTATGAAGCCCTAGCACCTCTCAACCAGCCCTGTGGAGAGCCTTGATGTCAGCTCTCGACACAGAACTCAAGTTCTCAAAGAAGGCCCTGCCAAGGGTCCTCAACCTACCTTGGGCAGTTGCAGAGGAGATGTTCGACAGTCTCCAACTCCTCCTCATTGCAACATACCCTGCAATAGTCCTGTCCGTCAGCGACCTAATCTCGCAGTGCCCCGTGATAAAACCGACAACCAACCTTAAGCTGGCCTTAACCAAGCCCAACAGCCACTCTGTCCTCTTGCTGTCCACAGCAGGCCATAGACGCCTAGAAACAAAAAATAATAGAAATACTAACTAGCTACTGCTCGTGGGTATTAGTTGTCAGAAGAACGTAACAGGTCTAGGTTAGGTTAGGTTAGAGTACGTGTACTTGTCAATTCAGACAAGTACAGTACTCGGTGGTCGAATTGACCCATTGTACAACGTCCAAGCTTCTCACACCACTTATGTTGTGTGCGTTAATTTTATACATGAGTGGCGGGACCTACAATTTAAAGTCGTCTCTGAACGACACATTTTTTGAAAAGCATTTCATGGCAATTTTTACTCTCAGAGTTTTTGCCAGAAATCTGCTGAGAGGAAATCGCCGAAAAAGTATTTTCATATTTTCGTTTTGATGTCTGACCAAGGATTCGAACTCGGGCCTTTCGTCTAATAAGCCAACACACTAGATAGTGGCAGAATACAATCTGTCATCCTTATAACTATCAGTCTGAGGACGATACTAATCACAAATTTACCCAATAACACATTGGCATTCTATCGATCAAGTCCTGAAGCGCAAGGCAACTCTTGCATCAATCAAATTGAACTATGTAAACTGCTAATGTATACAGCTCCATGAATATTATCTAGACAAATGCTTGGATACCATCGCCTCAAATAGAAATTACAGGAATAAGAAGCCATATGCTTTTGTTTGACTTTAGAGCAAGATTTATAAAGGAATCTAAATAGCTTAGCGTACATTAAGGCCTTTTTTGGATTCTAAATGAAATGTAGCCAAGGTGGAAACCCGATGGGGCTTACATATATGCAAGTGAGGTGACCCTACCTAATCTAGCATGTCCCTATAAAAACAAAACGGACTTCCTTTTAGAGAAACAATAGCTTTTGCAGAGAATTAAGTATTTAAAGATTTACGGGGTGGTTTGCTTTATTTAAGATGATAATAAACCAATGATATTAAATAATATTTCTCATAATAGAATAAGAATTTTTCCAAATACACACGCTTCTTCTGTTTGCTCTATTGGAAATAATCCGATATTCTCTTCTTTCTCTTTTTTGCCGATGTACAATATTTAGACTTTGGCTTTATCATATACAGAAATTCAATTTGATTGCCTACAATTTATGTAAATTTTTTGTAATGATAAAAGCAAAGATTGTACAAAATATTTGGCTTCCCGTCTGTTTGCGTGTCTATATATTTGCCTGTTTATCGGATAAAAAAAAGTGCGCAGACTCGAAATAGCTCAGGAGATTCTATATATTTTGTAATTACTTTTTCTTTTTTTGGTATTCCCGTTATATCCACATTGCAGACAGGAAGACAGACGTTTAGAGGAAAAACAGGACGAATAGAAAAAGAAAGAAAAAAACAAAAATAAATTAAAAAAAAACATTTTTCCATTCAGGAATGGAGGAAACAAAAAAAATGCCGATAGTAAAAAAGGAGACTACTAGAACATCAATATATTATGTATACACGTAGTATACGTATTTATGTATGTATGTACATAAATTGATAAATACGCATATAATAAAATCTTTGGTCTATAAATGGATTAAAAAGTTGGTAAAATTATTAAGTTTTTATATATAATTTGTAAAAATATTATTAAAGAAGCAAAACAAGGGGAAATAAAATAAACTTTTACAATTAGTCCAGGTAAAACAATAGTATTTTAAACTTTAGAAAAGGAAATATTCAAATATTTTCCCTTATCTCGACACGCTTAAATGTTCAATGCCACGCCCACAATAATATAATCGTTAAAATATCGTTAAATAAGTCTTTACTATGAAGAAATGATAAGTAATGCAATGAAAAATATGCTTTAAATTGTTCATAATATCACATGATCTCATAATTTTTGAGGATATTTAAACATGTGTGTATGGTTCTAAAAGCACTGTAAGAAACAGGCCTATACACATTGGAAGGATACGGGTCGTATCATTTTTTTTTTTAATTGCTTGTCCCTTAGATTGGAGGTACTATTTACACACATATGCAGGATTCGATATTACAATGCAAATACAATCACCTCGAAAGCAATTCACAGCATAAAATGAGCTCAAGAGAAGTTAACACGCAGGTGATATTTCATTATTTGCTGAATTATATTTTGATTTTTCCTAAGTCCTAACGCCATAATATGATATCAATTCTAAATCTTTTTCTTCTAATTTGCCATGGGAATTACTGTCAAACAGCACCCTACAATTTAATTGTTAAATTATTTGTAAATGATAACTGCTTTAGTAGAAAACACTAGGTTTTCAAGCTCAACATTAATTGCAAGCATTTTAAGACTCCAGCAGTTCTAGTTCTAGTTCAAAATGTTTACTGTGCTGATGTTAAATCTTACACTTTTTGTATTTTGCAAAATCGGAATTTGTGTTTCTGCATGCATATTGAGTTTGTTCTCATGCTGATCTCGTAGATCATTAATATTGCTAGTGAGACAAAACAGCATACTTCCTAACTTCTCAAGATAGTAACACTTTAAGCGATAATCCCCAACGCTTGTAGCATTCGTTTGCAGTAACCTATAGATTAGGCTTTAAACCGTCTCAGGCGATTTAATTGTCATATAAAGTTCATTCTCGTGAGAGTACATGTTGTATGAATAAAAAGGATGCTTGTCAGCACCCAATAGAAGATGCTAGATCAACTAGATTTTAGCCCTTTTTAAGATCTAATTTAGTATTCTCTTCTTTCGAATTCAAAGCCGCTCTAAAGGAGATTATCTGAGAATATGTGCAGCCAATATTAATAATATTGAGGCAAACTTTACTTGGTCTGCAATTGTTAGAGCGTTATATACAGCGTAGGCTAAAGGTTTGAAAAAAGAAGAAAGAATTTGAAGTTTAGCTTGAAATATAGCTTAACTTCCTTGCAATATAGTTTAGTAGTATGGAGAAATACAATTTAATTATTTCATTAAGCCTTAGCAAGTAATTATGTTAGTTGTAGATAATGCACTGTTTTAATCATTCATAATTTAATGCAAGTATGGTTCATAAGTCGCCGTGGTCTAGTAAGTAGTGTACTGGCTTATTAGACATGAAGCCAGGGTTCGAGTCCCAGGCCAGACATCAAAATAAAATACAAAAAGTATTTCTTCGGCGATTTCCTTTCAGCAGATTTCTGGCAAAAACTCTGAGAGTAAATAAAATTGCCATGAAAAGTTTCTTATAAAATCTGTAGTACGGAGTCGACTCATGTATAAAATTAACACACACAACATAAGTAGTGTGAGAAACTAGGTCAATAATCCAGACTGAAGGGTTGTAATGATCAATTATGTATGTATGTATGGTTCAAATTATTATTAATTCTATTAGAGCTCCGCTTAACAGCCTAAGATTACAAAAGCTTTTACCAAGAGAACTTTAAACGTGATTAAGTTATGACTAAAAACCTTATTATTTTCGCGTTTCCGACAACGACTATTATTCTTACTTTCCTTGACTCTACATATACACAAATTATGGACTCATTTTTACTGAACCTGCTAAAGGGCACCCACACTTTTCAATATGTCACCACTTGGTTCTGGTACGAAATTGTTTAATTTTCGATCTTCCTCTCATGCTACACCGATAAAAGTGTACGCATAATTCTCACCTCCTTGAGTAGGAAGTCCAACAGAGAACCCTTTGTTTCTCAACATCATGTTGGCAACAGTTGCTTACCAGTAGAACACATAACCTCACAAACTAATTAATGCGCAGCTGTAGCAGTTTAATTGCCATTGCCCTCCACATGAAACATAATGATGTACTTCAAACAGAGAAATTAATACAAAATCACTTTGATCTCTTCCAATATTTCGTTAAGAAAACAATTTTTACTATTTTACATTTCTTGCTACTGTCAATAATTACCTTTTTTGTCTTTTTTTGTTTCAGTGCTGGTCAATTAATACAGATGGAGTACCAAATTCTTCTTCTTTATAAGATTTTAATTTTCAAATTCATTCGTTTGTATGCATGTATGTATCTCTCAATTCTAATCACTTATCAATAATTATTTTTTAAGAAATATTCCGTTTTTGTTTTAAGTAATCTTTGTATACAACTTTTGTTCGATTGTAATTTTGCAGAATTTTAAGAAAGAAAGAAAAAAAAACAAAAATCAACCACCGTTTTATATTCACTGGGATAAATTTGCAGACAAAATACAAAATAAAAAAAGTAAAGCAAAGAAAAGAAAGAATAAAAACAAAATGAAAACAAACAAAAACAAGGATGTATTTCAAACAAACCAGGAATACAAAAGAGAGCAAGAGAGTGTAACAGTGTATAAGAGACGGTGTGAAAGAGAGAGGGAGAGCACAAAAAATAAAATAAAAACAAATGCTAAAATAATCAAAGTAAAACCAACAGAATTTTGCAGACAAACGGGAAACACACAGAAACTAAATGAAATGACAACAAAAATTACACTAAAAATCAAACCAACAACAACCACTAAATAAAAGAAGAAATAACTTTGCAAAAGGAGTGGCGCAGCGTCGCCTTTTCAAACGTATTTTTCTTTCCTGCTTTTTTTCTTCACAAATACCTTTTTTTTCTTGTTGTAATTTTCTTATAACTTTTTATATATTAAAAAAAACATTTTAAAAAAATTGCATTAATTACCGGCTTTTCTAATGTATTGTTTTGTTTATTTTGTTTTACTTTTTTTTCTCATTATATTATTTCAAAAACAAAAATCCAATTGGATTTGTTTTTTCTCTTTTTATTCTTTTTCTTCTTTTGTATGTATTTGCTTTAAACACTCGTTAACACACATACATACAATAACACTTTTCAACAAAAATTTTTAACTTCACTTTGCTTTGCCTTTAACATATAATATCGTATTCCCTTTAATTTATGTATGTGTATGTATTATTGTCTTTTTTCCATAATAACTATCTTTACATCATTGTAACAATAATAATTTTTTCCACAAAATGATCAAAAAAACAGAAAAAACTTTATACATATATTTTTCTTAATGCATATATATGTTTAAGTGATTGTGTGATTGTTTAACAGCGATATATTGAACTTTCCGCTATAATCGTCTATACTCGGCGTTTAAAAACACAAAACTGAAGAGAATAACTAACACTTGCAGAAATTAGTGTTGGTTTAATGTATCGCTAGTGTTATGCTACCCAAAAATACAACTGCGCTCATCAAACGCTGCCAGATTATTATTTGTGATTATATTCAAAATTTAACAGTTTTTTTATTATCTAAAATATAAATTTGAACTACCTGTCGTCAGTGTTAAAAATTCAAGACTTTTGTAGTTTTTCATTCGAAAAGTACCCCCGCTATGCTTTCAGTACTTTTTAATTATTAGGTATTATAATATATCGCTTGTGCTCTTCAACATTCAACGTAGTTCTAAAGTTGGCAACACTGGTGAAAAAAAATTTCGGTTTTGTTCGTTCAAAACATTCTTCATCTATTTCGTACATAATTGGTCATTACGACTCTTCAGTCAGGATTATTGACCTAGTTTCTTACACTACTTATGTTGTGTGTGTTAATTTTATACACAAGTGGTGGAACCTACAGTTTAAAGTCGACTCCAAACGACAGATTTTATTTGAGAAACTTTTCATGGCAATTATATTTACTCTCAGAGTTTTTGCCAGAAATCTGCTGAGAGGAAATCTCCGAAAAAAATATTTTCTGTATTTTATTTTGATGTCTGGCCTGGGACTCGAACCCTGGCTTTACGTCTAATAAGCCAATACACTACCTACTAGACCACGGCGACTTTATCTATTTCGCACATTCTTTTTCCTTTTCCGGTAGGTAAGTAAAAATTAAGCGCGCCACCTATTTGTTTAATGAACATTTATGGTCTGTCTGTCACATAGGCTCACGGTTCAACTCCCAGGGCTGATATCAAAATACAAATACATATCGCTTCTTTATTGCAACATAGTCATATCTCAAAAAAACTTGAACTTGGCAAAATGCGATTTAAGTTTTCTAGACATAAGACCTATGATCTAATTGCCGCAAAAATTTTTTGCTATAATTTCGGTTCAGCTTGGGATATAAAACTGATTTTTTTTCAACATGTACAGAAGGTCTAAAAGAGCAGTTTTGCTTAAGTAACTATAAAGTTTTAATTTTTTGAATTATGACTATATTGCAATAAAGGAGCGATATAATAAATAATAGGAATTTATGTGGCGTGTGGGTGGTTGTTGGTTGGTGTGTTTATGGATGGATGGATTATGTTTGTTGTTGATTTGCTTTGCTGCTGGTTTGTTGGCTTATAATTTATAGTTTGTGTTGCCGCTGCAAACTCCACTCTTCGTTGTTTTGGAGTTCAAGATTAAAGTATACGACGGAGGGAGAGAAAAAGGCAAAAAATAATTACAAAATTTAATTTTTAATTTTTTTTTTTTTTTGAATTGTGGTGAATTTTGTTACTGTGGTAAGTTTCCAGGGTGGTGATTGTTTTACAAAATGCGGTGAATTTATCGGGTGTGGTGAATAAAATCGAAACTCACCAAAGTGCGGTTATTCGAAATGATAATATATTGCCATAAATTCATGTATATCCTGATTTTGAACGGTACAAGTCTAGAATAAGTAATTTTATCTATGCTAGCAGAGGCATTCACCAACACGAATGGTTATTTTATGAACTGCATTACCAACGGTATGGTTTGTGTTTTCTTAACCCGCACAACAACCCACTTAATGCAATTCTAATTTTACACTGGCAATATTACTATGCTTTTTAGTGTTATCAATTTATGATGAATGTTTAAACGAAAGAAGAAGATTAAAGAGACTTTGTTACAATAAAAAATCGTTTATATGGGAAACTGAATCATTGCATTTTTGTTGCAGTTCCATTTAATTGTGTATATCCCCAAAAATAAAGAACTAAATCTCTACTTTTACTACAATAAAGATGTTGCCTGGAATTATAACACTTTTCTGTGCCTTCTGCCTGATAAATATACAATTGACTGATGCATCAATTTGTAGCAAGTACTTGGATGAGCTGTCGAACTCCCGATCCCTTTTTTTACAATGCGTTACAAAGCATTCGGTACCAGTAACAATGTGCCATGCATGTAAAATTCAATATGATGATGTCTTACTTAAATATGATAAATTGACTAGCGAGTGCAATACTACGTACTTTGATAAAGATCGCCTTAATTTAGTGCCCGCTACAGAAGCTCTTCTCACCGGTATATGGACAAAAGGCTATTGTGATGGTATGTTTGAGAAAAAAAAAGTTCAATATAGGAATGGGAAATGCTATAAAATTGTTTACGTATGTATTATTAATTATAATACAATTACAAATTATCTTCTAATTATATACAAGCTGAGTAACTTCGACCATTTCCTCGGTGTAGTGTTACAGACCAGAGCCTCTGGTGGGAATCGAACCGACGACCATCACGTTAATAGTCTAGCACACTACCCACTAGACTACCAGGACGCTTTGTTTACATATGTATTTTGTTTGTTTGTTTGATAAAGATTACAAGAAACTGTCTAAAGATAGGTTTTCAATTAAGGAAGATTTCAGTCTGCGTCTAAATGGGTTTTTCGTATGGAATTGTATGAAAACAGTTGCATACTGTTTAGAAATCTTTGACCTGGTAATGCTGGGGTCGTTGTAAATCATAATTCAGTTTTTGCTACTTCAGGCTGATTTGTCTTACGTATTCATCAGAATGAAGTTATTTGAAGTAGAGATTTCCAAATGGAATCAGATAAACTTGTAAAAAGAATAGTTTCTGATATAAGTACGTATCAATTGTGTCTTTATTAATAACAACTAAAATCCTGATTAAAACGAAAATGTTATAAATATGTTAGATGATTAATAATTCAAAATCTTAGCACTAGTAAAAATGCATTGGTGAAGAAAAAAATTTCTTAACAATTTATAGAACAAAGTTGATATAGTTTGATAAATATGTATACATAAAAATTTCTAAGATAACTGTAAACGTTAATTAGTTATTAATTTGAATTTAATTACTATCTGTTTATAGATTGCTTTAATAATAACAACAGTGACACTTTCCATGACCTGAATACTACATTTTATGGTTGCATCTTTGATAATCACGATAAACCATGCGATAAATGTAAAGGCAAATATAATGATTTGAATACTTTCTACATAAGTTTAGACCAGCATAACAATGGTGAAGTGTGTTTCGATTTGCAAGATTCGGTAAGTAATTGAATATTTCTATCGTTAAAGAATATAATTATTAATGATTTTATTTTTCTATATCGGTTAGATGAATCGTACACGTTATTTATGGTCAAAGGAATTGAAATGTTGCCTTCGTGAATACAACACTTTATATTTTTCTATTGCTCTCGGTATTACTACATGCCTAACATTTATGTTTTACTGCAGTACATATTTGCTAACAAAACGCCAAGAACGCAATCATGGAATATTAAACGATGAAGGTAAAATAATTCTTGTTTACTTTTTAATTTTAAATAAGTATGATTAAATCAAGTTAAGTGCCGCGAAGGAGATAATATTTTGTATTTGTGTGGCTTAGTAGGGATTAAGCATGCGTCTAAAATCCGCGCCAGCGAAGCATAACTAGTCAGCTGTATGTCCATGATAAGAGCGCTTTGTTTCGGATACTGTAGCCAATATAATAATGAAAAGAATCTTAACACCTTTACGCCGGCGTGTACCACCACACTAGTCTGCCGTATCGAGCAGGTGGCCGGGTAGCCCGGTGGCCCGCATTAAACTATCACATCGGGTGGCGTGTATCACCACTGGAATGCATTTGATAATACTATTGGACGGTATGAAACATCAAATATTCAGATCTGTAATACTTTAACTGCCAAAAAGAATATTTGATACTGAAGTTCTATTAAAAGCATTTATTTTTGTTTGTATTTTATGCTGCATAATAGCTGCCGACCCATAGAGCGAGAACTACTAACTGCAGCCGCCAATGGGCGACAAGCATGAATTACAGCGCCGGCGAGAATGTGTTAAGTTAAACTAAATGGAAAATTCTATCGGGAGGAGACAGATGCCACCGATAAGATTTCTTGAAGCAAAATAATTATAACCCATATTCAATATGCATAAGTTTCGTCTTCTGCACCAGTGTTTATGGACAGTACAATTACGTTTACTTTTGCTAAAGGCGTACGCTCCTCAGTAAGCTGGAGCAAAGTTTCAGACAAAACACTCGATTGTATTTGGCAGGCGAAACACTTTATGCGTTGGATTTACATGGATTCTAGTCGCCAATAGAAGAGAAATTGTATTCGATTGTGATAGGGTCAGGCTAAAAATATTGGCAGTGACTGGCCTGAAGCTTCAAGAGCTTGAAGGGCGATTCTTGATTGTAATCGAGAAGATCGATCGAAGCTTGTAAAAATCGATTTATATTTTCTTTTTTTTTTTCAATTTGAATAGAAATATTTTAAAAGTAGCTACAAACTGTCGTACCTAATGGTTTATCATGTAAAAAATAAAGAATTTCTTTCTTTATTTCCGCATTTAGAAATCTTTAAAGATAATGGTCATTATATTTTTGTTTTTATTATATTTCAGATCCATGTTTTTAATTCAGCTTCTCCGTCTTCGTCATCAACTATAGCTCATCTCAACATCAGGAATAACTCAGGGCCAAGTAATTTGGCAACTGCTAATGAACTGAACACTAATGAATCTACATCTGAAAAGTTTGAAAAAAACAAAATTTCTAAGGCTGTAGAGCCAGATTCGGACAGTTCCGTAGAGTCACATTCGGACAGTTCTGATGAGGAGTTACTAATAAAGAATTCTCCGGTTAAAGAAAAATTGAAATAATTTATTATTGTTTTGAAGGTGTTATTGATTATAAGAACCTTTTTTTATTGCCTGTATAATTTTTCACTTTATCAATCAATTTACATAAAATTAATTTAAGAAATTTATAAAAAATTGGTTTTAATTGAGACACCCATTGCTTTTGCTTAGCGACCGACATATCCTTCCACTGTGGAAATCTGAAAAGATATAAAAACAAAGAATATGCCCCTACATGTCAGTCTCTGGTCTTTTTATACAGTCCTAATGAATGTCTTAGTCATTGGAGACTCCAGAAAATTGGCCTGTCCTAGCGTCGTCCACAGAATTTCAGTGGTAGAAGTTATTTATTTTTTTTTTTCTTACTACTTTATGCATGCAATTTGTAATAAAATGGCGAAACTGTAATTTCTAAACAAATTTGTTTTTAAATACACAAGAGATATATAAAAATGAACTAGGAATAT
The DNA here is from genome assembly GCA_014635995.1 of Sarcophaga peregrina. Lineage (NCBI taxonomy): Eukaryota > Metazoa > Arthropoda > Insecta > Diptera > Sarcophagidae > Sarcophaga > Sarcophaga peregrina. Next base: position 97,773,323 of record CM025792.1, on the reverse strand, counting down.
AAGCTTTAAAGGAAGTTTTAAATATCTATTCAAAGCTTTATATTACTCAGGTATAACGTTAAATTTTATGCTTATGAGGCAACTTTTAAGTCACCATGATTGTATGTATATGATGGCAGATGTATAAGAATGACTAGCATAGAACGCATCCACACGATGAAAGTAGTTTTATACCTCTGTATTAACACCTTGTATTATTTTCTAAAAATTTTTTAATAAATGTGATCAACCATCAACCTCACTAGCACTAACAATCCTCCTCGGCATATTGGACATTATAAATTGGATACCAAGAGATTTATACCGGCCATTTTGAATACAGCTTCTAAAGCTAATCCCCAAAAGTACAAAGAAGCAGTGACCGAATCCTGAAAGATCAGGTCTCTGAGAAACTACTCCCAAGGCAGACGAAACCACTCTTGGTTTAAATTTGTTCCAGATTCAGCGGGGTACTAGACAACTAGAAGGCGGAAAACAACATTTTATTGTGAAACATTTACAAATCAATACGCTATGCATGTTGGGATTGCTTTAAACTTTACCACACTGTAGAAAATTATCAAATACTAGCTGACCCGATGAACTTCCCCCCAAAATTGATTTTGTAATACGCTGCATAAAGAGCTGATGAAGTTGTAGGTGTTGTAATCGATCCTAAACAAAAACTAAGAGACACTTGTTATATATGTACATATCGCTCCTTTATTGCAACATAGTCATATCTCAAAAAAACTTGAACTTGGCAAAATGCGATTAAAGTTTTCAAAACATAAGTGCTACGATCTAATTGCCGCAAACACTTTTTGCTATAACTTCGGTTCAGCTTGGGATATAAAACTGATTTTTTTTCAACATGTAGAGAAGGTCTAAAAGAGCAGTTTTGCTTAAGTAACTACAAATTTTTAATTTTTTGAGATATGACTATGTTGCAATAAAGGAGCGATATGTAGTTATAAACCATCGAATTAGCCGACTTATAGGTATAGGGAAGGATTGCCACGTCCACTTTTGGTGAGTTTTTCGATATCGATTCTACGAACTTGACCACCAAATTGCACTCGTCTACGATCACTATGTCCCTAAATATTAAATTTTAAAGGTTTGCCACGGCTACTTTTTGCTATATCGAATTTTTTTTAAATCATCTAAATCTGATAAGCTTTCGAACATAAAAAAAATTGTTAAAAAACGGTTCAATAGTTTAAGATTTATAGATATCACTTGAAGGGGGAGGGTTGTCAAGCCCATTTTTGGTGGGATTATCGATATCGACTCTACGAACTTACCCATTTACCCTTTATTCGCCTACGATCAATATGTAGCTAAATATTCAATTTTAACGATTTGCCACGCCGTCTTAACGTTTAGGGATATGAAAAATAGATGTTGTCCGAATCTCAGGCCTACCCGATATGGACACAAAATTGTATGAAAATCGGTCGATCCATTTCGGAGGAGTTTAACCATTAACACCGTGACACGAGAATTTTATATATTAGATAAAAAGTTTGATATTTTTTTTTTTATAAATATGTGTTCTTCAATGTTCACAAATTCATTACAATTCCTTACTTGATTCTAAAATTATACGGTATATTATCACGTTTCCACGATATACGCTCTCGTTAAAAAAATGGCGTCGAGTTGCTGGTAGCGAAACAGTGCCGAGTGCTAAGTGTTAATAGTATGATGACCTGTACGATTTCTACCTCTTCTACCACAAAATAAAAAATATATTGGTTACTAGCACTCATTCTATGAGGTATACATACATATCAGAGATCAGCAATAAGTATTCAAAACGATGAGAGGGTTCGAGTCATACTTATAATTTCTGATACTTATACGCATTCATACTTATTTTATTATCATACTCATACTCAAAGTTGGACGTACTCGTCGTATTCATATTTAACAATACGCATGATGTTATTGACTTCGATTCGTCTCTACTTAACATTCACACGAAGCACAAAATAAGTATGATTCGCGTACGAACGCTACTACGCTCACAAGAAGATTGTGTGTATGCTTTGCTTGTTGTCTTTGCCTTTCCTTTCTTCTTTGTTTGTATATGCAACAACAACAAAGGCTGTAAATTTTAATGAATGATTCGAGCCACTCGAATGACTTATAAGTATTATAAGTACTTTTCTAAACATATTTCGAATGTTGTGAGTTTGATGTCAACGTTGTACTCATACTCATTGCTACTTATACTTATAAATCAATGTTGTAGCGAGTACGAATGAATCAGAGTAGTTGAATTTCAATTCTGTTGATTCATTCATACTCAAAATTGCATGAGTGCTTATGAGTAGAGGAAAAACGATTTATTGCTGATCTCTGATACATATTTACATATATTTGTTTGTATCTATTCAGGTATACAATGGAATTCAATTGATCTGAAGGGAAAATTTTGTGGGTAATTAACGAAGATTGATTTACAGTAAGACAACGCTTAACGCTGTATTTTTCAAAGTCGCTACCACAGTACAAAAGCATCTTTCATGGGTCACAATTGATTTATTAGTTGTCAACAACGTTACTAGGCGTGTACATATGTATGTACGTGTTAAATTGCCTCGTTTAACGGTGTTTCTTTTAGCGCTGGAAATTATTGGAACGTATCGCCTGCGTTAAGCGGCGTCTTACTGTATATTTTTTTAACCATGTTGTTAATACACGTACGTACATGGTATAAAGGATTTCAGATAAAAAACAATCTACAAAATTACTTCAAAAGTTTAATAAATTTAAAATACATATGTACATAATTGGCCATTACAAACCCTTCAGTCAGGATTACGACCTAGCTTCTCACACCACTTATGCTGTGTGCGTTAATTTTATACATGAGTGGCGGGACCTACAGTTTAAAGTCGACTCCGAACGACAGATTTTTGAGGAGCTTTTCATGGCAATTTTTACTCTCAGAGTCTTTGCCAGAAATCTGCTGAGAGGAAGTCGCCGAAGAAATATTTTTTCGTTTTGATGTCTGACCTGGGATTCGAACCCGGGCCTTTTGTCTAATAAGCCAACACACTACCCACTAGACCACGGCGACTTCATAAATTTAAAATAACTTTTAATAATTTACACAATCACAGATTTTGTTGATTTCTGTGCGATATAAAAAAAATTAATCGTTTATTGCTATATCAAGGAAATGATCAGAGATCAAGAACATGATTGAATTCGTGTAAAAACTAAAAAAAAAATCAGGGACCGTAACTGTTATAACTTTTATCGTAACAGTCAGAAAATAAAAACTATTTTTTGATTTTTATTTTTTCGACCAGAAATAAAAGTTATTTTTCGAGCGGAAATAAAAGTTATTTTATGAAATAAAAGTTATTTTTGACTTTTATTTTTTCGAGCAGAAATAAAAGTTATCTTATGAGTTTTATTTTTTCGAGGAGAAATATAAGTTATTTTTGTTTTAATTCATGATCAGTTCATAATATTTATTAAAAAATTCTTTAAAATAATTAAAGTGAATTATGTTAAAAAAATTTTGAATTAAGTTTTGCAATAAATATTATGAATTCATCATGAAATCAAACAAAAATAACTTTTATTTCTGCTCGAAAAAATAAAAATTAAAAAATAACTTTTATTTTTTTTCTAAAAAATAAAAATCAGGTTTCTAAAAAGCATCGCATTTTATAAAAATTTGGTCCAAAACAATCAAAATGGTGTACTTGGTGGTTCTGTTCTCCGACATTTCCTTGCGGTTGTTTTTTTTAATCAAAAATTCAAAAATAACAGTTATTTTCGGTCCCTGAAAAAAATTCGATAAAATATCGTTTATCATACGATCTTAAGTAAAGTTAAAAATAAATACATGAAACGAAATAATAAATAATATTACGATTAATTAATTAACTATTTACTTACATACACACCAAAAGTATGTACTTAGAAATTTTACATTTTCGCCATTTTACAATTGCATATACATACATACATACATTCAATATGTAGTATGTTGGTGAAAATAATTTTCAATTGTGTAGTTGAGTTGGATGGTTGGTTGATTGGTTTGCTGGTTGGTTTGTTTGTTTGTTTATTTAAATTATACATACATATGTACATATATATGTAGATAAGTATGTACATATATAGTATGTATAAGATATTGTTTGTACATTAAATGAGTCATTTTAATGGAAAGCAGCAATCTTGGACAGGTTAAATAAACGAATAAGTTGTATATACTGCATGCTTGGAATTGTGTGTGTTTCTTAAGGTCTGAAAGACAATAATAAATTATTAGATTAATATTACAACAACAACAAAAAAAAACCAAGTATTATGTTACTTATAATGAGGATTGTAAGGTAAACAAAATAATTATTTTGCTGATATATATGAGAGGGAGAGAGAGAGAGAGCGAGAGATTATGTGGAGTAAGACGTAAAATATTCGTAGTTGTAGTTAAAATTTAATATTGGACTCTAAAGTAAATTAAATTCACTTGAATCCATTTGAATTTCATTCGATATTGTATGTAAATATATTAATAGAAGTCCATTGTTTAAATCCTATTGAAATAGGAAATCATTTGTAAGTCCGTAATGAGTTATTGAATGGGAAGAATTCCCATTTACACTATTGCACTTAATTTGTTTGATAGATTTTTTTTTTGTATTTCTTCTTCTTTTTTTAATTTTTAAACATTTATGCTTGCACTTGTATTAATATTTTATCAAGTATTTGCTTTGATTCAAACCAACACTTTATTTTCCATTTTAATTTTTAATTTTGCAATAATCAACGACGACAGTTCGTTTCGTTTCTTAAGGTAAGGAGAGAGTAGTATGAGAACGTCTTTTATTTGGAAATTATGGAAGACAATTTTTAAAATAATTTCCTTTTTTTTTTTTTAAGTCAGTCTTTTGGCATTCGATTCTTGCTTTCTTTTCTTTTGATTCGTTTGGTTAAGTGGCTCTCCACCTTAATTAGTATTGCAATAAAAAGTTCTTTTTTTTAAATTTATTTTTTATTTTTTTCTTTTTATATATGTATGTATTTCTCTTTTTTCTTTGTATATATATATATATTTATATCTGTTTTATGTTTAATTCTTAAAAGTTTTATTTATAATTATGTAGAGGGAGAAAGAAATTAAATTAAGGTTAAATACTAAATATAAGTTTTTTTTTTAATTTAAGTTTTTTTTTAATTTTGTTTTTTTGTTTTCGTTCAAGAATCAATGTAAGTAAACTTTTTCGCACTTTTTTTTCTTCTTTTTTTCTTTTCATTTTAAAATTATATTAAATATAATTTTTTATCAATAATTGAGCTTTCAAACATCTGAGAATAAATAGATTTTTTTTTGTATTTCTTCTTCTTTTTTTTTAATTTTTAAACATTTATGCTTGCACTTGTATTAATATTTTATCAAGTATTTGCTTTGATTCAAACCAACACTTTATTTTCCATTTTAATTTTTAATTTTGCAATAATCAACGACGACAGTTCGTTTCGTTTCTTAAGGTAAGGAGAGAGTAGTATGAGAACGTCTTTTATTTGGAAATTATGGAAGACAATTTTTAAAATAATTTCCTTTTTTTGTTTTTTAAGTCAGTCTTTTGCATTCGATTCTTTCTTTTCTTTTCTTTTTGATTCGTTTGGTTAAGTGGCTCTCCACCTTAATTTAGTATTGCAATAAAAAGTTCTTTTTTTTAAATTTATTTTTTATTTTTTTCTTTTTATATATGTATGTATTTTCTCTTTTTTTTTTGTATATATATATATATTTATATCTGGTTTTATGTTTAATTCTTAAAAGTTTTATTTATAATTATGTAGAGGGAGAAAGAAATTAAATTAAGGTTAAATACTAAATATAAGTTTTTTTTTTTTTTTTTTTTTAAATTTTTAAGTTTTTTTTTAATTTTTTTTTTGTTTTCGTTCAAGCATCAATTTAAAACTTTTTCGCACTTTTTTTTCTTCTTTTTTCTTTTCATTTTAAAATTTATATTTTAAATATATATTTTTTTTTTCTCTTATCAATTGCAATTAAGGTGTTAATGTTGTATTACAAAATAAAAAAAAAATATTTTTCGTTTCTTTTCAATCACTTTCAAACATCTGAGAATAAATAGATTTTTTTTGTAACACCTTTTCTCTAAAAAAAAAAAATTTTAAGTTACACTATAAACGTCGAGTAGTGGGGTGGAGAGAGATGTTGTTGGTTTTTTTTCGCAATTTTTTTTTTTCTGTAGTTGATAAAAAGAAGCGTGTAGACCTTTGGAAATGATTACACTTTATAATTTTCAATGAAAAAAACAAACTACGATTCGATAATTTTATAAAAATTATTTAAAAAAAAAAATTTAATTTTCTTTCATTTTTTTCTTGTTTTTTGTTACAATCACTTAACGGCGATTATCTCGATAATTACGTCCACCACTATTGCGGTCATTACCGCCACGGAAATGACGTTCACGATCTCCACCACCACTACGTGAGGAACCTCCCGCACTAGCGCCACCACGATGGTGATAGTCATTAGAACGACCAGGACGATCACGAGTACGATTTGGATTCGAGTTCGAGGTTGAGTTACTATTACGATTACCGCGATAATTTGAATTCGAACCACTACCACCAGGGCCAGCTGAATTACTGGTGCTACCACCACCAGCTGCAGAGCTGCTACCGCCATTTCCACCGGCTAGATTTGGTGGAAAGCCAGGAGGCAAGCTACCGGTAGGTAAACCAGCATGCTTCCAAGCAGCAAAATCTTCAAATGATGGTGCGTTCTTGTCATATCCCGGCGGTGGAGGACGCATAGGTTGCGGTGGTGGATAGTCAGGTAATGGAGGACCATCATAATATCTGGCCGGTGGTGGCAATTGTTCATAAATCGATCCTGGCATACCAGGAGGTGGTACGGCAGTACTTCCGGGTGTTGGTGGCGGTATTTGACCAAATGGTGGTACAAAAGGTAACGGCGGTAACTGGCCATGCATGGTACGCATGTAGTCCGCTAAATAAGCTTCAGCCGCTGCGGTCGGAGTCATATATCTTTCCCATGGCGGCAAAGAAGAATCGCCACCACCTGCCCTGGAACCGCCGCTTCCACCAGCACCACCACCTGGCCCTCCTCGACCATAGGGTGATCCACCACGTTTATAACCTGCACCTGGATGACCCATATGTGGCAATTTATATGGTCGATGTGGACCACCATATGATCTTTTATGACGCATTGGACCACCACCATCCCGACGATCTCCGCCACTGCGATAATGATGACTTCCACGACCACCACCGCCTCCTCGCGATGATAGACTTTTCGGTGCTTTATATATCACGCGAATGCCTTTTTCTCTCATCATCTTGGCTGTTTCTTTAGATTTACGTAAAATCGGCGTCAATTCAACTTTTTCATCTTCCGGAAATAGACGACACAATTCCGCACCGACCTTTGGCTCAATCTCTTGACCATCTCGTCCAATTTTAACTGGTTTTCCTTCGTTCCACGAATTGTACAAATGCGAAGTACAATTGAATGACAACTCTTTACGGCATATCCAATCAATTTCGATAACGCCACCTAATGCCTTAGCAGATATACTGGGAGGCAGGACCCATGACGGTTGGGGTATGTCACGACGTGACTGGGCACTCATACGTGCAAAACCAGCAAATTTTCCTAAAAATTATATAAAATTACGTGTAAGTAAAAAATCATTAGATTAAAATGTACATATGTAATCTAATGTAGGCACTTTAAACAAAACTATGTACATAGAACCAATCTTGATATTCAATCAAAGTTACAATTGCACTCTCTAATTTAAGTTCTTAATACGGACTTAACATTGATAATATGCCGAGGCAGATAGTTGCCTTAAGCTGAATCTTTTTAAATATTTAATTATTGATGAAAAATTAGGTGGACATGGTTTTAGATTTCGTATATGTTGGTTTATGTTATTGAAGTTTTAAATTTAAAAATATAAATATTAACGATACTAGACTATTGTTATTGCAAATTATGATATTGAAAACATTTTCTCTTACTTACCACTTTCATTAACGGAAAATATTAGTAAAACATTACGGGCCTCCTTAAAGGCCTGATTAAGGTTGGCATCGTTCTGGGGCAATGTGGCCCAAACGTTTTTAGTTTTTGCAATTCCTACATTGTCAGCATTATTCGATTTTATTAGGAAGAAACGAGTGTCGCGAAACAAGTAGTTCAATTTGGTTTTGTAATCATACGAAGAGACACTTTTGCTACCACTTGTACCGCCACCACCGCCGCTACCAGATGAACTAGTTTTCTTTTCTGGCGAAGCACTTTTCGAAGTATTCTTACGGCCATTACGCTTAATATTAGCGGCCGAATCAGAGTCCTCCGATTCAGAATCACTATCAAATGGTGTGGTATTGTTTTTCGGTTTACCAGATTCATCATCACTGGCTTCACTCTTAGCACTACCACTTACATTGGCATTATTGGAAGAAGAATTTTGTATATTATCAACGGACTTTTTACGGGATGTTTTCGATTCACTACCCGATTCATTCGACTTTTTATGATCCACTGCCTCAGTGGATGTATCAGCATTTTTACTTGATTCCTTTTTCTTCTTGGATGATGATGATTTACCATTAACAGTTGTACCTCCAGATGAAGTTTCCTTTGAGGTTGAACTTGAACGCTTGGTGGCTGTCTTCTTATCAGAATCTTTAGAACTCTTGTCAGTCTTTTTATTTTTTCTTTTCTCCTTCGACTTATTCGAGTGGGTGGTACTCACAGAACTAATGCTGGGCTGGGAGTCGGACGATTCCGAACCCGACTCGGAGGCCTCACTACGCGTATCAAATGAATCGTCAAAATGCTGCAATTCCTCAGCAATATCAGCTTCGTTTTCGTCCAGGCCCAGGTGTACAGCATCTAAATCGGCCATGATTTTCATTGATTTCGTCTAATAGGACTCCAAAATCAATTGCAATTGTAAACACAGGCGTACACACACTGATACACAATCTCACATACAGAAAAACAAGTATTTCAAACAACTCGTATATTGAATATAAATGCGGCTTTTTGCTCCTGTTTTTCGTCTCTTTTGCATACGTCGTTTGCGGAGCGTTTTCGTATTGTTTACTTGTTCTCCTTCTACTTGACATTCATATTCATTCATTCATTCATAAATCAGTAACGTTGAAGCAGCAATAACAAGAATTGTGAGTGTGTGTGTGTGTGTTTGAAAGAAGAGAAAATATGTAATGAGAGAGTAGACACAAGAAAATGAAGCACAAAGAAAATTTTCAGAACAAATTTTTTTTTTGCCGATCGATGCTGTCTTGGGCAATATTCACTTCAAGATTATCCACTTAAAATTCTTACCTTTCACCACAATTTCATTTATTTATAGTGCACTGATATCAAATGCAACTTTTTAATGTATTTTTAGTTAATATTATTTGATTTCTATTGTAAAATTCTAATTTTTTCACAGAGCTCAGGTTCACAACACTTCTTTTCAATGCGTCAATTTTTCATTTGACAATGGCGTAAGAAGAGTACAGCTACAGTTAAGAAATTGAACTTAACGAAGAACGTGGGAAATATAGAAAGTGAAAACAAAAACGAACTGCCAGATTGTGTATAGTTAGGAGAATTTGAAAATATTCATTAATTTTATACAAAAAGTTTATTATATATAATTTGATGCGATTTTGACCACTATAAGAACTTTTACTCGTTACACCTCGATGGCAATGTTTTTAAACAGTGTTAGACAGTTGTCATCAAACTATAAGGAATAGAATGCCATATAAACTGAATATTAATTATCATACATATGTACATTTACCTAGCCACATAGGGAGTCAATCATTTAAAGTCATAAAATATGAAAAGTCCAAAAATTTAAATCTTAACATTTTGGCATATATTTGAACAACGCCATCAAAAGTAAGTTTTAGTAGACATACATCTAATATATACATGCAATAAGGGTATAACAGTAAAATTATGTGACCAATTTGAATGTTGTTGGAGGAAAGAGGGAAATATTAGTACGTCTCCCCATAAGGAAGTGAATACAATATTAACAAGTATATACGAATATACTACTTATATGAAATAATGAAACTATTCGAAAAAATTAATTAAAAACTTTTACGGGAATTCTTTATATTCTGTTTGAACATTTTTAAAATTTATAATCAATTCGTATGTAATTTAAAACTTAACTGTTGAAAATTAGCCATCTGGTAACCCCATCAAATATTCATCTACCTTGCATGTTTTAAAAATATCCCACTTGGCATTACTTTTTCTTATTTTTATTTATTACAAAAATCCCATAACAAACGTGCAAAGATCTAAAGTTTATTATTTATTTACTTATTGGTTCCTGCATTTTAATGGCTTTCAATTTAAATATTTTACCATTGGACAATTGGATATATTACCAGAAATGTTTAATACCTAAAGACAAATTTCCCTCATGTGCCAGACCGGGTCAATGGGCTAAGTGTTATTTCAGAGACGCTCTGAATAAAGAAGCAGAAAATTATGCTGTTGCACAAATATTTCCACGGGATGACATGGGTGAAGTATGCCTTTTGGATACTAGCATTACTAAAGCTGATATCATCGATGATAGGCCGATAGTTTTAGAAGACATTGTATTGCTAGAGGCAGAAAGTAAAGTTAAAAACATTAATGTGATCTTCCATTTGAACTCACAATATTTTGTTAACAATTCTAGTCGAATAACAAAATCGGGACTGCAAGAGATGGCTAAGATTATATTGCAAAAGTATCACATATGCAACAAGTGTTTGGTAAAGGATTCCTATTTTAAATCTTATGGAGTTGATAGCCTATACATTGAAATACCTGGCGATGCCAATGATGACGCCTGCTTTACTCTTACTGATGATACTCTAGTGAATGTTAGAAATGTCCGTATGGCAAATGATTTATTTGGTAAAGAATTGAATTGTTTAAATGTAGATCCCTTTACTACTGCTCGTAAAGAACTGGACAATATTATTAAACTTCTTAAATTTCAACGTAGTCAGAAACGAGCTTTACGGCTGAATTTAAATGTATTACTAGTTGGCGCTGTAGGGAGTGGTAAAACTACTTTACTGGAAACATTTTTGAAAGAACATCGCTGCAATGTATTCCATATAGAAATAACACAATGCTTAAAACAGTATCCAGGAGAAACTGAAGCCGAATTAAGAAAAATCTTTAAGGCCGCCTGTGATTTCGAAAGAACATTTCAAAGTGAAGGTAGAGTTAAAATTCTCAGTTTTTAATATTTAATAATAAAGGTCTTATCCTTTACAGATCCTACTGTTATACTATTAGAAGAAATTCATTTGCTTTGTCCCCAAACAGCCAAATCGGGTGGCAATAATATGGAATCATTAGCCAATAGTTTGCGTATTTCCTCGCAACTTTTGTCCTTAGTAGATGAACTTCAAACTTTGGGTACAAAAGTTTTGTGTTTAGCTACTACTTCCAAACCTGATAGCCTAAATGAATTGGCCAGACGGCTGGGAAGATTTGAAAATGAAGTTGCAATAATAGCCCTACAGGAAGAACATCGTTATTGTATTCTAAAAGAATTGTTAACACAAAATCTGCCTAAGATTGCGGTACCGCCACAAATATTGTCATTAATGGCTAAACAAACACAAGGCTATGTCCTAGCAGATTTAGCTTTATTAGTGCGTAACATAACACATATCCTGTTGAGTCAAAAAGAGCAAAATTTTGAAGTAGTGGCTGTAAATGCATTAAAGAAATCGAAACCAATTTCCCTGAAAGGTTCGGATGTCACAGCTTATCGTACAATTGAAGCATTCAGTTCAATCGGTGGCATGTTTCAGTTGAAAAAGATATTGGAAGTATCAGTTCTAGCGGGTCTAAAACAACATGAATCGTTTAAAAGATTCGGCTTAAGGCTGCCCAAAGGTGTTTTACTTTATGGTCCACCGGGTTGTGGTAAAACTACAATAGCCAAATGTTTGGCAACAGAAGCTAATATGACATTTATAGCAACATCCGGAGCCGAAGTCTATTCACCGTATGTAGGCTGTGCGGAAAAGTTTATAGCAAAAATTTTCCAAACTGCTCGAAAAAATGCTCCCTGTTTGATATTTCTAGATGAAATAGGTACACATACGTGAATACTAGAAATTCTTTGTTTATTCCATTAATCGATTTATTTTACGTTTAACAGATTCTTTAGTGGGTCGTAGAACGTTAAACAGCTCTTCTAGTTCTGGTGATGTCCAAGTGCGTATCTTGTCAACGCTTTTAACCGAAATGGATGGTGTGTTTGTTTCAGCCTCCCAAGACGATGATCATATCCTGGTAGTGGCTGCCACAAATCGCCCTGATATGGTAGATGATGCACTTATGAGACCAGGACGTTTTGATAAACTTATACATGTACCAGCACCAGATTTTCTATCTCGGGTTTCTATACTTGACTTGTGTAAGCAACGCATGCCCTTTGGCAAATGCGTTGATCTGAACGATATTGCAACACGCACAGAAAACTTTTCCGGTGCTGACCTTTGTAATCTTTGTAACGAGGCTGCCATGCAGGCATTTCAAACGGATTTTAATTGTAATGAAATCAAAATGGAAGATTTTGATAAAGTTTTAAAAACCATAAAATCCTCTTTGAAGCAAAACCAAATTGATTGGTATTGTCAATTTGAAAATAAATTTATCAAAGAATAAGTCTTTTGTGTGATTTTTCTTATCGAACAGTGTTCTATTGATGGTTTTTGTTTAGTTTATCCAATATTTATTGAGAACAATAATTGGTTTCTTGTATGTTTTCGCGTGTAAAGCGACAAAATATCCAAAACGTACCAACTTTTTTGATTTGTATTTTTATTAATTGATTTTCTTTCTATTCTTCTGAGTATTTGTTTATTTTTATTTTAATTAACATCAAATAAACCCAATAGTTTGTCCACTAACATATCAACTACAATGCTATCATCACTGTCGTTGTGTTCCTCATGATTAGCTTGATCCAAAACTGCTAATGGTTCAGATGATTTCAATTCTTGACTTTGTGTTAAAGTGTAAATGGACGAAGCTATTTGAATTGAATTTCCTTGATTGCCACTTTCCATAAGGTTTCCGAGAGCATTTGAATTCAAATTATTGTGCAAAAGATGAGTATTTATAACAGTTGATTGTGATGTCGTACTGTCAAATGAGGATTCGTCCATGTTAATGGGTTGTGTGCTGCTGTGAATTGATGCTGGCGTAGTTGTATAGTCTTTGTTAATGAAAAGCGATGTATCTATTATGTCATGCACTGAAATTGGCATAGTTTTGTGGAAGACAGTCTGTTCTGTAACCGAGCAAACATCACATTTGAATTCATTGATTTTTTCTTTGGAATTTTCGAAACCAGGTATACAAAGGGGATTATGAGCACCAAAGGCACCACAAAATTTACAAGTTATTAGTGGCCATTTGCAAGCTGTAAAAGAAATATTTTTATTCTTAAAAAATGTTTCTAAATAAAAGTTCCAAGTTCTTCAGTTATATTAAGTTCTTTATCGAAATCATTGGAAATCATGTGCTTATTCAAGGATGACAAATGATTGTTGAAGCCCTATGTAAAGAATTGGGGTTATAAAGAAACAAAGATAAAACTGCTCCATTGCGAGTGCCAATTTAATGGCATGCAAACTTACCATTTGTATAATCTCTGCCTTTGGGACAATTACAAACTTCCATATCACAACGATGATGAACACGATGTAAATCTCTAAAGGCACCTTTCTCCCTCTCCCAGTTTGCATCCCGGTCTGGCACAAATACGCCCTGATACTTTACGTCCTCCCTAAAGCTTTTATCCTTGCACCAGATACAAGTTAAATAATAGCCAGCACTAAGAGCATAGATTTTCATGCACTTTGAATGCGTGAAACCATTGCCGCAACATTTCGCATAAATCCAGCGTTTTGGATTGGGGCCCATTACTTGTGCACAGATATAGCACAATTCATTTGTTTGCGATGATTTATGCGACAAAAGATCCATCTGGAGGGGATCGACAGGGGCGCAAGCATGACAATAGGATTTAAATTCTCCCACAAACTGTGACAAGCATTTGCTGGTGTGTCCACAGGTTAAATGAAAATATTCCTTACATTTGCAACACAATATACTGGCGCACGGATCGAAGCAATATTTGCATTTACGTTTCTTAGCCATAACAATCTCATGGCGGATATCACGCAGCAAAAATCCCAATATGCCACTATGATCTTCTCCTTTTTGTGGCAGATGTGTAGAGAGTAACTGAAAACTAAATGTTTAATTGGGAACTCCTGTAATGGTACATCCAATGGCAGACAGAGATACAGTACTTACCAAGCAATAATAGTGAACCGTTAATTCCTTTTTTGTTAGCCATTCTCCAAAATAAGTCAGGGCAATGCCTTCGACTTCGGAAGACTTATTGCACAGGCTGCATTTTTTTAAAGACATGCGGATCTAATTTAAAATGTTTTAAAGTTATTTTAGACTTGAGGGATTTTAAAAGATATTCCAATGGCGGTGAAACAAATTCAATGAAAATGTTTCAATTTCATTTTATTCCCTTTCTTTTCTTAGTTTGTGCAGTAACAGTGAAGGGTAAAACTGTTTGTTTGTTTTGTTATGAATACGAAAGGCTTAACTATCATTTAGTTTAGTTACTGTCAAAATTCAAGGAAGTTGCTGTCACATGCGTGCGTAGGTAAGTTTGGTTGTTGTTGTAACAGTTTTGCTGTCGTCTCCGAAAGAGTTTCCCTTGGAAAAAACTTCCGGTTGATACAGCTTCTACTGGGTTGACAATCCTTGGCCGATGGTGAGTCCGGTCGTCCAGGAACGAAGATCCGATTGTTGTAGGAACGGTAAGTTTGGTGAACCTAATGCGAATAATGCGTTTTTGTAAGTCCAAAGTTTACTTTGACAAAATTTCGTTGGGGACTTTTGGACCTGACTGTATCCGTCTGGAATACTGGGCAATGAGACGGCGGATGCCCTCGCTAGGCTAGGTTCGCTTTCAGGAGGCGATTTGGTAGTCGGTCCTGACCCCCAGTCTACCACTTCTATGGCCTCATCATTGGATGGGCCATGGAGAAAGAGCAGAGGCGTTGGGGGAATGGATCGGGTTGTTTTGTTTCTAGGTGTCTATAGCCTGCTGTAGACAGTAAGAGAACAGGTTGGCTGCAGGGCTTGGATAAGGCCAGCTTAAGGTTGTTTGTCGGCTTTATCACGGGGCACTGCGAGATTAGGCTGATCTGTTCAAGATCCCAGCCGGACTATTGTAGGGCATGTTGCAAGGATGAGGAGTTGGGGACTATCGAACAGTTCCTCTGTAACTGCCCAGCCCTTGGTAGATTGAGAACCCTTGGCAGAGCCTTCTTTGGGAGCTTGAATTCAGTGTCGAGAGACGACATCAAGACTCTCCACAGATTCATTATTAGTTTAGGCTGGTTGAGAGGTGCTAGGACTTCATCGGTGTAGTCGCTTTCCCACCCTTTTTGTTGTGTCTGGTCTGTTCATCATAACCCCTCTATTATCCTTCCCTCCTTTAGAACGTTGTAAAATGGGTCAATTCGACCTCCAGGTACTGTACTTTTTTTGATTGACAGGTACATGTCCTCTAACCTAACTTAAAGACGTCTAAGCATATTATAGTTGTACGCATGTGATTGTTTGCATTCGCAGAGTTGGTTAAGATGGTAATGCAAAATATTGTTGTTACACTACCCAATGGACAAGTAAATTATGTTTAAACTTAAGTCCGATTTAAGCCAAAGTGATTCTCAAATACAATGCAAAATTAAAAATTATTCGTAAAATAATTAAACGTAACATTACTTCAACATCATTGCTTACGAAACGTTATGGAATGGAAACATTGTTTTGTTGGCATCACTATTGCCAACTTGCCACACTAATCGCGTTCTCTCGTTTTCTTTTCTTCTACAACACTACCATTCTGTTCAATGTGCTGAAAAGAAGTAAACAAAAAAGTTTTTGTCCAATTTGAAAAAATTAATTAATAATTGAAATTAAAGAAAAGAAAGAAAAAGGTGAACAAAATAATGGAGACCAAAGGTGTCGCCCATAAACTGGATGCTAAAGAACGAACGGAAGATGTGCGTATAAAAGAATTGGCCCCATTCAGTAAAATGTTGCTGTCTGAGTCGGTACGCAAAGGTTTGCAGGCAGCCGGTTTTGTGTATCCCACTGTAATACAGGCCACCGCTATACCTGTGGGTAAATCTGGATTAGGTAAGGGAAAGTGTACTGGTTGAGAGGTGCTAGGGCTTCATAAGTGTAGTCGCACTCTCAACCTCTTTTGTTTTGTGTCTGTTTCTTTACATGTAATTCCTCCGTTTTCCATTCTCCCTCCCCTTCCCTACATTCCTTTATCCTCTATTTCCTTCCTCCCCTAAGGACAATGTACAATGGATCAATTTCAACCTCCGGGTACTGTGCTTGTCTTGACCGACAGGTGCACGTCCTCTGACCTAACCTAACCTAAGGGAAAGTGTATACTACTGTGTGATTGCTAACATTCTTACTGAGCTGGACCAATTTAGGTGCAACAATTTTTACAATTTTACTCTTTTATTTCCATTTTCAGATTTGCTGGTTCAATCCAAATCTGGCACAGGAAAAACTTTAATATTTTCGACCATTGTTTTGGAATTCTACAAGAGCGATGTAAGAGAGCCACAGTCTTTAATTGTTGCTCCTACCCGTGAAATTGCCGTACAGATTGAAGAGATTTTAAATCAAATTGGCAAATATTGTGCTGGATTTCGTGCCGTTTGTGTTATTGGTGGCATGGATGTCGTTGAGGATCGTAAACGTTTGCAAGGTGCCAAAAGTGTAGTCGGTACCCCGGGTAGAATATTACATTTAATACAAAATGAAGTATTGAATACGTCCCAGATGTCGTTGCTTGTTTTAGATGAGGCCGATAAAATGTATACGCACACCTTCCGTCAAGACTTACAGAGAATACGTAAAGCCTTGCCAAATCGTAAACAGACAATAGCTTGTAGTGCCACATTTGTTGATAATTTGGATCAGGAATTGGCCAAAGTAATGAAAAATCCTTTATTAATTTCCACAGAAGAAAAAGCCACTCTTTTAGTGGGCATAAAACAATTCGTATATGAGTTGCCCGAACAGAAGACTAGCATTTTAGAAATGCAATTAAAATTGGAAGCCTTAAGGCATATCTTTGGCAGAGTCACATTTAAGCAATGTTTAATATTTGCAGGCTCTCAGTCACGTGCCGATTCCTATTGTAGTTATTTGGAAAAGGAAGGCTGGCCTTGTGAACTGATATCCGGAGCCCAGGATCAGAAAACACGTTTACAAAATTTCCGTAAATTTCGAGAGTTCAAGACACGCATACTCTTGGCTACCGATTTAATGGCTCGAGGTGTTGATTCTGAGCATGTGAATTTAGTAATTAATTTAGAATTGCCTTTTGATGTGGTCACTTATCTGCATAGAATTGGCCGAGCTGGTCGTTTTGGTTCACATGGTGTGGCCATTAGTTTCATAGCGTCTAACAAAGATCACAAAACCTTTAGAAAACTCATAACAGAAGTTGGTTCGGGCATGAAAGTATTAAAATTTCCAGTTAAAGGCCAAGAAGAAAGTGAAGCCAGAGATCTTTGGCATTTTGGTGAATTTGAAGAAGATGCGAAATATTTTGGTGTGTATGAATATGAAACGCATAAACTATTGGCTCCGTTGGCATCTCAAGATAATATAACGCTTACATCTTCATTGTCGTCGGATAATAAAGAAAATGTCACTAATAACGTTTCATCGAATCAACAATCGTCTATCGATACCAATACTTTCCTAGTGAACTCTAAGGACAGCGCTTTAAAGGTGCCAAATTTATCCAATGAACAGCAGCTAAATGTTCAAACAACTTCGAAGAAAAATGATTCGGAGATTGAAGACTTACCACGTTTGGTTACACCACCACCGGCACCAAATCCTTCTGAAAATCTAAATAATACGCACAATGAGTCTCACAATAGTTCCTCACATCATCTGCTAACCTCGAATACAATAGACGATGCCAGCAGTATTGCAGCCGATAGTTTGCGTAGCAGCCAACAGGATATTTCTCGTTATCAATCGGTTCTCATGCAAAAATCGGCCATACCAACTTTGGTAGAGTTCCTAGTCGATCGTCATTCTTCGCAAGATTCACAGACGAAGGAAAATGGTGAGACATGCATAAAGATCGATTTGTTTGATGCGTACACAAAGGAAGTTTTAAATAACAATGAATCTGTAACAGAGGTAAGGATATTATTATTTAAAGAATATTTGGAATCTTTTTGAATACATTTGAATATATTCGTAGACAGCAGTTACTGCAGATGAACCCATTTTGTCCTCGAATAAATTGGCCCAATTGAAATCGTTACTGATCGATAAGCCAGACGAAAAATCACCTTTAAATGAAGACCATGATTTATATTCTGATTTTGCAAATTTCCAAGAGGATGATATATCGTCGTCTGTATCCCAAGATATTGATAAGCAAACATTTATATTATCAGTAGCCACACCGTCTATACAAGAACAGAATTCTTTCTCGGAATTACAAAACAATTCCTCAGATTTATATCCCGCCACCGATGAGACTACCATAAGCACAGACACTCATGAACGAGAGAAAGAAAAGAAACATTTTCCTTCACCAGCCCATAATAAAACACCACAATTACCCGGCTTTTGTGCCAGATGTAGTGGCAGGACAACAACAACAACAACAAAACAGCAAACATCAACAGCAACAACATAAGAAATTGCAACAAAAGTTATCAATTAATAAAACAGCTCAAGTAAGAAAGAATATTTCCATTTTTTTTTGATTTCAAATTATAAGCAATAAAAATTGTAATTTTCGTAGATTGAAATCCCTCCTTATCAATCACCGCCCAATTCGGTGTCACCCATAATGAATGCTTTACAAAACAATGATAATGACACTAATGCAGGATCATCAAGTGACAGTACATCCAATTCTACGCCTTCCAATCGAGAGGAAATTGCTGAAAATTCTGCTACTGATGTGGAACGTAGTGGTAATACCAGTGGCTTTGATGAAAAGACTACAACATCCAAGTCATCGGGCATTGAATCGTCCGAACATAATCATGTTCAAAATATACCACAACCTTTCCATGTTTATTATACCTCAAGTGAAGATGATTCCTATGAAAGTGATGATGAAGACGAAGAAGATGATGATGAAGAAGAAGAGGAGGAGGATTTAGAGGAAGAAGAAGAAGACGAAGAAAGTGATGATAAAAGTGAACATTATTTTGGTTCTGACAAGGAAGACTTATCATCCGACGACGACGACAGCATAGAGGAAGAATTGGAAAATGCGACAGCTAATAGCAATATGCATAATGCCGGAGACTCCAGTAATATTTCATCAAATACCGCAGCTGATTCCATGAATTTAGCCTATCAAACGGCTTATTCACGTTGGATAGACTTGTATTGGAATCAAATGACTTTAGTACAAGATTATGTTAAGTTTTTTAATTTTACGCGACAACAACAACATGAAAATTGAATTAAAGGATGTCGTAGTTGAATAGAGTAGAGTAGAGTAGAGTCTGAAAGTCTTTCTTTTTATTTATTTTAATATTAGAGTCTTGAATTAGCTGTTATAAATTAAATTTTAATTTTTATATTTTATGAGTTAAAACTTATAAAATGGGCGAATTATAGGAAATCATTTATAAGCTTCGTTATTTTCTAAAAGCATAATGAAAGAAAGTTGAATAAAAGTTGCAACAATTTAAATGAAAAATTGTCTAATGGAATCCATTGTATTACGAAGTGTTAATTTCTTTAAATTCTATGTAGTCAGGCTAATACAAATAAGGAACCTTAATTTATCTCAACGATGATCTCAAAGGTATACGATTATCAAGATGGAACTTAGGTTAAAACATGCTTATCGGATAAATCGCTTGCAAACTTAAAACTCCAGGCAGTGTTGCACATTTGCCTTCGAAAAAAGAAAATCGTTTGAATTTGTTTGTTTTTAAATATTGCTTTTCGAAATTGTTTTCTTTTAAATTAATTCGCACACTGCACTTCCGGCGCTGTTAACTTACTATACGTGAGGTGAATCAATTTGAGGATAACCCCTTGTACCTTTAAGTCACAAAATCTTTATTTCCTTATGTTAACGTCTGGGTAGCCTAGCAATTGATATGCCAGACTGTTAGGGTGTCCATTTACGATTTCCACCGGAGACTAGTCTGTTACACTTCACTGAGGTCTTGGTGTATAAAGGTGTCATTGCCATAGGTTACTTGGCTCCTATAAGGCTCCTTTGTAAAACCGATATTACCTATTTCGCAATAGAATTATAACTTCTGGTTGACATAACTCTGCCATCTCAAGATTCTTATGCAAATCGCCTTCGCCGCTAAACTCTTTCTGTCAATAAATTCTGGGTGCCCAAGAATTGTTTTGCCTCAGGTTCCCAAGCATTGAACATGGACAGAGAGAATGCTATGAGGTCTCTTTTTACCTTGTCGTTACAGTTTGAAAGAAGCTGTTCTGCGGTATTTCCATTCTCTGGGCGTGTGCACCCAAAGCACAGTGTTCAATTATAACTGCTATAGTATTCCTAAGCTTTTATCTGACCAGGTTTAACGCAAATTTTGTTCTGCTTGTAAGTCGAGATGCATTTGATGTCTCATCTAGTAGCTTCACTATCCCATTTTTCCAATTATAAGAAACAATCTAAGCTATTGTAAAAGGGTTGCACGTTCGAATTTTTTCATCAGCTAACATCGTTGGGAGGAGAAGCGCAAGCTATACCCAAGATTTTGGCATGACATGTTACGAAAAACATGAATTTAGATACTGGTGTTTTGCTTAACATTAAAATTTTAAACAAAAGTTACAAAAACAAAACAATGCAGTAAACAAACATGTTTACAAATTATCGTACTGCTTAATATAACAACATAAACACTAGCATAAAAAAATGGTAAACAAGTAAACAAAAATGCAACAACAAACACCAGCATAAAGAAATGATAAACAAGTAAACAAAAATACAACAACAAACACCAGCATAAAGAAATGATAAACAAGTAAACAAAAATCCACAAACAACAATAGTGAATGTAAACAACGATGTTTACATTTATAGAGATTACGAGAAGGCGAAGTCACGAACATTAGCCTGCAGGAACATTCATTAGACTGTTTACTTGTCTATATAAAAGGTAAGGCAAAGCAGGCAATAGAGTTAGTGAAGTTCAGTTTAAAGAGAGTAATCGTGGTTTGAAGACCTCCGTTACAAGGATCTGTCGAATAATTGTCCCGAATCCCGGGATTTTTAAAAACTTGTCCCGGGATTTTTCGGGATTTTCTGACCCTAAAAAAAGTCCTGAAAAAAGTTCTATATCACTTGACTTCGATAATAGCATCTCAGATGAGGAAAACCTTACTTCCCCTGATAAAAAATTATTTGATGGCATCGGGATTACAATCCCGGGATTTTTGAAAATCAATCCTGTTTGGCATCCCTACAGAGGAGTAACAAAAAAAGGCAATTGGTTTTGTTTACATCTAGTTGTTAACAGTGGCACACAGAATTGTGCGAATAAAAAGAATTTTAATTAAATCTGAGGGCCATGGTAATCTATTCCCACTAGAGACTCTGGTCTGTGACACTACACCGAGCATATGGTCAAGTTACTCCACTCGTACAATACAATTACAAATTATATTCTAATTAATAAATAAAATTTATTTTTACTTTATTTATAATCTCCGAGCTCATATTTTAAACGTTTTCAAGAGATAGAAACGTAACAGCATCTATATTCCATACTTCGGTGAGATCCCAGACACAATTTTGGATTCGCAACAGGCATATCTGATGGTATTCAGTCGAGGATAGTAAACAATGTTTGCTAACAAAGTAACGTATTACAGTTAAGTTTTAAAATAATTAAAAAATAATATTTCTGAGAGATATTATCCGGTTTGATGCAGCATACAATGTCTCAATGGATTTGGTTTTTTATTTTAAATTTCTAATAATTGTTCCATACAATGTTGCCAATGTACTATATTTACGTATGTACGTATGTATGTAAGTCTGTAATTTTATTTATTATTTATGCACATGAAATTGAATTAAAAAGTAAATTTTTTTTTTGTTTATTGAAACTAATAATACAAGGAATGATAATAATATGATGTGGCATACGATTGCATTCAATTTTTCTGTTAATTTGCTCATGTCCATTATCTTAAAAAAAGAAAAAAAAATCAAAAGTTAATCATTGTCATGTGTTAAATGAATTAAATATACAAAGATATTGTATTAGCTAAGCATAGTAGTGACTCCTTTTATTTATTTACAAAATTGCCATAAACATTATCATCATCAGCGTTTTTTTTTCTCTATTTTTTATCATTTCAATTTCCACTTTATGGTGGTGAGATGATGTACAACATAGTTTTACAATATCATCACCATTCGTCAGTCTGTCTGTCTGTCTGTCGTTGTTATTATTGGTTGACTTTCACACTTGCATGTTCGATAGGAGACGCCACATGCCTCCATATCTCTATTGTAAATGCGTGAATAATAAATGTGTCTTTGGGCCATTTGTATAGATAGTTTCGATGTAAAAATTATAGTCATACAGTACAAACGATACAAGATGATAATTTGTTTATGTATTAAAGATTTATTAGATAAAATTCTCTTAATAACTATTATTTATTAAATAAAGAAAAAATAAAAAGAAAAAACATCCAATAGTGGAAGCATATAAAGTAAGGGGAAGAGGTCTTAAATCGTTTGTTTAATTGCTTGAATGAATGTGATGAGTACACAAAGCGTACTAGTGTATGTGTCTTAAGTCTTTTGTTTTAATATCTTAATTATGTATTGTGCTTTAAACAATTTATTAATTGTTTCATATTTATTTAAAAATCCATTTACTTTCAACTTTTGTATACATTTTATGTGGACAGTAAAGGTTAACAGTAAACCTAAGAGTTAATTTCGAATATGTAATGGAAGTATGCTTGCATCGTTTTTATTATAAAAACCTTGTTAAGTCAACATAAATCACTGGGTTTCTTTATAAAACTGAAATGAACGTTAAACAAGTAAAGAACTTGTGATGTTCTTTGCCATAATTTCTTATTTGGATTGAGTAAGGGCAGGGTATGGTGGTTATTTCTTCTCAGGGCAAATGCCTGTCCTGTCGTAAAGTCTTACAGAAACCTTATCTGAGCTCAACTTTATTTTGATTCGATTTGCTGGAAAAATTACTAAAGTTTGTTACTCCATGCATACATAATTGGCCATTACAACCCTTCAGTGAGGATTCTGGTCTAGCTTCTCACACCACTCATGTTGTGTGCGTTAATTTTATACGTGAGTGGCGGGACCTACAGTTTAAAGTCGACTCCAGACGACAGATTTTTAAGAAATTTCATGACAATTTGATTTATTCTCAGCGTTTTTGCCAGAAATCTGCTGAAAGGCAGTCGGTGAGGAAATATTTTTTTAATTTTTTCGTTTTGATGTCTGACCTGGATTACGAACCCGGGCTTTACGTCTAATATGTCAACACACTACCTACTAGACTACGGCGACTTCACTTCAAATGGATGTTAAACAGTATAAATCGCTGGTTTTTTTTAATAAAACTGAAATGGACGTTAAGCAAGTAAGGAACTTTTGATATCCAATGCCACAATTTGTTATTTGGATTGAGTAAGAGTAGGGTACGGGTGGTTAAGGAAAATTAACCGCTTATTCCCTCTCAGGGCCAATGTCTATCCTGTTGTAAAAGCTTACAAAAACCTTGTCTTACCTTAACTTTATTATTATTTATTTATTTATTAATTACAATACAATTACAAATTATATTATAATTCTATACGAGCTGAGTAACTTCGACCATACGCTCGGTGTAGTGTCACAGACCAGAACCTCTGGTGGGAATCGAACCCATGACCCTCACGCTAATAGTCTAGCACACTACCCACTAGACTACCAGGGCGCTCTACCTTAACTTTATTTTGTTTCGAATTACCGCAAACATTACTGCAATTTCTTACTACAGTGGAACTTCTATAAATTGAATCACGATTGTCCAGAAAAAAACTTCAACTTATAGAAACTTCAAGTTAAAGAAGTAAAATCTGATAGAATTTCTCTCAAGATGCTGTTGTTATGCTTCAACTTAAAGAAAGTTTAAATAATAGAAGTTCAAATTATAGAAGGTCGACTGTATTTTTCATAATTCTTAATGTTTTTGACATGGTAAGGCATTCTCTACTAACTTGTATATAGTGTTTGAGCCGATTAAAACATTTTTCTATACAAACTTCGCCTTACTTTAAAGTCGGCTAGGGTCTTTCCTGTCATTGCCTTGCATTATGAACAACATAAAGATTTTTATGTTGAAACATTCTCAATGTATTGGCTGATTTGGTATTTATGATCGATATTGAGATTAATGGGTTTATTCGAATATAAGAATGTTTTGATGGTGGTTGTTGATCATTGAAATGTATTCTGATCACTATCGATATTACGCCTGTTAGTTCGCCAACGGTACTTATATATACGAAAATGGAAAATAATGTTCTGCTTTTACATCGTTCAAATTTAAAACTATAAACAAATGCTACAAAAATTAAAACAATGAACTTGTTTACATGATAAAAAGTAAACAAAAATTTACTAACAAACATCACTATACATACATAATTGGCCATTACAACCCTTCAGTCAGGATTACGACCTAGCTTCTCACACCACTTATGCTGTGTGCGTTAATTTTATACATAAGTGGTGGGACCTACAGTTTAAAGTCGACTCCGAACGACCAATTTTTTAATGCTTTCCATGGCAATTTTTACTCTCAGAGTCTTTGCCAGAAATCTGCTGAGAGGAAGTCACCGAAGAAATATTTTTCGTTTTGATGTCTGACCTAGGATTCAAACCGGGGCCTTTTGTCTAATAAGCCAACACACTACCCACTAGACCACGGCGACTTCAAACAAACATCACTATAAAAAAACAAAAAACAAGTAAACAAAAATGCAACAACATATATTAAAAGATTAAATGTAAATAAAATACACAAAGAACAATAATGAAACAACGATGTTTACATTTATAGAGATTTCGAGAAGGCAAAGCAATGAATATTCGACTTCAAGGTCATTCATTACATTGTTTACTCTGCCATATAAAAGCCTAGATAAAGTAGGCCACGGGAGTCAGTAAAAACTTCAGTCAGCCTGAAGTAAAGACGCTATGCGTGTGAAGAGACTAATTGTGATTTGCCGAATAATTGTTAACGTTTATGCAAAAGAGTGTAAAGAAGAATAACAAACAAAACAATTGATGTTGTTTACATCAAGTTGTAAACAGTGCCACACAGAATTGTGTGAATAATAAAGAATAAATAAGAAACAAAAATTTATTTTAATTTTATTTCCAATCTAAGAACTCATATTTTTAACGTAAAAACGTAACAATATGAATTTCTTTACGTTTTTTTTTTACTTAAGAATGAATAACTAAGTAAAGCATTATTGAATAAAGTTTTGTTTGTTAGTATGTTTGTAGCGCATAATCTCAATGCAAGTTAACATTTTTTTTGTTTGAATTTTTCTTAATAATTTTCTTAGAACAAGTTCTTGTCTAATGCATGACAATTTCATTTATGACTTGATTATATTCTCTTGAGTTTGTTGATTAATTGGGCGTAACATTTGGTTTCCTTTTGTAAAATTTCATGCAAAAATCCTTGTCTACTATGATTGTTACTATGTACCACCAACTAACTAGTAGTAGTAATAGTAGTAGTAGTAGTAGTTGGTACCATACAATTTGCTTAAGTCAACTAAAAATATTTTTTCACATAAATTTATGCAAAATTTTTTTTATAAAACAATTTGAATGTTGTAGCCACTATAATAAAATGAAATAAAAAAAATTAAAAAAATTAAAAAAAAAAATAAGACAACAAAACATTAATATTTGTTTAGAGCCCCATAACTTTACACCTGCAACATTTTCTCATCCATAGCATTTGTATGGCGTTTAAGGCTTTAATTTATGAACAAAAAAAAAAATGAAATTATTTTGTGTCTTGTACGAGTTTGACGTTTTATTACTTAAAATTCTTTGTTTTTTTTTGGTGTTTTTGGTTTTTGTTTTTCTGTTCATAATATTTTACAATGCTTTTAACAATAATTATTAGTTTGTGCATGTAGTTTTGTTATCTTATAGTGTTTTTCGGTTTCGGTTTTGTTTTTTTCCTTCAACAATAAAGTCAACTTCAAAAACTATGCTGGTACGTACATACGTTCATAAAAATGCAAAAAAAAAAATTCGAATTTTTTTTATTCAAATATTCATGCAAATTATTAATATTTCTAACGTGAAGGTATACAATTAAATTTTTTTTCTCTTGTTCACATAGCAAACATAATATGATTCGATTTGTATGATTTGTTAAATCCTCTTACAGATTTTCTATGCTCATGTGTTAATAATTCACATTTAAAAATTTCAATTTTTATTGATTAGAAGAAGTATTCTATTCGAAAACAACTAATTGTTATATTTTAAAGCACAGAACATCAACATTTTAATTTTACAGTCTTCTTCTTAGTATAATGCACAGCTCTGAAAAGTTTAAGTAATCAGCTTGAAACAAAATTTATATTATTCGGCACACGATGAGTATCGTGGCTCTTCTTAATTATATTTTTACGAAAATGGTAAAATCTAGATGCTGGTGTTTTGCTTTCATATTGTTTAATATTACAATTAGAAACAAAAGTTACAAAAACAAGTAAACAAAAATATACCAACAAAACACCAGCAAAACAAAAATAATAAATTGGTAAACAAAAATGTCTCAACAAACACTACAAGAATATATGTAAACAAAAATGCACAAACAATATTACCGGATTATCCATTTCCACAATTTCGACATACGAGTGTGAAATGTGCTTCATCGCTGAAGAAAATTTTGTTCGAAAATTTGCCGTCCACCGCCTGTTGTTCAAGCACCCATTCCACATATCAACGACGTTGTGAATGGTCAGCTGGCTTTAGTTGTTGCGTGTGCTGGACTTTATATAGATGTAGGTGTAGATCTAAATGCCAAATACGTCATAATGTGCCGTAAAACAATCCTAATTCCTTAGAACGACGAGGAATCGACACATTCGGGTCTTCGGCAATACTTTCACTTACAATAGCGATATTTTCAAAGGAACAAGCGAAACGATAATGCACAGGCCTTTCAATATTTGTAACCACTCTAGTCTCTTAAAATTTCTTCACAATTTTGCCAATTGCTTGCGTAGTTGGACGATTATGTAAACGTCCATAGTCTCCTCTTAAAGCACGCTACGTGGCTGTGGCAGAATCACCATTTTTGTAATAGATTGTGATCATTTTTATGCGCTGTGTGATAGTCGAAGTCGCCGTGGTTTAGTGGGTAGTGTGTTGGCTTATTAGACAAAAGGCCCGGGTTCGTATCCCAGGTCAGACATCAAAACGAAAAATATTTCTCCGGCGACTTCCTCTCAGCAGATTTCTGGCAAAGACTCTGAGAGTAGAAATTGCCATGAAAAGCTTCTCAAAAATCTGTCGTTCGGAGTCGACTTTAAACTGTAGGTCCCACCACTCATGTATAAAACTAACGCACACAACATAAGTGGTGTGAGAAGCTAGGTCGTAATCCTGACTGAAGGATTGTAATGGCCAATTATGTATGTATGTATGTGTGATAGTTAAGCGATCCATTTTCGTCAATGTCAGACTTTCAACTGAAAAGAAAAAAATTGATTTCACAACTTAGTTTGACAGATGTTGAATGCCAGTCCTATACTTTTGAAACCACGAAATGTATAGCCCTTTGCAATAATAAATGTAAGCTTGTTTACATTTCTAGAGATCTCGAGAGATTTCATTAGACAATTTACGTTGGCATATAAAAGGCAAGATAAAGCAGGAAACTGGATAAGTAAAAACTTCAGTCAAACTTGTGTGAAGACGCGTGGTGTTTGAAGAGAATAATCGTGGTTTGAAGACCTCCTTTATAAAGATCTGTCGAATAAGTGTCATTGTTTACGCAAAAGAGTGTAAAGAAGAATAACAAACAAAGCAATTGTTGTAAACACTGGCTTACAGAATTGTGCGAATAATAATGAATTTTAATTAAAACTAATCACAAATTTATTTTCAATCCACTAACTTATATTTTAAATGTTTTTAAAAGGTAAAAACGTAACAATAATATTCAGAACCTTGTGATTTTCGAACTTTCTCTCAATTGTATGAAGATTGATACCCGATATTTACCAAATACGGTGTCAAGTTTAAAACATCGAAAATAAATTGAAAGCTCCTACTCTGGAGTGCAGTGTAGTGTAGAATATTTTTTTAATGATCAGTTTTACACCGAGCCTCTAATAGGTATTCGAAACCTCAATTCCTACACTGATATACAGTAATCCCTCGATTTACATCGCAGTTAGTTCCAAAAAAAATCGAAACGACGTAATTCGAATTTCATATTGCTCATACTACAAAGTAGTATGTTTTTAACAAGGAACTTAAAAGAAATTATATGAATTTACAGTAATCCCTCGATTTACGTCGCAGTTGGTTCCAAAAAAAAAAAGGTGACGTCAGCCAAATGGCGATGCAAATTGAAGTTAGGGGGAACAAAATATTCGACGACGTAAATCGAAACAACGTTAATCGAGGCGACGTAAATCGAAGGATTACTGTAATAACAAACTATATAAACTTATAGCCTCAATACTTTGGTGCTATAAGATCTTGGTGTAATGCCCGATATTACCTGGTTGGCATTATAAGTCATTGCGAATGTTTGTTGAAGATTTGGGTTCTATCCAATCACCTTGAGTTAGACATGTTCTGTCAATATACAGAATTGAAAGCATTTTCAGGTATAGATGATTAAGATTCTGGCATGAATATTGCTTCTATACTTCCATGTAATTGTAGTTCTCAGTCTCATTACATACATAATTGGTCATTAGAACTCATCAGTCAGGATTATTAACCTAGTTTCTCACACCACTTATGTTGTGTGTGTTAATTTTATACATGAGTAGTGGGACCTACAGTTTAACGTCGACTCCGAACGACAGATTTAATGAGAAACTTTTCATGGCAATTTTATTTTTACTCTTAGAGTTTTTGCCAGAAATCTGCTGAGAGGAAATCGCCGAAAAAATACTTTTTGTATTTTTGTTTTGATGTCTGGCCTGGGACTCGAACCCTGGTCGTCTAATAAGCCAACACACTACCTACTAGACCACGGCGACCACGGAGTCTCATTGCTGGCACTTATTTCGCTAACAAAGCTGGTGGCAGCACAGTAAACAATGCTTTCGATGATGCAGTTCTTAGAGCACCTGATATCATGATCTCCAAAATACTCTTATGCAAGGGTCTGATGACTGCTTCTCTCTAAAGCCAACAACAATAAGGGACAGTTGTTGTTCTAGTGGTTCTCATACTAGTACTCTAACCTAATTTGATTTGTACTACTTTGATGAGTAAAAAGCTTCGATTCGAAATACTTATAAATATAAAATAATAATTTCATTGTTAAGAAATTTTATTTTACTGTTGGAAACTTTATTTTATTGTTAGAAAATCTTGCCCATTTTCATTATTATTACTCGTAATATCGTATATGAACTTACATTTTCAGTTACATACGTATTTGCATAATTCACCTTAAACCTCGACTTAATAAACGTGATCATAATGAAATTCAATACGTACGTACGTACGTACGTATAAAGAATATTTCAAATAAAAATTCAAAATAATCTTTTTGCTTCGAACAAATTTTCTTTGCGATATAAAAACGTAGAAGAATAAAAAAAAAATCAATTGATTTTCTCACGCTCCTTATTGGATTTGGAACACGAGTGTAATACACGCGATTTGTTTTACGTGCAGTAGACGTAACAAAAGATTTTAGCCGTTAGTTTAAGATGAAAAAAAACAGTTGAAGAAAAAAAAAATACACACAGAGAAACTGTGAAAAAAGCTCACTCGTTAATCGAATCATAGGAACGCGTTCGCCTTCAGCGAATAATGAAAAAAAACAAAAATAAACAACAACAATAGGCCATTGAATAAAATATTTTTCTACAAGCTCTTCTGAGCATCCAAAACAAATTCTTGTTCTTTTTTCATTCATTCACTAGAATTCTACTCTTACTTACAATATCGGATGGATGTGGTATATTTACACACATATGAACCGTATAACATATGTATGCACATGTATGTATTTGTGTATGTATGGGTATGTACCTATAAAAATTTTTGTTGTTAAATTTGTACACTTTGTAAGCATGTTACTAAACAGTGGATGGGTATTATTTGTTTTGCAATAGACAGCTTCAAAGAATAATATTTTCACAATAACTATATAAATAGGCCTCGTATACCAAAAGTACGTAAATTGTTACTTACTTAATTGCTCACTACAACCCTTCAGTTAGGATTACGAGCTAGTTTCTCGGCGACATCCTCTCAGGAGATTTCTGAGCGTAAATAAAATTGCCATGAAAAGTTTCCCAAAAACCTATTGTTCGGAGGCGACTTTAAATTGTTGGCCCTACCACTCATGTATAAAATTAACATACACAACATACATAAGTGGTGTGAGAAACTAGGTAGTAATCCTGACTATGTATGAATATGTACAACAGACTTTACAAGAAACTTTTCGTGGCAATTTCATTTACTTTCAGAGTTTTTGCTAGAAGATATATTTTTTTCATATTTCGATTTGTTCGAGATGTCTGAATTGGTATTGGAATCAATCGCACGCATACATTGAAAAGCCGACGGACCCGAAACGAGTCACTGTTTGGTGCGGATTTTGGTCCAGAGGCATAATTGGGCCATTTTTCTTCGAAAATGAGCAAGGAGTGGCCGTTACAGTCAATGGCGATTGTTATCGGGCCATGTTTACCAAATTTTTGTTCACAAAAATTGAAGAGGGAGGATATTCGCAACATCTGATTTCAATAGGACGGCGCTACGTCCCACACAACCGAAGCTCTACACTCGATGTTTTGGGCCCTATTTTTAAAGATCGCTTTATCAGCCGCAGAGCCGATACCGTTTGGTCACCTCGGAGCTGCTATTTAACACCGTTGGACTATTATTTGTGGGATGCCGTCAAAGATAAGTGTTACGCCGACAAGCCAGAGATAATTGACGCTTTAAAGGACAATATTCGTAAAGCCATTGGTGAAATACAGCTGCACACAATCGATAATGTGCTTAAAAATTGGATCGATCGTGTAGACTACTGCATGGTTATCCAAGGCAGCCATTTGAATGAAATTTATTTTCCATTATTAACCGAAAGGATTGTACTTTCAAATAAAAAAAGAAATTTGAGAAAATATTCAGAAGGTTTTTTTAAAGCATTTTCAAAAAAAAAACAAAGATATTTGGCGGATCCTTTACAACGCAACGTTTTTCTTATGCAATAACTGCAGATGTCAGTGTCATCGCTATTTAGTACTTGAATTTCCCAATGTAAACTTCTGTTTTCACTGTCCCTTCTTTCTCAGAAACTCAGCTTTATTTTAGTAACGCTAGTTGCTCTACTATTTAGGTTTCATAGTATTTTTTAAATGCCTATTATTTCAGATGGAAGACGGATTTAGAAGACGGATAAGGTATTGCTTCTGGTACAACATTCCATAGAATATTTAATTTTGTAGGATAAATTTATTTTGTATAATAAAGAAGTTTCGCAACATGTGTCAATATCAAAAATAATTAGTAAGGTTGGGCATATCACAATAAACTGAGAGAAGAACGAATAATTCTTGTATACTACAATGCAATGTAGTCGCGATAGAATTCCCGAAAAGACGAAACCGCGACCATTCCATTTCAAGGACCTTCATCAGGCTGATTACATGCGCATATAAAAAGGCAAGACAAAGCAGGCAACGTGCAGTAAGAATTCAGTCAGCCTTGTGTGAAGTCAGGTTGCGTTGTGAAGAGAATAGTCGTGGTTGAAGATCTCCGTTTTAAGCAGAATAGCGAATAGTTGTGTGAGAAGAATAACGAATAAGCAATTGTTGTTGTATACGACAAGTTATAAACAGTGCTACAACAATGAATTTAATTGAAACTAAACATCAATTTATTATTATTTTGATTGCAATCAACGAACTCATATTTTAAACGAAATGCGTTTCTATCGATAAATTACCATCAGCAACAACGTTCATACTTAGCTTAATGGGTACGTTAACGAAATCCAAGAGCTACTAATCCACCCAGAAAGAGGCAATATTGAGCACAGTGTGTGGACCAACATAATCAGTGTGTAGTACATGATGGCATGTCTGATGACAATATCTATGTTACCGTCGTTGGATCACGCGACCATTGTATGATTACCGATTTATTTTTGCCTAAAGTAGAAAAGATGAGTTTGGTTGATATACGACTCCACTTAGATAGTGTTACGTATACCCAGTACACAATACCATCTATTGAAAGGTGAGTTAAGTTAGGTTAGGTCGTAGTGGTAGCTCTGATATCACAAAGCTCACTTGAGCACGCTTGGCGGCCCGTTGTGATGCCATGGGTGAAACGCAGTCCCTGTACTAACCAAGTTCCGTCAAATCAGAGAAAGGAAGAAGTTGATCAGCGCAAGGGCTGCACAACAAAAGCACGACTACCCCGCACTGGAAAACCAGCCAGAAAATTTGATGAACGAAGCTATATCCTTGATATCAATAGATGATAGCTCCGTTAAGCTAACAAGGAATGGGGAGCCAAATAACCTATATCTACACCTAGCAAGAGACGGGCACTGGCAAAGAAAGTGAATAACGCTCTCCTCTTCCTCAGTGGACCTGCATCCACGGCAGAAGTACTTTGTTGAGTACTTTATCTCCCATTTTGAAGGAGTCCGTTTGTTTATGGTGAGACGGAGAGTATTCTTTTTCATTTTGGGAAGCGCATTACTATGTCGGAGTTTACTGTCATCATGCCTCATACTTGTTTGTTTGTTTATTTATTTTTAGGATTTTTGTATTGCAATAGGTTTGCACATCAAACTGACTGCATGGGGGCCGAACAGAGTATGTATTTGCAAATTACTACATACTGACTGCTGTTTTGTTCATTTGTTGGTTGGCTTTTTTGGGTTTTTTTTTTAATTTTTTAAAAACTCACATTGACTACCATATGTGTGCTGCATGACTTTTGGGCCTGAACTTTGTTGGCTTTAAGCGGCTTTTTGACTTAAAGTGGCGCATCGCAGGCTATACGAGTATGTACAGGGAAGAAAAATAAAAAATAAACAACAAAACGATTAAAGTTTGTTTATTTAACTTACGAGACAAGGAGCCACGAAATCAAAATTGTTACAAACAAATTCATTGAGCAGTAGTAGTAGCCTTTGAAAAAATATTCAATAGCTGTTAAGGCATATCGAGGTGCAGGCAGGCCATGTACCATACAATTGAGAAAAAATGTTTCGCTTTCTTCTTCTTGAATAGTTTGTTTGGCTTTAGAAGCATTGGTAGTAGTACTTTTAATACCCTTGTGAACCGTAAATGTTTGGCTTACAGTCTGACGATAGTGGTGGGGGACTAGAAAACGTTGTTGCTTGCAGTAAATGCCCAACAATTTGGCGACAATAATGCAACTCAAATGATTTATTATGCAAATCGTTACTTTATAAAAGAATAACTTAAAACGGTTTGTTTAACTCAAGTATTTAGACTATAAGAGTCAACCATAAGTACGAGTTTGAGTTGCATTAAGACGTATATAATATGGCTTTAGGTTAAGATAATGAAATAACAAAAACAATAACAATAACAAAAATAAATACAATATAATGAGCAGAAATAAATTGAAACGTTTTGGAATTTGAAAATATTGAATTATTAGATTTAAGTAGCAATTACTAGTTACCAATTCGAAACATGTAATGTAATCGTGTTTTCCAACAAAACAAAACAAAACAAAACAAAATCCAAAACCCCATAAAACATATCAAGAATTAATTACTTGATATTGATTACATGCATGTACTCACTCCACACACTCGCTCACACTCGCTGCTATACATGTGATGCATGTTTTTCTTGTATTCATTTTTCTATTACCACAGATATTCAAATGAATAAATTTATTTTTCTTTGCATTTTAATTCTAATTTTCTTAGAAATCTTTGTTTGCTTAAGAAATCGTATCAAGATTTATTTCAGATTTGAAATCAGATAGTATTTATGTTGTTTACCATTGCCGCCAATATATGGTTGGCCTGTACACTGAGTGTATGTTGAGTTATGGAAAGTGCTTTGGAATATGAACAGCACTTGCTGCTATTTAAAAATTATTTTCATTATTATTCCCATCACTGTTATAATGACAGGGAGCTTTAAAAAGTAACAGAAAGAAAACGAAAGGTGCCATCAGAAGAATCGATTCTTTTTTGCATCAATTTTTTTAACGGGTGATTTTTTTTGCATTTATTTGTGGCGATTATATCAACTCGACTACGTCTTAACTTCAATATAAATGAACTATGTTGCCTTCCAATGTTTGAATTGCGTTTGGCCTGCAGATCATTAGATGAATGGCTTTATATTGTTACATTTTTACTGGAGATGCCAATCGGGAAATCCCGAATCTCGAAATCCCGGGATTTTCGGGATTTTTAAAAACTTGTCCCGGGATTTTTCGGGATTTTCGGGATTGTGAATTCATATGTATTTTGACCCTGCAAAAGGTCCTGAAAAAAACTGTATATCACTTGACTTCGATATAGCTTCTCGGATGAGGAAAACCCCACTTCCATTGATAAAAAGTTATTTGATGCCATTGAAGAAGGCAAAAGGTCTATAAAAGGAATTTGTTAACAAAATATTTTTATTATTAAGAGAAAATCGCGATTTTTCCTATGATTTTTCGGGATTTTTGGATCACAAATTATCCCGAAATATCCCGGGGTTTCGGGATCAAGATTTACAAAATCCCGAATCCCGGGATTTCTAAAAATCGTTCCCGTTTGGCATCCCTAGTTTTTACCTTTTAAAAACGTTTGAAATATGGGCTTGTAGATTGCAAATAAAATAAAACACAATTTGTGTTTAGTTTTAATAAAAATTATTTATTATTCGCACAATTCTATGTGCCACTGTTCACAACTTGATGTAACCAACAACAATTGCTTTTCTTTGTTATTCCTCTGTTTATATCCTGTACATAAACAATAACAATTACTAGACAATTATTCGACAGATTTTTGTAACGGAGATCTTCAAATCACGATTATTCTCTTCAAACACACCGCGTCTTCACACAAGAGTGACTGAACATTATTAAGTTTCAATTTGACTAAATCTTTGGGGCTTAAATATTGGCTATAAGGATTTCCGCTTAAAGAATTCGGTATTAAAGCACAGTGGCGTGCAGAAGTGAGTGCATGTTCACGATACTGGGTTTCGTCATCCACAGTTTCGTCAACCATACAAGCAAATACAAAAAAATAAAAATAATTTTAATTTTTAATTTTATTCTTAACAAATATTATGAAATGAATTCAATGAGTTTGAATGAAAAAACGAAACTCAATTTTGCATGTTTCAAGAAAATTCAAAAAACTAACACAATTTCAATATTTGGTCCATAGACCCTTATTGGAAATAGCTTGATTTAAGCGGTTTGACATGCTTTCTACCAAATTTTCAATAACATCTTTCGGAATTCGATTTCATTCCGCATTTATACGATCCCAAAGTTTGTCCATGTTTGTTGGGGCTGTTTCGTACTGTCCGAGCCGGCTTTTCACGAATGACCAAAGATTTTCAATCGGATTGAGGTTGGGAGTTTGTGCTGACCATTCCATCAATTGAAAATTTTGCTTCCCACTCTATATCTTTACAATTTTTGCTATGCGTTTCGGGTTACCATCCTGTTGGAAAACAATTTCTTATTCGGGATAAGCACATACTTACATAATTGGCCATTACAACCGTTCAGTCAGGATTTCGACCTAGCTTCTCACACCACTTATGTTGTGTGCGTTTATTTTATACATGAGTGGCGGGACCTACAGTTTAAAGTCGACTCCGAACGACAGATTTTTGAGAAGCTTTTCATGGCAATTTTTACTCTCAGAGTCTTTGCCAGAAATCTGCTGAGAGGAAGTCGCCGAAGAAATATTTTTCGTTTTGATGTCTGACTTGGGATACGAACTCAGGCCTTTCGTCTAATGAGCCAACACACTACCCACTAGACGCGCATGATACCATCTACTAAATATAGACGGCCAACATGCCACCATGTTAAGCCGCCATGTTTAACAGTTTGCTTAACATGTTGTCTTTGAACACGTTCCCCGGGTCTTCGATAGCAGTACTGCTTTCCATCTTACTGAAAGTGATTAAATTTGGACTCATCACACCAGATAACACGTTTTTTTTTTATTTTTTAAACCGGAACTCAGGGAGTGACCCCTACTCATGCAGTGCATTGTGCAGGTTTTTAGGAAAGGTGGAAAGAGAGAGGGAAGATGCGAACGGTAAGGAAAGGAGTTGCTGCTGGTGACTATAAAATGGCCAGTGCTATACCTTCACCATTAGACCGTCTACAGCAATCGTCCCCAAGAAGCCCGCAGTTTCTCACACCACTTATGTTGTGTGTGTTAATTTTATGCAGAAGTGGCGGGACCTACAGTTTAAAGTCGACTCCGAACGACAGATTTTTGAGAAACAAGAAAAGAAAGAGAAGAAATACTTTTTGTATTTTTTTTATTTATGATATCTAGCCGGGGACTCGAACCCTGGCTTTACGTCTAATAAGCCAGCACACAAGCTATAATAACGAAGTAGATAAGGAGATCACATACAACTTTTTTGTTTTTCATTGTCCGGTACTTCGGAACCTTAGTAGAACAAATTTTGATTACATAAAATTTATGGCAGGAGGAATCTAGCTTAAGATAATTTGTATAAAAGCTTAGAATGACTGTGAGGCCTTACAGTGGGGCCTTACATGATTCAAACAAGTTAATATGATGTCGCTAAATCATCCAAACCAAACTTATGCTCTTTTCTCTGTCTTCTACTACTCTTTTCTTCTACATACTGATAGAAATGAAGTCATTAAATATTATAGCCTCAACTCGTCGTTATAAGTATAAGTATTAACTAACAATGTTTGAAAACGAAACTGAATAAAATGTTAATACTTCAGCAGGATACTTCCAATAATTTTATTCTTGTTCAATATAATTAAAAATTAATGAAACGAAATACCATTTAGAATTGAACATTTTTATAGATTTCCTATGAGAATATGATATGGCGGCCTTCCTACAATACCAGCATAATTGTATCGTAATAAAGTTTAAAACCAAAAACAAAGAAAAAAAAAAACAAAGACTTGTTCGTTAACCCAAATGAGCAGCTGGCAATAAGCGCCTTATTCAAATAAGCCGTTAAAAATAATCAATAATTTTACAAAATATACACATACACACACACACACACACGCGTATTTATAGCAAACATAAGTATGTATGTGAAAACATATTAAAACACATAAAAAACGATATCAAATCGAAAATCTAAATGGATTTCAATCGGAATTGGTGTGATACTTAATGAAAATAATATTATTGTACAGGGTGTACTACTAAAAGTAAATATTTTTTTAAAATTTTTGTCATAATTTATACTCGATAGATCACTATGCAGCATACAGACATAGACTTTAAACTATCTTTTGCTACTATTTTGAAATATTATGTACCCTGGTCATAGCTGACCGATAAATGAAGCATTAAGTCGTCAAATATTTGTGAAATTGAAATCGGAAAAAAATGATCAGAAAAAATAAAGAAATAAATTGAAACATTTTTAAAAACAAAATCATCTAAAGTCAATGTTTAGCAACAATCGTATAGCACCATCTATAGCCATGTGTGGTTTCAATATTAGGTAGTCACAAGATCTTGACGTTATGGGCATAAAAATTCAGTGTGATGGTCGCTAGAAATCCCACATTTTTCATCTAATCTACTTAACATCTACACTGACATCTAACCGACCGAGAACGGAATACAACTCTGATGTATGGGTTGGCCCTTAACGTCTATTTTGAGGCTTTTCGCTCGTTAATCACAATAGTGTGTCCAACTCCATTGATTGATTATAGCATCGTTGCGAAAAGAAGTTAAAGCTGACTTTAAAGTTTACTTTAGCTAAATTTAACTTAACTAAACCCAACTTTAACTTTAAAGTCTTTTAAAATTGTATATTAGTAGCGAACTTGTGAACATTTGCAGCATGAGTATTAAATGGTTTAAGTTTAGATTTTGGTCCATACAGTTTTCATATATTCGGTTCACCCTTTAGGATAACAGTTTGCGGAATTATTTTTTATATTAGTTTTCCGGTTAAACTATTTACAATTGAAAACTAATTTAGAATAAAAAGAATTGAATGAGCCGCAGTTAATATGGCATGTTTTGGAGATACCCTACACAAAAGTTCTTTTAAATGTAACTGAAGGAATTACTTTATTTTTAATTTTATTTTCCTTATAGAGTAGCGATTATATTAGTAATTATAGGCTTTGTAGTCTAAGGACCATTATTACAACTTGGCGTTAAAGTTGGGTTTAGTTAAAGGTAACTTTAGCTAAAGGGAACTTTAAAGTCGTCTTTAACTTCTAAATAAATAAATAACGGGCTTTTTTTTGTTTTATTTGCTCACTTTGTTTATATTTGAAGTTGCCGTATTGAAAATAATATTTAATATGGCAAGCTCAAACATAAACTTAACTTTAAAAGTTACCGGTAGGATAATCCTCCCTTTAGCTTAACGCTTACTTATACCATAATGTCCACTTATAATGATGAAAAACAATTTAGTTGCACGTTAAAATCCTCCCTTTAGTTAACGGCAAGTTGCAATAATGGCTCTAAAGAATGTTTTTGAGGTCGTTGAGTACTTGTTCTCTAAAATATTGTAAAGAGGAACACAAACCTAAGATGATTTGTAGCGTACATAGAGTAAAATATAAAAAGGAAATCTAAACGAATGGTCAATATTATTGAGATCTGTAATAGAATCTATACAGAGAGAGAGAGAGAGATACCCTCGTTCACATGTAAGCGTTTGGGTTAAAACGCATACGTTTGTATCACATGATCAGACCGAATGAATATATGGAAACAAGTTGTTAATAAAACTGATAAAAATGACAAGATAAGACATGTTAAGTTTTCATTATACCCCCTACATTAATAATATACGACTATGGCTATTATTGTGAACGTTTTTTAATACAATTGCTATTGAAACAAAAATCATTACATGGAATATTATTGCAAGAGGTGTTTCTGCTTAAACTCCAAAGAAGTAGGCTCAGTGCCGTTATCGGGGTTATTACGGAACGCATGTGAGGTGTATTGGTCTTGGACATCTTGTAAATGATTTCTGCAGAAGCTTTGGAGATGAGGAGGAGGATGTTCTTCAACTACTGTGCATATGCCCGGCACTTGGTCGAAGGAGAAAGAGGCACCGGAGTGCCTACTACATGAAGGATAGGGATGAACTGTCATGCATGGATATTGGCACTCTGAGTCACTTCATCGGATGCTCCGAGTGGTTCCTGGACTAGGGGATAATGTGAGGCCTAAGTGTGTCCGCTCATGATTCCATGGAGGGGATGGCCTATATCTTTGCTAAGATTTCATTTTAAATATTACAGAACCATCTGGCGACCATTATTCAAACATATACACTACAAAAGCATGTGCATACTACACATATGTACACATGATTTTCCAAGTCAAGTCTTTTTCAATATTTTTCTTTAATTTTGTATTTTTTATTATTTTTTTTTTGCATTATTTCGATTTTGTTTATTATAGTTTTGCGTAAAATTGATTATTATGATCTTTAAGATTCAATCATACTACGTACTACGTACATATACTGTGGTTTTAGTTTTCCAATTGCATATGTTTTTAGTTCATGTGTTTAGTTCGATATTCACAATACAATACAAAACAATATGAAAAGGAAACAACTCTTGGCCAGCTGAGAATTCGTTAAAGAAATAAAACTAATGCCTACAGTTGTGGAAATCATTAAATTGAATCCGGGAAATCAATTTTTATTTCGTTATAAATTAGGAATGAAAATAAAAACAAAAAACTAAAAACAAAATAGAAAAAAAAAAACGATTTGTACTCGTAATGAAAGTTAAAATTTATATTTCATATACAGATTTGCACAATGGGGCCAGGGATAAACGGAAATATTATTTTTAATGACAAATTAATTTTTTCTTTTTTTCTTCAACAAAACAATTAAATCACTGTCTTGGTTTTACAATGAAATTTATTTAATTTATTTATACGTTTAGATTCGTTTTTAAACATAAAGCTGAACGTCATGAGAATTTCATTAATTTGGCCGGACTTACTTAATTCAGATTTTTAATTAACATTTGCTTTGTTGTCATTCATGTTAAATAACAAATCAATTACTCTGTCAGTTTAATCCAAAGTTTTGAAAAATTATAATTTAGTAGAGATTTTAAAGACTCATTAAAGCCAACCTAATTTTCTAATCCAAAATGAGTTTAAATTTGTATAGCAATTTGGTATCAAAACTCATGTTGAGTACGGCGTGATACCCAGTTACATGCCTAAGGATGCACTACATTCAACCAAGTTGCCACAAAATAATTTGAAAATCAGAAAAAGTCACTTATGAACCGATATTGATTAAATCGTGTATAGGTCTTAAACTAGACTAGGTGAATAGGCCGGTAATTCGTGACTGCTAACTTCGGAGACTTATTCCGGACATAAAGCCATGGATTGGTTGGAAATTTGGAGAGTTAAATTACTACATTATGGAGATGCTATCGGGTCCCAGATATATCTGCACAGAATGGGCAAGACCGCCTACCCTTACTGTTTTTACGAGGAAGGGGAAGTAATTGATGATCCAGAGCACACTGTTTTCGAATAAGCACGCTGGCAGAGCTATCGCTCTGTACTGACGTCGATGACTGGAACGACCCCTAACATTGTCGGGGTTATGATCGGGAGTAGAGAGAATTGAGCAGAAGAGAGATATTGAGGCTTTAGAATATGTAGGCACGCCGGCATAGATGACACTGGCATACGTGTCACACTAAATTCCATTCAGGAACCAATCAAAAGGAAATAGTGGAGACACTTAGATGTCTCCTCAACTTTCGATAAGCAATCCGGACGCGGTTATGAGCACACAAGGGCCAAACGGCCAACAGAACTCCACTCCGAAGTAGTTCCGGAGTGGTCACAACAGACCACGAAACGAAAGAGGGGAATTTGGGGGTGTAGGCCCCATACATGGAAAATTTGATGTCCCTTTGTTACCCTTTTCGGTGTTAAAAAAACCTCGTAAATCACTAAACATAATGTGTTACCCGGTGATCAGTAATGGGAATTCAAACCGATAAATAGAATCGAATCTTGTACGCATTCATACTTATTTTAATATCATGGAACCTCCTCTACTCATATTCAAAGTTGGTAGTACTCATCATACTCATACTTAACAATACGTGTGATGATGTTGGTTACGACTCTTTATAACTCAACATATACGCGAATCAAAAAATAAGTATGATTCGCATAAGAAAACTAAAGTACTTACTAGAAGGTTGGGTGTTTGCTGCTCTGCCTGATTCGAGTCACTTGAATATCATTTATAAGCATTATAAGAGTATTTTTCTAAAGCTATGAATCTATATGAGAATGGTATGGTAGATCAACGTTGTAAGCATACTCATTGGAACCTGTACTTATAAATCGAGTAGTTGTGTAGTGAGTATGAATGAATCAGGGTACTTTGTTAAATTTCAATATTATTGACTCACTTATATTGTAAAACTTAATGATTGCTTATGAGCAGCGAAAAAACAATACAAACGATTGTGCAACTTTGTTAAACTAAAATAATTACTCAATAAATCGATTAAAATTGTGGTATTAATTCTTAAAATCAATTTATTAAACAATTTCCATATGGTTGCACAATGGGGCTCTTGGGATATAAATTTTTTCTAATACCAATAGGTTGTTAAATTTAAAAGTTATTCTAGTGCCATAGTACGGCACTTATTTGTCTCTTCGTTTTGTCATTTCAGACGGTTGCTTGTAGTCTAAATCATTCATACTTTACTATGATGCTTTGTGATCGTCATATGCGATCACAAACTGAAATAAATATGCAAATTTTCCTTTTAAAGTATTGCAAACATTTTCATCATAACTATACATACGATGGCAGTGTGGGAAGGATAAATATGTATGGGCGCGTGTGTATCTTAAAGCATTGTTCATATAAAATCTGATCATATAAGCGTACTAAACAGTAGAATACTTAATTAACTGCAAATCGATACTCATTTATTAATATTTATGAAGAAAATATGTTTTTTCACTACTTATAAGCACTCATGAAATTTTGAATACGAGTGAGCCAACAATATTGAAATTTAACTATGTACTCTGATTCATTCATACTCACTACAACGTGCATTTATAAGTACACGTTGCAATGTGTATGCGTACAACGTTGACATCAAACTCATACCATTCGAAATATGTTTGATTCATAAGCCTACTCATTCAAATTCATAATTTTAGAAAAATACTCTTATAAATGATTCGAGTCAATAATTGTTGTTGCATTTATAAAATTAGAAAACAGACTTATAAGTAAAAAAGACAGAGCAGCAAGCAGAGCAAACATACAATCTTCTAGTAAGTATTTTAGGGTTCGTATGAGACTCATACTTATTTTGTGATTCGTGAATATGTTGAGTTGAGTTATGGAGAGTCAAAATCAACAACATCATATGTGTTGTTAAGTATGAATATGATGAGTACTTTAAATTTTGAATATGAGTAGAAGGTTTATGATATTAAAATAAGTATGAATGCGTTTAAGTATTAAAAGTTATGAGTATGATTCGATTCTACTCTGATCTTTGATCAGGATTACAACCTTGCTGATGTTGTGTGTATTAATTTCTTACATGAATTGCAGGATCTATAGTTTAAAGTCGATACCGA
This sequence comes from Sarcophaga peregrina, assembly GCA_014635995.1. NCBI lineage: Eukaryota > Metazoa > Arthropoda > Insecta > Diptera > Sarcophagidae > Sarcophaga > Sarcophaga peregrina. The sequence continues at coordinate 97,730,006 of CM025792.1, read as the reverse complement.
AGGACAATATTTTGAGAAAGTTTTCACGGCAATTTTATTTTTACTCGCAGAGTTTTTCCAAGAAATCTGCTGAGTTAACGAAAAAAAAATTTTTTTCACAATTTCGTTTTGAAGGCTGCCTTGGCTTTGCATCTAGGCCTTGCACACTATCTACTAGACTACAGCGAGCTCCATAAATACTCATATTTTTTTCAAATTGTTTAAAAAATTGTATTGCCATGGGAACAAGTATCTACGTTCGACACACTGTGCATATTCCATAATCCGATGGTATCAGTTACTCTATATAATTCCACTTGATGGCAATATTTATACTTCAATCACAACCCTCGTTCATATAGAATTGAAAATTGTATGCGATTATCTTTGTTTTTTTTTTTCATTTGATTTTTATAGTTTTATTTATGTGTGTGTGTGTGTTTATGTATTTCAGAGCGGATAATAGTGATGACGATGTAGTGTAGTCGTAGTGTAGTATTGCTGCAACAATGTAAGAATAATTGCTCATAAATTTTAAAATAATGTTATGGGTTTGCGTTTAAAATTATTACATTTGCGAATTCCTTTGATGTCAAAAGTAATATTTTTGCACTAAAAAGTGAAGAAAAAAGGCGTTTATTTTGCAATTTATATTCAATTTTCAGAAAAACGTACGTAAAGCTTAGAAAACTCTTTAAAAAAAAATAGAAGCTAAAAAGAGGAGTACACTTCTCTACACATCTACTATACGATCGTGAGTGAGGTCTTTCAAGTCAATCTATTATTTAAACTGAATACCAGATACTCGATTTGATATTCAGGAAAAGTGTTCATAGTTAAAAGCTTTGAAATGTCTTCAGACATGTCAAATCATTTATTTTTTGATAGGCATTTGCAAAAAAATAATTTTCTTTTTATGGTTTAAAGATTAGAGATTTGAAATTTGTATGTCACTACCATAAAATCCTTTTCAATTTTATTTTCTTTAAATCAATAGAATGAAGCAAAATAAATGAAATTTATTGCCTTACTTCTGACATAAACTACAGACATTAAGGAAAAATGAAAATATTTCGGTTCATTTGAGTCTCATAAATAATCACAAAAGTTAATTACACTTTTTTGATGCAATAAATTTCATTTATTACCATAAATTAGCTTTCGCACAAATATTTAATGTTTTGCGATAATTAAATAACGAAGTAAAGGCGACTTCATAACACCCTAATAAGAAATTTCGTTTTGCTCCCATATGGAGGCACCATGTTCATCTTTTTATATTTTCATACAAAGCATAAGTTGTGGATTAATAACATTGGCCATATGGACACCGAGTGAAGTTGGCTGTGAACGGCATGTTACCCGCTAACCTAACCTAACCTACAAACTTCTTTTATAAGCAAGCAACTTAAGTAAGCTTATAATTGACAATAGAAGCGTGGACCTTGTCATTAGTAGATGGGCAAGATGGCACAGAAAATCTGACTAAGGCTGGATAAGAGGCCCATGGCGGGTTTCTGCTTAAACTCTGAAGAAGCAAGCTCAGCGGCGTTATCGGGGTTATTATGGGGCATTGTATTATAGGAAACGCATGCTAAGCGTATTAGTCTTTAATACCTTGCAAATGATTTCTGCAGAAGCTGTTGAGATAAGGAGGAGGACTGTTTTCCCCTACTGTATACATGACCAGCACTTGGTCGAAGAAAAAAGAGGCATCTGAATGCCTACTACATGGAGGATTTGAATGAACTGTTATGCATGGCAGTCTGAGCCACTTTATCGAAAGCTCCAAGTGGTTCCTGGAGAGAATGTGAAACTGTGGTATCAAAATGGGCCCTATGTATGGGCTAAATGTGTCCGCTCATGACTCCATCAAGGGATCTAAGCTTCTACCTACCTAAGCTACTTAAGTAAAATTTCTCTGGGATATACACTTTTTATCTGACGTTTAAAGGTTACATTTATATGGAAGCAATTTGTAGTTTGATTCTTATTAAACTTTTTTCCTATTGAAGACCAAAACCTATTGTCTAAAAACCATATAGCCCATTAAAACATCGAACACGCTCCTATAACTATAAACTAACATTGTATGTTCTTTTGAAAATATGTACCGTAGTATAGTAGGTAGTGTCTTGGCTTATTAGATGAGAGCCTCCTGTCAATCCCTGTCCTTCATTGACTTCCTCTTAGCAGCCGGAGGGAAAAACTTGCAATGGAAAGTATATCAAATCTGTCAATCTGACGTTCGGAGGCGACATTAAACAGTGCTCATGAATAAAATTAAAAACACGATATGGATGGTATGAGAAGCTAGGTTGTAGTCCTAACTAAGTGGTTTCAACGGCCAATTAAGTAAGTGTAAAGCATCTCGTACTAAGAACCATCCGCATTTCTGTTTTGCAATCGTTTTGAAAAAATCAATGCCGTCTATGTTAGATCATCTCTCACGGAAGGCATTTTATCAAGGGCTCTTAATGGCCGCCCGATAGGTAGATCTACAATGAAGTCCTTAATTAGCCATGTCGGAAAATATATACTTTGGTTTGGAGAGTGTCTTCAAACAGATGTCCGGAATACACCAAGGATCCCTGTACTCTTAATTTAAATACTCTGCTAAAAGTCATTGAGAAAAGATGCAACATCTTTTTCGTTTGTGTAGACGACGTTTGAATTACAGACTGTGATCTCCAGTCTCATTGATGAATTCCACTGTGTTCATAAGTGGCGATCAAGGTAATATACGTGCTCTGAGTATAACACTGTCTTAAGTGTAGTTAACTATTGATAACTGGCTATCATCGAATATGTAAACGAAAGCATGAAACACAAAGAATTTCGGTGACGTCAAAAGTATTTCTTGGTCCGGTTTTATGACAAAAATATTGGGAGAATCCAAAGCTATCATTAGATGGTTAAAGAGTGTGTTCACCAATTCGAAAAGATAGGTTAGGTTGCAGTCTTTACTAAAGGCTTGTATTGTATTTACTCATTTATAGCTTACTTAATGAAATAAAAAATTCAGCCGAATTGCTTATTTCATTAGCAATGAGTATTCAAAAAGATAAATAGAATCGAATCATACTCATAATTTCTAATACTTATTTTAATATCATAGAAACTCTCTCTACTCATATTCAAAGTTTTGAAGTACTCATCATATTCACACTGAACAACACGTATGAAGTTGTTGATTTCAACTCTCCATAACTCAATATCGAAGCACGAAATAAGTCTGAAACGCCTACGAACACTAAAATAGTCACAAGAAGGTTGTGTGTTTGCTCTGCTTGCTGCTCTGTCTTGTTTGCTTAGGTGTCTTTTTTATTTTGTTATGAATTGAGTAGGCTTATGAATCAAACATATTTCGGATGGTATGAGTTTGATGTCAATGTTGTACGCATACGTATTGCAACCTGTACTTATAAATCAACGTTATAGTGAGTATGAATCGGAGCACAGAGTAGTTAAATTTCAATATTGTTGATTCACTTTTATTCAAAATTTCATGAACGATTCATTGCTGATCTCTGGTGTACACCATTTCGAAAAGAAAGTTTAGGTTGTTGTCCTTACTTACAACTCAGTTAATACAAAAAACTTTCTGTCGAACTGTGACGGATACATTATAAATCCTTGGAACCAGAATTTATTTTCAATTTCTTAAAGGCTTTCCATGACTGCTGTTAACAATTTTGATTTCCCTATGCGATTGGTGGGTGTCTCAGCTCTAATGTAGGGTAATTTGGAATTACAAAGATCGTATCGCATATATGAATCTCCACCCCAGTTGGCCGGTATAACTTGTTGTTGTGATATCATAAATTTTATTGAGTGCGAACAGTAGAGTGCGATGATTCGATTCGATGTACATGTCCGTAAATGATGTGTTAGTAGTGCAATTATAATGAATTATTGCATTTCGCTTACGACTTATGTATATAGTCTCAGTGCTTTTGTTGTTTTTCTGTTTTTACCATATTTTTAATTTTTATAAATATTTGTCTACCCATAATTGTCTTGTACTTTTATAAGTTTTACTCACTTCCATAGTGTATTTTACTTTTTTTCGTTTGTCTTTTTTTTTTGGTTGTCATATTGAAATTGAAATTTATGCGTTTGTTTTTCTTCTCTTTGCGAGTTTCTCTGTGTGTTTTCTTTTTTTCTTCTTGTATTTAAATTGGTTTTTAGCTTTGTTTAGTTGCTTCTATCGTCTTCTTTTTTGCTTTTTTACTGTGTCCAATGCATTTCAAGCTGTCATAGATGTCGTTTGTCGACATAAAATACATTTTATTGCCGTTTAAATATGATAAATTTACAGTGACAAAAATTTCCAATCGTACATTTTGTCATAATTATCTCCCAGCACCAGTACCAGTACCATCATCATCATCATTTTCAACTTCATCTCTGCGATCATCTACATCGTTAACGCATCTACAGAGAATATTTGTAAGTGAGGAATGCGTAGATCTTTTCAAATTGTTTTTACAAGAGCTTCAAAAATTACATGGCATGGCAATTTTGGTTTTTTACGGTGTTTTTTTTATTTTGCCGCACTATAAGTTGTTGCAGATATTGCACATCACTACTGCGGGTTGTTATCGCATTACATTAACCTTCAACATCTGAAACACTGCACTGCAGCGATATTGTATTGGCGATAATTTTCGTAACTCAAAATCTTTTTCAGGCAAATGACAGCTAGAAATTAACAATGTTTTCTTTATCTTTAATTAAAATTAGTGTTGAAATTTATGTACCTGTTCTGTTGCGTATGTAACTATATATGTTACCTGAAACTTAACATAAAAAAGTTGTAGGAAATAAAGTAAAAATTGGTCTATACTTAACCCTATCAAATCACGGCTGCAAATCGATTTGACGTTTCTGATTGACAAGTTCATGTTTGAAAATCCATTCCAAAAATGTTACTAAGGAAGGTAACAGCTCATCTTCCTTCATTAGTCCCTATTTTGCTGTGATCTTCTATCTTAATAATGTCGCAGCATGGATTCTACAACATCATGCACCTTAATCAGTAGATTTAAGTAGACTAAATCTGTTGTATCACCGTTTTGTTTTCTCAGGGGCACATCCAGACTCAATACCCATTTACTGTACACAATTCAACGTAGAGAAAGTTCCAAATATTTTCTAACCTGACAGAGAGACCCTGTTTGATTTAATTCAGTACAAATTATTGAAACAACTATCACTATCCGAAAGAATTTCCATTAGGTACAGATCTCATTTATATCTCTTTCAATTTGTACCGATTGAAAAAGTCTAGTGTGGCTTAGTTAGTGCAGTACAGTTGGTCAAAATGTGTCCCGTAGATTTATGCGCTTTAAAATGGACTCGTTACCGTGTTTCTTCCAGGCACCTAACCTATTGTCAACATATCTCTATTGGTAGTGCCTCGATTGAAAGCCTATTACACTACTAACGTTGGTTTTCAGAAATTTTTTGATACCTTCTTCATAAGCGAAATGGCAGCGATCGTATACTTATTGTGCGACCATGAGAGAGCTCCCTCTTTATTCTACACTCTTTCCCTTCATCAGTCTCTTGATAAATTTACTACCAGTGAACTCAAAGTGATACGGCATACAGCAAATCACAACATTGTTCGCCGCACAAGTTATTGAAGATGTTGGATCAATTGCGATTGTGCTGAAAATTAAACCTGTGCTCTCAGTTCGATTTGCCAATTTGAAAAATTAAGTATGTATGTCCCTATAATAGTCTTTTGAAGGTTTTCACCAGTTCAAACTGTCTAAATCTGAAAGAATTAATTTTACCATTGGTACACAGATCCCAGGGCCCAGAGATTCCCGTCCATAAACCTGTATCAGTCATCGATCCATTCATAACGATCATCGAACATCGTTTTACACCTTCGGTTGTAGCACTCATTTATGATTTTTGTAGCTGGTAATCGATTACACTAGAAAGTAGTCTAGTAGGCAGTGTGTTGGCTTATTAGACGAGAGCCCTCGATTCAAACTACAGGTTGTTATCATTTGTAAACCGCTCGTTTGACAGCTGACAGATTTATTCCAGTGACAGTTCATTTTATTATTTACAAGCTTACAAAAGCATTTTGTTCTATTGCATTCAGAAAAAACGTTATTCGTGATGGAATTCAAGCGTGATAGTGTGATTGCTTTATATTTGGCTGGAAAACCACAGGTGGCTAGGCCTCCAGCATTTAAATGTGAATTAATCTTTTGTGTCTCGTATCATTGCTCGTTACCGTGATACTGGCAGTGTTGCATCGCGTCCAAAAAGTGGACGAAAAAAAAACGGTAACAACACAGAAATGATTCGAAAAGTGAAGGCCAGATTTGATTGAAATCCCAGCCGCAGTGGTAGAAAAATTGCTCCTGAGCTGAACATATCGCGAGAACGGATGCAACACATATAGAAAAATGAGCTTGGACTAAAGCCATTAAAATTCCAAAAAGTGCAAGAGCTCACCGATGGACAAAAAAAAGTTAGACTAGAGTCAAGCCAAAGAGTTACTACGCTTGCACGAAAGTGGTTAGTTACCGAATTTGGTTTTCTCTGATGAGAAGTTATTCCAAATTGAGCAGTTTGTGAACAAACAAAATGATCGAGCTTATTTGCCAAAGAGGTCAGCTGAAAATTTCCACCAGCGATTGGCCACCAGAACTCGAGCGCTGCCGAGGGTAATAGTGTGGGCCGCCATAACGGCTGATGGGCGCTCCCCGCTTGTATTCATCGACCGTGGGGTCAAAATAAATGGCGAATATTATCGGAAAAATGTCTTAAAGACAGTATTGAAGCCCTGGGCAGACAAACATTTCGGCCGCAGACTATGGACATTCCAACAGGACTCAGCACTACCACACTCAGCACGCGTCAACCAAGAATGGCTTAAAAAGAAGATTCTTCGCTTCATTTCTAGCGCACACTGGCCATCAAAATCTCCGGATCTCAATCTGTTGGAGTTTTGCTCCTGGAGCATTTTGGAGAGTAAGGTTCTCACTAAAAAATACTAAAGTAGTCGATCATCTCAAGACAAAGCTTCGCCATAATGGGCCAAAATACCGCAGAGCCACTTTCGTGCAGCCTGTTATGGCTTTGTTGGCCGTTTGAAGGCCATAATTCGTACCAAAGATGGCCAATTCGAAAAAATCTAAGCTGATTGTAAAGTTTGATGTTATTTCCAATTTTTTTTTGCTTTTGAACAATAAAATTAAAAAACAAAATTTAAAAATATAGCGCTTTACTTTGTTGCACCACTTATGTGCAGAATTAACTCGTAATCGTAGACTGAAGTAATGACCAAATTACAACCCTTCAGTCAGGATTACGACCTAGCTTCTCACACCACTTATGTTGTGTGCGTTAATTTTTTATACATGAGTGGCGGGACCTACAGTTTTAAAGTCGACTCCGAACGACAGATTTTTGAGAAGCTTTTTATGGCAATTTTTACTCTCAGAGTCTTTGCCAGAAATCTGCTGAGAGAGGAAGTCGCCGCAGAAATATTTTTTCGTTTTGATGTCTGACCTGGGATTCGAACCCGGGCCTTTTGTCTAATAAGCCAACACACTACCCACTAGACCACGGCGACTACCAATTATGTATGCAAATAAGTATGACTATTATAGCTATCCAACAATCGACCTTGCAACTTCGATCAGTTGAGTTATCATAAATCCTTTTTAAAATGTTTAAGACTTGTTGCCGTATAATAAATTAAGAATCAATACGAAATGGTATTTAGCACCTGAATATTTTTGTTGGTTGGTTATTTATTATCTAAAATGGAATAGTTTTGAGAAAATATTTTTTAACCTTTCGAATTTATCAAAAAGAAAAAAAAAAAGAATTCATAAATCCTTTCCAAACCAATTCAACTGCTTATCAACGACAATTAAAGTAAATTATTGTTAACATTTTGCGAATTCAATTCAATTCAATTCAGTTGAACTCAACTCAATTCAACTTCAACTCCATACAATTTAATGCAACTCAACTCAGCTCAACTCGACTGAATTGATTCAAAACGAATCGAACCCCAAAATGTGGTTAAAAACATGAAAACAAAAACAAACAAAATGCCAATGGTAGGAAGGCAAGAACGGACAAAAACGAACAAAAAATTATCCCATATAAGCGTTTAATAATAATGCTCGCATACAATATGTAACACGGCTTAATTAATTTGCATTCCGCAAATATTTGGTGTTAAAAGTTAGAAAAAAAATATTTTTACACACAGAAAATTATAAGAAAATTTGCAAAATAAAAACAAAAGCCGGACAAAGGAAAAAAAAACCCACACACCAGGCTTTAGAACTATTGCTGGCAACAAAAACAGCAACAACATTAACAAAATTAATGTGATTTTTTTTTAAGACAGATGTAGAAACAAAAAATAGAAAAAAATGGAAAAAAATTTTTTAAATAAAATATTGAAAAATAAATTTTTAAACATTTTACAGCTGCAAGGTTGTTTGTTCGCTTTATAACGACGTTTGTTGGTTGGCTTTTGTGTTTTTTTTTCCTTCTTAATTTTATCGTTTTTCTTCTGTATGTTGATGCCTGATTTTCAAAATCAAAGTATCCGGCAGTTGGACACCGTTAAAAAGATCACTTGAGAGAGAAACAAAAAAAAAAATAAAATTTTTAAAACAAAAAAAATCTGAAAAATATGTTCCCAATTTTGAACGCGTTTAACAAATGGAGACATAAAATTTAGACAGCTTTTGTGTTGTTTTTCTTTTTGTTTTTGTTGTTGTTGTTGATCGTGTGTGGAAAATTCTTGCCGGTAATTGAACCGGATTTTTCCCCCCAAATGTGTGTATTTTGTTTGGAATTTATGTCTACGATCAAAATTAATTATGCCAATAGAAATCGTTATTTGTTATAAATAGATAAACAATTCGTATAGTTTTTTTCTTTCTTGCCTTTTTTTCCCATTCCGTCATGTGCAAGCTTTGGGGCAAATGCTAGTAGCTTGTGGAAGATATGTTATTGCTACGTGTATTATGCTTTATGAAGTCGCCGTGGTCTAGTGTCTAGTTTGTCTGTCCAGGGCTTCAATACTGCCTTTAAGACATTTTTCCGATAATATTCGCCATTTATTTTGACCCCACGGTGGATGAATACAAGCGGGAAGCGGCCCACAGCATTACCATCGGCGGCGCTCGAGTTCTGGTGGCTAATCGCTGGTGGAAATTTTCAGCTGACCTCTTTGGCAAATAAGCCAAACTGCTCAATTTGGAATGGCTTCTCATCGGAGAAAACCAAATTCGATAACTAACCACTTTGGGGCAAGCGAAGTAACTTCTTGGCATGACTCTAGTCTAACTTTTTTTGTTCATCGGGGAGCTCCTGCACTTTTTGGAACTTCAATGGCTTTGGTCCAAGCTCATTTTTCAATATGTGTTGCATTCGTTCTCGCGATATGTCCAGCTCACGAGCAATTTTTCTACCACTGCGGCGTGGATTTCGATCAAATCTGGCCTTCACTTTTCGGTGTTGTTACCGTTTTTTTTTTCGTCCACTTTTTGGACACGAAGGAACACTGCCAGCATCACGGTAACGAGCAATGGTACGAGAAACAAAAGATTTATTCACATTTAAATGCAGGAGGACTCTAACGATAGCCATCTGTGGTTTTCCAGCCAAATATAAAGAAATCACACTATCACGCTTGAATTGTGGGTAGTGTGTTGGCTTATTAGACAAAAGGCCCGGGTTCGAATCCCAGGTCAGACATCAAAACGAAAAATATTTCTTCGGCGAGTTCCTCTCAGCAGATTTCTGGCATAGATTCTGAGAGTAAAAATTGCCATGATAAGCTTCTCAAAGATCTGTCGTTCGGAGTCGACTTTAAACTGTAGGTCCCGCCACTCATGTATAAAATTAACCCACACAAAATAAGTGGTGTGAGAAGCTAGGTCGTAATCCTGACTGAAGGGTTGTAATGGCCAATTATGTATGTTATGTATGTATTATGCTTTAAACGGTTAACTTAGTATTGGGGAATTATTAACAGAGCAGTAAAAGAAATAAATCTGATTTTTATTTGTATTTGTTGGACCCTTTTCTTTGATTTTTTTTTGATAAGACCTTCAGTAACCTTCTTATGCAGAGCTGTAACTGCAAATCTCCTGTTAGAAACAAATTGAAATCTGTTTGGAATAGTTGAGAATTTAGGCCCACATTCCTAATTTTTAGTATGGGTGTTATAGAGCAGAGGTCAGCAGCGAAGCGTTTTTTCGCTACTCATGGAATTTTGTATATAAGTGAGCCAAAAATATTGAAATTTAAGTACTCCATACACTGATTCATTCATACTCATAACAACTTTGATTTATAAGTACAGGTAGCAACCAGTATGCGTACAACCTTAACATCAAACTCATACCTATACTACTCATTTAGATTCATAACTTTCGAAAAATACTTATAATACTTACAAAATGATGCGAGAGCAAGCAGAGTAAACGCACAACCTTCTAGTGAGTATTTTACAGTTTGTACGCAAAGCGTACTTATTTTGTGCTGCGTGTATATGTTGAGTTAAGGAGAATCGAAATCAACGGCAACATCATACGTGTTGTTAAATATGAGTTTGAGTTTAAGTATGATGAGTACTTTAAACTTTGAATATGATTAGAGGAGGTTCCATAATATAAAAATAAGTATGAATGCGTATAAGTATCAAAAATTATGAGTATGATTCGATTCTACTCATCTTTTTGAATACTCATTGCAGATCTCTGGTCTTGAGCTTGCTAACGTTAATGGACCATATCAATTTCCTTGGGATTGGCATGAGGTATTCAATTGATTGGCGCAGTAATTGTGCTTATTAGATATGAGGTTCAAACCCCAGACCAGAAATATTTTTTAGGCAACTTCCGCTCAGCTGACGCACTTGATAGAGCATGGTGCACTCATTTTGGAATTCTTTTCAATCGGTTTTCCAGCGTGCTGTCCTTGCACTGACCACCTTCCTCCATAGTTTGGTGGAACTAGGTCAGTATAGCACCTATGGCGTCACAGCGGGCCGCTATGCATGTTCAAGTGCACTTTTGATATCAAAGCTAACATTCCGACCTATCTCTCTACCTACATTAATTTCAGCAAATTTGTCCGAACTTTGCGAGTAAATTAATTTTGCCATGAAAAGTTGCTCAAAAATCTGTCGTCCGCACGTGACTTTAAATTGTAGGTAACGGTCCCGTCACTCATGTATAAAAGTTAGTACACACAATATAAGTGCTGTAAGAAGCTAGGTTATAAACCTGACTAAAGGGTTGTAGAAACTAATAAAGTAAGTAAGTTAGAAAGTTATATCTCAGGTCTTCTCAGAGGTATTTCCAGAGAATGGGTTTAATGGTGTATTACGATTGAGGAACATGGTGGGCAATGCATGCTTGATTTAACTCAATGGGAATGCTGGAAGAAAAAACGGAAAAACTTTATTCATTTAACGAGCTTGGAACTAATCTAACTGTGGGTGTGTGTCCAAGCTTATATTAGTTAACTTATCTTGCATGACATGCATATTGTTGCATATACGCAACATATCGTACATACAATGAGCGCCAAAAGTGAGTAAACACCACTGAAATAATTAATTTTTTAAGGATAGCGATAAAAGTAAAGGATTTAATAGAAAATTTTAAATTATAGTAGGTGTTGACTCACTAACGGCGCTCAGTGTAGTTCGGCTGTATTGACTACACAACGTTTGGTTTCCTTCTTCGTAAAACGCTTGCTCGTTTTATAGAAAATTTCCTTCTGTTGATGGTGGTAACGATTTGCTGGAATCGATTTTTTTTAGGATCTAAAACCCCATTGTGTACCCAGCTGGTATATAGTTCTCTGGCAAATGGAATAGATTTGGCCCCTAAATCTCTACAGAGATTGTATCTTAACTCTCTTAGCTAATTGTTGTTATTGTTTTTGTATTAAGGTTATCCTCTACAAACACTTTTTTGTTCTTTTAATGCCTGCTTTTTTGTTGTTTTTTTTTTTGGTTTCCTAAACTTTATACTTTTACTCTAAATGTTGTACGTTGCAACTGTTGCCAAATACTTAAGCAACGACTATGATAACAACAACAATAATAATAACAGCACTAACAACAACAATATTTGTTGACAACAATTTTTATGGTTTATTTGGACTGCGCTTGTTTTTGTTGTCTTGTTAAAACAGTTGTTGAAGACATAGTTTCCAGTTGCAGTTGCATTAAAGCTCATATGCTCGTATAAACTTCAATGTTGTGTACCTTTTAACTTCCATATGCCTGGCTCTGCCTGCCTGCCAGCCAGCCAGCCAGCCAACCAGCCTGCTAACTTGACTGCAATAAAACAAAACAAAACTTTTGTAATCATGAGTCTTATTTTACGAGTACATACCGTACGTCCAGAGTGTTCATATACTCGTACAATCATATTTTCGTTGGATGCAATTCAATTTACCGTGTATGTATGTATGTATGTGTCTGTGTGTGTTTCTTTTTTAACTACTTGTTGCTGATATTACTGCAATTGCTGCTGAGATTTTTGCACCTGGCTTTTCAAAGACCTTAAGACTTTGGCATCGTAGACGACAACGTTAACTATGATTTCATATGCGACATGGCACGTCAGGTCATTTGGTTATTTAGTTTACATCATCATGGTACAATAACGACATCATAAACATTTTTATGGGAACACAGTACGCTACAGTTAGCGAAAATACCACACTTAATATGTGCAAATTTAAGGAAATTGCTTACGTAGTCCTATAGGCAATAAAACCATGCATGTATTCTGTACGTAAAAAGACAGCTTCTCAGTTTCTTTCGAAATAAAAAATATAGGAACTTAAAGTATTGGCTAGTAATGGTAATCAGGGTAGGTACAAGTAGGTATCCCCTCGATTGATACATGAGCAGACACACTTAAGCCTCATACAGGGCTCATTATGATGCCATACCGCTAGCAGCTTCCGATGAAGCGACTCAGACTGCCTTGCATAGCAGTTCATCTAGATCCTCCATGTAGTAGGCATCCAGATGCCTCTTTTTCCCCCAACCAAGTGCCGGGCACGTGAACAGTAGGTGAAGAACAGTCTCATCTTCCTTCTTGTCTCCACAGCTTCTGTAGAAACCATTTACAAGGTGTCCAAGACCAATACGCCTCACATGGGTTCTTATAATATAATGTAATCCTAATAACCGCGACGACAGTGCTGATCCTACTTTTTTGGAGTTTAAGCAGAGCCGCCGCCCGACTCTTATACAGCCTTAGCCAGATTTTCTGCGCGAAGTTGGCCGTGATCGAAGCTTTCCACCTACTGCACGATTACATTTTCAGTTATAAGCTTACAGGTAACCAAAGAGATCCCTAATGTAATGAATTCATCAGAGAGTTCGATGGTTGAGCCCCTTCTGACTGGTTCGTCTGCTCTGCAGTTACCAGGAATGTTTTTATGTTCTGGCATTTATGTGATACAAACATCATATCTATTCGCCACCTCTTTAAGACATCTGCGACAGTCGTATACCGTTCTGGAGTTCATCCCATTAGAATCCAATGCCCTGATAACTACTTGGCTATCGATAAGTATGATGATTTTCTGCCTGATATGATAAAGCCCTTTGAACCGATACAGATTTCTGTGAAAATATTTAATAATCCCTGTCAGAAAGGATTATACAGAGGCCACCGAGATCATGCAATTGAACATTTCGCATGCGCTGCAGCCAAAGAAATCGTGACGGATATTTTATTTAAATTTAACGATAGAAAGCTCTTCAAAATTTTCGAATTTTTATACGCATTAAGTATATCAAACGGAGATTATTCGAAATTCCAAAGACACATAATTGATCGTTACAACCCTTCAGTCAGGATTATTAATCCTAGTTTCTCTCACTACTTATGTAGTGTGCGTTAATTTTATGCATGAGTGGCGGGACCTACAGTTTAAAGACGACGCCGAACGACAGATTTTTGAGAAACTTTTCATGGCAATTTTATTTACTCTCAGAGGTTTTGCCAGAAATCTGCTGAGAAGAAATCACCGAAAAAATACTTTTTGTATTTTATTTTGACCCTAACCCGGGTTTAACGTCTAATAAGGCAGCACACTACCTACTAGATCACTACCTACTACTTCAAAAGACTAATCAGAATTTTGGTATCTTATCGAGTCGAACTGAGATACATACAAACGTATATAATTGATCGTTACCACCGTTTAGTCAGGCTTACGATCCAGTTTCTCACACCACTTATGTTGTGTACGTTAATAATTTTTATACATGACAGGCGGGACTTACAGTTTTCATGGCATATTTAGGCTCAGAGTTTTTGGCCAGAAATCTGCTGTTGAGTGGAAGTCGTTTTGATGTCCGATCTGGTGTTTGAACCTAGACCTTACGTTTAATGAGACAACACACTACATAGCTTCTCACACCATTTATGTGGTGTATTTTAATTTTAGACATGAGTGACGGGATCTACAGTTTAATGTCGACTCCGAACGACAGATTTTTGAGAAACTTTTCAAGGCAATTTTTCATTTACTCTCAGAGTTTTTGCCAGAAATCTGCTGAAAGGAAATCGCCGAAGAAATATTTTATGTCTTTTGTTTTGATGTCTGGCCTGGGGCTTTACGTCTAATAAGCCAACACACTACTTACTAGACTACGGCGACTTCACGACGACTATATTACGATCCAATTATGATACTAATAACACCGCACTCAGATATTCTTTTTAAGTCCTACATTTTTATATGTGTTAAGTCTCTCAAGTGATGATTCTTACAAATTTTGATGATTAATCAGAGTTGAATTGGTATCAGTATTCGTAGGTAAATCTGTTGAATTTATGTCTCTTTTTTGGCATCGAGCAATCTTCTAAAGTTTGCCAGGATAATAGGATTGTAAGTGACATTATAGAGATCAGATATTTAGTATGATAAGATATGAAAGCCTATGGCTGCAATGCAATGGTATCTCTACACGATGATTATTGTAATAATGCCTGGGAATCCTAGATCTTTTTATCGCATCCCATCAACTCTACCCACGTATTTAACAACGAAAGTCTTCTAATAATATTGGGAATATTTTGGGAAAATCTCAATCTGTAACTCTGTGAAACCATAATCACTTAATTTATGTTGCATTACTAAGTGTTTATAGGGCTTAAGGAAGTCGTTTAGTCCGTCTTGTCTTCAATTCTTATGGAAAAAAAAAACTAGGAAACATTTGTTATGTTTATCGCAAACATTATTTGTTTATTTGAAATATTTACACTTGTGGTGCTCAATTATAGCAGCCGGTTGTGATTTTTTTTTCTGCTTTCGATTTCCAATAAGCATTTGTTATTGAGCCAGCGTTTGAATTCGATTTTTTTTGGAGGGGTTATAAATAAAGTCATTCCAAATATTGTACTCAGGAAAATTATTGTATTTACTTGTATGGTATTTGATGTTTGTTACTCCAAGTGTTTTTTTTTACCAAATTAATGCCAATAATTGCAAGACAATCAATATTTGTTCAAATATTTTGAAATATTTAAATTTACTATTAACTCGTTGCCATTGTCTAGTAGATAGTGTGTTGGCTTATTAGATGTAAAGCTGCGGTTCAAACCCTAGGTCAGACAATAATAAAGAGAGAGAGAGAGAGTAAATAATAAAATTGCCATGAAAAGTTTCAGAAAAGTTCGTCATTCGTAGTCGTCATTAAACTGTAGGTTACACCCGTCATGTATAAAATTAACACACACAATATAAGTGATATGAGAAGCTAGGTTGTAATCCTGACTGAAGGATTTACGTTTAATAACACACTATCTACTAGACTATGCCGCTTCCATACGACAAAAATATAAAGACCTTAATTGAATGATTGTTCTTGTAGGGTGCAATGAGCAACCATAATACATTCAAACCGAGAAGTTTTTTTCGACGGCCGATATATTTTCTGCGGCCGAAATGTTTGTCTGTCCAGGGCTTCAATTTTTCCGATAATATTCGCCATTTATTTTGACCCCACGATTGATGAATACGGGCGGGGATCGGCCATCAGCCAATACGGCGACCCACAGCATTACCATCGGCGGCGCTTGAATTCTGGTGGCCTATCGCAGGTGTAAATTTTCATCTGACCTCTTCGGCAAGTAAACCCGATCATTTTGTTTGTTCAAATAAGCCAAACTACTCAATTTGAAATGGCTTCTCATCAGAGAAAACTAAATTCGGCAACTAACCACTTTCGGGCAAGCGAAGTAACTTCTTGGCATGACTCTAGTCTAACTTTTTTTGTCCATCGATGAGCTCTTGCACTTTTTGGAACTTCAATGGCTTTAGTCCAAGCGAATTTTTCAATATGTGTTGCATTCGTTCTCGCGATATGTTCAGCTCACAAGCAATTTTTCTACCACTGCCGTGGGGATTTCGATTAAATCTGGCCTTCACTTTTCGAATCATTTCTGGTGTTGTTACCGTTTTTTTTTTCGTCCACTTTTTGGACGCGATGCAACACTGCCAATATCAGGGTAACGAGTAATGGTATGAGAAACAAAAGATTTATTCACATTTAAATGATGGAGGGCTAGCCACCTGTGGTTTTCCAGATAAATATAAAGCAATGACACTATCACGCTTGAATTCCATCACGAATAACTTTTTTTCTAAATGAATTAGATCAAAATGCTTTTGTAAGCTTGTAAACAATAAAATGAACTGTCACTGGAATAAATCTGTCAGCTGTCAGGCGAGCGGTTTACAAATGATAACAACCTGCAGTTGGTTGCAATACATATCGGCCGCCCTATATACATACATACATACATAATTGGCCATTACAACCCTTCAGTCAGGATTACGATCTAGCTTCTCACACCACTTATGTTGTGTGCGTTAATTTTATACATGAGTGGCGGGACCTACAGTTTTAAAGTCGACTCCGAACGACAGATTTTTGGGAAGCTTTTCATGGCAATTTTTACTCTCAGAGTCTTTGCCAGAAATCTGCTGAGAGGAAGTCACCGAAGAAATATTTTTTCGTTTTGATGTCTGCCCTGGGATACGAACCCGGGCCTTTTGTCTAATAAGTCAACACACTACCCACTAGACCACGGCGACTTATATATTATATTTTTTAAAGGTACAGTTTCTTTTGGCGCTCGCTGTATGTCCAATCATGCAGTAAGGAGTCTGATTGCATTGAATTGATGACTTTAAAGTTTTGATTAAAAGGTATTGCATCGTGAAAGAAGAGTAGGATTGATATCCTCTTGATAGTGAAAATAATCAAAAGGACGATCAGAGTTAAATTTCTAAACCATTCACGTTCTATTTTTTTGTTCTTGGGAAAGGCGGAACAGTTAAATGAAAGCTTTCACAAGGCTACTAGTTGTCCTCAGAGCTTTTGCCAGAAGGCTGTTAGCAGAAGGATGATGACGGACATATTTTTGAGAAGTAGGAAAGAAAGACAGGCAAAAATAGTGGCTGTAATAGATTATCTATCGCCGTGGTCTAGTAGGTAGTGTGTTGGCTTATTAGACGTAAAAGCCAGGGTCCGAGTCCCAGGCCAGACATCAAAACAAAATACAAAAAGTATTTTTGCGGCGATTTCCTCTTAGCAGATTTCTGCCAAAAACTCTGAGAGTAAAAAAATAGCCATGAAAAGTTTCTCATAAAATCTGTCGTTCGGAGTCGACTTTAAACTGTACATAGGTCCCGGTACTCTTGTATAAAATTAACACACACAACATAAGTGGTGTGAGAAACTAGGTCAATAATCCTGACTGATGGGTTCTAATGACCAATTATGTATGTATCTGGACTTCATTTAAAATATTGTGTCACTAACAAAGACGACAATAGAAAGACAAAAATTTGTAGAGATTAGTTGCATCAACAACAAAAGCCAACTAAAATGAAATGTTGTCACTTACATTTGCAATTGTTGCAAATTGTTGCAACAACACATTAATAGGGTATAATACAGACCAAAGAAACAAAAACAAAAAAAAAAAAATTAAAGAAAAAATCTGAACAAAATTACAAATGACACCGACAAACAGGCAAACAGACAACAGACAATCAACAATAGTCGACGAATATTAAATAATTTTTCAAATACTATTTCAAAAGCTTTCAATTCATTGGATAAATGAAACAAAAAACCAACAACAACAACAACAAATGAATGAATGAATGAATGGACAGATAGATGGTTGGTTGGACAGTTAAACTATGGTGTTACATATTAATGGCTATGCATTAGAGTGTTATTGTCTAATAGTCCATTTAGATGTACATACGTATTCTGGTTAATATGCTCATTTATATAAACTTACATGTACTATACCATATATGTACATACATACATACATACAGTAAGCATCAAAAGAAAGTGTACATTAATAAAATGCCGTTATTTTGATTTAAAATTGTTTCATTGAAAGTTTTTAAAATTGAAACAAAAAAGTGGTAAAAGTTGAGTTTGAATGATTATTACAATCTTATCCTTGGTGTACACTTTTTTTTGATGCTTACTGTATATTTACATGTATTATATGAATTATTATTTGTACATTTGTCTGTCCAAATTGTCGGTAATCAATCAAATTGTACGTGTGTGTGTATGTATGTATGTATGTATATAAACGATATCTCTTGTATCTTTGTATTGTTCAATTTCATTTGAAATGTTATTCACATACACACATGACATACTCATACCATTATTATTATTGAAGTTTTTGATACAAAAAAACAAATGACAAAAAAGACAACAACAACAACAAATAACAAAAAGCAACATTTAACAAACAACATCAATCTGAACATCTTTCAATTGTATTCATCACATAAAGTGTTTACAATTAAAATTGTTTGTTTATAGGCGATCTGATTAGACTACAGCATACCCTAAATTAGTAGCTTTAAGAGGTCTTACCACAACCATACATACATACATAATTGGTCATTACAACCCTTAAGTTGATTTCTCACACCACTTATGAATATTGTGTGCATTAATTTTTATACATGAGTGTTGGGACGTACAGATCTACGAACAGCACATTTTTTGGGAAACTTTTAATGGCAACTTTTTTTTAATCTCAGAATTTTTGCCAGAAATCGCCGAAGAAATATTTTTTCGTATTTTGTTCTGGTTTTGGCATAGGTTTGAACCGAGGCGTCATGTCTAATAAGCCACGGTGACCATTCAACCGTAGTTGACTTTAATATCAATTCTGGAGAAGTCTGTTCACTTGTTTTCGATTATAGCATATTGGGAGCCAAGATGATCTCTTTAGTGGTCTAATATTTACGTGGTCCATGGTTTTGAACAACATGTAGCTGAGCTAAGTCATCTTCATTAGCTAACCATCTCATAAAGATTTCTACTTAGCACATAAACATATATATAATGAGTATTTACGACTCTTCAGTAGGGATTACGACCTATCTTCTCACACAACTACATGAGTAGCGGGACTTACAGTTTAAATTGGACTCTGAACGACAGATTTTTGATCAACCTTTCATGGCACATTTATTTCTCTCAAAGTTTTTGCCAAAAATCTGCTGAGAAGAAGTCATTGCCGAAATATTCAAATTTTGTTTTGTTGGAGATGTCTGACCTGGGGTTTGAACCAGAGATCGGCAATGAGTATTCAAAAAGCTGAATGGAATCGAATTATACTCACAATTTCTGATCCTTATACGCATTCATACTTCTTTTCATATCATGGAACCTCTTCTATTCATATTTAAAGTTTGAAGAACTCATCAAATTTATACTTAACAACACGTATGACGTCCGTTGATTTCGACTCTACATAACTCAGCATAAACACGAAGCACAAAATAAGTCTGAGCCCCGTACGAGCACTAAAATACTCACTACAATTTAATCGTATGATATGTATCAGAGATCAACAATGAGTATTCAAATAGATGATTTGCTTCTACTCATCCATTTGATTATTTAAAGTTTTAAAATGCTAAAGAAGGAAACAATAGGTCGTGAAAGCCCTGTATGAAAAGTTAATCTTGAAAACATCGCAATCAGAGGTCAGCAATGATTATGTATTCCAAATGATGAGCAGAATCGAATCATACTCATAATTTCTGTTACTTATACGCTTTCATCATACTCAAAACTTGAAGTACTCATCATACTCATACTTAACAACACGTATGATGTTGCTGATTTCGACTCTACATAACCCAACATATACACGAAGCACAAAATAAGTATGAGCCCCGTACGTGCACTAAAATACTCACTAATGGTGGTGTGTTTGCTCTGCTTGCTGCTCTGTCTCTTTTGCTTATGTGTCTCTTTTCTTTTTTTGTAAGTACAACAATAACTAAAACTGTAAATTTTATTGAATGATTCGAGTCACTCGTAAGTATTTTTCTAAATTTAAGAATTTAAATGAGTAGGCTTATGAATTAAACCTATTTCGAATTGTATGAGTTTGATGTCAACGTTGTTCGCATACTCATTGTAACCTGTACTTATAAATCAACGTTCTAGGGAGTACCACTGAATCAGAGCATAAGGTTAAATTTCAATATTGCTGACTCACTTATGTTCAAAATTTCATCAATGCTTATGAGTAGTAAAAAAGCGATTCATTGGTGATCGCTGATTACGATCTAGCTTCTCACATATAAGTGACAGGACCAACAGTTTAAAGACGACTCCGAACGATTGCGAAAGTTTTCATAGCAATTTCATTTCACTCTAAGGGTTTCGCCTGTAATCTGCTGATAAGGATAGTGTGTTGGGCCGTAAAGGCCGAGTTCAAATCTCAGGTCAGACATCTAAACGATAATATGAAAATATTTCTTAGGCGACTTCCTCTGCAGCAGGTTTCTGGTAAAAACTCTGAGAGGAAATAAAATTGGCATGAAAAAAATTGGCTCAAAAGGCTTCATGTTTAGTAAACTAACACGATACCTACTAGACTAAGGCGACCGAACAAGAGATTTCAGTCCAAACAGTCTACGATATTATTTATGTCGCAGACATTATTATAAATTTTATTATCCTATGCTAGTGTAGGGGATATAAAGATTGCATTTAAAAATCCATTTGGCTTCAGGAATACAAAAATTCATATTCACTGATCTTTTCATAAATAAGTTTCTGTCGCTTTATGGTAGACAAACAATTATCATTTGACAAAATCGATTTTATTTATTTTCATACGTTTTTGTTATAGTAATTGTTGTTGTTGTTTTTTTTGTTGTGTTTTTGTAAAATTTTTACATTAAAAATGTATTACGCATTCATATTGTCATGTCATGTCTATTTATTACACAGAAGTGAAGTGAATTGAAGTGATAGTTTTAATGTGAAGCACTTGAAGTCTTTTGAAAAAGAAAAAAGAGTTGTTGAGAGTGTAAAGCACTTGGAAATTATGATGACATTTCTTGGTTTACATCAAATAGATTGAAGACATCTCGGGATGGTGTGTTAAAATTTCAAGTGTTTTAAAGTGTTATATTGAGGCTTAACGAGAACGAGTTATGATTCCAATTACAAGAGTTGTAAAAAGCTTCTTGAAAGATTTTTACTACAATAGCAAGCTGGGGAAATATAAGGACTGTCGAATAATAAGATATTTATACGCAGGAAAGCAATTGGAAGTATAAATCGCCTTAGTTTAGTAGGTAGAGTGTTGGCTTATTAGAGGAAAGGCCATGGTTCAAACCCCAGATTAGACATCAACACGAAAATGTGAAGAAAAAAATTTTAATTAACATACAAAGCGTAAGTAGTGTGAGAAGCTAGATCGTTATCCTGACAGAAGGGTTGTAAGGACAAATTATGTATGTATAGTTTGAGCTTCCTAGAGTCTTGTGTATTAGTTTTCTTTGGGTTTCATTTTTACGTGGTAGACTTCAAGGTCTAGGTACAATCCAATGCGCTGCACGCATTAGTTAACATTTACTGAGTGCTAGTATGCCATTCAGGAGGAGCCACTAGAAGGCTGCTTGTCAACTTGAATACAGCAAAACAAAGATCGTCCTAGAGGTAGCCACATTGACCACAATCAGAAACTTTACCTTGTTTAAATGCATCCCATCCCTGGCAGTAACGATATCAGATAACTGCCGATAACTATACTTTCGATATAGTCAAGGAATTTATTTATCCAGGCTCCAACATTATCACCAAAAATGATGTCAATCTGGAGATTAAGTACAGGATCACTCTTGCCAACAGTAGGCAATTGAGTAGCAGAGACCTCGCTCGTACAACAAAACTAATCCTCTACCTGACACTCATCTTCCCTATGCTTCTTAATGGCACAGAGGCGTGGTCACTATTAAGCACTGATGCAGCAGCCTTTAGAGTTTTCGAGAGAAAAGTTCTACGTAAGATTGCCGGTCCTGTGCGAATTGGCGATGATTTCCGCATCTGATTCAACAGTAAGCTGTATGAGCTCCTCAACGACATGGATGCTTTGCAGCGTATTAACATCCAGCGGCTGCTGTGGCTCGGCCAAGTCGTTCGAATGTTGGGGGATGTTCCGGTGAGACGGGTATTTAATGCAAGGATCTGAAGAAGTCTGAAGTCGCCGTGGTCTAGTAAGTAGTGTGCTGGCTTATTAGACATAAAGCCAGGCTTCGAGTCCCAGGCCAGACATCAAAATAAAATATAAAAAGTATTTTATCGGCGATTTCCTCTGAGAGTAAATAAAATTACAAGGAAAAGTTTCTCAAAAATCTGTCGTTCGGAGTCGACTTTAAACTGTAGGTCCCGCCACTTATGTATAAAATTAACACACACAACATAAGTAGTGTGAGAAACTACGTCAACAATCCAGACTGAAGGGTTGTAATGATCAATTATGTATGTATGTATGTACCTGAAGAAGTCGGAGAAAAGGTCGACCTTGTTTGCGTTGGAAGGACCAAGGAAACACCTTGGTGTGACTAACTGGCGTAGGCTCGCAAGGAGCAGAGGTTCCTGGAAGGATGTGTTACGGCAGACCGAAATGCGTTAATCGGGTTGTTAATGGCCAATTAAGAAAAAGCAGTAGGTTTGATCTTCCAGTGCCTGCTATTTTATGTATGTATGTCCCGTTGCCTATTACAAACGCTGGCCTTAGTGCCGTGGAATAAGGACATTCCCTGTAATTGCATAGCGAATGAACTGGCTAGAAAGAGCACAACCATCGAATTCTCTGATGAATTCTCTACATTAAGTACATCTTTGGATGCCTGCTAGCTTATAATTACAAGCTAATAATTGACAATACAATCGTGGACGTTGTCAATAGTAAAAGGCTGGATAAGAGGCGAGCGCCATCTCTGCTTAAACTCCAAAGAAGTAGGCAGAAGTCGCCGTAGTCTGTTAGGTAGTAAGTTGGTTTATTAGACGTAAAGCTAGGGTTGGAGCCCCAGGCCAGACATCAAAACAAAATACAAAAAGTATTTCTTCAGCGACTTCCTTTTTAGGAGATTTCTGGCAAAAACTCTGAGAGTAAAATAAATTTCCCATGAATAGTTTGTCAAAATCTATCGTTCGGAGTAGACTTTAAATTGTAGGTCCCGTCACTCATGTATAAAATTAACACACACAACATAAGTGGTATGAGAAACTAAGTCAATAATCCTGACTGAAGGATTGTAATGACCAATTATGTATGTATGTATGAAGCTATCAGGGTTATTACGGGTCATTCGAAGTGTTATAGGAACGCATGCAAGACATATTGGTCTTGGACATCTTGCAAATAATTTTTGCAGAAGCTGTGGAGGATGAAAAGGAGGATGAGAATGTTCTTCATTTACTGTGCACATGCCCGGCACTTGGTCGGAGG
The DNA here is from genome assembly GCA_014635995.1 of Sarcophaga peregrina. NCBI lineage: Eukaryota > Metazoa > Arthropoda > Insecta > Diptera > Sarcophagidae > Sarcophaga > Sarcophaga peregrina. The sequence continues at coordinate 97,706,163 of CM025792.1, read as the reverse complement.
AAAAAGAGGCACCTGTTTGCCTACTACATAGAGGATCTGGATGAACTGTCTTGCAAGGATATTGACAGTATGAGTTGGTTCATCGGAAGCATCGTGTGGTTCATGGACTAGGGGATAATGTGAAACTGTGATATCACAATGGGTCCTATGTGTGGGTTAAGTGTATTCGCTTATGACTCCATTGAGGGGAGAGGCTCTTCTACCTAGCCATAATAATGCTGCCTAGTTAAATTTTTTTTGTTGTCATTCTCCATTAGTAAAAGTAATTTTCTTTTTACACAAAATTTTTCAGATCCCAGGTATAATAGCTTAATGCAGTCAGGAATGTTTCATGTCAACAAATTGTATGTGTTGTATGGATTGTATGTGTATTTGTTAAACTAAAAATGTCATGTTAAAAATTGCTCTATTGAATGAATTCCAAACATAAATTATCTCCTTTCTCAACTCAACACAACAGCAGCAACAACAACAACAACAACTGAATATGTATGTATGAATGTATCGTGCATTAACCAAAAAATCATTTTAAGATGTCACAAATTAGCCTGCAGTCTATAGCATACCTCATCAATCATTGTAGTGTGTATGTAAGTAAGTAAGTGTGTTGACAAAAACATTAAAAAAAAATACAAAAGAGAACGTCTTGTTTTTCCTTAAGTGGTAAATAAAGTAATTATGCTAAATGTTGTTGTTGTTGTTATAGTTGTTGATCATTTGCTTTTACAAAATTTTATAGATAATTTAGTAGAGAAGTCACTTGTTACTCTTTTGACGGACTGACTGCCTATCTTCACATATTCCATACATACATACAGACATACATGTGTACATACATTAGATGTCGGTCCATCAATACGTCGATCTATCGCCATTCATTCATTCATTTATTCATTGCTTCATTCATCAATACATTCTTCATTCATTCATTCAGTTTAAGAAAAACAAAACAAAATTATTGCTTTCGCTCTATGTATTATGTATGTTGCATGAGTAGAAGAAATAACAAAATTGTGTAGAGTGTATGTATGTATGTATGTATGTATGTATGTATGGATATCTGTTGATAAATTACATCTCAAAAAACAAGTGTCACTTGAGATTCCATACACGCATTTCTGGCTATAATTCATTAAAATCCACTTACCATAGGCCAACCGAACAACCAAACGACCGAACGACCGTACAACCGTATGTAACTCGTATTAACCAATTTTCTAGAAAATATACTAAAATGCTACATAAAACAGAAACAACAACAACAACAAAAACAAAAAATAAAAACAAATTTCTAACTTAAATGATAACAAGTTAGAAAGTCATAAGCGGTCAAGCCCAAAATGTTATATACCCTACAGCAGCATACAAAAATTTATTGCGAAGAGTTTACTGAAGCCCATTGTATTTTGGTAAGCATGTAACAAAGTTTTGTAAGGACAAGCGTTCATCGAAAATCCCTTTTTCTTTGACAGAAATATGCAGAATTTTTATTTATTCGATCGTTTGCTCTAAAAAGTTTTAAGAGTAAAATAAAATTTCTCTGAAAAGTTTCTCAAAAACCTGTAGTTTAGAATCGATTTATAACAATTTTAGTCCCACCGGTGGGTCTTGAAGACTGGGAACATGTACTGATTACATACATACATACATAATTAGTCACACAATCCTTCAGTCAGGATTATTGATCTAGTTTCTCACACCACTTCTTATGTTGTGTGTGTTAATTTTATAAGCGAGTGGCGGGACCTACAGTTTAAAGTTAACTCCGAAAGACAGATTGTTTTGGAAACTTTTCATGGCAATTTTTTATTTACTCTCAAAGTTTTTACCAGGAATCCTCTCAGCAGATTTAATGTCGACTCCGAACGACAGATTTTTGAGAAACTTTTCAAGGCAATTTTTCATTTACTTTCAGAGTTTTTGCCAGAAATCTGCTGAAAGGAAATCGTCGAAGAAATACTTTTTGTATTTTGTTTTGGTGACTGACCTGGGGCTCGAATCCTGGCTTTATGCCTAATAAGCCAACACACTACCTTCTAGACTACGGCGACTTATCTACCCTCATTACTTTCAGAAAATTTCTGCCACAAACTGTTTACATGCTCAAATTATAATGTCATAAGGGATTTAGATAGTATGGGTATTACTTGTACCACCGATAAGCAATGAGTATTCAAGTAGAAGAGTAGAATCGAATCATACTCGTAATTTCTTATGCTTACTTATGAAGCGATATTGATTAAATCGTTTACAGATATTAAACTAGGCTAGGTGAATAGGCCGGTAATTCGTGACTACTAATCTTGGAGATCACTAAACATATTGTGTTATCCGGTGATCAGTAATGAGTATTCAAAATGCTAAATGGAATCGATTTATACTCATAATTTGTAATACTTATACGCATTCATTTATTTATTATTTATTTTAAGAATTACAATACAATTACAAATTATATTATAATCATGTACGAGCTGAGTACTTCGACCATATGCCCGGTGTAGTGTCACAGACCAGAGCCTCTGGTTGGCTCTGGCACACTACTCACTACCAGGGCGCCCTTATACGCATTCATATTTATTTTAATATCATGGAACCTTCTCTACTTATATATTCAAAGTTTGAAGTACTCATCATACTTATTCATACTTAACGACATGTATGATGTTATTGATTTCAACTCTCCATAACTCAACACATAGCCACGAAGCACAAAATAAGTATGAAACGCCTACGAACAATAAAATACTTACTAGAAGGTTGTAAGATTGCTTTGCTTAACTGCCCTGTCTTTTTGTGTATGTGGCTGTTTTCTTTTGTTGTAAATGCCTAACAACTGGTATGAGTTTGATGTCAACGTTGTACGCCTACTCATTGCATACGCATACCTCATTGCATACGCATACTCATTGCGTACGCATACTCATTGCATACGCATACTCATTGCATACGCATACTCATTATAATTACAGTATAATCAACGTTGTAAGAGTATGAATGAATTAGAGTACATAGTTTTATTTCAATATTATTGACTTCACTTGTATCAAAATTTCATGAGTGTTAAAAAGTAATGAAAAAACTATTCATTGCAATCTCTAACCTGTACTCAAGGGGGTAAGGCATTTTAATAGGGCCTTAGAAGACATTCGGTCAATTAGGAGGTTACAAATTTTAGCCAATGAAGTTTTTAAACGGAAAAGAACAGGACGATAGTATAGATTTTCCCTTTCACTTCAATCGTTAGTGGCTTCTGTTTTTGCCGTTTCTTGTAGCCTTTGTTTAGTGTTGTTTTCACCGTTCTATGGTTATAGTTGTCCTCCGTAGTTGCTTGCTTTTTCTAAGGGTCACCAGCCCGGAAATGTTTAGGGTCTGGTAGCATACAGGCTTAATACTGGTACCATGGGTACCGGCAGCCCCAGAGACTTATATCTGTCTAACAATGTGACGGCCCTCTTGTGGAGGCAACATGGTGGGTGTGTTTTTATACCCAAATCGCTGGAAGAAAACAAGCTCGGTGTGGCATTACATGTTTCCACAAAAGTGTTCTTGACAGAAATCTGTCGTTCAAAATGGACCACTCATGGGTAAAATAAACACACCCAACAAGAATGATATGAAAATCTAGATTTCAGTCCTAACTAAAGGGTTGTAATGACCAATTATGTATGGGTGTATGTGTGAAGAGGGTCTTCAAACTGAAAACTGAGGCTATACGGCCAATCGAATATTATAGAATGGAGGATGAGGATAGAAAAGCCGCCCATTAGCTCATTAGAGAATTTATTCATTGCATCGAGGATTATACAAGAATGCCAGGTGTCTCTGAAGGAGGCATTTAGTAGTCACCATCGTATGGCTTCCTTGAATCGCAGACATACATACATAGTTGGCCATTACAACCCTTCAGTCAGGATTACGACCTAGCTTCTCACACCACTTATGTTGTGTGCGTTAATTTTACACATGAGTGGCGGGACCTACAGTTTAAAGTGGACTCCGAACGACAGATTTTTGAGAAGCTTTTCATGGCAATTTTTACTCTCAGAGTCTTTGCCAGAAATCTGCTAAGAGGAAGTCGTCGAAGAAATATTTTTCGTTTTGATGTCTGACCTGGGATACGAACCCGGGCCTTTTGTCTACCCACTAGACAACGGCGACTACATAGATAGATGCTAAAATCCCTAAAAAAGTTCAAAAGCCGGTACAGTAACGAGTTCAAACAACTTCAAACAAAGAAACAATCTCGCGCTGATTCCATGGATTCGCAAAGTGCAGATGCCAAAATACTTTCCATTAGTTTTACTACATCGCGTATCGATAGATCAAAGCCATCTGTATTAGGATGCAATTAAGTCGTATTTACCCCGTTATATCCTATAATTCCACATGCTAACTTGCAAGTTGCAACATAAAAACATCATGTTCGTTCGTTTGTTCGTTCGGTCGTTCTTTAAATAACAAGTGTCAAAGTGGCAGCTGCATTTTAAACATTTTAGTCCAGATTAAAACGCTAAAGTTGCAAGTATGGTTTGTTGTTGTTGTTGTTGCTGTTGTTGTATATGACAGAGAGTAGTTATTTCTGTTTTTGTTATTATTTTGTTATGCCTGCACTCGTATCTGTAATAGTGTAACCGTAAATGTCATCGCGATGCTACACGATCGCGCCTTCAGTTATTGAATAAATACATAAAAATTACATTATTTTTGTTGTTATTGTTGTTGTTGGCAAAAATAACATCCAAAAAAAAAACTATGCATTAAATGCCGACCGAATTATAGTGAAAGAAGACAAACAATTTTCAAATAAAAGGAAGTTATTGTTGTTGTTATACAAAAGATTCTATTTTTTTTTGTCTTTTCTTATATAAGAAATCTTTGGTGCTCTAAAACGTTTTAGATTTTTTATGTCTAAAAATCGTTTAAATTGCTGTTGAAGTTGTCGAGATTATGAATTTGAAACATTCAAAGATGCATGTGGCGTTTTGTAAATATTTTCTAGAGTCATAGTTTGGTATCTAAAGGTTGAAATAAAAACAAAAGAACAATTTCAAAAGACAATTGTTAACAATAAAATGACTTTTGTCATGAAATTTAAAAGTTAATACGTTGTAGTGTTGGTTGAAATATAATTTAAGGTATAACGACAGCCCAGTAGGTAGAGCGTTGGCTTATTAGACGTGAGGCCCCAAGTCAAACATCTCTAACAAAACGAAATATGAACAAATATGTCATCGGTGACTTTCTCTCACTACATTGCTTTGAAAAGTTATTTAAAAATCTGTCGTTCGGAGTCGAATTTGAACTATAGGTGCCGCCACCCATGTATTAAATTAACCCACACAACATAAGTGGTGTGAAAAGCTGGATCGTAATCAGAACTTTAGGATTGTTATGGCCAATTATGTGTGTATGTATTCCGACAGAAGCTAAGCTTTCCACATTAGCTCAGCTTTCCACATTAGCTCAGCTTTCTATCCTGAACAAAATACAAAGTCTAGCTCCTTTTGGTATAATGTAAGCTGTAAAATTTATTTTATTTGAAGTCGCGGCCACAATATTATCAAATCAAAATGAAGATCAACTTGGCAAACTAGAGGTTATCCATCTAAGGGTCTATAAGTCCGCAACTTTTTTATTGGTTTTTAACTGCAAACAGAATACTCCACTCGTCAATAGGAATATTTTAAGTCACTTTTGTTAAAATTTGAATGCACTATGTATGTCTGACAACCGTCCTTGATAATCATGTTTAATAGTGGTGTTCTACAACTGTGTTTGACAACAGTGTTTGAAGTCAGTGTTTGACAAACATGTTTGACAAACGTGTTTGATAAACGTGTTTGATAAACGTGTTTGACAAACATGTTTGATAACAGTGTTTAATAAACGTTTAATAAACGTGTTTGACAAACGTGTTTAATAAACGTGTTTGACAAACGTGTTTAATAAACGTGTTTGACAAACGTGTTTAATAAACGTGTTTGACAAACGTGTTTGACAAACGTGTTTAATAAACGTGTTTGACAAACGTGTTTAATAAACGTGTTTGACAAACGTGTTTAATAAACGTGTTTGACAAACGTGCTTAGTAACCATGATCGGCAACCATGTTTGACAGCCATATCTTACTTAATTGATCAGTACAACCTCTTACTTAAGATTACAACCTAGTTTCTCACACCATTCATGTCGTGTGTATTAATTTTATCCATGTTTTTTAAGATACTTTTCATGGTACAGTTGAACTTCTATAATTTGAACTATTATTATTTGGATTTTCTATAAGTTGAAGCACGGAAACAGCTCCTTGAAGGGAAATTCTATTAGGTTTTACTTCTTTAACTTGAAGTTTCTATAAGTTGAAGTTTTTTTCTGGATAATGGTGATTCAATTTATAGAAGTTCGACTGTAATTTTGTTTCCTCTTAGAGTTTTAGCCAGTAGACTGCTGAGAAGAAGTTTGTTGAAAGAATTTTTTCATATTTCTATTTATATTTAAAACACAAGTTCTCTCACACTGTCCAATAGACTACGACGCTTTCTTTAAGTAATTTCCGTTAAAATTTTAATAAACTCTGCCGTTTAGATTTAGTTGACAGTCAAATGTGTGATTTGAAATTTTCAGAATCCATTTATTAACTATTAATGAGTGCCCTCTGTGGGACTACTAATTCCTAATCTCTTTAATATTGACTTGTGGCCTCATCACTTATCTTAGAAGACTAATAGGTTCCTTGTTAGATGTAGATTGTAAGAACTGGACGAGGTTTTTTAAAGAAATTTTTTTGAGACATGAAATGACTACCAAAAGTATCCTCCTCATTGTAATCAGAGATCAGCAATGAATTGGTTTTTTCGCTACTCATAAGTACTCATGAAATTTTGAATATAAGTGATTCAAAAATATTGAAATTTAACTATTCTGTGCTCGGATTCATTCATACTCAATACAACGTCGATTTATAAGTACATGTTTCAATGATTATGCATATAACATTGACTCATACTCAGTTAGATTTATAACTTTAGAAAAATACTCACAATACCTGAAGTCGCTGTGGTCTAGTGGGTAGTGTGTTGGCTTATTAGACGAAAGGCCCGGGTTCGAATCCCAGGTCAGACATCAAAACGAAAAATATTTCTTCGGCGACTTCCTCTCAGCAGATTTCTGGCAAAGACTCTGAGAGTAAAAATTCCCATGAACAACTTCTCAAAAATCTGTCGTTCGGAGTCGACTTTAAACTAACGCACACAACCTTCGGCACAAAGAGAACACAATAAAAATTAATGTGGGTATTTGTGAGAGGCATGTGTGTAGCCCAGAGGAAATTTGTTAGGAATATTTTCAAGTTTAACCTAATAATGTGTTTATTAGTGGAAAATGTACAGTGCCAAACTCCTAAAGACTGCTTATTTAACTTGGCAAATATTTTTCCAATATCGGGATCATTTCTCATTGTTATTTGTGAATCTCATTAGAAAATGGTGGATCCTTCTGTAATTTTTCTTCGGGTGTATAATTGATATACAAAAAAATTACAAAAAGAAGCGAAGAGAACCTCCTTCACTGAAAGCTGATAAGCAAGTGAATGCATTTTTACGCTTTTTTTAACGAGTAACGTTGATGTTCATGTTCAATGTGTGTAAATAGCCGAATATGATCTTCCTTAGAGGGACTTTGGTCAAAACTTACTGCCTTAGGACTGCTAACAGAGCAACAATACAATTTTCCAGTATGTCTTTTAGTCTTCGTATGCGATTCATACTTATTTTGTGTTTTGTTTGTATATGTTGAGTTATGGAGAGTCGAAATCTACAGCAACATCATATGTGTTGTTAAGTATGAATATGCATGATGAGTATTTCAAACTTTGAATATGAGTAGAGGAGGTTGCATGATATGAAAAGAAGTATGAATGCGTATGCGTATTAGAAATTATGAATGTGATTCGAGTCTACTCATGTTTTTGAATACTCATTGTTGATTTCACATGGTTATGTATTTTACATTCATTGTTAATTTTTAAAGAGCTTTATAGTGCTTTGAAAAGTTACTCATCAGAAGTGAACGAATACAGTGGATGGTATGTATTCAAGTTTTAATTTTAATACAGGCAGTACCCGACTTACGACCGTTCGACTTACGATTTACGACTATTCGTATTTACGACCATTTTTTTCCAATTTTTTTTCATAGAAAATACTAAAGAACACAAATATGTAGTAGCGGGGAATCATACAAGAATGCCAGGGGTCTCTGAAGGAGACATTTTGTAGTCACCAACGTATGGCTTCCTTGAATCAAAGACATAGATAGGTGGTAAAATCCGTAAAAAAGTGCAAAAGCCGATACAACAACGAGTTCGAACAACACCAAACAAAGAAACAATCTCGCGCTGACTCCATGGATTCGCAAAGTGCAGATGCAAAAATATTTTCCATTATTTAATACAGGTAGTACCCGACTTACGACCGTTCGATTTACGACTATTCGCATTCACGACCATTTTTTTCGAATTTTTTTCATAGAAAATACTTAAAGAAGACAAATATGTAGTATTGGGAATCCCTAAAATGTATTATTATTTTAAATGAAGTCTGAATTATTTGAATTTTGGATAGTTTAATTTTTCCTGACCCTCAACGTTAGTGACATAGTATGTAATTTTTTTCTTACATTATTTTTTATATGATATTCGACTTACGACTTAATCGACTTACTACCAGTGACCAGGAACTTATGACGGCCGTAAGTCGGGGAGTACCTGTACTGTTTTTGAGCTGCAGAGCACCAAATCTATTCGTATTGGCTTGCCTTGGATTATTTTGTTTTACACAGAGATTATGACATTTAATTTGAAAACTCCATTAACTATTATAAATGATTGTTATGATTATGATTTTAATCATAATTATTTGATCGTGATTATAAAACGAAACTAATGATGTATACATACAAAAAAAAAACAAAAAATTAATTATAATTTATGAAGGACTTTCTAAAAACACAAGAAAACATTTAGAATTTGTTTGTTGGTGCTGAAGAAGAACGTTAAGATGAGTTTTGTTTGAAAGGTGAATCACAGTACAAGTGAATGAGCAAGTGAGCGTATATTGTTTTGATTGCATGTCGAATCTAAATGCAGCTGTCAATTACATTTTTGACATTTACCATAAACAAAGTTTTGTGTCATAAAAACACAATACATATTAAATAAAATAAAGAGAAATAAATTTGAAAATAATTACATTAATCATTTCAAAATCTTAGCAAAGCCAGCCAATCCGCACTATTAAGTGCAAGTGCAAGTGTAAGAGTAATTGTATTAATAGGTGTATATACGTTTGTGTAATCAATTTTTGTAAAGTTTAGATACATATTTATTAACACTGTAGTCACTCTGTTCAAATGGTTTTTATCTTTTCATCACCACACATTCAATTTTGTTGTGTTTCGATGCCGGGTATTTAAAGAATAAATTTGTGTTATTGACAACCCATTGACATTTGCTATGAAGTATCATATCAAATAGACAATGCAGCCAACAACACAACACATACCATACATAACCAAACAAATGCTGCAGCCAAACAGGCAAAATGGTAGTGGCAGTGAAGTGGTTGGTAGCAATTGTTTTGTAAAATCGTACAATCAATAACACTATCACTTTCAAGTCTATGGCATGGTACTATTGGCTCTGGTTTCAATATATATTGCCATTAGATAAACACAACACATACCCATATACCACATACATACATACATACGTATGTGATATGCATATATACACACTTTTAGCCAACACTATCCAAAGGAATTAAAAATCCAAACACAATTCAACTTCATCTATGGCTGCAGTAAGCAGCAAGCAACAACAAGCAATAGCTTCCACACACTTTTAATTCAACTTTGACGTTTCTAACTGCATTGTTGATAGATCAACTGTCATATAGCATCGGCCATAACCATAAAATAAACTCACTTTACCGTTCACACTTCGATCAAATCGAATTGTATCGTGTATCGTATCGTATTGTTGCATCTTTACTGTATGGCCCCGGTACCATACATTGTATTGTATCGCACAAATAAAATTCCTTCAAAATCGGTGGCGGCATTTTGTACAAAATTAACATGGCGTCGATTGGTGTTAATTTATGCATTTGAAGTTGCGTTTTTTTCTTTTTTGGGAGTCCAACAACAACGCAACAGGCAAATCAAATTTTATTGTTACTGATCACAGATCGAAATGTATTGTTGTTCAGAACAGGGAAAGAATAATTAGAAGCGATTGTTCATGTAATCGATTAATCGATTTAATTTAAAGGTTGGAAATTTGTCATTATAAATGGCATTTACTTACTTAATTGGCCATTATGATCCTTCAGTCAGGATTACGACATATGTAGCTGCTCACCCTACTTATGTTGTCTGCGTTAATTTTATACATAAGTGGTGGGACCTATAGTTTAAAGTCGACTCCGAACGACAGGTCTTTGAGAAGTTTTTCATGGCAATTTCATTTTACTCTCAGAGTTCTTGCCAGAAATCTGTTGAGAGGAAGTCCCCGCAGAAATACTTTTTCTTATATTTTTCGTTTCGATGTCTGACCTGGGGTTTAAACTCTGGCCTTCAGAGTAAAAAGTCAACACACTACCTACTAGATTACGGCGATTTCAATTGGCCATTAACAATCCGATTAATGGACTTCGGCCTGCCGTAATACCTCCTTCCAGACGCCTCTGGTTCTAGTGCGCCATTTCCTCCTCGGTTTGGTCTATCCAACATAGGCAAGGTCGTCCTCTCCTCCGATTTCCGCAGTTTCCTGCATCAAATACCGGTCTCACCAGAACATCTTCGCCAATTGGAACAACATGGCCGAACTAGTGCAGCCGCTGGATGTTAATACGCTGCGCAACGTCTATGTCGTTGTGGAGCTCATACAGCTCAGTGTTGGATTGGAAGCACTACAGTCCGCGGGACGAGGGTGATTTAGTGGGTGAGGGCCCCACACATGGAGGACGTGACGACTTCCTCTATGGTGCGGTTAGGTAAATTTATCCCATGTCGGCGTAAAAAAATAAAAATTTAGTTGAGGAGCTCATACAGCTCAGTGTTGGATTGGATGCGGAAATCATCACCGACTTGCACAGATCCAAAGATCTTAAGTTGGACCTTTCTCTCGAATACTTTCAAGGCTGCTGCATCAGTGCTTAATATGGTCCAGCCTCTGTGCCATAAAGAAGCACGGGGAGGTTTGTTCTGCGGTAACGCCAAACCAGGATAAATAAATTCCTTGACAATATCGAAAGTATAATTGCCGTTCGTACTCTGAGATTCAATACGCGCACGTCTCTACTTGTCGGTAACATATACTTCGTTTTGCCCTCATTTGTTACCAGACCCATATTAGTAGACTCCCGTTTAATAACAACAGTAACATTCTTTCTTGGTACGGCCTATGATGTCAATGTCGTCAGCGTACGCAAGCAACTGGACGCTTTTTTAAAAAATAGTGTACGCACTATCGCCATCCGCAAAAAAATCTCCATGACGAAGTTGAAGAGGTCCCACGATAAGAGATCTTCTTGTGAGAAACCTCGCACGGTATTAAAAGGTTCGGAGAGGTCCATTCCTACCTTGACGGAGCTGCAGGAAGTGCTCAACGTCATATTGCATAGCCTTATCAGCTTCGCAGGTATACAAAGCTTAGAGATTGCGGCAAAAACACGATCTCTTATGTGGCTATGGGAAACTGTCTTATAGTCGACAAAAAATGGTGTGAAGATCTGGTCGATAGCGGGGTTGTAAGGACTGAAGCCGTACTGATAAGTTCCAATTACTGTTTTGACGAATGGTTTCCTTCGTTGACACAATGCGCCAGTAAGAATCTTATATGCGATAGGGAGAAGGGTTATACCCCAGTAGTTGGCGCATATCCCATGTCGTTTAGGAAAAGTTTTTTAAATTAAATCATGAAAGTTTAAGTAAAGGGAAATCGAAAATAGGATAAAGGACCCAGGTATTGGATATAAAATAGAGTCTGAATAACATACTGTTACGAAAGTGGAAATGGTGTTATTAAAATGATAAACAAAAGCTTTAAAAACAAAACAATGGACCTGTTTACATGATCAACGAATAGCAGCAACATTAGTATAAAAAATGGGGATAAAGATGTAAACAAGTTACAACAACAGTGTGGCATTAAAAAAGGGATAAACAATTAAACAGGCAACAACAACTCTGCAAGAAGAAACGTAAACGAAATACACAAACAATCGAGATTTCGTAAAGGACAAGTCCTTATCCTTCAACTGCATTTATCAGAATGCTTACCTTACGATATAAAACGCAAGATAGACAAGGCAACGGCAATTCAAGAAAGGATTCAGTCAGTCTTGTGTGAAGAGAATAATTGTGGTTTGAAGATCTGTTATAAAGATCTTGTGAACAATTGTTATTGTGTACGCGGAAGAGTGTAAAGAATAATAATAATTAAAGCAAATTGTTGCTGTTTAAGTTAAGTCATGAAAGATGGCACACGGAATTGTGCGAACAATAAAGGGTTTATTTAAAACTAAACACAAATTTATATTTATTTTATTTGCAATCTACGAACTCATATTTTTAACGTTTTTAAAAGGGTTAAAACGTGGCAATACATACATAATTGGTTATTACAACTCTTCAGTCAGGAATACGTCTTAGTTTCTCTTAACAAACCCAATTTAAATTGAATCTATTTCGATTCAGTGACGTTAAGCTGTATTTGCAGAAATAACATAATTTCAATACTTTTACCATCAAACAATGAATGCATTCTTTTAAATGTCTGCTTATAATCAAGGCGATTGTTTGAAATTTTTTGAGCAACAGGCATTGCAACTGTTATATGCACTACGAGGTATTTATGTATGCATCGTGCCTATGTACATAGCTGGTGAGGGGAGATTTAATTTATGAACGCTTTTATTAGAGTTTTGACCAATTTAAACGTAACACTTTACCAAATGACGTCTTGATGCAAATGTTGCAAACAATCAAATGCAACATTACACTTAATAACAGCAACACTCAAATGTGCAACACAACAATAGCTTTACAATTTTTAAAACAGATACGAGCATTCACTCATTCAGTCAGTCAGTCACACAGTCATTCATTCAATTGCCTCTCTGCCTGGCCGCCGTGCTTAATGCCGTGCTGTGCAGCGCTGTGCTAATGTTGTAGAAGAGACTCTCGTCAATTTCTTGTTCAATCATTTAAATAATTTGCATTTTTGTTCCTTCAACTTTCAGCTCTCTTGTACGAGTGTACTTGAACAATTTTTATTTCATTCGTTTATTGAAGTTTCTTTCTTTTTCCATTTTTTTTTTTTCATTTTGTCATTATTTTTCTTGTTCCTCCAATGTTTTCTGTCCGTTTTTTTGTTGCTTTTGAACCACAATTCACACCTCAAGCGGTAACCAGCATTAAAAACCACAACAACATACATTTATGACACCCCGAAACAATTGTTGAAAATTGCAGGTTAATGCAGCAATCATTTATTGTTGTTAGTGTTGTTGCTGTTGTTGATATTGCTGCTGCAATATTTAAAATTTTTTTTTTTTTATAAAAGAAAGAAAAAACCATAGAATAATATAAAAAGGTAATAAACATCAACAACAACAGCAACAATTGTTATAATAACATCAACCATCAGCCACCACCACCACCATCACCACCATCGCCATCATCATCATCTATTTGATGTTGATGTTGATGATGTTGCATATTAAGTGGATAAATAATTTTATGATTAGATACCGTGAAATGCAAAAGGTTAATGGAAGTCTTTACCATGCACGAAGTCTAGTGCCACAACATTTGTTTGTGGCTATACACCAGACCAATAAGAAAAAACATTTATTTTCTATGCCCAACTAAATTAGACCCATTAAGCAGAAGGTATTCTATGTTTTTTTTCTTGTTGTTGCTGTTGTTGTTTATTAATCAATATTAATTTGGCAATTCAGGAATTCAATTACTTTGGGGGAGGGGGAGAGTATAACGAACCTAATTTAGAGTTATTAAAACAGTTGCAGATGGGTTAAGCTTATGTTTTAATATTGCTGTTCGATTTATTTTAGATTCTTATATAAAAAAAATCATTGAATTCATATCAAATGCATCAACTTGTAATAATTAATCGTTATCGATAACTAATCGTTATGTTGCATTATCGAATATATATAAGTTGATGAAGATAGTCAATCACAATGGTTATTTTTAAGCGACTCTGCAATTTCTAAGTTTTAAACTCTTATATAAAAACTAACTCTTAAAATGTATCAATTTTTAATAACTAATCGTTATCGATAACTAATCGTTGACCTATCGTTGTCGTAATCCTGACTGAAGGTTTGTAATGACCAATTATGTATGGTTGAAGATGGTCAATCATAATGGCTGCGTTTAAGAGAAGACATCAGCAATGAGTATTCAAAAAAGGAAAATGAGGAGAATCGAATCATACTCATAATTTCTGCTACTTATAGGAATTCATAGTTCTTTTAATATCATGGAACCTCTTCTACTCCTATTTAAAGATTGAAGTACTCATCATACTTAACACAACACAAATGATGTTCTTGATTTCGACTCTCCATTACACGCAGCACAAAATAAGTATGATTCGCTTACGAATACTAAAATACTCACTAAAAGATTGTATGTTTGCTCTGCTTGCTGCTCTGTCCATTTTGCTTGCGAATCTTTTTTTTCTTTTTTTATAAATGCAACAACAACTAAGACTGTAAATTTTGTTGAATGATTCGAATCACTCAAATCATTTATAAGTATTATAAGTATTTTTTCTAAAATTATGGATCTAAAATTATAAATCTAAATCTAGTTCCAAAAGCCTCTCATTTGTGTTAATTTTATCCAAAAGTGGCGAATTCCACAGTTTAAAGTCAAGTCTGAAGGATAGATTATTGAGAAGCTTTTCAAGCTCACAAATCAACAGGAACATGTAAAGAGCTCGCAAGTCCTTCAACAGAATACCTACCTTCTCTAGCCACTCATGTTGTGTTAAATTTATCCATGGGTGGAGGGCCGTAGTCTAGTAGGTAGTGTTTGTGTTGGCTTATTAGACGTACGGCTACGGTTCAAACTCCAGGTCAGACATCAAAACGAAAGTATGAAAAATTATTTCTTCGGCGACTTCCTCTCAACAGATTTCTGACAAAAACTCTGAGAGTAAATAAAATGACCAAATTTCTCTAAACTGTAGGTCCCACCTCACAGAGTTTTTGCCATAAGATAGCGAGAGGAAAAAAATATTTTTTTCATATTAAGTTTTTAACCCATTGCCTGATCCAGAGTTTGAACAACGGGCTCTTGTCTGATAAATCAATACCTTACCTAGCCAACGCCTAGTTTAAAGGCAACTTCACTCAATAGCTAAAGTGAATGAGCCACTGAGTTTCGTTAAAAAAAACTCCTTTTTTTCCTAACAAAATTTCGAAAATAGGGTAACGTGCTTAATACAATATCTCAGAAATCTGTACATGATTCATAGACAACAATCTGCAAGTATTTTTCTTCTGTTGGCTTTAGTCAGTTAATAACATTACGCCTTCACGTTGTGTAATGTAAATTATAATTGCAATGAAGGCAAACGACACTCGAGCACAGAATTCGAGTTGCCTTAGAATTGTAGTCTTATACTATATTCAGATATGCACATTTATTGAGTCAATATTCGTTTAATTGGGTACAATATTTTAAGTGTTCAGACACAATAACATACGCAATTCGGCTTACTCAATATTCATTTAACATCTAGGAAAACAAAATCGTTGTTTTTATTTTGAGCGCGAAAATTCGTGGTGTTGATTAGGTTTTTTGTATTTGTTTGTCGTTGTTGACATTTGAGTTGTCAAATATCAATTGAAAGTGTTCGGTAAATTGTATTATGCTTACTAAATACACTTAAGGCAGTGTTGGATTTTAAGTTTCGCTCAATATTATAACAATTTGCGTATTTATTGCGCAATAATTAAGTGAGACCTTGAAATATTGAACTCAATAATGGCGTTTACTGCAATTAAGCATATCTGAATACCGTATTACTATACTTATTGCCTAATTTTCCCCGAAATCTATTTGCCCTCACAAGTTAAACAACTTTCTCAAAACTTCTTATTGTGCAGCAGTACAATCGATTATCAAAACTTATTTTAAATATCTTCTAATACCTGAAACCAAGTTCATAAAACTATTATCCACTAATTTCCATTTCCTACATTTACAATAACAAAATAAGTCTTTTCAAATATAAGTTCCTTAATCAACCACAACAAACATTTTATCAAAGAAAAAAAAGAATTGAAAAGAATCACTCACAAATGATTTGCGGGTTTATAAACTGCCGTCTTCTTCCTTTTGTTGTTTGTATTGCAAACATTTTATTTGAATTTTTTTCTTCTTCATTCTTTTATTCACATTTTATCTTATTTTTTTTTTTTGCGTCTTTAAACACTTAATTGAATAGATTTTCTACTTTGTTGCTTAAGCATTAATGCCACTCATAAATTAGAAGTCTTTGACTTGCAGATACAATAAAACTTTTGAATTCAATTGAATTGCTGCTACTTTACTGCCTACTACGAGTACTATACATAGCACGTGGTGGAGGAGAGAGGGAGAAAGAGAGTGAGAGACGACAACAATTGATTGTGGTTGCTACTTAAAGTAGTTTTGCCGACAATAACAACAGCAGCAGCAACAGCAGCAATAACAGCAATTGACAAGAAATTCCGAAACCAAAGTCAATTAAAAGATTCATTATCTGTAAGCAGTTGCTTACAATACGAAAAAGAAGTGGAAGAAAAAATACGGAAAAAATCGATAAAGAAAATAATAAAAAGAAATGCAATAATTGGTTGAGAAATAAAAGAAAATAAAAAAAAATTCTATTAGCGAAGACAGTACATACAAGAGATCAGCAATGAGTATGATGAGTAGAAACGAATTATACTCATACATACATACATAATTGGCCATTACAACCCTTCAGACAGGATTACGACCTAGCTTCTCACACCACTTATGTTGTGTTCGTTAATTTTATATATGAATGGCGGGACCTACAGTTTAAAGTCGACTCCGAACGACAGATTTTGAGAAGTTTTTCGTGGCAATTTTTACTCTCACAGTCTTTGCTAGAAATCTGCTGAGAGGAAGTCGTCGAAGAAATATTTTTTCGTTTTGATGTCTGACCTGGGATACGAACCCTTTTGTCTAATAAGCCAACACACTACCCACTAGACCACGAATTATACTCATAATTTCTAATATTCATACTTCTTTTAATATAATGGAACCTCCTCTACTCATATCCAAAGTTTGAAGCACTCATCATTTTCATACTTAACAACACGTATGATGTTGTTGGTTTGGACTGACTCTCCATAACTCAACATATACACACGCAGCATAAAATAAGTATGAAAGTTGAAGTACTCATCATACTAAACAACACGTATGATGTTGTTGGCTTCGGCTCTTCATAACTCAACATATACAGGCAGCACAAAACAAGTATGAGTCGCGTACGAACACTGAAATACTCACTAGAAAGTTGTGTGTTTACTCTGCTTGCAGCTCTATCTTTTTTGCTTATGAGTCTTTTTTCTTTTGTTGTAAATGTCTAACAACTAAGACTTTAAAGTTTAATAAATGATTCGAGTCATCCGAATCATTTATAAGTACATATTATAAGTATTTTCCTAAAGTTATGAATCTAAATGAGTAGGCTTATGAATCAAACATAATTCGAATGGTATGAGTTTTATGTCAACGTTGTATGCATACTCATTGCAACCTGTACTTATAAATCAACGTTGTATTGAGTATGAATGAATCAGAGTACAGAGAGTTAAATTTCAATATTATTGACTCATTTGTATTCAAAATTTCATGAGTGCTTATGAGTAGCGAAAAAACTATTCATTGCTGATTTCTGACCTGTACTCAGGGGGTGTGGAATTTTTGTAGGGCCTTAGAAGACGTTCGGTCAATCGGGATGTTAGGCATTTTAGCCAATGGAGGATGAGATAAATGATATCAAAGCCGCTATTAGGCCATTAGAGAATGTGTGCATTGCATCAAAGATTATACAAGAATGCTAGGTGAGTGTCTCTGAATGAGACATTTAATTGGTTACTAGCGTACTGTTTCCTAAAATAGGGGACATAGCTGACAAAGTTCGAAAGCCGGTACAACAACTTATTGAAATAAATTCTGTCGTGAGATTGACATTCATTATTCCTTTGGAAAGCAAGCAAGCAAGCGATCTCGCACGGTCTCCAAAGATTCGCAAAATGGAGATGCCAAAATACTTTCCATTATATTTACTACTCGAGTATCAATAGATTAAAGCCATCTGGATAAAAATTAGGATAAAATGAAGTCGTCTTTATGCCATTACATCCTAAAATTCCACATCAGAGTACAGAGTAGTTAAATTTTAATTATTGTTCACTCACTTATATTCAAAATTTCTTACTTATGAGTACTTATGAGTAGCGAAAAAACGATTCATTGTTGCTTTTTGCCACATACTTACAGTAATAGGGAAGTCGAGGGTCAAGCTCAGACTACTATGGAATGAAATTCAGGCCACTGTAGGAATTAGCAGAAGGAAGGATATTTTAAAGACCTAAGGCTATAAAGGGAGGTCGCCGTGGTCTAGTAGGTAGTGTGCTGGCTAGTTAGACGTAAAGCCAGGGTTCGAGTCCGCAGCCAAACATCAAAATAAAAATACAAAAAAAGTATTTTTCGGCGATTTCTTCTCAGCAGATTTCTGGCAAAAAACTCTGAGAGTAAATAAAATTGCCATGAAAAGTTTCTCAAAAATCTTTCGTTCGGAGTCCACTTTAAACTGTAGGTCCCGCTGCTTATGTATGCAAATTAACACACACAACATAAGTAGTGTGAGAAGCTAGGCCAATAATCCTGACTGAAGGCTTGTAATGACCAATTATGGATGTATGTAAGGCTATAAAGGCTAACCATGTTAAGAATAAGCTAAGACGACTAATAGTAGTCGCCGTAGTCTAGGAGCTTGTGTGTTGGCTTATTAGACCGTAAGGCTACGGTTCAAACTCCATCCCAGTTATCTCGAACAAAATAAAATATGAATGAAATATTTATTATAACATAAATAATATTCTTAAATTCTTTTACAATCTTTTACTTTAACTGCAAGGTCGTAGCCTAGTTTTTTCTTTGTTTTTTTGTAAAAAATTTATGACAATTATTTTCTATGCAAGCTTAAAACATTTTTACCGTCCCTTTGATCTACACCTGGACCACATTTTTAAAACGGTGTGTGTGTGTGTATGTTAAGTTGTATCACTTCATAAAAATTATATGCCATATAAAGTCAATTTTGTTAACATAATTATGTTTCACGTTTAATTTTACAAACAGTATCTCACAGAGTTGAAGACAAAATTACCATAAATTCAATCACAGCCTGTAAAACCCGACGACGACATTGTTACAGTGCACTAAAAATCTTCAATAAATTTTTTTACACAGAGGTGTACAAACTGACGTAAAAATGTCAGAGTAAATTTACTTATAAAGTTAGAATAAAACATTTGGGATGTAGTCCATCAATTTTGGAAGTCAAATAAATAAAAAAAAGTCATGGCAATGGAAGCTTACGCTGGACGATTAGGTTCCATTTCTAGACTTCTGAATGATGGATAAAGAACTTCGCCACTTTAAATAATGGTGGAGAATAATACCCTAATTTAGCTTCCTTAGCTATCGATAAAGGTTTAGAGGACTTCCCTGATTAAATCCTTAAGAAGTCCGCTCTTTCTCCTTATGAAAATAGCAATATTGGTTCCTAAAAGTCTTTCACGCTCAATGAAATCATCCCCAGTTAAATTTGCGGAAAAGTTTAGTTTCTTTCCTAACCCCACTTTCCCCCAGACCAAGTTCAGTGTAAGGCATTGTAAAGAACATTCACTCTAAACCCTGGAAACGAATATTGTTAATCACCAGAATGCTGATATCTTGAGATATTGGGTGCAAGAAAAATGTTTTGAAAATCGTCCTACTTACTTACTTAATTAGCCATTAACAATCAGATTAGCGGATTTTGGCCTACCTTAACACATCCTTCCAGTCATTTCTGCTTCTTGCGCGTAATCAGAGCTTCCTCGATTTGGTCCTTTCAATGCAAACAAGGTCGTCCTCTTCACTGACTTCCACAAAACCCAGCATCAAATACCCGTCACACCGCAGCATAGTCCTCCATTCGAACAACATGCCCTAGCCAGAACATGGAGTTAATACGGCTCACTCTTGAATCGGGTGCGGAAATCATTGCCGAAGATCTTAGTAAGACTTTTCTCTCGAATACTCTCGAGGTTGCTGCAGCAGTGCTTAATAGTGTCCAAGCCTCTACGCCATAGAAGAATGGTAGGAGTGAACGTCTTGTGGAGTATTAGTTCTGCCAAAGGAGAACGGTCTCTGCTACTCAATTGCCTATTGATATTATAGTAGCGCCTGTCGGCAAGAGTGATCATGCTCTTGATCTCCAGATTGACTTAATTTTTTGGTGGTAACGGCGGAGTCAAGATAAATAAATTCCTTAACTATATCGAATGTATAGCATACGCCACATGTCTCTACTTGTCGATAACATGATAATGAAAGTCTTGGACATTTCAAAGGTTTCTAAGAGACCTTTAGTATATGAAAATAGAGTGGCAGGGCACATACAGAATTCTGTTTGCATTCCTATGGAGCAATATAAGAAATTCCGTGTTTACGAAACTGAACTCTCGTTTGTAATACAGAGTTGGGTTCGGTTGTGCCTGAGTTTGATGGCAAACACAGAACTTGACGGTTCTTCAACAAGCGCTTTGAATTGCGGTCTGAGCTGCCTATACGACACCTAAACCGATCAAACCAAGAATGATAAACTAAAGATTACGTCCTCACGCACACAAAATTAAAACTTTCTGCGCATGTTGATTCAATGACGTCACGCAAATTGTGTTCCTATTGGCTAATGACAATGTAAGTTATATTGCAGGGCTACCAACTACTTTCACGTAGTGCAGACACTTTTCAGAAGATATGCTAATTTTTTTATATGAAAAAGACTTGGAAACCTTTAAAATAGCCCAACAACGTCATCTAACGGGAAATCATGCGCGAGGCGTAATCTTTAGTTTATCATTCTTAGATCAAACTATGCCAGGCACCTTTATCTGATCTTATAAGGTGGCCACCAGATCAGATTTTTAATTATTTATTGGTAAAGAATTCGCGGATATACACTTCTCTGCTTACGAAACTGAACTCTAGTACTGCAGAGTTGTGTTCGATTGTGCCTGGGTTTGATTGCAGAGACTCAACTTGACGGTTCTTTAACAAGAGGTTTGAGTTGCGGTTACATGTGGTGTATTTGCTGTCTGTGTCGCCTATACGACATCTCAACCGATCAAACTACGCCAAGCTTCTTTATCAAATGATGATAGTGATCCGATATTAATCGGTAGTTGTAAGGTGGCCACCAGATCAAATTTTTAAATATTTATGTGCATAGAATATTTATGAGCATTTGAAGTCGCCGTGGTCTAGTGGGTAGTGTGTTGACTTATTAAACAAAAGGCCCGGGTGCGAATCCCAGGTTAGACATCAAAACGAGAAATATTTCTTCGGCGACTTCCTCTCAGCAAATTTCTGGCAAAGACTCTGAGAGTAAAAATTGCCATGAAAAGCTTCTCAAAAATCTGTCGTTCGGAGTCGACTTTAAAACTGTAAGTCCCGCCACTCATGTATAAAATAAACGCACACAACATAAGTAGTGTGAGAATTTAGGTCGTAATCCTGACTGAAGGGTTGTAATGGCGAATTATGTATGTATGTATGTGCATAGAATTCCCGGATATACTTCTCCCTGCTTACGAAACTGAACACTTGTTAGTATTGCAGAGTTGGGTCCGATTGTGCATGGGTTTGATTACAACATGCGGTTTGAGTTGCATTCTGAGCTGCCTATATGACATCAAACTATGGAAATCTTCTCTATTAGATGACGCTAGTGATCTCATATTAATCGATCTTTTAAGGTGGCCAGACCAGAATACATCTCAAATTGAATTGACTAACATTTTATTTCAAACGAA
The DNA here is from genome assembly GCA_014635995.1 of Sarcophaga peregrina. NCBI lineage: Eukaryota > Metazoa > Arthropoda > Insecta > Diptera > Sarcophagidae > Sarcophaga > Sarcophaga peregrina. The sequence goes on along the minus strand of CM025792.1, from coordinate 97,683,952 downwards.
TATTTGCTACTGTTTGATAAAATTGACAACAAAAACAAAAAAGAAGAAAAAACCTTAACTCCACTACAGAATGTAGAGTACAGCTGTGCCCCAAATATTTGCTAATGCAACACCCACTTCCTGTTGGAAATGCCAACATGACATTCAGCGACAAAAGGTTGTTTATCACGGATTTTTTTCACTTTTATTTTTCGGATTATTTGGTTTGGTATTCGAAAATGTTAATGTGCCTGGGTGTTTCGATTATTGTCGGTCGTTCGTTTGCTTAGCTGGATCTCACCTTTCTACCTTTATAAGCATTTATTACTCATTTGTTTGTATGTTTGTCGGGTTGTTTGTTGCATGATTGTTATTTCATTTGTAGATGGCCAAACACTTTTCCACACAGACAGACAGACAGACAGACAATATGTTGGCTGTTCATACCAAAAAAAAAATTTAAATGTTTATGTTGAAGGCTGTAAGCCAGTCAATATTTGTAAATGCTGCGCATAATACGTTAAGCGCCCACACGGCTAATTTCATTAATACCTTCAACAGTCAACAGCAATGGCTAAAACCAAACTTTTTTTAATTATTCGTTCGTATCGTTTCTCTGTATACAAATTTTTTTTTAATCTAAAACAGAGAAACAAAGAAGTATAAGAAATCCGTGTATAGTAAGGGAGAGAAGAAAAAAAAGTTTAAAATTTCATTTCAGTTATTGTAACTTATGGCAGTGATTCTGGACAAGAACAGCAACAACAACAACAACAATTGGGCCATTAAATTGTTATGTTGCCCATAATATACGAACGACTTCTGACATCCTTGCTCAAGTGTTAAGGCAAAACGGCTGTTAAATTGACCGAATAAAGATTAAAAAAAAAAATTCCTAACCATTACTCCACCTTCAGGTATTAAGGCTCAACAGGTGGGTTAAAGTTTTTGGTTACTTCCATTATTTATTGAATATTATCAATCGATAAAATGATCAATTTGCCACCGATAAATTGCATATGCAAGGCAAGTGTATATTTATGCCTGTAAACGTTGTTCTTTAGTATTTCAGTTTCAGCATTTTCATCATTTAATTGATAGTCGAGTATTAAATTAAGTCGCCGTAGTCTAGTCGGAAGTATATCGGCTTGTTAGACTGAAGGCCCGAGTTTAAATCCCAGGTCAGAAAATGGGCAAGGAGTGTCCGTTACAGTCAACGGTTATCGTTATCGGGCCATATATAACGAATTTTTGTTCACAAAAATTGAGGAGGAGGATATTGGCAACATTTGGTTTCAACTGGACGGCGCCACGTGCCACACATCTGAAGCTACACTCGTTGTTTTGCGCCTTGTTTTTGAAGATTCCATTATCAGCTTTAGAGCTGATGTCGTTTGGCCACCTCGGAGCTGCGATTTGACACCGTTGAACAATTATTTGTGGGGTGCCGTCAAAGATAAGTGTTACAACGACAAGCCAGAGACAATTGACGCTTTAAAGGACAATATTCATGAAGCCATTGGTGAAATACAACTGCAGACACTCGATAATGTGCTTAAAAATTGGACCGATCGTGTAGGCTACTGCATGGCCACCTGAGGCAGCCATTTGAATGAAATTATTTTCCATTATTAACCGGAAGGATTGTACTTTCAAATAAAAAAAGAAGTTTGAGAAAATATTCAGTAGTTTTGCTAAAGCCTTTTCAAAAAAAAGATATTTGGCGGACCCTTTATATAAAATTAATGCACTCAACATAAACGGTGTGAGAAGCTAGGTCATAATTTTAACTGAATGGTTGTAATGACAATTATGTATGCATGTATTAAATTACATCTAAAGACTGTGCTTGTGATGAATTCCTTGTATTCTAGGAGGTATTGTATTGACTTATTATAGATGAGAACCTGTGGTTCAACACTTGGCTTAGATATTTCGAATAAAAGAAGTATTTCTTTTGGCAATTTTCTGGTAAGAATTCTAGGCTTAAAATATAATTGCCATGAAAAGTTTCTCAAAAAAATCTGTCATTCAGAGTTGACTTTAAATTGTAGGTCTCGCCACTCATGTATGAAATTAACACACACAACATAAGTAATGTAAGAAACTAGGTTGTAATCCTGACTAAAAGGTTGTAAAAAGCAATTATGTGTATGTATGTGTATGCTTCCACACAACGGCAGGTGTTAACCCTATCATTCTAGTAGATAACTCAACTGAAACCTGAATAAAGAAACTAAGTAAAGGAAATAATACGAGAAAAGAAACTGTCTGGCAGTCTATGATCGTTAAAGAAATGAAATGAAATAAAAAAATAAGCGAAACGGACTGATGTTTTTCAGTTTAATCCCACATTTTTTAAGTGAATATAACTACGGTAGTAGTAGTAGTAGTAGAGAGAATTGTGATGAATTTGGGCTACTTATTATTAAAAATTTCGGTTTTCCCTTTTTTGTAAATTGCTCAGCCCTTTGCAGTAGCATTAAGCACAGACTAAAACCATTCTATAAATATAAAGTGACAAAATTCCATAGGCCCTATGTAATATACGATGAGAATCCCTGGACAACACAATCCAATTAAATGTGTAGGCTTCCTGATTCAAGATGCTTGGGTGTTGCTTGACAATTTTTCTATAAATTCAGCAGAAACCTCTAAGCAAAGGGTTATTGCATTAGGAAATTCTAAAATTCATGAAAAAAAAATTATAAAAAGAATCTATTCGCTGGCATCTGAGAGACATTATTACGTAATTTTATAAATTTAAATTGCATTTTCAGTTTTATTTTTTTTTATTACAAAACGTGTTAGCAAAAGCCCACATTCGTTAAAAGACGTTAAAAGGCACCAAGAAGAAATACCAGCAACATTCTTTACAATTCTCAGTCAGGCAGTCAGTCTGTCTCAGTTTGTCAGCAAAATAATCACAGCCACTCAGTGGGACAAACAATAGCCGCAAAATGAAACGATTTTATTATGGCCTTAGAAAACGAATGAACTTTTTTTTAAAGAAAAAATAAAGCTCATAACGTAGGTTTGTCGTTAAGTTTGTAACAATTACGGGATTAATGAGTAAGTCAAGTTTTTTTCTTCCTTTTCAAAGATTTTAATTAATTTTGAGGTCCTTAAAATGCAGGTGGTTTAGGAGCAGAGGTCAGCAATGAGTATTCTAAAAGAATCGAATCTTTCACATAGTTATACGCCTTCATCCTGTTACAAAAATGAAAACAGTGTGCCATCGTTTAACGTTAAAAACGATTAATAAAAGCTATACCAATCAATACACTAAGAAATACATCGAACTTGTTCCAAATATCCAACAAGCTTGAGAGAAAAAGTGATAGATAGGTATGCGAACGCACAAGCAACAATGTGTACACGATGCACGAACAACAATGTAGTCGCGATAGACTTTCTCCCTCAAGAACGTTGATTAGACTGTTTGTATTGCATTATAAACGGGCGAAATAAAGCAGACGACAAGCAGTAAAAATTCAGTCAGCTTTGTGTGAAGTTGCGTGCGAAGTCGTGGTTTGAAGATTGCCATTGTAAAGATCTACCGAACAGTTGTTAGTGCTTACGAGAACAGAAGTGTAAAGAAGTATAGCGAACAAACAAATTGTTGTTGTATTATCAAGTTGGAACGGTAACATATAACATAGTGCGTTCGTTAGACTGTTTGTATTGGACTATGAAAGGGAAAAACAAAGCAGACGACAAGTAGTAAAAATTTAGTCAACCTTGTGTGAAGTTGCGTGTGAAGAAAACAGTCGTGGTTTGAAGATTGCCGTTGTAAAGATCTACCGAATAGTTGTTAGTGCTTACGAGAACAGAAGTGTAGAGAAGTATATCGAACAAACAAATTGTTGTTGTATTATCAAGTTGGAACGGTGACATATAGTGCGGGCAATAAAGAGTTTAATTCAAACACACAAATTTGTTTTTACTTTGTTTGCAATTAAGGAACTCTTAGTTAAAAGTTTTTAAAATGGTAAAAACGTAGCAATAGTTTTTTTTAATATAATGGAACCTCTACTCCTATTCAAAGTTTGAAATACTCATCATATTCATACTTAACAACACGTATGGAGTCGACTCTCTATACATGAATCTGAAAATAAGCATGATTCACATACGAAGACTAAAATACTCACTAGAAGGTCATGTTTTTGTTGGTGTGCTCGTTGCTTTTTCTTTTTTGCTTATGAGTCTGTTTTCTTTTGGTCGAGTCACTCGAATCATTTTTAAATACTTTTCTAAAGTTATGAATCTAAATGTGTAGTCTTACGTTAGGTTAAAGGACGTGTACTTGTCAATTCTGGCAAGTACAGTACTCGGTGGTCGAATTGACCCATTGTACTACGTCCTAGCTTCTCACACCACTTATGTTGTGTGCGTTAATTTTATACATGAGTGGCGGGACCTACAGTTTAAAGTCGACTCCGAACAACACATTTTTTGAGAAGCATTCCATGGCAATTTTTTTACTCTCAGAGTTTTTTGCCAGAAATCTGCTGAGAGGAAGTCACCGAAAAATTATTTTCAAATTTTCGTTTTTGATGTCTGACCTGGGATTCGAACTCGGGTCTTTCGTCTAATAAGCCAACACACTACCCACTAGACCACGGCGACCTCTTGTGTGTAGGCTTATGAATCAAACATATTTCGAATGGTATGAGTTTGATGTCAACGTTATACTCATACTCATTGCAACCTGTACTTTTAAATTAACGTTGTAGTGAGTATGAATGAATGAATCAGAGTACATGATTAAATTTCAATATTGTTGACTCATGAGTGCTTATGAGTAGCGATAAAACAATTCATTGCTGATCTCTGATTAGGAGGTGAAAATGAAATATTTTTTTAAAACTTTTTTTTACTTCATATTCGCTGAAATTGTCATAAGAAGGGAATTTTAAGTTCGTTTTATTGCTTTGGTTTGTAGTTGGTCTGTGAAATTGTTTTTCTCTCAAAAAAAAATTGTTTTTTTTTTATAAAATTTCAGTTTAACATTGTCGCCCCAATCATCCAAAAAAGAGTGGTACAGTGGTGGTAGATTGTTGGTTCATTTTTTTTCTGGTTTTTTTGTTTGTTTTTTTTGGCAACATTGTTAAACATCTACGATTTAGGAATCATGTCTGAACTATTGTTATTTCACGATTAGAGTTGTTTTTGTTTTGTTCAATCTCTCCCTCGCAAGAAATGACACGTTTTACAAATGTTTACCACTTTGTTTATACGATTTTTGCTTGTTTTCAGTTTGAGCGTATTTTTTTTGTTTTTTTGTTTTTTTCTTATCCAAGAGTGACACTATTGATTGGACATGACTTCCTTTAGCAATAATAAAAACAAATGAAAAAAGACAAAAACAAATGAAAACGAAAACAAAAACTACGAAAAAGAAAAAAATTTTTTTTTAAATAAAATCATATACAGGAGAAGTGATTAAATAGACAAGTTAAGTCGCTATATATCATTATCGTGACTTTTAATCTCGTTTTACCATGTTCGGGATGGTAACTTTGAACTTTGACATACACATACATACACTAGTACGAACACATACGTACATATATTAGTATGTACTTTTATATCAAATATTTATGGTCAGTTGAGTCCGACTGTTTAGAACTATACCATCAGCTTATCACAATATTGCTACGTTTTTATCTTTTAAAAAATGTTTAAAATATGAGCTCGTAAATTGCAAGTAAAATAAAAATAAGTTTGTGTTTAGTTTCAATTTAAAATTCTTTATTATTCGCACAATTCTGTGCGCCACTGTTTACAACTTGATGTTTACAACAACAATTGCTTTATTTTTGTTATCCCTTTTCATGAACAATACATACATAATTGGTCATTACAACCCTTCAGTCAGGATTGCGGCCTTGCTTCTCATACCACTCATGTTGTGTGAGTTAATTTTATACATGAGTAGCGGAAGTTACAGTTTAAAGCTGATTCCGAATGACAGTTTTAGAGAAGCTTTTCATGGCAATTTTATTTACCCTCAGAGTTTTTTTTTAGAAGTCTGTTGAGAGAAAATCGCTGAAGAAATATTTTCATATTTTCGTTTCGATGTCTAATCTGGGATTTGAACTTGGGCCTGTAGTCTAATAACCCAACACACTCCCTATTAGACTACGGCGACTTCATTAACAATAACGATTACAAAATTACAATTGTTGTGCTTTGTAAGTTAGATATTCAAACCACGATAATTCTCTTCAAACACACCGCATCTTCACACAAGACTGACTGAACATTTACTTATCCAATCGCCTGCCTTGCTTTGGATTTTATATGGCAGTGTAAACAGTCTGATGATGTGTGCTGTGCTAAATTATTGCAGATTTAAACTTTTGCAATGTTAAAGGCTATTGAGGCCGTAGCTGGTATGCTCACTTCGGATTCGCAATCTTATATGTGATTTTCGTTGACAGTTAGGGCCATTTCTTCGGCCTGGTGTAAATCATGGCTTGTTCGGGAGTACAAATAGTCTTGAGGGACTTTTGGACTAGACTGAATCCGTTTATGCTGGATTATGGATCATAGCAGTATATTCGACAATGAGATGGCGGATACTCACTATAGATTAGATCCATTTGATGAGAGAGATTTGATAATTAGTCCTGATCCCCCAGTCTACCACCTCTATGGTCTCATCATTGGATAAGTCAGGGGGAAAGAGCAGAGGCGTCAAGATGTTACGTGTCTCTGACTGGCCAGCAGCAAATCTGTACTATCATTGAATACAGAAGACCATAGCCCCCTAAACAGCCATAGCTACCCAGACAGCGTGCTGTACGCTATAGTCAGTGATAGAACAGACTTGCTGCTGGGCAGTCAGAGAGGTTAGTTATTGGGTTTATTATAGGGCCCTGCGAGATTAGATCGGTAACAAGGATCTAGAACACACCTAGATAGACTATCGAACACTTCCTCTCCAACTGTCCAACACTTATTTGGTTGAAGTTGAGGACCCTTACCAGGGGCTTCTTTGAGGGTTTGTTCCCTTTGTCGAGTGCCGACATTAAGGCTCTCCTTAGATTGATTAATGGTTTGTACTGCTTAAGAAGTGCTTGGGCTTCAATGGTGTACTCCCACGTCTTGCATGTTTATTGTCTGGGTTATCGTACCCTAAAAGAAGATTATTTTGGGGAAACAAAGAAAAAGTGTGATTTTTTCTAAAGTGCCCTACGTTAATTCGACTAATTTCTGCCTTCATAACTAAATGAAAATATCTTGTAGCTCAACATCGCTGTAATTGATAATATCGATTGATGTTTAATGTACCTAATCCGCCTACACTGATGTAGGGTATCGATATTTGGACATTTTATGCACAAACATATGTGAGATTATGAATAATGGGTTACATGCATGTGGTGTATTAATTTTTTTTTTCATTTTTACATAATAAGAGATTAATAAACGCCTACACAAAAAGTTATTTTGTGGCATTTTTTTATTGAGTTAATGATATGGGCCATAGACATCATGATAATGTGTAGATGCTGTTAGGTTTATTATTCCTCTTTTTGTGTTTTGATTTTTTTAAAGAAAAGATTGCAAAAAACATTGACAAGACATTTTAAATAAAGTTACGAACTGAAAACACTTTGCAAATCTTTTTAATTGTACAGATGAACAGTTGTTTCTTTTTATTTCACTTCTTTATTCACAAATTAAAAAGATTCGATTCGAATCAGAGATCAGTAATGAATGAATAAGTTAGTCAATATTGAAATTTAACTACTCTGTGCTCGGATTCATTCATACTCACTACAACGTTGATTTATAAATACAGGTTGCAATGAGTGTATGCGTACAACGTTGACATCAAACTCATACCATTCGCAATATGTTTGATTCATAAGCGTTGTCATTTAGATTATTAGACAAAATACTTATAACACTTATAAATTCAATTCGAGTGACTCGAATAAAGTTAAAAAGAAGAAAGTTTCTGGGGGAAGGGATGACTTATTGAATACAGCTCGTACAATACCTCCTTGCATGATTGATTGGTAAATGTCAAGGCCGAGCACTCTATGTTAGGTCAACACCTTGATGACGTAAATTTATTAGCATACTGCGAATAGGTGAAGTCGCCGTAGTCTAGTAGATAATGTGTTGGCTTATTAGACATGAGACTACGGTTCAAACTCCAATTCTTCGGTGACTTCTCCTCAGCAGATTTCTGGCAAAAAATCTGAGACTAAATAAAATTGCCATGCAATGTTTTCATCAGAAAGTTACTCCCTTTTGAATATTTTTCAAGTTTTTTTCAGATTTATTGTTTTAAGTTTCTAATTTAATAAAATAAAGTTCGTTTCTTAAGTCTTTTTGTAAAATGTGAAATTTTTAAGATTTCTTTATGAGGGAAGAAAAACTTATAAAATGCACAATATTCCAAGTCAGATTATATGGAAAATTTAAAATTTTTGTAGAATTTGTTTTGGAAATTATGGAACAAAAAATTTTTAAATTCCCATAGGTGTCAAACAGGGCTATTCGCAACTGCATTGTAACTGATGGTATTCTGTAATACTTAAATAGTCAGCGACATAATCTAGATTAAGTTGATTATGTGGCATAAAGTTGAAGCAGGAAAGACTTTTGAAAAATGTGCCGGACAAACTAGAAACATACATACATACATAATTGGCCATTACAACCCTTCAGTCAGGATTACGACCTAGCTTCTCACACCACTTATGTTGTGTACGTTAATTTTATACATGAGTGGCGGGATCTACAGTTTTAAAGTCGACTCCGAACGACAGATTTTTGAGAAGCTTTTCATGACAATTTTTACTCTCAGAGTCTTTACCAGAAATCTGGTGAGAGGAAGTCGCCGAAGAAATATTTTTCGTTTTTGATGTCTGACCTGGGATACGAACCCGGGCCTTTGGCTAATAAGCCAACACACTACCCACTAGACCACGGCGGAAAGGACAAGTCATTATTCTTCTAGAAACATATCGATAATTACACTCCTATTGCTGTACTGAAAAGAACTTTTGAAATATGTTCCGGAAAACCTCGAAACTTATCGATAATTACACTTGTTGTTGAAAAAATCACCAACAGAGTTGTGGGGTCTATTAAGAGCTTCATTCAAACTACCGAATTGCGAGGAGTGTATGTCAGAAGTTGAAGCCGCCGTAGTCTAGTAGGTAGTATGTTGGCTTATTAGACGTAAAGCCAGGGTTCGAGTCCCAGGCCAGACAAAATGCGAAAAGTATTTCTTTGGCGATTTCTGGCAAAAACTCTGAGATGAAAAGTTTCTCAAAAAAATCTGTCGTTCGGAGTCGACTTTAAACTGCGTGTCCTGCCACTCATTTATAAAATTAACATACACAACATAAGTGGTGTAAGAAACTAGGTCAATAAACCTGACTGAAGGGTTGTTATGATCAATTATGTATGTATGTATGTCAGAAGTATTCTATTCGCCACATTATAGAAGAACCAGTGTTCAGTGCTTCAGAATTTTTCCATAGGTATCGGTAGGTAGGTAGGTAGAAGTGACTGTCCTCTCGAAGAAGTCTTGAGCAGATATACTTATGCCGCATACAGGGCCCATTGTTATATCACAGTTTCACATTGTCCCTTAGTCTAGGAACCATTTGGAGCTTCCTATGAAGCGACTCAGACTACTAATGTTCATGCATGACAGTACATTCAGATCCTCCATGTAGTAGACACTTAAGTGCGTCTTTCTTCTCTGACCAAGTACCGGGCATGTGTACAGTAGGTGAAGAACAGTCTCCTCATCTCCACAGCTTCTGGTGAAATCATTTGCAAGTTGTTCAAGATCAATACTTTTTGCATGCGTTGCTATAATACAATGCCCCGTAATAACCCCAATAACCGTACTGAGAATATTTCTTTGAAGTTTTAGAATGCCTCCGCTCCGCCTCGCTTGCTTTCTTATAATACAATACCCCGTAATAACCCAACTAACAGCGCCACGCCTGCTTCTTTGGAGTTTAAGCCGTGTGTCTCCCTCCTATCCAGCCTTGGACAGATTTTTTGCGCCATTTTACCCTTATCAGAAGCTGTTGACAAAATCCACGATTGTATTGTCAATTACAAGCTTACAGGTATCTAAATAGGTCCCAAATGTAGAGACTTCATTAGAGAGTGCGATGGCAGCGCCCTTTCGGTCCAGTTTATTCGCTCTGCAGTTACAGAAAATGTCTCTATGTCCCGGTATCCATGTGATGCAAACATCATATCGATTCGCCATCTCGTTAAGACATCTGGAACAAATTTATACCGTCTTGGAGCTCATTACATTGGAATCCAATCTCCTGATAGGTGCCAAGCGCATATTGGAAGCTTGCAGGTATCCAAAGGCATCGATAATGTGGAGAATTCATCAAAGTGTTCGATGGTAGTGACCTTTGTGGCCAGTTCATCTGCTCTGTGTTTACTGGGAATGTCTCAAAGTCCTGGTACAATTCTCACCATATGTTTTACAAATTTTTCTAAATGTTTTTGCTGCGTATTGAAAATAACCCAACTTGACCATAAAAATTTCGAATAGTTTACTGTCATATCCTTAAAAAAATTTTAGTTATCGTTAACATCCCAAGGCAAATTGTACATGATAAACGTAAAGAATGTGGTAGTAAAGCTGTTTTTTTTCATAGGAATTTTTTTTTGCTTTGAAATAAATTTGTTAAGCCGTATCCATTAGAAAAACATTAAACGATACCAGAAAATAAATCGAAAATAATGTGAGGGGAGGGGGAGAGGAGGTTGGTTGGCAGCAAAAAAGAAAAAAAAAGAAAAAATAGCGAATGGCAATTCAAATTAAAAATATAAGCAAATCAGTTAATTGACTCGATTAGTTTTGTTTGCCAAAAAATTGACTTCGAAATTCAAATACGTTTTTAACACGGATGGATGGTTAAACGTTCAAATTTAAATAAATTGAACAAATAAATATAAAAACTACACTGCACTGCACTACACTACATTCAATGTATGTACGTACATTCAGATTCAGCATTACATGGGCCCATACTCTTATATGCTCTCATACTGTATCAGTTGTAAGCAGTTGCTGTAGTTGCTAGTTGCTGCTGCTGCTGTTGCTGCTGTTATTGTTGCCTATTGCCTATCGCTTGCTACTGACAATATAGCTATTGTTGTTGTTGTTGTATATTGTTTGTTGCTGATTTGGTTATTGTTTGTTGTTGTTGTTGTTGTTGTTATTTAGTAGTGGTATATTGATGTTATTGGTGCCAGAGCACATTTTGTTTAATCGGTTTCAGGTGCTAGTTTCACAGATACTCGACACGTATTTGTGAGTGCCAAATGCATAATAAATAGCAGCATGCCTGACATTTAACAAGCGTGCAATATAATGAGGCAGACCGACTGCAAAAACAAAAAAAAAAAAATTGGAAAAACGGCACTGCAACTCTCTACCACACATACACATGCTTACCAGCTAAGCTAAGCTAAGTTCTCCAGCTGACTAGCAGTGCAAAACATCGAAATCGACAGCAACAATAACAAACAACCAAACATATCAGCAATGTTCGGCACATATAATGGCAATAACAGCAACAACAATAGCAATAGCAATAGCAATAGCAATTGCAGCAGCAGCAGCAGTAGTATTCGTTGAGCCAAACAGTTATTGAGTTTTTATATTTGAAATTGGTTAAATAGTAACAACAATAACAACAATAACAACGAGACTAACACCATTAGGCATATACGAAGAAGGTGGTGGTATTCACATTTCTTACGAAAATTAACCATTAAAACAGCTTAGCGTAGAAATTCATAGGGTTTGCCAGCAACGGTAGAATCCGAAAAGATGGTTTATTCGTAAGATATTACAAAAGCGGAATACAAAATCATAAGGCAAGAAAAATTTTCTTTATGTTTTATAAGCCGTAGTAGAATCGCCGTAGTCTAGTTGGACATAAAATCACGGTTCAAAACCCATGTCATACATCAAAACGAAATGAAAAAAAAATATTTCTCAGTAGATTTCTGGCAAATCTGTCGTTTTGAGTCAACTTTAAACTGTAGGTCCCGCCATTCCTGTATAAAATTAACACACATAAGTGGAGTGATAAACTAGGTCGTAGTCCTGACTGAAGGGTTGTAATAGCCAATTATGTATGTATTGTTACGTTTTTACCTTTTTAAAAACGTTTATATATGAGTTCGTTGATTGCAAACCAAGTAAAAACAAATATGTGTTTATTTTAATGAAATTCTTTATTAATCACACTACTTTTTATGTCACTGTTCAAACTTATACAAAGTGCACAACAATAACTATAACAATATATGCTCGTTTGATACTCTTTTCTGCTTATACCCTTTTTATAAGCAACAGCACTTGTTCGTTATTCTCTGCTTACAACTTTTTTGTAAGCACAACACTTCTGCTCGCGTTAACACTAACAACTGTTCGGTAGACTTTACTACGGACGCAACTTGTCTTCACACAGCGGCATTTACTTCATACGCAACTGCACACAAGGCTGACTGAATTCACACTGAACTGGTTGTCTGCTTTCTCTTGGCCTTTTGTATGCGAACCTCTTCAGTCTGATAATGGTTCTCGAAGTGGAATGTTCGTGGTTTCGCATTCTCGAGAATTCCATTGCGACTACATTGTTTGTTGTTGCGCCTGCTTACTTGTCTGTCCCTTTTGCTCTCATACTTGTTGTTGCTAGTTTACTTATACTAAGTTCGATGTATGTGTCAGTGTGTATATGTGGCGTGTGTATTGTGTACGCATTGCCTCCTGGCCTTTGTAAATGTAACTTTTGTTTATCGTTAATGATATTAACGATATTAGGTCGTTTCGCTATGCATAACAGTATGTTATATGCAAGATACATTTATATTGTCCTGTAATATGTTTAATTTGTTTCCCGTTTCATATTAATCTGGCAGTGATGTCAATGGTCGTTATTAAACTCATATAAAGTTAAGCGTAAAAAATCTACATTCTATCGGCCAGAGAACTTGGTAATACCCAGTACCACGTTTATGTCACAGATATTTGTATGCTTGAGACAAACTGTTTAAGAGCGGCTAGTTACTCTCTCTGAATGAGACGTTAAGATGTCCTACTTTCAATCTAAACTGGATACAAGTACGCCAAGTTTAAAGAAGTCTAATAAATGGGTTAGCAATATTGCAATATTACTTGCCATCATTAAATTGAACCTAGATTTAGATAACATTTTAATAACATTTAAAATATGAGTACGTAGATTACAAAAAAAAATAATTAATTTGTGTTTATTTTTAATTAAAATTCTTTATAATTTGTACAATTTTGTGTACCACTGTTTATAACTTTATGTATACAACAACAATGGCTTTGTTTGTTATTCCTCTATTTAAATCCTTTCCATAAACAATATTAATTACTAGACAATTGTTTAACAGATCTTTGTAACAGAAATCTTCAAGCCACGATTACTATCTTCATCTTTACAAAAAACTGACTGAACTTTTACTGACACAGTTGGCTGCTTTGCCTTGGTTTTTATATGGCAACGTAAATAATCTCATAAAGGTTCTTGTAGGTGATTTTTCGTGACCCTTTTTTATGCTGGTGTTTGTTGCTATACTTTTGTTTATTTGTTTATCGTTTTTTATGCTGGTGTTTGTTATTTATATTAAGCCGTGCGAAAATTTGTAAACAATTTTGTTTTTGTAGGTTTTGTTTATAATTTATAAACAACAACAATTGCTTTGTTTGTTATTTCTCTGTTTACACCCTTTGCTTAAACAATAACAATTACTAGACAATTGTTCGATTGATCTTTGTAACGGAGATCTTCAAACTCACCTCATCTTCACACAAGACTGACTGAACCTTTACTAACTCACTTGCGTACGTTGCCTTGCCTTTTATATGGCATGGTAAACAGTCTGATGAATGTTCTTGAAGGCGAATATTCGTAGCTTCACGAACTCGTTGTTGCCTTATGGTTGTTTATGGTTTTTATTTACATTTAATCTTGTAGTGTTTGTTAGCATATTTTTGTTTACTTATTTACGATTTTTTATGTTGGTCTTCGTTGTTATATTAGGTTAGATTAGGTGAGGTCGGAGTGGTAGCTTTGATATCACAAAGCTCACATGAGCACGCATAGCTGCCCGTTTACGATGCCACAGGAGAACACAGTTCCTGTACTGGCCAAAATCAGGGAGAGGAAGAAGCTGATTAGTGCAAGAGCAGCACTTGTTGTTTTATTACGCTGTGCAAAAATTTGTAAACAAGTTCATTGCTTTGTTTTAGTAGCTTTTGTAGCTTTTCAGTATCTAAATTTTTCTTTTTTGTAACAGTACAATGTGATTGTTGTCCAGTGGTGTTTCTTTTAACGCTCACTGTATATACGCAATTCAAATTGTGGTATGAAAAATTTATTCTCTTCTGTATTCTGACTGTAGTTTCCAGCTATTTGGTAATAGAAATTCTATTGGCAACCCTATACTAAACTGTTCTATTCTTTTTACAATTGGGTTACTGAACTAAGCTCTTCATAAACGGTTTTTAAATAATTTTTAAGTGTGGTTATAAAGAATTCATACGAATTTTATAGGAAAGTTAAAGAGAAAGAGAGCTGTAATATGGCACAGATAAACGGTTCTTTTTTAATTGGCAATTAGAAAAAGCCTCTTTACTGAATTATAATCATTAACAATAAATAAATTATTGCAGTTTTTATTTGGCGAATTTTACATTCTGTTTGTACATTAAAAATCTGTAATAACTGAAACCCCTAACCCACCTAACGCTTCTCTCCTGTAGAGCAGTTAATTTTCTACACTGTTTGTTACCCAAAAATAACAAGTAAAAATGAACGAACGAACGAAAAGACCAACACCAACACCCAGGCCAACACCAACACCAACACCAACACCAACACCAACACCTTATAAATGACTAGACACTGAGACTAACTAAACCCATGAGGCATCCATAAAGCAGAATTTCTTTTTTGGTTGCTTTTTTTTTGTGTTTCCAAAAAAAGTCATACTCTTCCTGAAGGCAAATTGACAAATTACCGCATCTCGTTGTAGTTACAAGTATAAGTTCTTCTATGTTTTGACTTCAAAAACTTTTCAAAATGTTACCACAGTACCACAGAAATAATAACAAAAAAAAATTGTGTTTCTGTCTTATGTTTTCGGTTATTTTTTTTGTGCTTTTTTTTCTTAAAAAATTAGTTCTGCTTAGGAGTGTACTTGTACCAGCATTTCGACAATTATTGACACACGCAAATAAGTTGCAAAAAAAAAAAAACGAAAAAAAAAGAATTAATGAATGAATAAATGGAAACCCATTAAATGATAGAAGATATGAGAGAGACCATAGAACGAATCGAAAAATAATAGATTGCTGGACTTGAACGGCATGCGTGCAACATGTTCCAATAAGTCACAGTTGGTAGTTGGGCATAAGGAAACGAACATTCATTGACGAATTTAATGGAAGTGTACTTAAAGGAATTTATTTCCATTCTCTTCTTTTTGTTTTTTTTGTTGTAATAAAAATATTGAAAATATTTGACGTTTATTGCCAAGAAACGCTGTTCCCCTTATCAATAAAGTCTAATTTATTTTGGGTTGAGTGTAAATAAAAATACGTTTTACTGTGAACTTTATTTAAAACCGACAGATCGATGCCTTTGTACACAAGAGGATAATGAAGTCAGGATCATTATTGTTATGTTTTTACCTTTTAAAAAATAAATTAAAAATAAATTTGTGTTTAGTTTTAATTAAAATTCTTTATTACTCGCACAATTCTGTGTGCCACTGTTCACAGCTTGATGTAAACAACAACAATTGCTTTTCTTTGTTATTTTTCTGTTTATTTCCCTTGCATAATTAATAACAATTACTAGGCAATTGTTCGACAGCTCTTTGTAACGGATATCTTCAAACCACGATTACTCTCTTCAAATGTACTGCGTCTTCACACAAGACTGACTGAACTTTTTTTAATTCACTTGCCTGCTTAGTTTTGTCTTTTATACGGGCAAATTAAACAGTCTAATGAATGTACTTGAAAGCGAATATTTGTGAATTCGCCTTGTCGAAATCTCTATAATGTTGGCATATTTTTGTTTACTTGTTTATCATTTCTTTTATGCTGGTGATCGAATCACCAGTCCTTTTCGTATTTGCATACGTTCTATTAGAAAAACAAATAATAAATCACGCAGATGTATAAAATAAAGAAAATGGAATAAAGATTGTTGGCTACACTTAGAAATTCCCTATTGTCGATTGGATATTCCGCACTGCCAAGACGAGTATACTCGTTCTACTTTAAATATATTATAACATACAGGGTTTTGAATAAGCAAATTTTTTTTGCCAATCGACAATAGTGAATTTCTTGGCAGTGCGGGATACCCTGTCAAAGACGAGTATACTCGTCCTTGGCAGCGAAAGTGTTAAATATCTCCGGCGAATGTGTGTATGAATCGGAAGCCGACGAAAACGCGATTCGCAATCCCTGTTTAAGATTAAGAGTACAATGCCAACGGTCTTCTCCCTGATTGTAAATCCCAATTCTAATTTTGATTACTTCAAACCCACTTAATTTGATATGAGTTTTCGGGAAGTATATTCTCTTACGTCAAGCACACAAGGTAGTGTGCTGGCTTATTAGACGTAAAGCCAGGGTTCGAGTCCCAGGCCAGACATCAAAATTAAAAAAGAAAATACGGCGATTTCTTCTCTTTCTCTTCTTGTTTCTCAGAAATCTGTCGTTCGGGGTTGACTTCCAAGTGTAGGTCCCGCTACTTCTGCAATAAAATTAACACACCCAACATAAGTAGTGTGAGAAACTGCGGGCTTCTTGGAGACGATTGGTGTAGACTGTCTAATGGTGAAGGTATAGCACTGGCCATTTTATAGTCACTAGCAGCAACTCGTTTCCTTACCGTTCGCATCTTCCTTCTCTCTTTCCACCTTTCCTAAAAAACCTGCACAATGCACTGCATGAGTAGGGGTCATCCCCCAAGTGCTGGTTTTATAAAAAAAAAAAAACAGAAAAGCGGTATTTGTTAGGCTGAAAATGTCTTCCTGTAAACTAGCCTAGAGCACTGATAACTCTTTTTGCAAGCATCGTTGTACGGTGTTTAACATGTATTTTGGCAAAATAAAAATTTACTTTCATTCGTTTGTATAACAAAGATAGGTTAGATTGGGTTAGGTTAGGTTAGGTTAGAGGACATGTACCTGTCACTTATTGCAAGTAAAGTATTCGAGGCCGAGTTGACCCAATGTACAACGTCCTAAAAGAGGGAAGAATAATAAAAGGGTTAGGGTGGAAGGAGGGTATTTAGGAAAAGGGGGAATCGCACAGACCAGACACAACAAAAAGAGTGGGAGAGCATGACTACATTGATGAAGTCCTAGCATGTCTCAACCAGCCTGTGCTACTAATGAATATATGGAGAGCTTTGATGTCGGCTCTCGAGAGTAAATTCAATCTCCCAAAGAAGGCATTGGCAAGGGTCCTCGACGTCAACGTACCAAGGGCAGTTACAGAGGAGGTGTTCGATAGTCTACAACTCCTCCTCTTCGCAACATGCGCTGCAATAGTCCGGCTGGGATCTGTTTTAAATCGCCGTCAGCGACCTAATCTCGCAGTGCCGCGTGATAAAATCGACAAACAACCTTAAGCTGGCCTTATCAAAGCCCAGCAGACAACTCGATCTTTTCCCCCAACGACTCTACTCTTTCTCCATGACCCATCCATTAATGAGGCCGTAGAGGCGACAGACTGGGCGGGTCAGGACCAACTATCAAATTGCCCCCTGAAAGCGAGCCTAGTCTAGCGAGGGCATCCGCGCGTCTCATTGCCCAGTATTCTGGTATGACCCAGAACCCAGCATAGAGGGATACGGTCTGGTCCAAAAGTCCTCAACGACTCCTTGCATTAGCGAACAAGCCGTGATTTCCACCAGACCGTTGCAGTGGCCCTAAGGGCAGCCTGACTGTCAACGAAGATCATGTAAGATTCGGAATCCGAAGCTGGGCCACCAGCTATGACCTCAATAGCTTTCAAGATTGCGAAAATCTCTGCTTGAAAAAGAGATTAAATTAAAATTAAGTTATGGCATATCAATTATGGTTTAGTGTAGTGATTGCTTTCAATTTTCCAAATTTGTTAATTATTCTTTAAGTTGGCATTACGATCATGAGATATTTATGATCATATTTATGAAATATTTTCGCATACTTACCTACTGCCTATCTGCCATTATGGCATTATGTGAATACAAATACAAATATTAGGTGAATGGTTGGGTTATCCAATTAACTTTTCAATTTCGTTTTTGGACAATAAATTTCAATTGCATTCACTGCACATTTAAACGATGGTTGCATCGTAAGCATAATTTAAATTCAAAATCAAATCACAATTAAGTTGGTGCGTCTAATTATTTTTTTTTGCTTTTCCAAATACCTTCACCATTTGCGAATATTTATTGGCAATATTTCTTAAAAACACTACAAAAAAATAACTACAAAAAAAAAAAATAGTGAATTGAGTTGAATTTAATTTGGTATAGCCGTGGGTTACACCTTCTTCGTAATCGAATCGATTTTTTTTGTTGCATTCTGTTCCCAGGCAAATGCATGTACAGGTGCAAACAGTTTTTTTTTTACGATTTTCGCTGTTTTTTTTTTGTTCATTTTAATTCCATTATTAGCGTTGTTAGGCTGGTGTAACAAGCTTCTGGTTGTATGCATGAAAAACGTCTGACATTGATGACTGCTGCCTGCTGGTATGTGCGTTCCGTTGTAGTTAATGGGGGTCACAAAGCTGAAGCGCTTCTAAGCCATTGGCCAACGTAACGTACCAACGTACTAGCCTAGCATAACCGTATGATGGAATTTTTCTCCATTTTTTTTTTGTTAGTTTAGTTTGGTTTTCTATGCATAAGTTATTGTAAATTTGACATTTACATGATTAAAATAAAAATTAAGAAATGTTTTTAATGCCAAAAACACACAAAATTGCCAAACAATGACAGTTGACAACGAAAATTTATGATAATTAAAATGAAAATGAAGTGTACGCAAAACACTTTGTATGTACAATGTATTTGGGCATCTTCTTAAAGTGCGTTTATTGCCTCGGGCTGCATTTACTGTTTGTTGTTATTAAGCTGATGCGTTAACTAGGAATTCCATTATTTACGTACAGTAAGACCCCGCTTAACGCGGGTATTACATACATACATACATAATTGGCCATTACAACCCTTCAGTCAGGATAACAACCGAAGAAATATTTTTCGTTTTGATGTCTGACCTGGGATACGAACCCGGGCCTTTCGTCTAATAAGCCAACACACTACATACTAGACCACGGCGACTTCAACGCGGCGACTAACGCGGGTATTACACTCCAATAAGTTCCAGTGCTAAACGAAACAGAGTTAAACGAGGCAACTTAGCACGCAGACGGAAATCACAGTTGGAATCTGTATCTGTATACTGCACCGCTTTTAGTTGGTGCATGGCCGTTTCATTTGCACACATATAATGGGTGATTTTTTAAGAGCTATAGGAAAATTTTTCAAAAAAAAAAAAAACACTTAAAGTTCTGAAAAATGCAGGAAATCTTTATTTGAACCTTTATTCGTTTACCGCGACTGTGCCTCAAATGGTTCATCCGCTTCGTCCAATTTTGGCATACTCTTTCCAACATGTTGGCCGGTATCTCACGAATAAATGCTTCAATGTTGTCTTCGAATGCGTCAATTGAAGTGAGCTTGTTTGTATAGACATGAGCTTTATCATAACTCCACTAAAATTGTCTAAATCACACGATCTAGGTGGCCCATTGGCCGGTCCAGAACGTAAAATAAATTGTTTACCGAACTCGTCTCTCAATAAGTCCATTATTACGCGTGCTGTGTGGCAAGTGGCACTGTCGTGTTGAAACCTCATGTCACGCAAAACAAGCTCTTGCATTTTGGGCAAAAAAAGTTGGATATCATCTCACGGGAGCGCTCACCATTCACATTTACGTTACGATTGCGCAGCATCTTTGAAGAAGTACGGTCCAATGATGCGACCAGGCCATAAACCATAACACACTGTGACTTTTTCTGAATGCATTGGTGGCTTTTGCAATGCTTCTGGCTGATCTTCACTCCAAAATCGACAATTCTGCTTATTTACGTATCCATTGAGACAAAAATGAGCTTCAGTCGGCTGAACACAATTTTTCGATAAAGAAGTGAATCTTCGGCCAACTTTCCAAGAGCCCTATTCACCAAAAATTCTGCGTTGCGGTAGGTCGTTCGGCTTCAATTCTTGGCACCAAGCTTAGGCTCACCTAAATCCTTCCGCAAAATTTTCTACGTTGTTGAGTAAACAGAGGCCTAAATGCTGCGAACGGTGACGAATCGATAATTGATGGTCATCATAAACACTGGCCGATACAGCTGCGATATTTTTTTTAGTTCGCGACTCTACGTAAGCGTGTTGCAAATTTGGTGCGATATTTAGTCACAATAGCCTGAATAGCCGCTTCAGTGGGTCGATTAAACTGACAATAAAATGGAAGAAGCGCGCGAGAAACTTTCTTAACAGAACACACATTTTTGATAATAAAATTCAATTTAATGCAAGCATTGTTCGTTTGTGTAGTCGCCGTGGTCTAGTGGGTAGTGTGTTGGCTTATTAGACAAAACGCCCGGGTTCGAATCCCAGGTCAGACATCAAAACGAAAAATATTTCATCGGCAGCTTCCTCTCAGCAGAATTCTGGCAAAGACTCTGAGAGTAAAATTTGCCATGAAAAGCTTCTCAAAAATCTGTCATTCGGAGTCGACTTTAAACTGTAGGTCCCGCCACTCATGTATAAAATTAACACACACAACATAAGTGGTGTGAGAAGCTAGGTCGTAACCCTGACTGAAGGGTTGTAATGGCCAATTATGTATGTATGTATGTATTGTTCGTTTGTAAGACGATTCATGGTTAAATTATAGACCAAACTGAAGATGTTTGACAGTGAAACAAAATACGAAACGTGCGTGAGCTGTTTAAACCAGTATTGCCAAAATGATAATAGCTAAAAAAATCACCCGTTACAACAAGTACAAATGCAGGTTGGGATTTAGGGAAATCCCAATACTACCGCGTAATATTGAAACAGTGTTAAGCGTGGTATTGTTAAGCGGGGTCTTACTGTATGTTTTCTTTTTTTTTATGTGATTTCAAAATTTATTGCTTTTCTTCAATTTTCAAATCAATTATTTTTAATATTTAATAAGATTGAAAGCAATTTTGTTGTTGTTGTTGTTGTTGTATAAAAATATTACAAACAATAAATCACCTTCACCCTTACACTCACTTATGGTATACGCTCACCTTAACTAGGTTACTTCTTGGTCTTTTCTTAATGTTTAAACGTTTGTTTCGTTTCAAGATTTTTTTCTATTTTTTTCTCTCACTCTTTCACATTTTTTTTGTTTGTTTGTTTATTTTGTATTTGAAATTTTGCAGCATTTGGCCTTGAGTAGAACGAACATAAATGGAATGGTGTTGTTCTCTTAAGATGGTAATTGTTTTACAAACAAGATCTTATGGTTGTAAACAGTTTTGAAATTTGTTTCTATAAACTGAGCTGTACCAACTATGGTGCACGGAGCAAAGAAGATGTCTAACATGAATTGTAAACGATAAGTAACGGGTTATCCATTTCCATTTAAAATATTTTTTACAGTCGAACTTCTATAAATTGAATCACCATTATCCAGAAAAAAAACTTCAACTTATAGAAACTTTAACTTTTGGAAGTAAATTTACAAATGGTCTAGATGCTGTTGCAACGAGATGTGTTGCAACTTATAGGAACTTCAAGTAATAGAAGTTCAAATTATAGAAGTTCTACTGTATTTCTTTTCTATTGTAAAGTTTGAACGTCGACATTATGTGTGAAACACTACATCATTTAAATGACATCCACGCGAAGTGTTGCAATCACTTCGACCACTTTTTGACACATATTGGGCGGTATCTTCGCCTGGAAAAGACCCACGAAAATCAAGTCGACACACACCATTTTTTTGTCGACTATAGGGCTGCTTTCGATAGCCCCATAAGGGATCGTGTTTTTGCCGCAATGTCTAAGCTCGGTATACCTGCGAAGCTGATAAGGCTATGCAAAATGACGTTGAGCAATTCCTGCAGCTCCGTCAAGGTAGGAATGGACCTCTCCGAACCTTTTGATACCGTGCGAAGTTTCAGACAGGGCGATCCCTTATCAAGCGACCTCTTCAACTTCGTCATGGAGAGTGTTCTGCGAAAGGCGGGAGTGCATCGCAATGGGACTATTTTCAAAAAAGGGTCCAGTTGCTTGCGTACGCTGACGACATCGACATCATAGGGCGTACCAAACGAGATGTCATGCTTGCATTTAGTGCTATTGAACGGAAGTCTAAGAAGATGGGTTTGGCATTAAATGATTGCAAAACGAAGTATATGTTATCGACAAGTAGAGCCATGCGGCGTATTGATTCACAAATTACGGCCGATAACTATACTTTTGATACAGTCAAGGAATTCATTTACCTTGGCTCCACCGTTCTTTATGGCGCAGAAGCATGGACCCTATTAAGAACTGATGCAGCTGCCTTGAGAGTATTCGAGAGAAAAGTCCTCCGTAAGATCTTCGGTACAGTGCGAGTTGGCAATGATTTCCGCATCCGATTAAACAGTGAGCTGTACGAGCTCCTCAACGACATGGACGTTGTACAGCGTATTAATATCCAGCGGCTGCGCTGGCTCGGCCATGTCGTTCGAATGGAGGAGGATGCTCCGGCGAGACGAGTATTTGATGCGGGGATCTGTGGAAGTCGGCGAAGAGGACGACCTTGTATCCGTTGGAAGGGTTTGGGTTGTTATGGCCAATTAAGTAAGTAAGTAGTATTGGGCGGTATCTCATAATCATAACTTGACGAATGTTAGTTGGTTTTTAAGTGCTCAAGAGTTGAAGGTTTATCTGCATAAACACGGTCTTTCGCGTAGCCCCACAAAAAAAGGCTAATGGTGTCAAATCGTATGATCGAGAAATTACGCGCCCAGGAAATGTCTTTTGCAATAAAGTTGTATTTGCCGCGAGTTGTGTGGCATATGGCACCGTCTTGTTGAAACCACATATTCTCCCAGTCGGTTATCATATGACCATAACACTTCGAATTGACGGTGGCAGTCGTTCTATCGTTGTTCTCGAAGAAGTAAGGTCCAAACACACCTTCGGACCAAAGAGCACACCAAACAGTAAATTTTTCTGGATGTAATGGCCTTTCTCCAATAGTTAAGGATTGTCAGAACCACAAATACGACAATTTTGTTTATTAACATACCCCCACCGAGTGTGAAATGCGCTTCATCGCTTGAAAATTTTGTTCGGAACTTGCCGTCCATCGCCTGTAGTTCAAGCACCCATTCGGCGTATCTACGACGTTGTGAATCAGCTGGCTTCAGTTGTTGCGTGAGCTGGACTTTATATGGATGTATGTGTAGGTCTATATGCAAAATAAGCCATAATGTGCCGTAAGACGGTCCTAATTCCTGAGAACGACAAGGAATCGACACATTCGGGTCTTCGGCAACACTATCACTGACAATAGCGATATTTTTAAAGCAACGAGGGAAACGAGGGAGAAGATGATGCACAGGCCTTTCAATATTTATAACCACTCCAGTCTCTTCAAATTTCTTCACAATTTTGCCAATTGCTTGCGTAGTTGGACGATTATGTAAACGTCCATAGTCTCCTCTTTACGCACGATACGTGGCTGTCAGGCTTTCAACTGAAAGGAAAAAAATTGCTTTCACAACTTAGTTTGACAGATGTCGAATTCCAGTGCCATACTTTTGAAACCACGAAATGGATAGCCCTTTATTACACGTTAAATTCTTGTCTTACATCAAAGCGACAACATTGATTAAAATTGACTATTTACCGTGTAAGTCTTATTAGACCTGAGGCCTTGGTTCAAGCTCAATGTCAACTAAATACAATATTTCTATGGCGACTTCTTCTAAGCAGATTTCTGGCAAAAACATGGTGAATATGATAATGAAATCAAGTTTGATGCTAGTATTTGCTTACAATGTATAAAATACAGTTTTTCCTTAGTTTCAAACCAATTTTATAATCTTTAAAAAATGTGTTTGCCCATCTCTGCAATTTAAGTTCAATCAGTTGTTGTCATTTTATTTATTCTTTATTTTTCCTATTACCACAGCCATCAAGGTTACTCAATTAAAAGTGACATTTTGCAATAGATTTTTGTTATTTTTGATTGTTGTTGTATGTAGAACAAAAACAAAAATAGAAGAAAAAAAAATTGTACAATTTGTGATTCTATATGTAAAAGTAATTCCTCTACACATTGTGATTATAGAGGGAAAATAAATTTAAGAAACACTTTTGGCATAACAATCGATACCGAACTCCAGAGATTATTGGATTATTTATAGATTTTGCAATGCTATCATCAGTTGTATTAACTTTGAAAGTGATCTTGAATTTCTAGTCCAGTTACTTATTTCCTAAGTACTAATGTGAACAACAAACAATTGTAGAAATAATTTTTGTTCACTCTGTATGTGAAAACTACAGAATATTGTTCTTGATTGAGTACATACTTGGAAGGCGCAAATGTATTGCTTCATTTATTAAGAAAAAATTTAAATTTCAAAAAGTTTAAACATTTTATTTAAGTAGATAAAAGTTCTAAGGAGTTATGGCTACATTAAATCAGGAAGAATGATAATAACACCAGGATCGTTGTTCTTTCTGAGTGCCTCAGTTTCTCAGTTGTCTGGGTCCTTGCGGCCAAAGTTATATTCCGAGAAACTGCATAGCCGTCGAGTTCTCCAGGGCTGGTGCATTCCTTCCGATCTCCTCTTCAATCGACTTGGGTATGCCACTTACTTCGGGACGCCAAACCTATCCTGAGTCAATGAGGAGTCCTGATATACCGATAGGCTCACTTGGCCCTCGATGGATAGAAGGCACACCAAAAAGTTATTCGGACTTGGTCGTAGCATCATCTCAATCACTGTGGTCATGCTCATAGGTCATTGTGTTATTGGTAGTCGCGAGGAAAATATGCAGCTCCCATTTAACGACTTCTGCCATACGTGCAGATCTGCTGAGAGGAAGAGGAGACTGTTATCCATTTTCTTTGTCACTACACATCTCTTGCGAGGTGCAGATATTGGCTCTCCAATCCTTATCAGCTTATCCTTATCGTAACGTCATCTCGATTACAGTGACCATGCTTACAGGCCATTGTGTTATAGGAAGACACGCAGAAAGAATGCAGCTCGCATCTAACAACTTCTGCCGTGGATCCACAGAGCCACTGAGGAAGAGGAGAATGTCATTCAATTTCTTTGTCAATGTGCATCTCTCGCGAGGTATAGCCATAGGTTATTTGGCAATCCAATCCTTGTCAGCTTGACGGTGCAATCATCCATTTATGTCAAGAACATAGCTTCGTTTATCAAACTTTTTAGCTGGTTTTCCAGCATGGGATCGTTGTGCTTTAGATGTGCAGCCCTTGTGCTGACCAACTTCTTTTCTAGTTTGGTGGAATTTGGTAAGTGTAGGGCCTGCGTTTACCTGTGGCCTCACAACAGGCCGCTATGTTGTGCTCAAGTGAGCTTTTGGTATCAAAACTACCACTCGAACCTATTATAACAAATGTAAGAAGTGCAGAAAAACTAAAGTAGAAAGCTGATGAAAGTAATATAAACAATTGCTAGATTATTATGAGGGAGCTTAAGACGTAGTTAAGGTGGACTCTTAGATTAATAAATAGTATCTCGTCGAAGCTGCCGGAGTCTAGTAGATAGTAAGTTGGCTTATTAGACTGAAGGCCCGACGTCATACATCAAAACGAAAATATGAAAATATATCTTCGGCGACTTCCTCTCAGCAGATTTCTGGCAAAAACTCTGAGATTAAATAAATCTCTGTAGGGCCCGCCACTCATGTATCAAATTAACGCACACGACATAAGTGGTGTGAGAAACTAAGTCTATAATCCTGACTGAAGGGTTGTAATTACCAATTTCGTATCTCGTTCATATTGTGAAAGAACCAATCGCTAAAGGTACTATGGCCGGAGTACCTGATTAGCCGCACTAATCAACTCTTTCCCACTCAACATCATACCACGCACGAGAGTGGCATTAAACTGGCGTCCAATCATCAGGTATAATATAAACCAAGATGCGACTATAAGGGTAGATATTTTCTTTCTGTTATAAGGGAACTAGGTCGCCGTGGTCTAGTAGGTAGTGTGTTGGCTTATTAGACGTAAAAGCCAGGGTTCGAGTCCCAGGGCAGACATCAGAACAAAATACAAAAAGTATTTTTTCGGCGATTTCCTCTGAGTAGATTTCTGGCAAAAACTCTAAGAGTAAATAAAATTGCCATGAAAAGTTTCTCAAAAATCTGTCGTACGGAGTCAACTTTAAACCGCCACTCATCTATAAAATTAACCCACACAACATAAGTGGTGTGAGAAGTTAGGTGGAGAT
Organism: Sarcophaga peregrina; assembly: GCA_014635995.1. Classification (NCBI taxonomy): domain Eukaryota; kingdom Metazoa; phylum Arthropoda; class Insecta; order Diptera; family Sarcophagidae; genus Sarcophaga; species Sarcophaga peregrina. The sequence goes on along the minus strand of CM025792.1, from coordinate 97,657,358 downwards.
CCTGACGGAAGGGTTGTAATTACCAATTACGTATCTCGTCCATGTTGTGAAAGAACCAATCGCTAAAGGTACTACGGTCGTGGTTTTTAGGAGCTGATTAGTCGCAGTGATCAACTCTTTCCCACTCAACAACATAACACGTACGAGGGTGGCATTAAACTGTAGTCCAATCATCAGGTATAATATAAACCAGGATGCGGCTTTATAGCGTCGATATTTTTATTCTGTTGGAAGTTATAAGAGAACTAGGATTGCTCATAAAAGCAAATAAATCTTGAGATTCTGCGGCATTTACCGTGATATGCATTTTTTCAAGCAATTGTATATAACGAGGCTAGGCAGCCTTCCAATCCATTGATATCTAAAATAAAATTTCATTCTTTTAAGCTTCTGCTTTTAGATATTCTGCACAAAAGATTGTTTTTTTTTTTGGTTTTTACTGAGAATTGTTCTAAATTTCTGCTGTGCATTCGTTTTAATACCATTTCGTACAAGAAGTGATTGAGGTTAAGTTGAATTGTTGTTCATAATTTAAAAATAAAAAAAAAAAAAGGAATAAAAAAACTAAAGAAACGGAAAAAAATGGCGTTGACAATTTGGTACTAAAATTAAAGAACAAAAACATTTCAAATTAAAGTCACGTATTCCTATGTGGGTTTTCATTTCAAAAACGAAAAAACAAAAAAAATAATTCCATGTACTCGTGGGTACTTGAAGTCAACTTTAACTTCAATTCTTTGCTGTTTTTTTTTCTTAATCTTAAGCAATTTTAACTATGAAGTGCCTGACTTTATGTTGGTTAATCGTTTAATTGAAAAAAAACACAAAAAAAATTTTTTTTTTAAACTGAAACATTTTATACGATTTAAACAATTTAATTGTGGGTAATTTGCCGGATGTTGGGCTAAACATAAAAAAAGACAAAAAACCAAAGAGGAAAAATAAAACTTAAATTGCCCTTATTTTTAGAAAAAATTTCAAACGAAGTAACCTAAAAATAAATCAAAATTTCGCGTTTTTTTTATTGATTATTTATTAGGAATTGAGTTTTTTTTTTATAAATCTTAATTTTAAAAATTTTATTTTAGTTTCATGGATTTATCAATTATTTTTTAATTTGCTTCAGCATAACAATAGTCTCACAAAACAAAAGACTTAAGACACAAGCGCATACTCTGCATGCTTCATATTCCATTTCTTATTCGACTTCGTATACGTAAATTAGAAATTAAATAAAAATAAAATGTTAATTTAAAAATGTATACATAATTAAGATTCATAAAAAAAAATTAATTAAAAAAATACTTTTGGAAATCGTAAAATGATGTATGATTTAAATGAAATGAAAATGCCAGTCTTATGGTTCTGTCACTCGTACAGTCAATCATCAGTAATTTTGGTTTCGCTGATCCAACAACACGAAATATGGGAAAATATTTCTCCGGCGGCTGCCTATCAGCAAATTTCAGGCGAGAACTCTATGAGGAAAATAAAATTGTCTCGAAAAGTTTATAAAAAAAAAAGAAAAACTGACGTTCTGAGTCGACTTTAAACTGTAGGTCCCGCCACTCATGTATAAAATTAAGGCCCACAATATAAGTGGGTACAGAAGTTAAGTCGTTGTCCTGATTAAAGAGTTGTAATAACAAATTATTTATGTATGTAGAAATGTGGAGCCGACCCTGATTAGAATATAGCCCTCATGTGTGGGTCGTCAACTCTAAGTCTGCTTTGAGGTTTCTCCAATGCGTACAGAAAGGGACGGTGGATAGTATACAACTCTATTGACTTATTGAAACACCACTGTAATGTTGCTTGTATTTCATTGTTCTATTGCTGCTACAACGGATTTAGAATCATATATTCATCCGTAACATTCGTCTATCTCACAGAGCACAATCATTAGTGGTCGATTGGCCTGTCGATCATACACTGCCTTACAAACAGAATTCGATTTTTGGCTGGAATATCTATATGTGGCACGCTCTTCCTGGTACAGTGGTCTTGCTCGAGCGAAATAAATAGAGTTTTTACTGAGTATCGTACACATATTTGTACGTAACTCTCGTCTTTCTCGCAAAGCACATACGTTAGGGGTGGTTTTGCTCGAGCGAAATAAAGAGACATCTTCCCGAGATTCGTTTATTCGTACGTAACTCTTGTCTTACTCGCAAAGCACATGCGTCAGGGGTCGATTGGCCAGTGGATCATATACTGCCTTACAAACAGAATTCGATTTTTCGCGCCGCCTATCTGTATGTGGCACGACCTTCCTGCTACAGAGGTCTTGTTCGAGCGAAATAAAGAGACTTTTTTCCCGAGCATCGTACATATATTCGTACGTAATACTCGTCTTTCTTGCAGAGCACATATTTTAGTGGTCGATTGGCTAGTGGATCATATACTACCTTACAAACAGAATTCGGTTTTTGGCTGGACTATCCGTATGTGGCACGACCTCTCTGCAGAGTTCTTTCGTGCCACTTATGAATTTGATTTAAATCTAATGTCTACAAATACTACTCCCGCTTTCCTTCTTTACCATAATCTATTTTCCTAGTTCCAAAACAATGCATTTTTTAAGAAGGGACCATCCGATAAGTGTTGGTGCTTGCAAAAAAATATTGATTTCGGTATCTAAATCAGTCTCCTAGCCAAGGAATAGCAGGTCTATAACTTGTTATGGTAAAGACTGTTAGTAATATTCTACAATATTTAGTTATGCTGAAGAAATTCCCAGCACTTCCTTGCTGATGGTCTTTAGGATGGAACCAAGTTCTTATTTTGCATATGCTAGTTCTCAGCAGATTTCTGGCAAAAACTCTGAAAATAAACAAAATTGCCATGAAAAGTTTCTTAAAAATCTGGTAGCTCGGAGTTCGACTTTAAGATGCAGATTCCGCTATTCACTGTATAAAATTAACACGCACAATATATGTACAACGATGATGGGTTTTACATGGCTAGCTGTCTGCGTGGACCTAGTTCGATGGTGTTCTTCGCAAAGGGTGAAATATAATGCATCTACCTACGCCTCCAGATGTACCAGACTGATACACCTGAGTACCCATTCTATGCTATGCATTTGGATATGACTTCCCTCTTGGTTAGGAGCGGAGCCTATCTGAAACTCCTTCCGATCTTTGGGTCACGGCACCTGGTTGAAAATGCAACTCCACACCGAGCCTAACTAGACTCTTCCCGCGATTTGAGTCCAAACCACAGCCACCACGATGCTCCCAAAAGTGGCTACACCAACAGCCAGGCTGAAACCGACATTCCAGGGGCTCCTGGCTCCCGTGGTACCAGAATTAAGTATCCGGTCGGACCTTGTAATCAAATCGATTACTGCAAGTTGAACTCCAAATAGTACGGGAGTGGTGACCCACTCTATTTTAATATAACGCAGTTGCAAATGAAACGGTCGTGCACTAACCGAAAGCGGTACACTTTACAGCGACGGTGTATACTATGTATCTTTTTTGACGCTCTTTTGTTAGTCTGTCCAGAAAAAGGATTTCCTCTGTATTTTCCCAAGTCGCAGTCACAGTACGGACACATTTTTCCTGCGTTACAGTTGATTTATTAGTTGTCATTAACGTTACTAGGTGTATATATATGTATGTGCGTGTTAAGTTGCCTCGTTTAACGCCGTTTCGTTTAGTGCTGGAATGTACTTGGAACGTATAATCGGGATCTTACTGTAATTGTTGGGATAAGGGGGGTTGTAATGACCTAATGTATTAATGCATGTATTAAGAAATTAAGAAATAACCTCTTAAGGTTTAAAATTAAATTTTTATTTGAAAGATAAGCACGCCTTTCAATCAATCCATCCTCAGAGAGATATCCACGATTTATTAATATTGTTACGAAAGTGGAAATGGTGTTGTTAAAATAATAAACAAAAGCTCCAAAAACAAAACAGCGCACTGTTCACGTGATCAATGAATGAGTAAAAAATATGCCAACAAAAATAAAGCGCTTGTTTACAAGATCGATGAATAAACAAGAATAAAGGATAAAAGACGTAAATAACCAACAACAAAATGCAGGGAACGAAGAATGTAAACAAGGAACAACAATGTGCAGTATAAAATAGAGGATAGACAAATAAACGCAACAACAACTAATCTACCTGCTCGAATGTAAACAAGAAACAACAAAAAATAAGAATAGGTTGTTTACATTTTTAGATTGTTCCCGAAGGACGTCATCGTCCTTCAAGGGCATTCATCACACTGATGATCCAGTAATATAAAAGGCAAGCTAAAGCGAGCAAGAGATGATTCAGAGTTCAGAGTTTGAGTTGAATCAGTCGTGTGTGCAGACGGCACGTTGCATTCGAAGTGTGAATTAAGATAGACGTGTATAACGTTACGTTGGTTGAAGTGATAAATCAATCGGTTGTGTGCAGACAAGTTGCGTCTGAAGGAAGCAGTTGTTAGTGTTGTGCTTACAAAAAGTGTTGTGAGCGAGGATACTAACAAGTAGTTGTGGCTTACGAAAAAGGTTGTAAGTGGAGAATTATCACTGAAGAAACACATATTGCGAAATTTATCGTTGTATACGTAGAATAAGCTGGAACAGTGGCACAAAAGTTGTGCAGATAATAAAGAATTTATTAAAACTAAACACATATTTATTTTTAGTTTATTTACAATCTACGAACTCATATTTTTAACGTTTTTAAAAGATAAAAACGTAACAATATTATTCTTTCGAACGTCCGCGGCCTCACACTAACCCATCCTCACCCGACCGCGAGGGCTCGTCCCCATTTCGCAGGAACACGAAATTACAGAGAGGACTGTAGCGGGTAAGGGAAAAGTATTGGCAACGTATGTCGTATGTATTCTGTAAAGAAAATGAAAACTTCTTTAATTCCCACACATTTTTGTGAGAGGACAAATATTTGATTGAATTAAAAAAGTGCGATCATTTTTACAAAACACACGGCCAAGATTAAGATTAACGATTAATTATAAATTTTTCTTTACACATTTAGTTACGAGTTTAGTTTACATTTGGTAAGGAAAAAAAAATGTTTTTTTTTTCAAAATTATAAAAAAATTATCAAACGAGTAGAATAAGAGAGAGAGAGAGGGGAGAAGAGAAATAAAACCAGAAATGTAATTAATGAAAATTGAACAGAATGTAGGACGTAGAGGCAAAAAATAGAAGAAAAAACGTACGACCAAACGACCACCCATAGAAATTGCATGTGCGCTGCCATCAAAGCAGCCACAAGCAACACTTTGAACCAGCAAAAACGACAACAGCAACAACAATAATAATAGGAACATTTCAAATGATCTTCGAAAAAGCATTAAATAAATACCATTGTGTGTGTATTATTTGTTGTTTGTACTCATGTACAGATACGACTATTATTTCTATTATTATTTGTTGCTTTTGTTGTTGGTGTTGTTGTTGTTGTTTGAAAAACAGCTAAATAAAAAGGTTAAAACACCTCGCAATTTTCAGAAAAACAAAACAAAAAAAAAAAACAAGAGGAAAATAGTTTTAAAGAAAGGCCACCGCCATAAAGTGGAAAACAAAATGTCTCAAGTCTCCCAAGTGGTAGGTAGGTTGGTAGATAGGTTGGTTGCTTAGTGTCTAGATGGTTGGTTGGTTGGTGCCAAAAAAAAAAAAAACTGAAATAAACAAACAATTCTATTCATCTAATTGTATTAAAGGAATTTTGACTGTGTTAAAACCATTAGATATTGTGTATGGCAATTGGTATTTGTCAGACCCAAATACCCACATCCATTGGGTATCCGTTTGCCCGTTTGCTGTTTGCCGTTTTCCACTAACCACTAAATGCCTGTCTTTGTCTACGTTTATCTGACGTACCAGCAGCCTTCGGATGGCAGCATAATTGTTATTTGGTGGCAGCATTTCTTTGTTTTTATTAAAAAAAAAAATTCTTTTTTTTTATTTATTTGCAAACAATTTTTGTTTTTTTTTTCTTCGTATGTTTGTTTTTGTTGGTTATTTATTTGTAGTATTTTATTTTCTCGCTGGCATTTAACATGAAAACGCATTAAATTCTTATTTGTTATGTGGCAACACGTTTGGTAAATGATATGGTGTGGCCAGAATATCGTAGACACCATTTCGCCCAATGCTTACTCACACACACACTCTGCTTGGCTTGCCTTTGTGCCTTGTTGCTTAAAGCTGGGAATTTTAAGCGCTGAAACAGCCATCAGCCAACAAGATCCATTGATGGCGCAGGCGTAAAAAAAAAACGAAAAAACATAAAGAAAAATTTTCTATTTTTTTTTACTTCTTTTTTAGTTTTCATAGCAAATAAATCAAACAAGAGAAAATGATAAACGTTCGGTCATGGCGAATTTAAAATACTCACCATTAATAATGGGGAATGCCAAAATATGCTTTAAAATTTAATTTGCATTTTTTCATTTTATTTGGAATACTTTAATGCATAAACATGCTCTCTATGATTTACAAACGTTGACTGATGAAGCGTTCTTTAAAAAGAAAAGCAAAATAAATAGGCCAGTAATAGATAAATATTTAAAGAAGCATCCCATTGATTCTTCTTCCTTTCACAAAAAAAGCACTTCTTTAATACTCTGGAATACTCATATTCGATTCGGAACCATTATTATAACTTCCCGTTAAAGTTGTTTTTAGTTAAAGGTAACATTAGCTAAAGTGGACTTTAAATTCACATTCAACTTCTTATCGTTATTACAACATTCCGATAAAGTAAACTTTTTCAAAAATATGGCAATGCCGGACCAATGTCGAAAACATTGCTCAATTAAACAAGCTTTTTTAAATGCAGTGGCAACGATGGGTTCCTTTTTGATTGTATTTGCTCATTTTGTTTATATTTAAAGTTGCCATACATTGAAAATAACATGGAATATGTAGTTCATAAATAAACTTAACTTTAAAAGTTACCAGTAGGATCATCCTCCCTTCACGATCACTTCTATCTTATTAGGTATTCATAATATTGAAAAACAATTTATCTGCCCGTTAAAATCATCCCTTTAGTTAACGGCCCTTAAAGACTTGTACTTACTAGCCAGTCATAGTTTCTCTCCATTAATCTGAAAACTTGTAAAATATAAACTTGGTTCCTTCCCATGACCGTCAGGAAGGGAGTAAGGGAATTCCTTTTCGCATAATAAAAATATATTCCAACATCCCTTACCATAGGAGTTGTAACCTGCTATTCTTGGCTTCATGATAGATCCAGGTATCGAATTTAGATAGAGTCGGGTATGCAATTTTTTTGCACGACCAATACTTAGGGGATGGCACCTACTTATGCAGTGGACTTATGGGAGAATATTCCAACATCCCTTGCCATACGAATTGTAACCTGCTATTCTTGGCTTCATGATTGATCCAAGTATCGAATTTAGATAGGACGAGCAATTTTTTGCACGACCAACACTTAGGGGATGGCCCCTACTTATGCAGTGCACTTGTGGTAGAGTATTTCAACATCCTTGCCTTAGGAGTTGTAACCTGCTATTCTTGGCTTCATGATTCATCCAAGTATCGAATTAAGATAGAGTCGAGTATGCAATTTTTTGCACGACCAAGACTTAAGGGATGACCCCTACATATGCAGTGCATTGTGTTAGGAGGTAGGTTATGGGAAGTAGGAAAGAGGGAGTAGTGTTTGTTGAAATTTGATGTGAATTTCTTTATATTGCAAGTGGCAGGAAAGACCTCTGCCGGAAAGACTCTCTTTTACTCCTCTAGGGAGCATAGGGCCACTAGGTTTCGGTAATAATGGTTATTTAAGACGTACATCTCATTAAGCTATAGCGTCCCATCCTGTTGTTGGGGTTGTCAACATCGCCGCCAGGCATGCAAAGTGCCGGGATTTAGCCGCGCAAGTATTAAGGTTATACCGTCCATGGTCGGTCGTCAGAGCCTCGTTAGCGTGACAGAAGACACCGAGCCCTTGAAGGATGGTGGATGAAGTTGACATTTGGAAGGGATTGGCTATGTGAAAAAGTAAGTGTCTTTTGTACATTTCAATTTCCCATTAGTCCCCCCTCATACAATTAGTTCGTTTAAAGAACAGTGTGGGGTTCCCTACCCAATCGACCATTAAGGAATGTGGTGTGCGAGAAATATGAGTGTTACGTACAAATATACGATGCTCAGGAAGAAGTCTTTTTATTTCGTTCGAGCAAGACCACTGTAGGAATTGTGTTCCACTAATGGATAGTCTGGCTTAAAATCGAATTATGTGTGTAATGTCGTGTGTGATTCATTGGTCAATCGATCATTACATGTGCTTTGCAAGAAAGAGGAGGGTTACCTACGACTATATATGATTCTCCGGAAGAAATTCCTTTATTTCGCTTGAGCAAAATCCGTTGTAGCAGCAATAGAACAGTGGAATACAAGCCACATTCCGGAGGTGTTTTAACGAATTAATAGAGTTCTATACTACCTACCTTCTTCTGCACGCATTCGAGAAATCTCAAAACAGACTTCGAGTCAGCGGCGTACACATGAGAGTTGTATTCCAATCTCAGACGAATTAAGGTGATTTAAATAATAACGAAATCAGATGAAATGCGGTATTTCTTGCACCGTCCTAAGGAATCCAGACATTTAAATGCTTCTTTCGACACTTAAAAAATGTTTAACGAACATACATAACATAATTGGCCATTACAACCCTTCAGTCAAGATTACGGCCTAGCTTCTCACACCACTCATATTCTGTGTGTTAATTTTTATACATGAGTGGCGGGACCTACAGTTTAAAGTGGACTCCGAGCGACAGATTTTTGAGAAAGTTTTCAAGGCAATTTTGCCAGAGATCTACTGATGAGAGGAAGTCGCCGAAGAAATATTTTTTCATGTTTCGTTTTGATGTCTGATCTGGGGATCAACGAACATGATTCCTAATATTTATACCTTCTATAGCTACAGATTTTGCCATATTATTGTGTGTCAATAATATTATTGTGTGTCAATAAACAACATTTGGTTATTCGCGAATTAAAATCGAGCCTGTTTATTCGATTCCATTCAGATTATTATTGCGAAACGACATTTTAATTTTGCTCTAGTAGTTAAATTGAAAGAACTCATAATGAAATTTGCCTTTAAAATCATAAATTCTAAATAAATCTTGCCGCTTCTATCATTACTTCACAAGGATTACATAACGAAGGAAGGCCTAAATATATTAATTTTATTATGAAAATTCAAAAAAAAAAAACAGAAATCGAACAAAATTTATCAGAATTTATTGAGGCGAAATACTTCGATACAAACTTGCTGTCTAAATTATACACGAGACTTAAGTAGAACTGCTTGTTTGTTAACGCTTTTAAATTTTAAGACATTAGATGTTCCCAAACTTGAAATATTTTGATAAGGAATATTTTTATAAATTATTGTTATGTTTTGTACTTTTTAAAAACATTTAAAATATGAGCTTGTAGTTTGCAAACGAAATAAAAATAAATTTTGTGTTTAGTTTTAATTAAAATTCTTTATTATTTGCACAATTCCGTGTGTTACTGTTCACAACTTGCTGTAAACAACAACAATTGCTTTTCTTTGTTATTCCTTGTTTATAACTTTTGCATAAACAATAACTATTACTAGGCAATTATTCGACAGATCTTTGTTCAAAAACGATTACTTCTCTTCAAACACACCGCGTCTTCACACAGGACTGACTGAACTTCACTAACCCAGTCGCCTGTTTTGTCTAGTTTTTTATATGGGAGAATAAACAGTCTGATGCATGTTCTTGAAGGCGAATGTTCATGACTTCGCCTTCTCGAAATCTCTATAAATGTAAACAACGTTGTTTACACCGTCTCTTACACAGGACTGACTGAACTTCACTAACTGACCCTCGTGCTTTTCCTAGTTTTTTATATGCTAGAGTAAACAGTCTGATGAATGTTCTTGAAGTAGAATTTTCGTGACTTCGCCTCCTCGAAATCTCTATAAATGTAAACAACGTTGTTTACATTCATTATTGTAGTGTTGTTTGTGAATTTTGTTTACATTTACTCTTTTAGTGCGGTTTGTGTATTTTGTTAACATTTACTCGAATCCCAGGTCAGACATCAAAACGAGAAATATTTCTTCGGCGACTTCCTCTCAGCAGATTTCTGGCAAAGACTCTGAGAGTAAAAATTGCCATGAAAAGCTTCTCAAAAATCTGTCGTTCGGAATCGACTTTAAACTATAGGTCCCGCCACTCATGTATAAAATTAACGACACAACATGAAGTGGTGTGAGAAGCTAGGTCATAATCCTGACTGAAGGGTTGTAATGGCCAATTATGTATGTATGTATGTTACTCTTGTAGTATTGTTTGTGTATTTTTGTTTACTTGTTTACCATTTTTTTATGCTGATGTTTGTTGTACGATAATTTGTAAACCGGTTTGTTTACTGCATTGTTTTGTTTTTTTAGTTTTTGTTTATAATTTTAATGTCAAGCCAGTATCTAGATTTTTCCATTTTAGTAACATTGTAGTGACAATTAAACAACTATTGGGAACAGCTGCATTAACAAACATGTTCAAAACCATATCAAGGCGTTAGAGAAACAAAACAGTTCAATTTGAAAATTAAAGAAAAAAAAATGTAAGAAAGAAAAAATTGCTGTGGAAAATACTTTGGGGGCTGCTAGGCAGTCAAACGGAATTAAATGAATAATTTGAAGTCAATTATTTAACGTCATCTTATAAGAGAGTGCGATACGAAAATGTAGAGCTGCAAGTTATAAGCAATTTTTTTTTTTTTCGAGAAAAAAACATGCATTTATGTTAACCGTCCATATATGTATGTATGCATGTAGGTAAGCGCGTAACCAGAGAAGCCTATTCAAATGTGGATAAAATGCCATGGTTTTCAAGCGATAATAGGATTTGACAAAAACAAAACAATTAAACGGGGGGGCTTTTACTTTCGCGGCTTAAAATATATTTTAAGCTGCGAGGCAAACATTAAAATTTTCCTTAAGCAAGGCTTTTGTATTTCAAATATTTTTTTTTTTATTTCGTTTTTAAATTTGATTCCAAAAGATTTACAATTTCAAAGGTGAAATCTTAAATTATAGGTTTCGATTGCTTGCCGAATATCAAATGTATTGCAAGATACCTAATGCCGCCCTAACTTAAAGTGAATTTAAGTAAATGAAATGGCCTTTGGCTAAACGTACGCCAAATGTTGACCCCTTTACATTACAAATGGCTACTGTCCACAAAGCCTCACCGTTGCCAAGCAAACACATGCCGGACTTTTAAAACCATTTACAGATTTGTTGAAGGTTTCTTTCGTTTTTTATCTACAAAAAAAAAGGCGATTGAAAAAAAATTAGAAAATTTAATGCCATAGGCATTTAGCCACCCAAAAATTGAATGCTGAATGACGTTGCAAACGGAAAAAACAAAAAAAATGCTTTTGAGTGGCAAGCGTCCGTTTTGATACTACCGCGCTTAACACCGTCGCAATACAACAAATAACAAATAGTACAGACCTTTACTTTTAATGGCCCAAAACAATTTGTTACGTTTCATTTTGAAAATAATCTACAAAAGAAACAAAACCTCAAATGAAACTATCTTAGAGGTGGTATAGGTAGGTTAATGAAGCAAAAAATTAAAATTCGAAATAAAAACAAATTATTTGCCAATATCTATTATTACGAGTATTATTACCATTGCAATATATACTGACAGTATCAGCTTAAGACAGACAGATAACAACTCTCTGTACATTGAAAACAATCCGGAAAGCAACAACAAAAAAAAAAACAAATTTTTGCCAAAACTGAAATTAAGTTTAAGCCAACAATACTAAGCTAGATTTCTCATTTTAAGCACGTGCCACATGAATTAAATTGATTTTTAGCCAGTAGGTGGAAATAAAATTAGAAAAAACAAAACAAAAAAATCAAAATCAAAATGTATCGATAAAAAAAATATCGATAGAAACGGTCCACCATTTAATTTAAAGCTTTGAATGTTGTTTTTGTTTTTTTACAATATTTTTTAAAACATTTTATCTCTGGTTGTCCCTTCTAAAATTTTGTTACTCATTACATTACTTGACTTACTTAATTGGCCATTAACAAACCGATTGACGGATTTCGGCCAGCCTTAACACATCCTGGCAGGCACATCTGCCTCTAGTGTGCCTATGCGAGTTGGTTACACCAAGCGATGACAGGATGTCCAAAGCAAACAAGTTCGTCTTCTGTGCTGATTTCCTCAGATTCCCGCATTAAATACTCGTCTCGTCGGAGCATCCTCCTCAAATTGAATGACATGGCCGAGATGTGCACAACGTCTATGTCGTTGAGGAGCTCAAATCATCGTCAACTCACACTGGAGCGAAGATCACATACATAATTGGTCATTACCACCCTTCAGTCAGGATTATTGACCTAGTTTTTCACACCATTTATGTTGTGTGCGTTAATTTGATACATGAGTGGCGGGACCTACAGTTTAAAATCGACTCCGAATGACAGATTATTTTGAGAAACTTTTCATGGCAATTTTACTTTTACTCTCTGAGTTTTTGCCAGAAACCTGCTGAGAGGAAGTCACCGAAGAAACATTTTTTCATATTTCGTTTTGATGTCTAGTCTGGGGCTCAAACCCTGGCTTTACGTCTAATAAGCCAACTCACTACCTACTAGACTACGGCGACTTCCGCAGATTCCCGCATTAACTATCTATCTCGCCGGAGCATCCTTTTCATTTTGAACGAAATGGCCAAATGTTAATGTGCTGCACAGCGTCTATGTTGTTAAGGAGCTTATACATCTTACTGTTCGGATGCGGAAATCATCGCCAACTCGCACTGGGGCGAAGATCTTACGTAAGTCTCTCGAATATTCTCAAGACTGCTGCATCAATTCTTAATAGGGATCATGCCTCTGCGTCATAAAGAAGCACAGGCATGAAGAGCGTCTTGTAGAGAATGAGCTTTCTCGCACGATAAAGAGGTTTCTGCCACTCAATTGTCTATTGAGACCTTCGTAGCACCTGATGGCAAGAGTAATCCTGCGTTTGATCGCCAGACTGACATCAGTGAAGATTTTACGTCGTATTTTTCTCCCGAATACTGTCAAGGGTGCTGCATAGTGTGCATGCCTCTGTGAAATAAAGAACGGGAAGGATAAGCGTCTTTTAGAGAATTTGTTTTGTCTCTGCCACTCAATTGTCTATTGAGACCATAGTAGTATCTGTTGGAAAGAGTAATCCTGCGTTTGATCTCCAGACTGACATCAGCGAAGCTCTTACGTAGGATTTTTCTCTTCAATTCTCTCAAGGGAGCTGCATCAGTTCTTAATAGGGGGGTCCATGCCTCTGTGCCATAAAGAAGAACGGAAAGGATGAGCATCCTGTAGAGTATTAGTCTTGTCGTACGAGAAATAGGGCCTGTTCTACACAATTACCTATTGAGACCTTCGTAGCACCTGATGGCAAGAGTAATCCTGCGTTTGAATCTCCAGCTGCCATCAGCAAAGATCTTACATAGGATTTATTCTTTCGAATACTCTCAAAGGTTTGTGCCATCAGTGCTTCATAGTGTTAATGTCTATGTGCGCATTAAGAAAACGGGAAGGATAAGCGTCTTGTAGAGTATAGTCTTGTCATACGAGAGATAGGTCTCCTGCCACTTAATTGTCTATTGAGACCATAGCAGTATCTATTGGAAAGAGTAATCCTGCATTTGATCTCCAGACTGACATCAGCGAAGTTCTTACGTAGGATTTTTCTCTTTCAATACTCTCAAGGGAGCTGCATCAGTTCTTAATAGGGGGGTCCATGCCTCTGTGCCATAAAGAAGAACGGAAAGGATGAGCATCCTGTAGAGTATTAGTCTTGTCGTACGAGAAATAGGCCTGTGCTACTCAATTACCTATTGAGACCATAGAAGCACCTATTGGAAAGAGTAATCATGCGCTTGATCATTTTGGTGCTAACGGTGGAGCCAAGATAAATAAATTCCTTGACTATATCGAAATCTGAGATCTAATACCTACCAGCACGACTCTACTTGTCGATAACTCATACTTCGTTGGGTAATTTTTCACATTGGATGGCCCAATGGTTAGTAGTGTGCTAAGCTTCAAATACCGAGGCCGTGGTTTAAATTTCTACCCGACATTCAGAATGTTTCTGATTATCTGATAGTTTATGTGACATTATATATGATTACTTACGATAGAAAAAAGAAAGTGGGAATTATTACTACATACACAATTGGTCTTTACAAGCTTTCAGTCAGGATTATTGATCTAATTTCTCACACCACTTATGTGTGTTAATTTTATACTTAAGTGGCGGGACCTACAGTTTAAAGTCGACTCCGAAATACTGATTTTCTTTGAGAAACTTTTCATGGCTAACTTATTTCACTGTCACAGCTTTTGCCAGAAATCTGCTGAGAGGAAATAGCCGAATAAATCCTTTTTGTATATTTTTTTTGATCTCTGGCCTGGAGCTCGAACTCTGGCTTTACGTCTAATAAACCAACACACTACCTACTAGATTACGGTGACTTCGCTCCTTAAGAAGTGAAAGGGAAAAAGGTTTCACAACCAGTAAAGAAAATTATTTTGAATTTACGAACACAGCAATTAACTCCAATTCTGATACTCATTTAATTTATGCTACCTAGTAAAACAATTTAGACAATTCACACGCCATTGTATCGTGTATGTTGTATTGAGTACAGTTGGTTGTTTGTGAACGCTTAATACTATATTGTGTATTTTATATTCCAAATGTAATTTTTTTTTTTGGAATTCAAACAATTTTAAAATTGTTAAAAAACATATGAAAACATATACTCGTTTTATTCATTCACAGGATTTGATAGCACGAAACTGATAGAGTAATTGATTTACGATCAAGAAAATATGAAATAAATGGCCAATATACACGACTTTGTATCGTGTATATTGTATTCAATATACTTTTCGTATGTGAACGTTCAATGTTATGATGTATTGTGTGTTTCGTATTCCAAACGTCAAAAAGTGATAAGAAGAAGAACATCAGTATTCATAATTTGATTTTCAAACAACAAAATGAAAAATATTACGTAAGAAATTAAATTAATTAATTCTCTGTAAGGAAAATATAATTTTGATATGTCCATTGTTGACTCAAGTTACACAGAAAATATTTTGTATTTTTATTCTACTTCTTGATTACTGGCATTCACATAAATTGATAGCATGAAACCAATAAAACTATTAAAAAAACATATGAAAAACTGTGTTTAATTGTATCGGATTTTTATATGAAAATGATCAAAAGCAAGCATACATTGTTGTATTTTCGTCCAACAATACACTTAATACAACGATACAACGTCTTATGTGAATTGGCCAATTGTCTTAAGAACTTCTTTGTAAAATTTTTTAATTTAAAAATTGCATTAAAAAATTAATTTTATTTATAGATGTGTATACGTACATACAGATATAGATACACATTTTTTTATTGCTGAGGTAAGAATTTATTTATTTTTTTTATATCAATTCCATCCATACACTATTGTAACAGCAACAACCTTAGTAGGTAGCAAGAAATCAAACAAACGAACGAGCGAAGAAACAATTCACAGTTAAGAGTTAAGAACTGAAAAATACGTTGAAAAAATCTACCCAAACTGCTTGACAGAGCATTAAGAAAAAAATATGCGTAGGTTGGCTTTCAATTACCGGCTACGTTTACAAATATGTGTAGCTACAGCTGATGATTTTGATTTTTGCCTCAACAGCATTTGCATGCGAATCGCAAACAGCTGTTATCTTATATCGAATCCCTAGCATCTGTCTGTCGATGTCGTAAAATAAAAATTTTTATAAAAAAGAAATAGAAAAAAAATTTAAAAAATTTTTATAAATAAGTTTTTAACTGTACAAGCATATGCTTGTATATGCATAAATGCATATAAAAATTACTTGCTAAGTACATTCATATGTTTAGTGCAACGATTTAATGACAATTTTTAAAATTCCCATAAAAAATATTAAAAATTTCATTATAATTTCCATTTGGAATTAATTTAAATGATGGCTTTTTATTTAATTTTTTATTATTTGTATTATTTTTATTGGAATATAAATATAAAATGCTTTTGAAAAAACTATAAAAAAAAAAAAATTAAACATTAAGGATCGCCAATGATCGTGGCAGACTTTTTTAGTGGCTATATTCACATACCGCAGGTGTAGAAAAAAAAATGTGGCACTTACAGTTGGTATGTGTAAACAAAATACGAAATTATTGTCTGCTAACGTAATTAAATTAATTTGCTTTTAACAACATTTTTAACAGAAAAGAATTAAATTTTAATAACAAAATGGTCACGGGTCATTAAGTCACTTGCAAATGTACGCATGAATT
Source organism: Sarcophaga peregrina (assembly GCA_014635995.1). NCBI lineage: Eukaryota > Metazoa > Arthropoda > Insecta > Diptera > Sarcophagidae > Sarcophaga > Sarcophaga peregrina. The sequence goes on along the minus strand of CM025792.1, from coordinate 97,640,938 downwards.
ATAACTTAAGCAATACAATAAAAAAAATTTTCCTATGAATTTTAAATATTTTCTTATGCTTTCAAATAGGTTTATTGGTGTTTTTTTATTTCTTTTACTTTTTACAAGACGCTCATCTTACCCGTGCTTCTTTATGGCGCAGAAGCATGCACCCCATTAAGAACTGATGCAGCTGCCTTGAGAGTATTCGAGAGAAAAGTCCTCCGTAAGATCTTCGGTCCAGTGCGAGTTGTAAGAGCTCCTCAACGACATAGAAGTTGTGCAGCGTATTAATATCCAGTGGCTGTGCTGGCTCGGCCATGTCGTTGGAATGGAGGAGGAGGCTCCGGAGATATGGGTATTATACGCGGGGATCTGTGGAGGTCAGCGAAGAGGACGACCTTGTATCCTTTGGAAGGACCAAATCAAGGAAACCATGTCATCGATTCGTGTAATCAACTGGCGTAGGCGCGCAAGAATCAGAGGCCCCAAGAAGGATGTGTTGCGGCAGTCCGAAATCCTTTAATTAAGTTGTTATGACCAATTACGTAAGTAAGTGAGTAAGTAAGTAAATATTCTCTAAATTCAATCAAATGAATGTTAGAAATCGCCGTAGAATATAATCATTTATATTATTTTAAGGGTCGCCGTGGTGTAGTAGGTAGTGTGCTGGGTTCGAGTCCCAGGCCAGACATCAAAAATAAAAAAGTACAAAAAGTATTTTTTCGGCGATTACTTCTCTTTCTCTTCTTGTTTCTCAAAAACCTGTCGTACGGAGTCGACTTTAAACTGTAGGTCCCGCCACTTCTGTATAAAATTAACACACACAAAACATAAGCGGTGTGAGAAACTGCGGGCTTCTTGGAGACGATTGCTGTATACTGTCTAATGGTGAAGGTAAGCACTGGCCATTTTATAGTCACCAGCAGAAACTCGTTTCCTTACCGTTCGCATTTTCCCTCTTTCCACCTTTCCTGCACAATGCACTGCATGAGTAGGGGCCATCCCCTGAGTGCTGGTTTTATAAAAAAAAAAATCAATCATTTATAAAGGTTTTCTGGCTGTAATTATAGTGTACTGTAGCAGGTTATAGGATTTTAGTATTGCCTTTTATCTTATAAATGTAGTGTTTTGCAGGAAAAAGGGAAAGTATTTATGGCCATAAGTTGGCTTATTAGATGTGAGGCCACAGTTCAAATCAGAAATCAGCAATGAATCGTTTAATCGCTACTCATAAGCACACATAATATTTTGAATACATTTTAATGCATTCATACTCACTATAATGTTGATTTATAAGTGCAGGTTGCAATGAGAAATACGTACAACGTTGACATCAAACTCATACCATTCGAAATAGGTTTGATTCATATGCCATAACCATTTAGATTCATAACCAAAAAAGGCAGTGCAGCAAGCAAACCAGGCACATAACCTTCTAGTGAGTGTTTTAGTGCTCATACTCGATTTATACTTATTTAGTGGTTCATGAATATCGATATTAATAACAACAACATAGTATGAATAAGATGAGTATTTCAAACTTTGAATATGAGTACAGAAGGTTCCATGATATTAAAATATGTATGAATGCTTATAAGCGGACATCAGAACCGATGTACCTCATGGGAAGATCATCTTCGGCTTCTTACACACATAGGGCACGAACATCAATAATCTGCATCCAATTGTTTGTCAGCTTTCAGTGAAGCAGTTTCTTGTCGCTTCTTTTTGAAAATTTTTTTGTATATCAATTATACACTCAAAGAAAAATTACAGTAGGATTCACTATTTTCTAATGAGATTCACTAATAACTATAAGAAATTTTCTACATTTTTGGAAGAATATTTGTCAAGTTAAATATGCATTCTTTGGGGATTGGGTGCTCTACATTTTTTTCTTTAATATATTATTAGATTACACTTGAAAATATTAGGTCACACTTGAAAGTATTACTAACAATTTTCCTCTGGCTTATACACATGCCTCTCACAAATACGCTCACATTTTTATCATATTCCCTTTGTGCCAATGTATCAGAAATTATGAGTATGATTCGATTCTCCTTATCTTTTTGAATACTCTTTGCTGACCCTTAACCTCTATATTTTTTCTTTTTATTGATCAAGTTTTTCCAGCTATGAACTGTAGGATTCTAGTGTTGACATCGGCCTGAAGTCTTCGAAATATATGTTCAAACTAGGCAAATAGATTGTAAGCTGGAGGAAAAAGGGAGTAGTATTTACAAACATATCGCTCCTTTATTGCAACATAGCATATCTCAAAAAAACTCGAACTTGGCAAAATCCGAGTTTTCAAGGCATAAGTCCTATGATCTAATTGCCGCAAATACTTTTTGCTATAACTTCGCTTCAGCTTGGGATATTAAACGGATTTTTTTTTCAACATGGACAGAAGGTCTAAAAGAGCATTTTTGCTTAAGTAACTACAAATTTTTAATTTTTTGAGATATGGCTATGTTGCAATAAAGGAGCGATATGTTGGCTTTTTAGACGTAAGACCACTGTTAGGCATTGCCAACGAAATGAAAATATGAAAAAAATATTTCTTCCATGACTTCCTTCTCCTTAGCAGATTTCTGGTAAAAATTCTGAGTAGAAAAAAAGTTGGCTTGGAAAGTTTCTCAATACTTTCTACACTTTAATGGCACAGTTTGCTTATAAAGCTCTTCTACTAAGAGAATCCTAATCTAATAAGCTACTGTAAACGTGTTAAAATATGCATAATTTTTAAATATTTGCTCTCAAAATATACAAGTTGCATGTGTGATGATACTGAGGTGTGATATCCAATTCAAATTATTCAATTAAATACGAAACTAATTTTCTTAAGTTCGCTTAGGTGCGCACGTTTGCAAAAGTGTCAGAAAAACTGTGAATTTAAGTTCTTTTTTTTAGTAAAAAACGTTTTTTGCGTAATTTTTTTTTTTTGGGAGATTCAAAGAAAAGTTTAAAGAAAGGTTTTATTATAAACCACAAAAAGGGAATTGTATATCAAATGTTTAAAATTGTTTTTTTTTTGTTTTGGGGGGGTTTCAAAATTTTATTTCCATTTATTTGCCAATTTTTTTTTTGTATTTTTTTTACACTTTTTTACAATTTTTTTTTCATGAAACTTTAAAACTCATGTCCAATTTTAAACTGAGGCTTTGGTTACTTTCATACGGTTACCACCACTTCATGCCAATCAATTTTGATTACCATTGATTTAAGTGTCGATTTGAAGCCAAATACACCACATGCACCGATGTCAGTATGTCAGTATGTACATACGTATGCATTCATAATGTGAAAGTATTATAAACACGTACGGAAATATTATATGCGAGCAAATTTTGCAATCATATTTTTATTTTTCTAAAATCTTGTGTCTTATTGTTGTCTGTTTGTCTGTCTGTCTGTCTGACTGTCTTCCTGGTGTTCATCATTATCTTTGGATACCCTATAGCCAGAAGAAGAAGAAGAAGAACAAGTCAATATAGTAGAAGAAATAGTGTTTTCCAGTGTTGCAAAATTGAAATTTTTGAAATGGTACTGATTTATAACTGAAAAAGTACTTTTTTGCATTAAATGGTACTTTCATAAACAAAAATACACCCATACATACGTAATTACACACAACTTTTTTCGCGTATGTTAATTTTATCCATGACGGGTGGGACCTACAGTCTAAAATCGTCTCCGAAAGGCAAATTTCTAAGAAACTTTTTCATGGCAATTTTATTTATACTCTCAGCGTTTTTGCCAGATGGAGGTAGCCGAAGAAAGTTTTTTTTCATCTCCTTGGGCTCAGGTCTAGTAAGCCAACACAATACCAACTACACAAAACAAAAACACCTCATTTGGAACGTAACAAATCGTAAAAGCTGTGTTTAGTCGAACGTCCATACTGTTACGTTTTTACCTTTTTAAAAACTTTTAAAATATGAGTTCGTTGATTGCAAACAAAATAAAAATAAATTTGGGTTTAGTTTCAATTAAACTCTTAATTTTATGCACTACTTTTATATGTCACTGTTACAACTTGATGTATCCAACAATAATTGCTTGTTCACTATTCTACTTTACACTTCCACTGTCCGCGTAAGCACTAACATCTGTTTGGTAGATTTTCACAACAGTAATCCTCAAACCACGACTGTTTACTTCACACGCAATGCATCTTCACACGACACTGACTGAATTTTTACTACTGGTTGCTTGCTTTGTTTTGTCAGCAGTAGTCAGTCTGATGAGGGTTCTTGAAGAGAAACGTTCGGCGTTCTCAAGAATTCTATCGTGACTTCATTGTTGTTGTACGTTTGCTTACTTGTCTATTCTTTTTTCTCTAATACTTGTTGTTGTAGGCTTACTTGGAACAAGTTCGATGTATTTGTTAGCGTAGCTTTTTTATTGTTCTAATGTTAAACGATATTACGCTGTTTCCATTTTCATGACAATACGGTCGTTGTCAGCTTTTGAAGATCAATTATTGTTTGGCAAGCGTTCTCGTTGCTTTACGTATTCTAGAAATGAAGGTACGTTCCATGGACGTCTAGCTAAACGCGGCCAAAGACGAATTCTAACTATGTTGTACATGCATTACGTTGAACTTATTGCGGATGCATTAATAGCCGAAAAGCGCAAGACATAAAATATGAAATAAAAAAAATGTACTGAAACTGCTGCGGTGATACTGTGGTATTCTATAAAATGGAAAAGTACTGAAAAAAGTACTAAGGTACTGAATTTTTCAACACTGGTGTTATATTCTACATACAAATATTGTACGTATAAGATGGCATTTATAAATTTTATAGGGCGCAATCAATTTGCTTTAGAATCATAGCCAATACGTACGTTTTTTTTCTCTCTTTTTCTTTTCGTTTAATGCTATAAAATTACCTGAGTAAGGCGGCAATCTTTAACCAAAAAATAACAGGTATTACTGCAATTGGACAATAATGCCATGAAGATGCTAAGATACGCTGTGATGATGCTCTTCCCGAGAAGATGATATTTTATGTTGTGTGACCTCAATAGCAAATTATCCTACAGCAGCTACTGTTATTAAAGTGTTGTATTTAATAGTATACACATCACGTACTTTAAATTCTCTTCTCTCCTTTGATTTTCAATAAAAATAAAAAAAAAAAATAAAAATTATTATTAAAATAATGAATGAATTTTAGTAAAATAATATATTTTATACAAGCATGTTTCTCTCTTTTTTATTTTTAATAATAATAATAATAATTGTTAATAATTCTTTTTCTTTATTTCATTTTGCCAATTATCTTAGCTAGGGTAACATCAAATTGAGGTTATATTGTGAATTGCTTAACGTTTGTTAAGAAATGAAACAAAAATTTAAATTTCTTCTCTTTAAACGGCCCATTTGAATATGTCCAATTGATGATATTGTTATGAAAATGGAAATCTAGATACTGATTTTACATCGTTTAACATTAAAATTATAAATAAAATCTAGAAAAACAAAACAATGAATTTGTTTACAAATTATCGCACTACATAATATAAACAACAAACACTAGCATAAAAAATGATAAACAAGTAAACAAAAGTCTACTCACAAACACAAGCATAAAAAAGCCACGAATAATCGCCTGCAAGAACCTTCATCAGACTGTTTAGGTTGACATATAGAAAGCAAGGCAAACCGTGTCAGTAAAAGTTCAGTCAGTTTTTCGTAAAGATGCGGTACATTTGAAGAGAGTAACCGTAGATTAAATTATCTCTGTTACAAAGATCTGTCGAACAATTGTCTAGTAATTAATATTGTTTATAGCAAGGAAGTCGCCGTGGTCTAGTGGGTAGTGTGTTGGCTTATTAGACAAAAGGCCCGGGTTCGAATCCCAGGTCAGACATCAAAACGAAAAATATTTCTTCGGCGACTTCCTCTCAGCAGATTTCTGGCAAAGACTCTGAGAATAAAAATTGCCATGAAAAGCTTCTCAAAAATCTGTCGTTCGGAGTCGACTTTAAAACTGTAGGTCCCGCCACTCATGTATAAAAAATTAACGCACACAACATAAGTGGTGTGAGAAGCTAGGTCGTAATCCTGACTGAAGGGTTGTAATGGCCAATTACGTACGTACGTAGCAAGGATTTAAATAGAGGAATAACAGTCAAAGCAATTGTTGTTGTTTACATAAAGTTATAAACAGTGGCACACAAAATTGTTCGAATAATAAAGAATTTTAATTAAAAATGAACACAAATTTATTTTTATTTTATTTGCAATTAACTAGCTTATATTTTAAATATTTTTAAATTATAAAAACCTAACAATATTTATTTAAATATTTTAAATAACGACTGGGAAATATTTATCGCAAAACAAGCAAGCTTCCGTCCTTACATTCCTTCAGAATAATTGTAGAATTTTCTATTGATTAAAGGGCACGCCTCTTGGTGACATTACAATACCTTTATGGGCAATGGGAAGACTTTTGTCATCCTAAAATACCTTATAATCTAGGACATCACCAAATCCTGGAGACTGGAAAATATGTGTCTCGTTTCCTTTTCCTTTGCTTTTGTCACACTTAACAGAACAGGTTTACAGGTTTGAACATGTCAATAAGCTACTTTCTCCCTTTATGTGCGCGTAAATAAGGGAGAGGTAGAGGGAGTAGAAAAAATTGGGCAATACCAACAGGCTGTGATACGACAACAGTGTATAGAAGACGTTCTGTTACTTGGAAAACCCAGTACAAAAAACTTCACACTTCAATTGGCAGCCAATATTTTTCGTCGATTTCGTCTCAGCAGATCCTTGGCAAAAACTCTGAGCGTTAAATAAAAATATTGTCAAGGAAAGTTTCTCAAAGTCTGTCTTTCGGTGTCCACTTTAAACTGTAGGGCTCGCCATTCATGTATAAAAGTAACTTGTAACTTGTCGTATGTAACAATAATTACTTGTTCGTTATTCTTCTCTATTCACAATCTTTTCGTAAACAACAACACTTGTTCGTTAGATATGTATACTGAAGATCTTCAAACCACGACTGTTCTCTTCACAGCGACCGCAACTTCACACAAAGCTGACTGAATTCTTACTACTCGTCGTCTGCTTTGTCTTGCCTTTTTGTAGGCCTACGCAAACAGTCTGACGAAGAATGTTCTTGAAGTAGACGTCATTGTTGTTGGTGTATCTTGTTTACAGTACTTGTTGTTGCGTTTTTGTTTATCGTTTTAATGTTAAACGATGGTATAATAAATAAAGCGTCCCATTGTTTATAGCCATCAAATGTTGGTATCTAATAACAAATACTTAATAATCCTAAAATTACAACATATTTACGATATGATATTACATTTGCATCACCTGGTGGTGTATTTTATACATCATTTGTATACTTCATATGTTTACGTTCATATGTATGTACATATTTAAATAATCTTTTAATTTTTTTATTTTTTTTTTACATGTTTTGCTAATTTTCCGAAATCGTTAGTTTTTTTTTATGGCCAATATTTACGATTTCTTTTTGAAAAACTTAAAATCCATTTGCTTTTATTCAAAAAGCAAATTTATTGGCAATAAAATTTGTTTGTCAACCTGTAGAGTGCCTATAAAAATTTTATGGCTTATTTTGTAATTTAATTTCATTATTATTTATGATGCATTAAAATTATTACAGCATTTATTATATTCTCATGATTATTATGTATCGTTTCTCTTAAAATAAGTTAAAGTATTTAAAAAAAAATTATTGAAAGAAATAGAATCAAAATAAGAAAAATAATCATCGAAGATCATGTTCATCATGTTCGAAGGTATTAAACGTAAAGCAATGTGGAGAAAACAATTCATTAAGCGATGTTTGATTTTGAATGCATGAAAATAATAATTTGATCATTTGATTTGATAAGATTTGATAAAAGAAAACTCAAGCAATTGATGTAAGTGTGATAGAAAAAAATCATTGCTTTGCCAGCAAAAGGAAAGAGTTCAGCCTATGGCTTTCCTTTAAATCCCTTCAGTCAGGATTATTGACCTTGTTTCTCACACTACTTATGTTGTGTGTGTTAATTTTATACATAAGTGGCGGGCCATACAGTTTAAAGTCGACTCCGAACGACAAATTTTTTAAGAAATTTTTCATGGCATTTTATTTACTCTCAGAGTTTTTGCCAGAAATCTGCTCATGTCTGGCCTAGGACTAGAAACCTGGCTTTACAACTAATAAGCCAGCACACTACCTTCTAGACCACGGCGACAGTTTAGGCGATAATAATTAATAATCACAATAAATTTTAAAAGCCGTATTATCTTCGTTTAGTATTCGTTCACCACTTTTGAGAATTCTTTTATTATTTCGTCATTATCAAATGATCCGGGAATACAGCAAAATACATGACAATCAATACTACAGTAAGACCCCGCTTAACGCTATTTCAGTATTACGCGGTAGTATTGGGATTCCCCTAAATCACACACTGTATTGATACCTGTTGTGTATGTGAGCAAATGGATCGGTCACACACCAGCCAAAAGCGGTGCACAGTATTCCAACGGTATATACTACGTATCTTTTTCAACGCTCTTTTGTTATCCTGTCCAGAATAAAGATTCCAACTGCATTTTCCGAAGTTGCAATGTATTTACATATGTTCGTATTAAGCTGCCTCGTTTAACGTTGTTTCGTTTAGCGCTGCAACTTATTGGAACGTATCCCCCGACTTAAACGGGGTCTTACTGTATCTGCTTTGTGAGGGTGTGAGCGGGGAAAGAATAAAATAAAATATTTGGCGAGGATTGGGGTAATAAAAATACAAATTTATTAAATTAATTTAATTATTAAATAATCAAATTATTATTTATTTATGTACACAAACGTACCTTCGGGTTGGGGGGTGGATCGAGTAATGATCTCTTTTCAATTAGATTCTTAACAATTCACAATAGTATAAGAGCAATTACAGGGGTGGTTTATACACTTTCACAAAACTTAAATCTAAACTTAAAAGTAGAGTGGCCAGCGTGAACACTTTGTTTATTTGTATGTATGCTTTCACTAATTCTACTTGAAAGGAGGGTGCAATATGGGTGTGCAAAAAGAAGAAATAATCCTTCAAAGGACACCAACTGAATATATCTGCATAAAAACGGCCGTTTGTTATAGGCAATGTACCTTCTACAAGAAATCCTAGATAAATGTGTTCCTGTTCCGCAGTAAAAATGGAATCGACATACGATAGAGGTGACCGTTAAGCGAGTATCATACTAACGAAGTTAACCAGCCAACACGGCCTTATGGTAAACCTACAATCTCGTGCTCAGACACACATTATTGGTCATTACTACCCTTTAGCCAGGATTACGACCAGACGTCGACACAAAGCGAACATGATAAAAATGTGAGTGTGTTTGTGAGAGGCATGTGTTTAACCCAGAGAAAAATTGTTAGTAATATTTTCAAGTGTAACCTAATAATGTGTTTATGCAGTGGAAAATGGAAAATGTACAGTGCCAAACGCCTAAAGACTGCGTATTTCATTTGGCATATATTTTTCCAATATCAGGATCATTTCCCATTGTTATTAGCGAATCTCATTAGAAAATAGTGAATCCTACTGAAATTTTTCTTTGGGTGTATAATTGATATACAAAAAAAAATTTCAAAAAGAAACGACAAGGAACTGCTTCATTGAAAGTTGACAAGCAACTGAACTGAATTTTTACGCTCTTTTTAACGAAGATTATTGAAGTTCGTGCCCTAGGCGTGTAAAAAGACGAAGATGGTCTTCCTTTGAGGGAAAATGGTGCCTAGTTTCTGACACCACTTATGTTGTGTGAGTGTTAATTTTTTCCATAACTGGCGTCACCAACAGTTTAAAGTCAATTTCGAACGACAGATTTTTTTAAAAAACTTTCAATGACAATTTTTTTATTTAACGCTCAGACTTTTTGCAAGAAATCTGTTAAGAGGAAATATTTTTTTCGTATTTCATTTTGGGGGATGTCTCATGTCTGATAACTCAACACGCTGCCTACTATACTATGACGACTATGCAAAGACTGAAACTATACGCACCTTCCGAAAAGCTCTGTTCATCTCATATAATTTGGAAATCAGAAAGCGGTTTGCATGATAAAAAGAACAGCGTTGTGAAGGTATTTCAAATAAATTTTTCAATTAAGCTTCTGAGTCGATTCGTAATTATGATAAAGTCATGGGCCCACAATTTCTAGTCTGAGGCCGATATTTTTATTTATTTCCAATATGGAAAACAGTCAATCTTTATACCATTTCGGGGTATTAGTAAAACTTTCGCCGTGTGACGTGTATATACGTCAGTCAGTTGGTGTATAATAGCGGCTGACGTTGAGTAAATACGGCAGTATCTTATTGGTCCACAGAGCTGTAAATATATTTGTAACGAAGTAAATAAGATAATTGTGTAGCTATTTAAAGCTTTTGCTAGAAGACTTTTAAGAGCCTATTAAATTAAATTTCGTCTAGTAAATGTTTTTTAAAACATTTTTACTACCCGGCAATGGTGTCAGTGTGTCAGAAACATGGATTATGTAGTGGCTTTAACCCCACTATGTCCAAGATGTTTAAAATTAAGACTCTCTGATTAAAATGTTTCATCATTAAAATTAATATCCATACAAACCAAGTTTTATCTCGACGTTCTCTTTAAATAAATCATTATAAATCAATTGGAATTACAACTGCAACATGAGCATAAGCATGAGCATGAGCCTGAGCTTACAATAAAAATTGTGAATAAATTTAAAATATTTTCATGTTCTTTTTATTACTTTTTTTTTTTAATTTTTCCATTGGATTTATGCCAATACTCCTCGTATAACAGAAGAAGAACAAAAAAAAAAAAAAAAACAAATTGAAAAGGTCAATAGTTTTTCTATTAACCTCATGTTTTCCTCACTAATGGCCAAAATACTTTAAAGCCGCCTATTTTTAATGCTGTCCAGGTCAAACATGAACTGTCAAAATGTTAACAGATTTTCTATGTTTTTTTTTATACGCTCTATAGTACAGAGAGAAGATCGATGGTCTAACGATAAATATTTAAACAAAACAAAAACCAAAAATAATAATCTTATGGTAATAAATCGCATCGCATCATTCGTTTAAAAGAGAAACAAAAAAAAAAAAAAAAATTCCATTGTTTTTATGACTATGCGCACAACAGCAATATGCATTCACATTCCGGACTCAACTACAAGTTAGCTTAGCTAGCCAGCCGGCCAGTTAGGCCCCAGCCAACAATTGAGGCAAATGAGTACAACGAGTGTACGAGTGTCTAACAATAAACACCAAATATGGCTTCAGGATGAACCCATTATCAACTAACGATGATCAGGAGACGACTACATAACGAAAACTCAGATCAACACATTTTTTTTTGTGTTGGAAAAAACAAAAACAAAAACAACAAAAGAAGAAAAAGGCAAAGATAATAAAATTTGATGCGCCTGAATTGAATTGAATTGAATAGTACACACACAGTTAGTAATGGTTTGATTGTCGGTTTTTTTTTTTACCTCCTTCTCCATTGACCAGACTCTGGTCATTGACGACGATCATACCAAAATAAATTCAAAAAGGGAAAACATGGAAATTTTATAAACATTTTTGGCAAGTGCAAACATCCCAGCAGAGATCAATAATGAGTATTTAAAAAAGATGAGTAGAATCGAATCATACTCATAATTTCTGATACTTATAAGCATTTAAACTTATTTTAATATCATGGAACGTTTAGTCGTATTCAAATTTTAAAGTACTTATCAGAGATCAGCAATGAGTATTCAACCTGATGAATAGAATTGAATCATACTCATAATTTCTGATACTTATAAGCATTAGTACTTATTTTAATATCATGGAACGTTTACTCGTATTCAAATTTTAAAGTACTCATCGGAGATCAGCAATTCAAACTGATGAATAGAATCGTATCATACTCATAATTTTTGATACTTGTTTTAATATTATGGAACCTTCTCTACTCATGTTCAAAGTTTAAAGTACTCTTCATACTCATACTCATATTTAACAACATGTATGATGTTGCCGTTGATTTCAATTCTCCTTAACTTAACATATACACGAAACATAAAATAAGTTTGAATCGCATACGAACACTAACATACTCATAAGAAAGTTGTTTGAAGTCGCCGTATTGTAGTAGGTAGTCTGTTAGCTTATTAGACATAAGGACCGAGTACAAATCCCAGTTCAGAAATCAAAATGAAAATATTAAAAATTTTTCTTCGGCGACTTCTTCTCAGCAGATTTCTGGCAAAAACTCAGAAAGTAAAAATAAAATTGACATGAAAAGCTTTTCAAAAATCTGTCATTCGGAGTCGACTTTAAACTGTAAGTCCCACCACTCATGTATAAAACTAACGCACACAACATGAGTGGTGTAAGAAGCTAGGCCGTAATCCTGACTGAAGGATTGTAATGGCCAATTATGTTATGTATGTAGGTTGTGTATTTGCTCTGCTCTGTCTTTTTTTCTTATAGTAAGTATGAATCGAATACGTTTTGAATCAAACACATTTCGAATGGTATGAGTTATTTGCATACTCATTGCAACCTGTATTTATAAATAAACATTGTGTAGTGAGTATGAATGAATCAGAGTACAGAGTAGTTAAATTTCAATATAATTCACTCACTTATATCCAAAATTTCATGAGTACTTATAAATAGCGAATCGATTCATTAGTGATCTCTGCTTCGGACCTGAATGTTTCATCTTTCTCTCTACTTTGATATTAAAATTATGAATGGTCACCTTAATCTGAAATTATTGCCAAATTTTTCCTTTTTTTTCTTCTGTTTTTTCTTTGTCTTGTTGATAACCGATTTGTAACTAATCTTTGACATTATTTTCACAGACAAGGCTTTGATTGGAAAATTATTATTTCGGTTTAAAGATGAAGTATTTATTGCCGTTAAGGTGGACATTAAATTGAAGATTTGTATCTTCCAAGTCAAGAAAATGCCATAAAAGAAAAATAACGGTAAAATAGACAAACAATTTTAACGCTTTAATATTTCCACTTTTATTTGAAATTTTTTGAAAAAAAAAAAAGAAATTATTTCCAGTTAATTTCGACATTTGAATGCCTAGATAATTGAAAATATTAAGACATCTGTCAGTCGCTAACCAAGAATTCAGTTATTCTGATATTAAAACCAATATAAAATTGGAGTGTGTGGAGGAAGCTGCACCAGCTAGTTAAAAAAAATAGGATTTCCAATGCTTGGTCCCAGGCAGTGTAATGAATCGTTTTCCCGCTACGCATAAGCCCTCACGAAATTCTGAATATAAGTGAGTCAACAATACTTACTTACTTACTTAATTGGCCATTAACAACCCGATTGATGAATTTCGGTCTGCCGCAACACATCCTTCCAGGCGCCTCTGCTTCTTGCGCGCTTACGCCAGTTGGTCACACCAATCGATGATAGGGCTTCCTCGACTTGGTCGTCCTCTTTGCCGACTTCCGCAGATCTCCGCATCAAATACCAGTCTCGCGGTGCATCCTCCTCCATACGAACGACATGACCGAACCAGCGCAGCAGCTAGATATTAATACGTTGCACAACGTCTGTATCGTTGAGGAGCTCGTACAGTTCGCTCCTGAATCAGACGCGAAAATCAGCGCCATCTTGCATTGGATCGAAGATCTTACGTAAGACTTTTCTCACGAATACCCCAAGGCTGCTGCTTCAGTTCTTAATAGGGTGCATGCCACTGCGCTATAGAGAAGTACGGATAGGATGAGCTTCTTGGAGACTATTATTTTTGTCGCATGAGAGTGGTCTCTGCGTAATCCTGCGTTTGATCTCCAGACTGACATCACTTTTGGTGGTAACGACGGAGCTGAGATAAATAAATTCCTTGACTGTATCAAAAGTATAGTTATAGGCCGTAATTTGAGAATCAATACGCAGCACGTCTCTACTTGTCGATAACTTATACTTTATTTTGTCCACATTTACTGCCAGACCCGTCTTCTTAGACTCCCGTTCAATAGCGCTAAAGGCAGAAGTAACATCTCGCTTGGTACGCCCTATAAAGTCAATGTCGTCAGCGTACGCAAGCAATTGGACACTTTTTTGAAAAATAGTGCCATTACGATGCACTCCTGCCTTTCGCAGAACACTCTCCATTACGAAGTTGAAGAGCGATCGCATAAGAAGGGGTCGCCTTGTCTGAAACCTCGCACGGTATAAAAACGTTCGAAGAGGTCCATTTTTACGTTGGCGGAACTGCAGGAAGTGCTCAACGTCATACTGCATAGCCTTGTCAGCTTCGCAGATATACCGAGCTTAGAGATTGTGGCAAAACCACAATCCCTTATGTGGCTATTGGGGACTGCCTTATCATACATACATAATTGGCCATTACAACCCTTCAGTCAGGATTACGACTTGGCTTCTCACACCACTTATGTTGTGTGCGTTAATTTTATACATGAGTGGCGGGACCTACAGTTTAAAGTCGACTCCAAACGACAGCTTTTTGAGAAGCTTTTCATGGCTATTTTTACTCTCAGAGTCTTTGCCAGAAATCTGCTGAGAGGAAGTCGCCGAAGAAATATTTTTTCGTTTTGATGTCTGACCTGGGATTCGAACCCGAGCCTTTTGTCTAATAAGCCAACACACTACCCACTAGATCACGGCATTATCAGTCGTCAAAAAGATTGCGTATCTTGACTTGTTTTTCGTGGGTCTTTTTCAGGATTTGGAGCAGTGTGAAGATCTGGTCGATGCTGGAGTTGTAAGGACTGAAGCCTTACTGATAAGGTCCAATTAGTGTTTTGACGAGTGGCTTCAGTCGTTCACACAATACGCCTGTAAGAACTTTATATGCGCCCCTGTAGTTGGCGCATATTGTAGGGTCTCCCTTTTTCAGGACAGAGCAGATGACACTGAGGTTCCAATCGTTGGGCATACTTTCCTCTCGCCATATTTTGGAAATAAGCTGGTGTATGTGCTCTACCAACTCATTACATCCGGTCTTAAACAATTCAAAAATCTGTAGGTTCCGCCACTCACGTATAAAATTAACGCACTCAACATAAGTGCTGAAAGAAGCGAGGTCGTAATTCTGACTGAAGGGTTGTAATGACCAATTATGTTATGAACATATGTAGAAGGGTTTAACCAACATTGGTTGTGGGGTGAACAGGCTAATTAAGATTAACCCTTCGGCGTAGAAAACTTTATGAAATTGTTTGATAAAAAATTTAATTTATTTCCCCATTTGATTTGTGCAACCCTTGCGCTGATCAACTTCTTCCTTTCCCTGATTTGGCGGAACTTGATTAGTACAGGGACTGCGTTTCACCCGTGGCATCATAACGGGCCGCCATGCGTGCTCAAGTGAGCTTTGTGATATCAGAGCTACCACTACGACCTAACCTAACCTAACCCCTTTTGAGTGATGATTGTCAAACGGATTTTAAATGAAATGCGGAAAATTCAAGAAATCTTGAATTAATTCTCTAGTAAGTTCTCATTATTGTATTTGAAACCTTCACAATACCCTTCCTAAATAATGAAATAAAACCCATATTTCCCTGCAGCACAAATCATACGAATTGCCCACTAATATATCAAATCGTAAACTATCAAATATTTTCATCAACATGAAACAATGAATCTTAACAGTGAGGCAAATACCAGACTTGTATGCCGTCTTTATGGCAGCATATTTTGCAACACTTAAACAATTTAAAAAATATCCTCAAGGGACAATTGCACTGAATCCCCCTCCCACAAAAAAGGCAAGCCAAAAAGCCAAGAAACCAAAGCATAAAAAATCAATTTGGCTTAAATGTTCATAACTTTATCAAAAACTTACATATTTAAAGAGTTAGTCAGTTAGTTAGCCAATGTTTGGCTATATGTCCGGCTGTCTGTCTGTCCGGCTGTCTGTCTGTCCGTACTTTTGTTGGCAGTTTAGCAGTTTTAGTTGGACCTCCAACGTTTAGCAAAACAACGTAGTATTGAGTTGCAGTGGTAAAAAATGCTTACAAAAAAAAAAGGAATTATTCATTGAAAATATGAGTGTTTAACAATCATAAATAAACGATCTTTTTGTTCAAAAGGAAACAAAAAAAACTACTAACAAAAAAAATACAAATAAAGAAAGAACGAGAGAGCGAGACAGAATATGTTAAGATGTATGATAATTGTTAAGTGTTTTGACCAAAACAATTTACTTACGAGTACGACTCGATTACAAGTACAACATGCAGTCAAAAAAAAAAAATCGATTTTTTTTTGTGTTGTGTTGCCAACTCTATGTGTGAGGTAAAAATTGTTGATCGCATAAAAATGTTATAAATTATTGCCAATAAGATTTACAACTTTATTTATCTGGGAAAATATTATTTAATGTGAGTTTTATTTCATTTTTCTTTTTTTATTAAATCAAAAAAAAAAAATATTATTTTCCTATTAGAGTCAAAGGAATTTTATACGCGAGTAATTTTGCAATTACCTACGAGTTGGGTTAGGAAGATAAAATACAATATTGGCTTAAAGGTTACTTGCTGCATAGTGAGAAGAGGTTAAGGATCATTTAATTTATTTTCTATAAAATTTTTTTTTTGCCATTAGATGTCAACGAAGAATTCTGGCGTTTTTTGTGTTCAAAGTGATAAAATACCAGTGAATACCAATGAAAACAGAAACATAAAATTTTTATTAAGATAACATACATAACTTGGTCATTACAATCCTTCAGTCAGGATTACTGACCTAGTTTCCCACATCACTTATGTTGCGTATGTTAATTTTATACATACGAGGCGGGATCTAAAGGCGAGGCCTTAAAGTTGACTCCGAACGACAGATTTTTGAGTAACTTTTCATCGCAGATTTTTTTTTACTCTTAAAGTTTTTGCCAAAAATCTGTTGAGAGGAAATCGCCGAAGAAATCGTTTTTGTATTTTATTTTGATATCTGGCCTGGGGCTCGAACCCTGGCTTTTCGTCTAATAAGCCAACACACTACCTACTAGACTACGGCGATTTGCAAAACACACAAATAACGCTCAACATTTATTCCTCGACGGTCTAGAAACCGCACTAGCGTTGTACCCAATTGTTGAAAAATACATGAATAACTGTATAACACCACAAAGACGTTTTATCAAAAGCAAGTTCTGTTAGAATTGGTTGATTTACTAATCTTAGCTTTTGCTATTGACTGCGAACCAGAGATCAGCAATGAGAATTTGAAAAGATTTTTTTTAGCCGAGGAGGGGTGAATGTAGCTAATAGCACTTTAGAGGAAGTCGTTACATCCCCCTAGTGTCGGGCCTTCACTTACTAAATCCCCTCTTCGTCTTGTGGACTGTTGTGCCCACTCCGGAACTATGGTGGTATTACTTCGGAGTGGAGTCCTTTTGGCCCATTGGCCCCTGCACGTTCGGATTGCGTATCGATAGTTGATAGTGTTTCCACAATCATTTCGTCCAAGTTCCTGATTGAAATTTCGTTTGACACGTGTGCCAGTGTTATCTATGCCGGCGTGCCTACATGTTCTGCAGCCTCAAGATCTCTCTTCTTCAGTCTTAGAACGTAACTCGCCACTAAGGCCCAATTGTTTCTACTTGCAATCATAACGCCGACAATGTTAGCGGCCGTGATCGTTGCAATTGTTGACGTCAGTGCAGTGCGATAGCTCTGTCAGAGTGCACATTCGAAAGCAGTGTGCTCTGCATCATCACACCAATTACCTTCCCCTTCCTCTTAAAGACAGTAAGGGTCTTGCCCATTCTGTGCAGATATTTTCTAAAATATCCATGACCCGATAGCATTTGTGTAAGGTAGCAATACACCTCTCCAAATTTCCGCACAATTCATGGCTTTATGTCTGAAATAAATTCAAAAGATAAGCAGAATCGAATCATACTCTGATACTTATTTTTCACATACTTATTATAATACCATAGAACCTTCTCTACTCATATTCAAAGTTTGAAGTACTCATCAACAGTATGATGTTCTTGACATATCTTAACATATACACGAATTGTAAAATAAGTATGATTCGAGTACGAACATTAAAATATGTACTCACAAAAAAGTTGTATGTCTGCTCTACTTGCTGCTCTGTCTTTTTCATCTTTTTGCAAATGCAATATTAGGTTAGGCTAGGTTAGAGGACGTGTATTTGTCAACTGTAATAATTACAGTACCCGGAGGTCGAATTCACCTATTGTACAACGTCCTAGCTTTTTTTTTTATTAAACCAGCACTCAGGGGAAGACCCCTACTCATGCAGTGCATTGTGCAGGATTTAGGAAAGGTGGAAAGAGGGAAGATGCGAACGGTAAGGATATACCTTCACCATTATACAGTCTACAGCAATCGTCCCCAAGAAGCCCGCAGTTTCTCGCACCATTTATGTTGTGTTTAAAGTCGTAAAGTTTAAAGTCGACTCCGAACGACAGATTTTTGAGAAACAAGAAGAGAAAGAGAAGAAATTGCCAAAAAAATACTTTTTGTACTTTTTTTATTTTTGATGTCTGGCCTGGGACTCGAACCCTGGCTTTACGTCTAATAACCAGCACACTACCTACTAGACCACGACGACCCCTACCACCTACCACTCGTGTTGTGTGCGTTCATTTTTATACATGAGTGGCGGGACCTTCAGTTTTAAGTCGACTCCGAAAGACAGATTTTTTGAGAAGCTTTTTCATGGCAATTTTTACTCTCTGAGTTTTTGCCAGAAATCTGCTAAGAGAAAGTCACCGAAGAAATATTTTCATATTTTCGTTTTGATGTCTGACCTGGGATTCGAACTTCGGGCCTTTCGTCTAATATGCCAACACACTACCTACTAGACCACGGCGACTTCTAATGCAATAATAACTAAGACTGTAAATTTTGAATAAATGATTCGAGTGACTCGAATCATTTATAAGTACATATTATAAGTATTGTTCTAAAGTTATGAATCTAAATGAGTAGGCTTATGAATCAAGCATATTTCGAATGGCATGAGTTTGATGTCAATGTTGTACGCATACTCATGGCAACCTGTACTTAAAAAACAATGTTGTAGTGAGTATGAATGAATCAGAGTAATGATTTTGTTGACTCAATGATATTAAAAATTTCATGAGTGTTTATGAGTAGAAAAAAAAAACGATTCATTGCTGCATGAGGCAATTCGCCAAGGGTTAATGAGTATTAAAAATGTTCTTAGGGGTTTGAATTGCAGATAGATTAGAACCTTAAATAATTATATTTAATTTAATTTTATTTGAAATGAATATTTTAAATCTTGCTAAAAGTCTACCTAACCATTTACATTCATTCTGTACAACATTTTTCAAGTTCAATTTCATACAACATTTGTGTTGATTTGTTTTAATGGAAGCAATTCCAAAAGGCCATTAATAAAAACGTCATATTAAAATTAAATTTTCAAAGAAATAAAAGAGAAAAAAAGTTGTTCTTTTAAATTAATACCTACAAGACAATAATAATTAAATAATATTTCTAAAAAAAAAGAAAAAAACCTGATGTTGTCCGATTTAAATAAATTTATTGCATAAGAATTAAACAACCACACATTAAGCTAAGAGTATATATAACACAGTACATAATAATAAAAAAAGCTTAAGTCCATTTAATTGAAAATTGTTAAGAATTTACTTTAAAAAAAAAACAGCAAAAAAATTGTAATAAAAACGAGTCAAATTGAATTTTACGATCGACGTGTGATAAATTATTTCATGTAATTTACATAAATGTTGATTATTTACCATGTTGTTGGTATTGTTGTTGTTGGTGTTGTTGCTGATCTTGAATGCATTAATTAAAGTCAAGTTGTGGGTTCGTTACAGCTATAAACTATAACACACAGGAGAGTCACGGGAAACTGAAAGAAAATTGTTTAAGAAACATTCAAATGAGAAAAGAGAGAAAAAAAATTTAAATACCGTGTTCAAATAGTGCCCACCATCACTTTGATCAAATGAAGTGCGGACAGACAGCAGACAGCTCTGGTATAGAGGAACATTATATGGTAGATTAAAATGTGATTGGTGTGGTGGTGCCTGACAATTGCAATTGTGAAATTGTGATTGCGGTGTAGCAATTGATTCGATCTCAATCAATCAGAGTAACAAATATTCATTGGATGCAATTCATTACCGACTGACTGACCAACTGACTGACTGACTGCCTTAGCCATAATCAAGACCGTAAAATATGTATGAATACTGACCACAAGATGATGATGATGATTTTTTTTGCATACATTTTTTAATTGTCGCTTAT
Source organism: Sarcophaga peregrina (assembly GCA_014635995.1). Classification (NCBI taxonomy): domain Eukaryota; kingdom Metazoa; phylum Arthropoda; class Insecta; order Diptera; family Sarcophagidae; genus Sarcophaga; species Sarcophaga peregrina. The sequence continues at coordinate 97,620,630 of CM025792.1, read as the reverse complement.
TACCTTGTACCCTACCGTAAGCATTATGGATATTGTTACGTTTTTACCTTTTTAAAAACGTTTATAATATGAATTCGTTGATTGCAATATTTGATTGATCGCAATATTTTTGTCTGCCACTGCTTATAACTTATCGTATATAACAATAATTTTGTTTAGATCACTATTCTTCTCTGCCTACAATCTTTTTGTAAACAACAACACTTGTTCGTTAGCAGCGATCTTCACACGCAACGCGTATTCACACAAGACTGACTGAATTCTTATTACTTGCCACCTGCTTGCCTTTTTATAGACCTACCTAAACAGTTTGATGAACATTCTTGAAGAATGTTTCTGAATGAAGTATGTATTCTAGGGCGTAGGCGTAGGAACACAATTCCGGACAAAACTGTAAACGTTTTTTACGTTACTTTTTCCAACGTCCAAAAGCAAGCCATTGTCGAGAACTATAGAGGTAAGAGAAAAGATGAGAAACGTCTTTTCGGGCGCAAGAAAAAGGAGCAGCAAAGACGAGAGGGTGAGGAAGTCTAGATGTATAGATGTAAGTATGATGTTCGGAAATTCTTTCAAACGGTTAAAAGCCTCGAGGTTTAGCCTCGAGCGTCTTCCAGCAAAAATGATAGAAATGGAGAAAAAAAACAGAATCACAGGAGGTGCCGTGGTTCTGAAGGGGAACAGTTCTCAACTCCCCTACGAGGAAATGATGCCACCAATACCGCCTTTAGAGATGACGTACCGAACTCATGACGGCGAAACACCGTCTAGCCATGAAGAAACAATAAAACTGCAGGTCCTGATGGCCTCTCCGCTGGATCGTTTAAGACCCAAACTTTAGTGTTTCGTACTATTTTTGTGTGCCACTGTTTATAACTTATCATATACAACAATAATTTTGTTTAGATCACTATTCTTCCCTGCTTACAAGCTTTTTTTAAACAACAACACTTGTTCGTTAGATCTGCTTAGCAGTGATCTTCAAACCACGACTGTTCTCTTCACACGCAATGCGTCTTTACACAAGGCTGACTGAATTCTTACTACTAGTCGTCTGTTTGCCTTTTTATACATACATACATAATTGGTCATTGCAACTCTTCAGTCTGGATTGTTGACCTAATTTCTCACACCACTTATGTTGTGTGTGTTAATTTTATACATGAGTTGCGGGACCTACTATTTAAAGTCGACTCCGAACGACAGATTTTTTTGAGAAACTTTTTACGGCTGTTTTTTTTACTCTCAGAGTTTTTGCCTGAAATCTGCTGAGAGTCAATCGCCGATGAAATACTTTTTGTATTTTGTTTTGATGTCTGGCTATGGCTTTACGTCTAATAAGCCGACATACTACCTACTAGACTACGGTGACTTCTATGTTGCAGGTATAACACTAGGAAATTCTATAAAAAGCTTAAAAGCGTCTAACCGAAGGTTTTAAGCCTGCAGTGTCTTCTAGCAAAGATAAGAATGGAAAAATGGTAATAGGAAACACTTCCCTACTCTGCTACGAGACGATGAGGACATCAATACCGATTTTAGAGATGATGTATCTAACCCAATCAAAGATGACGGCGTGGAAATTTCGCCGCCTAGCCCTGAAGAGATCAAAGCCGTGATTATGCGTCTTAAAAACAATAAAACTGCAGATCCTGATGGCCCCTCCCCCTCTAATTGTTTAAGACTGGAACTAATGAGTTGGTAGGCCGCATGCACCAGCTCATTTACAAACTATGGCTAGAGGAAAGTATGGTCAAAGATTGGGACCTCAGTCCCCTCTGTCCTGTCTTGAAAAAGGAAGACCGTAGGGTATGCCCGAACTACAGGGGTATAATCCTTCACCCTATTGCATATAAGGTTCTTACGGGCGTATTGTGTGAACGAATGAAGCCATTCGCAAAACAATGATTGACCTTAGCAGTGCGGCTTCAGACCTGACAAGTCCACCATCAAGCAGTTTTTCACACACTACGTGAAATCCTGAAAAAGACCCACGAAAAATAGGTCGACACTCACCATCTTTTTGTCGACTATAAAGCAGCCTTTGATAGCCTCATAAGGGATCGAAGCTGATAAGGCTATGCAGAATGGCGTTGAGCAATTCTTGCAGCTCCGGCAAGGTAGGAATGTAGCTCTCCGAACTTTTTGATACCGTGCAAGGTTTCAGCCAAAACGATCCCTGATCGTGTGACCACTTCAGCTTCATTATAGAGAGTGTTCTGCGCTTTTCCAAGGAAGGAGGAAGAGGAGACTGTTATCCACTTTCTTTGTCAATGTCCATCTCTAACCAATCATTGCCAGCTTGACGGAGCTTTCATCCATTAATGTCAAGAATACAGCTTCGTTTATCAAACTTTTGGGCTGGTTTTACAGCGTACAGTAGTTGTGCTTTTAATGTGCAGGCTGATCAATTTCTTCTTCTTCCTTGGTTTGGTGGAGCTAGGTCGGTACAGGGACTGCGTTCATCGGTGGCGTTACAACGGGATACTATGCTTGTTAGCTTTTGATATTAACTGCCTACCTACACTTAATCAGAGTGTATCAAATCAATTAATAAACCGAAGATACCTACTTTTCTTCGGAGATATAAACTATTTTTGTTTTTGTACAATTAAATTAGCGCAACACATGGAAAATTTTTTTGTTTCTATGCCTGTAATGATCAAATTGTCCACCATCGAGTGTGTGTATCTTTTCTCTCTTTCCAAATGCAAAGAAGCAAAGCAATGCCAGCCAGATAACGAACGATCAATCGTTAATATTGAGTGCGAAGACTGTGAAACATTTAAATCAGCTTGAGCTTGAAATCAGTCACTCTATTTGAACCTAGACTTCGATACCGATTCAGATTCAGATTCACATTCATTTGATTGTGATTTTTTTGTTTGTTTTAATTTTATTTCAATGACTCTTTAGTTGTTGTTGTTGTAGAGATATTAGAAAAATAATTGAGGGAACTTAATTGAAATCACAGAAAACTTTTTTAAAAACATTGGAACTGGGTAGGGTGGGATATTTTTGTTCTGCCTTTTTAATTTCCATACGAATTTAAAAAAAACAAAAAAAAAACTCTCCTACTACCACAACAACTACAGCTACGACTACTAATGAGTGGGGGGGGGTGCCAGTCGGGGTGCAGTACAATAAAAAGTGTGCTCGTGTAGAAACAAGAGAAAAAAAGCGTTTTTTTTTCTTCTGTATTCTCGCGTAGTTCCAATGCATTTCCGATTAAATCAATTGAGTTTTTATTATTTTTTAAAATGTATTTTATTACTCATAGTACTTATTAATGGTGATCATAGTTGATCGTTTGTTACGTTGTTGCGATGTTGGCTGTGGCTGCGACTGTGACTGTTGTGGCTGCTTATAAATTTCAAATTCAAATTCAAATTGATTTCATTATTCTTTATTGGCAAGCCGAGTTAATGTGGTTTTTTGTTTTACTTGCTCTCCAACTTCCCTATGAAAAGTTATGGAGATAAATGCACAAACACCAATCAACGTCTACAATTCAAATGTCATTTTCATTTACAAATTATATTAGATTTTTCTGTTATTGTTATTGTTTTTGCCTTTATTTCCATTCCAATATCGGACCAAAACAATAATAATGATTCGCTTTTTAAATAGCGGCCCTTTATAACGTTGGCTGAAAAGTGGGTGCAGCTAATTAAATTAATTATTAAAGAATTATTAGTTTTACGATACGAGTATCGTACGATATACATATTCAACGTAAACGTTCTTGATATTTTTTTTTCTAAAATGGTATGTTATCGTCATTTTTCAAGGGCATGAAATAAATAAAAATAAAAATCAACATTTTTAAAATGTTATTTTCGACTTTGATGTGATGCAATTAAAATGTTAATTTAATATTTAACAAATAAATTGTAGAAAATTATTTCAATTTTGTTTTTCATTTTTTTTTTGCTTAGAAATTATTTGTTATTTCCCTAAAGCACCACACATGTTACCCAAGAATACTTTGCTGAAAATGTAATTTCTAATTTAATCCATGATATGATACGAGTTTTTTTTGGAATAGTTTTGACTCTCATTTTATTTCCCTTTTTATAATACAAGGATAACAAGTAAGATAAACAATTTTAGCAATTTTAGCACCCAAAAAAAATTTTTTTGTTACGTTTTAATCTTTTAAAATCATTTAAAATAAGAATAAAAATAAATTTTAATGTTTAGTTTTAATTAAAATTATTTATTTTGCGTTTAATTCTGTGTGCCACTGTTCACAACTTGCTGTAAACAATAACAATTGCTTTGTTTGTTATTCCATTGTTTATACCCTTGGCGTAAACAATAACAATCATGTACTAAACAGCTCGTTTTAGACTACATTCTTTAAAAGTCTAAAAGTTGTGTGAAATGAACATAATGAGGGATCACACTCTTTATTATCCTAATTCCTTTGTAGATGGAGTGTTAATACACAGATTTTCCTAAGCAATTTTGGCCTAGTCATTCTACTCAGCTTTTTTTACTTCTCTAGACTTTCACTTTCATACATACATACATAATTGGTCATTACAACCCTTCTGTCAGGAATATTTCTCACACTGCTTATGTTGTGTGCGTTAATTTTATACATAAGTGGCGGGACCTACAGTTTAAAGTCGACTCCGAACGACAGATTCTCAAGCTTCTCAACTTTTCGTGGCAATTTTTACTCTCAGAGTCTTTGCCAGAAATCTGCGGAGAGGAAGTCGCCGAAGAAATATTTTTCGTTTTGATGTCTGGCCTGGGATACGAACCCGGGCCTTTCGTCTAATAAGCCAACACACTACCCACTAGACCACGGCGACTTCCAACTTCACTTTCATACATACATACATAATTGGTCATTACAACCCTTCAGTCAGGAATATTTCTCACACCGCTTATGTTTTCGATCCGATATCTGACCTAAGGTTTTAAACGAGTCCTCACATCTAAAAAGCCAAATGAACTACAAAGTACAAAATCATTGTAAATTTTTTGGCCATTATCAGTAGCAGTAGATGTATGTATACCAGAGATCAGCAATGAATCGTTTTTTCACTACACATAAGTACTCATTAAATTTTGAATATAAGTGGGTAAACAATATCGAAATTTAACTCCACTACTCTGATTCATTTATGCTCACTACATAGTTGATTCATAAGCACACGTTGTAATGAGTATGCCTAGAACGTTGACAGCAAATTCATATCATTCGAAATGTGTTTGATTCATAAGCGTACTCATTTAGATTCATAACATTGAGAAAAATACTTTTAATATGTACTTATAAATGATTCGATTGACCCGAATCTTTGATCACTTAAGCAAAATAAGAAAGAGCAGCAAGCAAAGCAAATACATAACCTTCTAGTGAGTATTTTAGTATTCCTACGCGACTCATACTTATTTTGTGCTTCGTATATATGTTGAGTTATGGAGAGCCGAAACCAACAATATCATACGTGTTGTTAAGTATGAGTGCTTTAAACTTTGAATATGAGTAGAGAAGGTTCCATGAGGATAAAATAAGTATGAACACGTTTGAGTATTAGAAATTATGAGTGTGATTTAATTCTACTCATTCTTTGGAATACTCATTGCTAAGCTCTGGTGTATACCTTGCTAAAGCCTGAGTCGTTCAGTACAAATTACTTTGGCCGAAACAGTATAATAATTCCGCTTAAGCTCCCTATCATTAATGTGCTAGTCTGTGCTATTGAGAAATAAAAATATTGTAACCCAAAAATGTTATGAACTTCGAGATTGTGTAATACGATTTGAAGATTCCATTAAAGAAGAAAAACTAAAAAATTAAAAAAGTAAACCATTAGGTGCGTTCCAAAGATGAGTTTAAACTGTAAACACTGGCACCTGCTTTCAGCATCTTAGGCAATATCTTGCAAATTATCGAATTAAACGATAAAAAAAGTGTGCATTTATTTTTATCGATTTTCCACATTAAATGTAAGTATGTTGGCATGTGTTTTTTAATCGATTGAAGCAAAAGTTCGCACATTATTGCTGAACAGTACAGAATTTATGATTTTATACGCCTTTTGAGGTCTGGTATTAAATTTTGAAATTTGCATGGCTTTAAGCAAAAATAATACGAATAAAAAACAAAAAAAGACGAAATTAAATAAACAAAAATGAAAAAAAACAAAAGGAGTCTTTGATTATGATGGAACATTAATTGTTTTTTAGTTTTAAACTCACTAGCTGACTGACTGAGTGACTGACTGTGTTTGTTTATCAATGATTGTGTCGTAAAATGCTGCCAACACCAACTACTGCCACCTACTGCCTGCCACCTTTGGCAAATGCTTACCAAAGCTACACTACACTAGGCACTAGGAATATAATCATTAGTCGTGCCTTTTAATTTTTCCAATTTTTAATGATTAAACTTGTTGTTGTAGCTGCTTTTAATATTCTTCTTTGCTTAGATCAATGTGACACCATTACCTAGATTTTTCTATGAACACAACCCAACAGGCGTTTACTTTAGATTCGTTACAATTTGGTAAAGGCTAAACCTTAACACTACAACAACAACAACAACATTAAGAAGAAAAAAAAAAAAAATGGAAAACAATATTTTTTTCCATTGAAAGCTAAAATTACAAATTTTCCCACGACAAAAATTCGTACGTAAAATTTAAGCAGAGGCTTAGAGAGGGAGCGAGAGATAGAGAAAGAGTTGAATTTGAGGTAATTTTTCTGTGACGTTATAAGGTAATCACCTTTACAATAATAGTTGTTGTTGTTGTTTTGTATTTTGTTTTTTTTTTAAATATATTTTCTGACTTCTCCTTTGCAGAACATTAGATTAAGCCAAATGCTCCTTTAAACCACAAACAGCAGCTGGTCTAACAATTCAGTCGGTTTGCGATAGTGGCGCTGTAGTTGTTCATTTTTTTTGTTTTGTTTTGTTTTGTTTGTGAAAAAATGTTAAGAAATCAAAAACGTTACGTTACTTCATTCACAGAGAGATTGCACTTAGAGGATGGTCCAGCTCATGAATATTGATTTAATTGAAAGACTGTGTACACACAGTTCACCCAAAAAAAAAAAAACTGACAGACAGAAAGAAAAAACAATTGTTTTCTACCTCAACAGGTAGCTGTTATTAAGCACGTCAATAACACCCACCAGTTATTGCATTGATATGGAGAAACTCCAACACAAAAAAAAACAAATATTGGAAGGAAAAATTTACGCCAAAGTTCAGGTAGGACCCAGAGATCAACAATGAGTATTCAAAAAGACGAGTCCAATCTTATAGTTATACTCATTCATACTTCTTCTAATATCATGGAACCTCCTCTACTCATATTCCAAGTTTGAAGTACTCATCACACTCATACTTAACAACATGTATGATGTTGCTGTTGATTTCGATTCTCCCTAACTCAACATATACACGAAGAACAAAACAAGTTTGAATCGTGTATGAACCCTAAAATACTTACTAGAAGGTTGAGTGTTTGTTTTACTTGCTGCTCTGTCTTTTTTGTTTATGAATCTTATGAATCTAAATGAGTACGTTGGCTTATGAATCAAACATATTTCGAATGGTATGAGTTTGATGCCAACATTGTATGCATACTCATTGCAACTTGTACTTGTAAATCAAGGTTGTAGTGAGTATGAATGAACCAGAGTAAATAGTTAAATTTCAGTATTGTTGACTCACTTATATTCAAAATTTCATGAGGACTTATGAGTATCGAAAAAACGATTAATTGCTAATCTCTAGTAGGAACCATTAATTCTTCGTACATAGAGTTTGACAGAGTAGTCAGTCAGACTGAAAGCCAACGTAGTCTAGTAGAGAGTGATTTGGCTTATTAGGCGTAAGGCTCCAGTTCAAACAGCAGGTCGGACATCTGCAACAAAACAAGAAATCATTCTTTGGATCATCCTTTCAATATTAAAACTTAATGTACACATATATGTACATACAAAAAATCATAAATTCATTGGCTAACTGGATGGAGGCCGCCGTGGTCTAGTAGGTAGTGTGCTGGCTTATTAGATGTAAAGGCTATAGCCAGGGTTCGAGTCCCAGGCCAGACATCAAAATAAAAATACAAAAAGGATTTTTTCGGCGATTTTTTTCTCAGCAGAATTCTTGCTAAAACTCTGAGAGTAAATAAACCTGCCATGAAAAGTTTCTCAAAAATTTGTAGTTCGGAGTCCACTTATGTATTAAATTAACACACACAACATATCACAAGTAATGTAAGAAACTAGGTCAATAATCCTGACTGAAGGGTTGTAATGACCAATAATGTATGTATGTATGGATGGTAGACTAGACTGAGTTGCAATAATGTGCGAACTTTTGCTTCAATCGATTAAAAAACACATGCCAACATACTTTGTACATTTAATGTGGAAAATCGATAAAAAAAATGCACACTTTTTTTATCGTTTAATTCGATAATTTGCATGATATTGCCTAAGATGCTGAAAGCAGGTGCCAGTGTTTACAGTTTAAACTCATCTTTGGAACGCACCTAATGGTTTACTTTGTCAATTTTTTAGTTTTTCTTCTTTAATGGAATCTTCAAATCGTATTACACAATCTCGAAGTTCATAACATTTTTGGGTTACAATATTTTTATTTCTCAATAGCACAGACTAGCACATTAATGACTGGAGGCTTAGAAGAAATTTTTAAATGCTTTCTTCCAAAGTAATTTGTAATTAAAACCCCAAGCTTCTACCACTGATAATGGTTATGAAATTTACTATGATTTTAAAACTTCCAGTTCGTTTGACGGTTTTTAATCGTAATGGAAGTATTTTTTTCAAATATGCATGCATTTGTCAATAATATTGACATCATTGGCCGTGCCAAATAAAATCTTCAGCGATAGCAACGATTTCAGTGCTATAGAACGATAGTATACCATAATAGAACTGGCACTGAATAAGCAAAAAATTTATTTCCTTGGCTCTCTCTTGGTAGTGTGTTGCCTTATTAGACGTAAGGCCTCACTTCAAACCTTAGGCCAGGCACCAAAACGAAAATACCAAAAAAAAAAATATTTCTTCGACGACACTTAGGTTAGGTTAGGTTAGGTTAGGTTAGGTTAGGTTAGGTTAGGTTAGGTTAGGTTAGGTTAGGTTAGGTTAGGTTAGGTTAGGTTAGAGGACGTGTACTTGTCAACTGTGACAAGTACAGTACCCGGACGTCGAATAGACCCATTGTACAACGTCCTAGCTTCGCACACCACTCCTGTTGTGTGCGTTAACTTTTATACTTGAGTGGCAAGACCTACAGTTTAAAGTCGACTCCGAACGACAGATTTTTTTGAGAAACTTTTCATGGCAATTTTTACTCTTAGAGTTTTTGCCAGAAATCTTCTAAGAGGAAGTCGCCGAAGAAATACTTTTTTCATATTTTCGTTTTGATGTCTGACCTGGGATTCGAACTTGGGCCTTTCGTCTAATAAGCCAACATACTACCTTAGACATTTCCTCTAAACAGATTTCTCTCAAAAACTCTGAGGGTTAAAATAAAAAATCAGTCGTTCGGAGTCGACTTTCAACTGTAGGTCCCATCACTCACGCAACATAAGTGGTGTGAGAAACTATGTTGAAATCCTGACTAAAGGGTTGTAATGACCAATTATGTATGCAATTATGTATGTATGTAGAGTTTGATACTAAATATTAGTTCCTGAGCTTTATAAATACGTAATAAAAGAGGCATAAGCCTGTTTTCACATTCCACCAGCATTCTTTGGGTAAGCTTTTCAATTGAAAAACGTTCTTCTAGGTTTTTTCCACCACATTTTCTGAGGGTGTACTTTAAACATTTCCAATATGTAGATTCCGCAATGGAGTGTCTTGTCTACGCCTGTTTGTCTGGCTGGCAACGGCAATAGCAGCAAATAGACGCCAATATTTACCAGGTAGTCACGACAAAACACAGAAAATCTTAAAACGTAAAACCAACATTCAAACACTTTATTCACTTACAGTTTCAGGTGTTTGTTTCTGTTTGCCGTCATACAAAACAAAAGAAAAAAAAAAAAGAACGGAAAACAACAACGAAAATAAAAAATAAATTAAAAAGAAAAACAGAAAATGAGAACATCAATCGATCCTTAATCTACTACGTGTGCTTAAATTCCGCTTTAAGTGTGGCAATAACTTTGCCTGCCCTCCATTATTACTTTATTTTTCTTCTTTTTTTGTTTTGCCAACAATTTTTCTCAATTAAGGCCTGAAGGCTGAAGCCGTTGCTGTTGCTTCTTTTGACTATTCATTTGTGTATCTCGGCTTCATTCATTCACTTCATTCGCAATTGGGGGCCTACACCATAAATACTGATTACAAGAGGCACATAAAAAATAATGATGCTCACTGACAAACAAAAAAAAAAAAAATACAAAAAATTTTAATTTTTAATTGCATTTTCTAAGGTCAAATGTTAATTTTTAAATCTAACGGTACTTTTGTAGCAGTTATCAAATTAATTTATGAGCGCTACATAACGTCGCCGTTCGTTAAACTTGCTGTTAATAAAGATAAACTGAACGGCCTTACCCATATCCTGTATGTACGAGTATATGGCTAAACGGTTAGGCTTCAATGTTAATAAATGTTGAAAACACTGGGGTTGTTTATAACCACCATACAACATTCGTGGTGAATTTCTTAATAAGGGTTGTTGAATGAGTACTAGAGGGTAGGAATTGAATTCAATACAAAGAAATTCCTACAGATGGCAGCAATAGCTGAACTACATTTGCAACAAATTGAAATGATGAAATGAAAGAAAAGGAAGCAACCGGTAAATAACAGAGATCATCAAAGAATCGTTTTTTTCGCTACTCATAAGCACTCATGAAATTTTGAATATAAGTGAGTCAACAATATTGAAATTTAACTACTCTGTACTCTGATGCATTCACACTCACTACAACGTTTAGTTATAAGTACAGGTTGCAATGAGTATGCTTACAACGTTGACATCGACGTTGACTCATTTAGATTCATAACTTTAGGAAAAATACTTATAATATGTACCTTTAAATGATTCGTGTTACTCGAATCATTAATTATAATTTACAGTCCTAGTTGTTGTTGCATTTACAACAAAAGGAAAGAGTCAGAGCAGTAAGCGGAGCAAACATATAACCTTCTAGTGAGTATTTTAGTGTTCGTATTCGATTCATATTTAGTTTCTGCTTCGTGTGTATATGTTGAGTTATGGAGAGTCGAAATCAACAACATCTTACGTATTGGTTGTTAAGTATGAATATGTGGAGTACTTCAAACTTTGAATAAGAGTAGAGGAGGTTCCATGAAATTAAAATAACTATGAATAAGTATAAATATTAGAAATTATGAATATGATTCGATTCTACTCATCTTCTTGATTACTCATTATTGATCTCTGGTAACTAATCATACCAGCAGCATAAAATATTAATGGAATACAGGACATGAATTTCTTTCTTACCAGTAAGTAGAAATACACCATTTATCGTACGTACACATAATTGGTCATTGGAACCCTTTAGTCAGGATTACGACCTAGTTTCTAACACCACCCATGTTGTGTGTATTAATTTTAAAAATAGGTGCAATAGAAACGTTTTTTTTTTTTTTGTTTTTTTTTGTGATAGTAAAGCATAATTGTAGTTCAATTCATTCATATTCCTACGTCGACTGTCTATTGCTTATCAATTTTATCTTGTGACATTAAAAAATTAAGTCCTTAAAATACCAGTAACTGGTGATTAACCCTTAAGTGTACAACATTTTTTATTTGCTATTGTCTTAAGGATACAAATACAATAAAGTTGCTTTAGTTCTTAGTTAATAGCAATTAGAATTTAGATATTCTATATGTAAGTACAAATGCCAAAGTATATGGAACATTAAGGAGTGTGCCCGAATAAATCTGTGCAAACACTTTTCGCTTTAAAAACTAAAATTAAGTTTAAGGAAAGTGTAGTGGCCGCAGTCTAGTAAGTAGTGTTTTGGCTTATGAGACGTTAGGCCTCGGTTTATATCCAAAGTTAGGCATTTCCAACAAAACGAAAATATTAAAAAATATTTCTTAGGCGACTTCCTCTCAGCAGATTTTTGGCTAAATCCCAGAGAGTAAATAAAATTGCTATGAAAAGTTTCTCATAAATTTGTCGTTTAGAGTTGACTTTAAACTGTAAATTAACACACACAACATTAATGGCGTTAGAAGCTAGGTCGTAATCCTGACTGAAGGGTTGTAATGACCAATTATGTATTTACGTTTTTATCTTTTAAAAACCGTTTAAAATATGAGCTCATGGATTGTAAATAAACTAAAAATAAATTTGTGTTTAGTTTCAATTAAAAATTTTTTATTGTTTCATAATTCTGTTCACAACTTGATGTATACGACAACAATTGCTTTGTTTGATATTCATTTCTTTATACCCTTTGCATAAACAATAACCATCACTAGACATTTATTGGACAGATCTTTGTAATGGAGTTCTTCAAACCATGAATACTCCCTTCAAACATACCGCTTCTTTACACAAGACTGACTGAAGTTTTACTAACTCCGTTGCTTGTTTTGCCTTGCCTTTTATATGGCAATGTAAACAGTCTGATGAATATTCTTCAAGGCGAATCTTCGTGACTACGTTTTCTCGAAATCTCGAAACATTGTTGCTTCATTATTGTTGTTTATGTATTTTGTTTACATGTAGTCTTGCTGGTGTTTGTTAGTATATTTTTGTTTACTTGTTTATCAGTTTTTATGCTGGTGTTTGTTGTTATATTACGCATGTCAATAATTTCTAAACAAGTTCCTTGTTTTGGTTTTTGTAGCTTTTGTTTATAATTTTAATGTTAAACGATTTAAAAGCAAAAAAATATGAAAATTTGGTTCCTTTTGGTACCCAAAACCCTTGCTATAGTACGTTGTAAGGGTTAATTTTTTATTTGTTATTACATTACGCTTCAATGGAAACATAAAATTAAAAACCCAACCAATAAACAAATAAAATTTGAAGTGAAAAGTAGTAACAGCAACGTATTAATGATTAAAAGGATTTTATTATTATTGGTGGCACTACATTTGACCGGGAAGACATGGTGTTTGGCTGAAAATTATTTAATTAAAGTAATTAACGAATTAAATGAAAATCTAAACATAGAATGGAATCTAATTATAGCCGAAGCTTCTAAGGATATAAAGGATATTGAAGAATTGCTTAAGATTGCGGACAAATCAATGGTAATATTAACGGCTAATGAATCCGGGTATAACTTAATGGAGGCTGAAGAAAACTTGGGCTTACATGCTAGATTTGGTTACAATGTGATGACAATAGTTTACTGGAATCTTAAGAATGACAAAGAAAACTTGTTAAAGATGTTTGATTTTTTAAGGGAAACATTAAAATTTATGCATTTTACTCCCGTATTGTGGATATTGGAGAATGGCAGTGATGTTATGGACAAGGATTTGTTTGCTATTTCCCAATTGGCATTTAAGAATGGTTTTATTAAAGTCTTGTATGCTCTTAATAAGGAATTGTTTACCTATAAGCCTTTGCCGTTTATGCAGATTCAAAAATTGTCGTCATTAAACGATTTTTATACCCGGAGGACCATGACAAATTTCCATCAATATCCGTTAACATTTCCGATAATTTATAATCCACCGCGATGTTATCGTTATCAGAATACTGCTGGTAATTGGATTATTGCTGGTTACTTTTGTCAAATTCTAAGGCTTTTCTTGGAACACTACAACTTTCAAATTCGTGCAATATCCTCATGATTACAACAACGAAGACAGGGATGTTTTACTAGAGCTTTTGGCTACCCAAAAAGTCGATGTATTGCCTTTGAAAATCTACAGGAAACGCACTGTTGCTGCCTCGGATGTATTGTGGAATTTACGAATAATCATGGCAGTACCAAATGCCAAACCAATACTGGAATATAAATATTTTGAAAGGCCTTTTAAAAACCCAGTTTGGCTATTGCACATCGCCATGATTGCTGTAATAACCTTAATCGTGGGATTACATAAGCTATTGTAAGACAAGGCAAGTGGATTTCTCCAACACATTTCTTTACGTTCTGGCCATGGCTATCTATCAAAGTCATGGCCAGATAAAGAAAAGCCCATGTCTTGCAAAGTTTTTACATTTGTTGTTTATTGCCTATGGCTTTATAATGGTTCAAATGTATTTGTGTAAACTATCCAGCCTCTTGGCCTTAACCATTTATGAACCACAACTTGAAACCTTAGCTGATATTAATGCCACGGATTTGAAAACCTTTGGTTTTACTGAAGATATTCAACATTTTATACGTTATTCGAATGCTTCACCTATTATTCTAGAACGTACAATCCTGGTTGATGGTGCCGAAATGGATAATATACGTCGCCGTCTAAATACCTCATATTTTCATATGGGCTTTGAAGATAAATTTGACTTCTTCATGGCTCAACAGAAACGTTTAAAAGTACCTTTGCTGCGTAAGGTATACACTGTACTCGTAGTGGATCCAATATTTTTTGCAATGCGCCATAATTTGCCGTATATTCAGCTATTCAATCGATATTTAAAATATATTGCCGCCTCTGGTTTGCTAAATAAAATAATGAACGAACTCGAACGTGAAGGTATATTAAGTGGAGAAATTCGGTACATTGATGACCGACCCAGTAATAGTGATTTACTCTTGACATTGGCCTACTTTCAATCACCTTTGATTTTATATTTCATAGGCATCAGCTTGTCTGGGTGTGTATTTATTGCAGAAATTTTATATTTTAAATTTAAATTATATAGACAGCAAGCCCTAGCAGTCTAGGAAGCAGTGTGTTAGTATAGCTATTCAGCTCGTAATAATTAGAATATAATTCTTAATTGTATTGTAGTAAATACAGGGAGCGTCAAAAGAAACTCTACACTATGGGTAATAACCAGACTCTACTTTTAGCAATTAAGGAGAGTGCCAGAAAAAATTTGCAAATATTTCGAATTTTTTTTTTTTAAATTTTAAAAACTCGCAATGAAAGAAATTTAAAATAGAAATAAAGGTGATTTATTAATGTATACATACAGACATATAAGTGGTCATTACAACTCTCCAGTCAGGATTACGACCTAACCGCTTACACCACTTATGATGCGCGGGTTAATTTTATAAAAGAGGAGCCGAACTTACAGTTTAAAGTCTTCGACTTCGGATGACATACTTATGAGAAACTTATCATGTAAAATTTTATTTGCTCTCAGAGTTTTTGCCACAAATCTGCGGAGCGGAAGGCGGTGAAGAAATATTTTTCTTCCCTATTTATTTCTTATTTTGGGGTTTGAACCGTGGCCTTATGTCTAATAAGCTAAAACACAATTCATTAAACTACGGCGAGAAGTTTCGTTTGATGCTCCTGTAAATAAATTATGAAGACAATAAAGGTATAAAAATAAATCTACTCTGGTTTCAGTCAGCTAGCTATTAAACTTAAATTCAGGTCAGTATTAAATATTGTTAAGTTTTTAACTTTTTTAAAAACGTTTAAAATGTAAGCTCGTGGATTGCAATTAAAATAAAAATAAATTTGTGTTTAGTTTTAATTAAAATTATTTATTATGCGTTTAATTCTGTGTGCCACTGTACATAACTTGATGTAAACAACAACAATTGCTTTATTCGTTATTCTTCTGTTTACATAATTTGCGTAAACAATAACAACCACTAAGCAATTGTTCGATTGAGCTTTGTAAAGGGCGGCTTCAAACCTTGATTATTCTCTTCAAACACACCGCACCATCACACAAGACTAACTGAACTTCAATAACTCTGTTCTGTTTAATTTTTTTAGTTCTCTTTAATTTCTTTTAAAATATATTTCAAATAAAAATGCAATGAAAGCACAAATTATACCCACAAACCATAACACAAAGGCACTAAGAAAATAGTCCAGACCCAAGGATGTTGCTTCATTTGTATCAATAAAAAACTTTAAATCACCACCAAGCACACCGTGCCATTTCGCATCACTTAAAAATTTACCGTATAGGCCACTTTCGCGTATATACAGCAAATACCGATTAAAGTGAGGCATAAACGGTGAACGATGTGGCATAGCAATGAAGAACGGACGATAGCGTAGAGGTTGCGATAAAGCAGTGGCAAAAGGCCGTTCCAAATATGTTTGTTGAAATAGTAAATACTCGACTAAATCATCTAGGCCTGTATAAAAATATGCTGATAGGTTAAGACCGTAACGTAGTTTCTCAAAGGCTTGCCAGTCATCGTCATGTAATATCACCATTCGTTTTTTAATAAAATCCGGTATTGACTCTTGACTTAAGGTTTCATTAATATCAGACACCGGTTCGAGTATCATTTTATCCGTTTTCATAAGATCATCGAGAGTCTCCAATTCAGGCTCATAGATTTTAACGGTAAGCACACTGGACAGATTACATGCATGGAAATTGGTGAGCAGAAATCCAGTAAGTAAAGCCATTAACTGTAGTATGAAGACAAGGAATGTATGCTGTTTGATGAAAGTACTCGACATATTTAGCATTGTGGTGAATGCATGCAAGCAGGCATTTTGAAAATCCCAACGTTTCGTACGAAATCTATAAATCACGGCTGCCAATAATGCCAAAGAGGCGAAAGTAATAACACACATAAGCCAGACATAACGATTAAAGACCAACAAGGGATACAAGGCTTGTGGAATCTCCTTAGGCGTAGAACAAATGATTACAACTTTGCCAAGATAGAACACATCACTATGCGAATAATAGTCATTGAAATACATAATCGATGGCACAAAGTCATAACGATATTTGCTAAACATCACCTTAATAGGGTCTTGGCCTATGTGGGTGTCCAGCGGACTAAGAAATTGATTGTGAACAGTGCCATTGTATTCTTCGATGAAAACTTCTACGATTTTATACCAATAGCCCGCTCGTACCTCATTACCCTGGCGGTTGTTGTAGTAGTAAACTCGTGGAGCTCTTACGGTCAATATCACAAATAATTCGTAACCCTGGAAGTTCGTTAAATGATTTTTATTGGCATATGCCTTCACTGTCAACAGTTGCTTCATTTCAATTTGTGGAAAAGGATGGTAAGTGTAAAGGTAACCTCCGTGCCATAGCAAAACATTTATGAACCCCTTCAGCCAACATTGCTGAAATAATTCTAAGCGTTGCATGTGGTGAAATGTATTGTTTTCATGCATTCCTTGTACAAACAATATCTCTGTCCAATGTAATTTCCATAAAAGCTGATCCAGAAATTCGATTGTCTCATTCCAAGATGCAAAGGCACCACTACCATGTAGGTAAACGATTATTAATAAATTCCTATTATGGACCTGATATATTGGCGTTACTGTTGACGTTGTTAGATTCAAATTGTTAAAAACTATTAACGGCCTATCGCTGGTGGTTAAGAGATTATGATAAATCCCCGCATCAGTACCTTATTGCAGTCATTAAAATTCACCAAAACATTTAAATCCAGGCGGAATTCATTGTTGATTTCTTTCACAACCGTCCGTAATGGCACATGGTTGAAGGCTTTTGTTAAACCAAAGCTTAGAATTAAATTGAGCACTTCGCGTATAGAAATTTTCATTGTAATTCTGTTGCCACAAAAGGCGATGTTTTGCCTTGAAACTTTACTACAAATAAATGAGAGCTTCGGGCTGTCTTTATTAATATACTCCAATCGATCATATATTTTAATTTAATAAATTTTATTAAAAAAAAAAAACAAAAAGTATTAATTTCCATTGGTGGTTTAGGTACGTAATTACACAGTGTGGTACCATAATTAGTTTGTTATTAGTTTGTTATATTGATTTAAAAATTACTCATCAACAGTAATTAGACAACTCCGTGGTGATGAGACTTATTAATGTACTGTTAGACGTTTGTTATTTTTACAAACGTTTTATATTTTATTTAAACAGTAACAACAACTGTGTTATTTATGAAGTCTGTTGTTATTCAACACATAGTTTAGTCAATGTTCAACTTATTGTACAAAAATATAGTAGCTCAAAAACTATCACACATTGGATATAACTTCTATGTTAATCAACCGAAAGATTGCACAACTTTCGTTATTTCTTTTTCTTTCAAAAACAAATCGCAATCGAACAACACTTCTAACGCAATCAAAGTGATGATATTAACTGACATATAACTTACAATCTCAGTCAGATTAAGACCACACATTACAGTTTAAAGTCTTCGTTCGGACCTCAATTTTTGCAGCTGTTTTATTTCAAATTTCATTTTGTCCACTGAGTCTTTTCCCAGAAATCTGCTAAGAGAATATCGCCGAAAAATCATTTCCATCATATTTCGTTTAGGGTTTGAAGCGTGCCTCAAGTATAGCCAAAATAAACCATAAATACCGACAATTTTTTTGTTCCCTGTAAAAAATTATGGAGACAATAATGATATAAAAATAAATTTACTCTGGTTTCAGTTAGCAAGCTATTCTCCTCAAATTCAGGTCAGTATTAAATTTGGTTACATTCATACTAGGGTTGCCAAACAGGATCGATTTTTAAAAATTCCGGGATTCGGGATTTTGTAAATTCCGATCCCGAAATCCCGGGATATATTAATTCGGGATCCAAAAACCCCGAAAAATCACAGGAAAATCGCATTTTCTCTTAATAATAAAAATATTTTGTTTTGAAAAAATCATTTATTTTCCAATTATATCAGAATTATACGTTATTAAAAATAAAATATACATAAAAACAGCAAGACAAATTATTCATGCATATGCAAATGCATTAGTTTTAAGAAAATTATTTGGATTCCAACAAAAAGATTAAAGTATCTAACGTGTGATCTGATAGGCTTGAACGTATTTTGTTGTTAACATACACTGCCGTTGAAAAACACTTCTAGCAATCAACATTTGTTGGTAAAATAGTTCCAAGATAGCTATATGCAGCCACCTCTACCACCTCCTGATGTAAATAAATCTATTTCTTTGGACAGTTGAGTATCTAAATCAGTTACTCTTTTAATTCGTTTTATAAGGCTTTTGCATTCTTTGATGCCATCAAATAATTTTTTTTATAAGTGTTAAACACAGGGCATACCCTTTTCTAAAATTCTTCGCAAATGACATTACAACAGGGTTGGTCAAAAATTTTTTAATGCAACTTCTAAGAGGGTGACATTTTCTTTGTAGAAAAGAAAACACCATAACTCTGTTCTGTTTAATTTTCTACGTTCTCTTTAATTTCTTTTAAAATATATTTCAAATAAAAATGCAATGAAAGCACAAATTATACCCGCAAACCATAATACAAAGGCACTAAGAAAATAGTCCAGACCTAAAGGGGTTGCTTCATTCGAATCAATAAAAGACTTTAAATCACCTCCAAGCACACCGTGCCATTTCGCATCACTCAAAAATTTTCCGTAGAGCCCACTTTCGCGTATATACAGCAAATAACGATTAAAGTGAGGCATAAACGGTGAACGATGTGGCATAGCAATGAAGAACGGACGATAGCGTAGAGGTTGCGATAAAGCAGTGGCAAAAGGACGTTCCAAATATGTTTGTTGAAATAGTAAATACTCGACTAAATCATCTAGGCCTGTATAAAAATAAGCTGACACATTAAGATTGGAGCGTAATTTATCAAAGTATTGCCAGTCATCCTTGTCTAGTGTCACCATTCGTTTTTTAATAAAATCCGGTATTGCCTCTAGACTTAAGGTTTTATTTATGTCCACTACAGACTCGAGTATCATTTTATCAGATTTCATAATATCGTCGAGAGTTTCCAATTCAGGCTCATAGATTTTAACGGTAAGCAGACTGGACAGATTACATGCAAGCCATTAACTGTAGTATGAAGACAAGGAATGTATGCTGTTTGATGAAAGTACTCGACATATTTAGCATTGTGGTGAATGCATGCAAGCAGGCATTTTGAAAATCCCAACGTTTCGTACGAAATCTATAAATCACGGCTGCCAATAATGCCAAAGAGGCGAAAGTAATAACACACATCAGCCATACGTAGGGATTAAAGACCAATAAGAGATACAAGGCTTGTGGAATCTCCTTAGGCGTAGAACAAATGATTAAAACTTTGGCGAGATAAAAAACATCACTATGGGAATAATAGTCGTTGAAATACATAACCGATGGAATGAAATCATAGCGATGTGTGCTTAAGATCACAGCAGGGTCTTGTCCTGTGTCAGTTTCCGACTTACTAAGACGTTGATTATAAACAGTGCCGTTACATTGTTCGATGAAAACTTCTATGATTTTATACCAATAGCCCGTTCGTACCTCATTACCCTGGCGGTTGTTGTAGTAGAAAAACCGCGGAGCTCTTACAGCCAATAGCACAAATAATCCGTAACCGTGGAAGTTCGTTAAATGATTTTTATTGGCATATGCTTTCACTGTCAACAGTTGCTTCATTTCAATTTGTGGAAAAGGATGGTAAGTGTAAAGGTAACCTCCGTGCCATAGCAAAACATTTATGAACCCCTTCAGCCAACATTGATGAAATAATTCTAAGCGTTGCATGTGGTGAAATGTATTGTTTTCATGCATTCCTTGTACAAACAATATCTCTGTCCAATGTAATTTCCATAAAAGCTGATCCAGAAATTCGATTGTCTCATTCCAAGATGCAACGGCACCACTACCATGTAGGTAAACGATTATTAATAAATTCCTATTATGGACCTGATATATTGGCGTTACTGTTGACGTTGTTTGATTCAAATTGTTAAAAACTATTAAAGGCCTATCGCTGGTGGTTAAGAGGTTATGATAAATTCCCGCATCATTACCTTCATTCACGGCATTAAAATTCACCAAAACATTTAAATCCAGGCGGAATTCGGTGTTGATTTCTTGCACAACCGACCGTAATGGCACTTGGGTGAAGACTTTTGTTAAACCAAAGCTTAGAATTAAATTGAGCACTTCGGGTATAGAAATTTTCATTGTAATCCTGTTGCCATAAAAGCCGATGTCTTTGGTTTGAAACTTTACTACCAAATAAATGAAAGCTTCGGGCTGCCTTTCTTAATATACTCCAATCGATCCTATATTTTAATTTAATTAAATTTTATTAAAATGAAACAAAAATGAATTAATTTTCATTGGTGGTTTAGGTACGTAATTATACAGTGTGTACCATAATTAGTTTTAGTTTATATTGATTTAATAAGTTCTCATCACCAGTAATTAGACAACCTCCGTGGTGATGAGACTTATTAATGTGCATTCGTGGGGAGCGGGTATGCAACTGCAAGGCAACGCCACTGTTCGGTTTTAACTTGGCAAAACCCAATAATATCCTTGCAGGTACATACCAAGCAGCTCACAGCCTCCGTATCTTATATCAGGCGCTCCCCGGGTACTGGTACTCAGCATCCGCTGGATACTTGCTAATGTGAGAAGGCGAGATTGACGATTTGGCGCGATCTTGGCTATGTTTGGCAGATCGATTGTGAAGATGACGCAAGTGGGCTGACGTTTGTTGCATTCTGTTTCCTGAGTACACCGGGTGAAAACTGGTCGAAATGACTTTCAGGTTAATGCTGCAGACGCCTAGGTTCCGTTAAACCCTTGGCAGGGCTTCAAGTACGTTCGATTATCGTCGCTATTTAGTTGGCGATGCAGGTTTAGTTGAGATGACTCCTAATTAGTGTTCGACCTGGCTCTGAACGCAAACTCTCATAAGGATTTGCGTCAACCCTCGCGAGGACCTCACTGATTACCATAGGCACCCTCGGGGTCCTTAAGGGACAACTGCATATTCGATATGAGATAGCGGCTTGAAGATGGAACCCAAATTGAGAAAATGAATAAACAACGTATATTGGAAGTGGAAGAGATGATGCATGGGGAAGTGGCTTTTATGAGCAGCCCAAGAATCCGGCGATCACCGGCGAAAAAATCCCAGGCAACGGAGAACCCTCAGAGTGCAGACGTGAGAAGTGCTGGGATTGAGAGGAGCGGCACGACACCAAAATCAGTGCAGGAGGATGCGCACTCGCGCGCAACGCGGCCAGCGCATAGTGGAACGGAGAAATCTCGTTCAGGACACAGTTTCCGTAGACAGGAGTTTATATGCAAGATGAGGAACTCAGAGGAGGTGACATTTACTAAGTGCCAAAGTATTATCCGCAAGATTAGGGCGGCAATTACGAAGGCTAGGAACATTAGTATGGAAGTTCAAAGCGGAGTATCGGAATTAAAGGAGCTAACTGACGTAATGAAGAACTACAGAGAGAACTGGAAGACTGCAGAAAGGGAAAAAGAAGCGAGTAAGACCCTTGACGACGCTAAGAGTAAAAGGAACGACTGTGATGTATCCACACCTGTAAGTTCCCTCAACAATAGAGGCGCCTGAAGCCCGGCGGAGGCCCGCCCAGAAAAGAGGCCGAAAGGAAAACCAACGGAGACCACAACACAGCTCAAGAAAACATTAGTGGATGGAGAATGGACAGTACAGTAAAGAGCAAGAAATTGGCAAGGAAAGAAAAGGAGCGACAGAAAACTGTAAAAAACCGTCCAGAAGCTGTGATAATCCACCCAACCGAGGGGCAGAGTTACGCTGACGTTCTGAGGAACATACGGAGTAAAATAAAACCGAAGGAATCGGAGATAGCGATACACGCCCTCCGGAAGACTAAAACAGGTGCCATACTCATTGAGATGGGTAAGGGAGGCAGAAGGGACGAGTTCAGGGAGAACCTGAAGAGCGTTCTCAATTAGGAGGCAACCGTGAAGGAGCTTACACCGATGGTCACTTTGGAAATACGAGACCTGGATGCCCTCACAACCAACGAGGAAGTCCTGGCGGCGGTACAGAGAGAAGCGGGCGGTATAAATCCGGATATATCCATTCGTCTAACTGGGGCGAACAACCGGGAGCAGAAAAGGGCCTTCGTATCAACCTCTACGAGCTGTGCGAAGGCGCTTCTGAAACTACAGAGGATCAGAATAGGCTGGACAAACTGTAGGATAATGGTCAGAGAGGAAGCTATACGATGTTTCCGATGCTTCGGAAGTGGTCACAGACGGTGGGAATGTAAAGGGCCGGACAGATCAAGCCTATGTATGAAATGTGGAGAAAAAGGGCATAAGAGGAAGGAATGCCGAAACACACCAAGGTGTTGTATTTGCTTTGCGGAGTCGGGAAAATCCCTGGAACACCTCACGGAATCGCGGGGCTGTGAGATGAGCTTGTGAAAGGCAGCATGAGGATATTGCAGCTGAATATGCCCAGAGGGAAGGTGGCTTTTTCTTTGCTATCGCGAATAGGCAGAGAGCAGGTAGTTGACGTGGCTATCATAAGCGAACAATATGCGTCGAAGCATAGTGGATTCTAGCTGGGTGATGAAACATCTACGGCAGCTATATGGATAACTGATAACCAGGGTTCTCGACCGAGGAGATCTGGCAGGGGAGATTGTTTCACCTGGGTACAGTTTGATGAGATCACTCTAATGATTTGTTATTTGACTCCCAATGATGACGTGGGAACCTTTGAGGAGAAATTGGCCAGAATCGAAGACGCAATAGCGCAGATTGGCGGCAATCTCATAGTGGTAGGAGACTTTAACTCTAGAGCAGTAGAGTGAGGAATGCGGAACACCAACCCAAGGGGCAGGCGAATTGTTGAGATGGCAGCTCGAACCGGACTGGTGTTCGCGAACGAGGGGAGCGTAGCTACCTTCAGACGACCAGGCTGCGAGGGCACCATTCCGGATATCACTATGGTCTCGGAGGGCATGTATCACAGAGTCGAGGACTGGAAGGTTCTAAAATATACACGGGCAGTGATCACCAGTATATATCGTACACCTTTGCTTCAAGGAATAGAGTAGAAGAGGACAATCACAACACGAACAATCGAAGATGGGATGCACGGAAATTGAATGCTAATCGGCTAATCTTGGAAGTGGACAGACTGTGTAGCAGAGTTGTACTCTCGGACAACGCGAGGACAAGAGTAGAACAAACAATAACAAACAAATAAGAGGCGGATGTAAAAAGGCAATGCCCTTGCTGAGACCTCCGAATATCAGAAAGAAAGCAGTGTACTGGTGGGACGACAATATCGCAGCACTCAAGCGAGAATGCCTACGTCTACGGCGGAGGTACACGAGAGCCAGACCCATTGGACCAGCCGGTGAGGAAATGCGGACATATAAAGAAGCAAATAAGTCTCTGAAAAAGGCTATAACGCGCAAGAAGAATCAGGCATTCCAAGAACTACGTAAACTTAAACCCGTACGGACTTGAATACAAGATTGTAACAAAAGGAAACCAATGGAGATTATGGATGAGCGAGTAATGAGAAATATAGTGGATACACTGTTCCCCACTCATGAATCGGCGAACGAACGGCGACAGAATATGCTCAATACGGAATTTTTACCATTTTCCACAGAGGAGCTGAAAGTAGCAGCGGTCGGATTAAAACCCGGTAAGGCACCAGGGCCCGACGGCATTCCTCTGGAGGTAATACGGGAGATTGCCAGTCAAAGACCGGAACTCCTACTGAGAATGTACAACGCGTGCCTAAGGGAGAGTATTTTCCCCGAAATATGGAAGAAACAACGGCTGGTCTTAAAAGCAAGGGAAAGGGCGATCCGGAGGACCCATCCGCGTACAGGCCACTGTGCATGCTGGATACGACGAGAAAACTGCTCGAGAGGCTTTTGAAGCCACGGATTACTGCGACTATTGAGAATAGTGGCGGACTGTCTGCCAGACAATAGGGATTTCGACCATTGACGCCTTGAGAGAGGTGACAGAAGCGGCGATGGTCACACAACGTGGGAGTAGCTCTACGAGGCCAGTGCTACTGCTTGCGACTTTGGACATTAGAAACGCGTTTAACAGTCTAAGATGGAGCGATGTATTAAATGCTTTGGAATACAATTTCTCGGTACCAAACTACATTCTGGCCATGATAAGTAGTTATTTGAGTAACAGACAGCTGTTGTATAACACAAGCTCAGGACCAAGGGTGAAACATATAACAGCAGGAGCGGAACAGGGATCTATTCTTGGCCCCGACCTATTGAACGTTAACTACGATGGAATACTAAGAGAGGATATGCCAGATGGAACTTTTTTGGTTGGATACGCAGATGATATTGCAGCTGTTATCACGGCCAGGAATACGGAAGAGGCGCAGCAAAAACTGAGACGTGTCATGCTAAGGACGGAAAGATGACTGGATTCCTACGGCCTAGACCTGGCCAAGCATAAAACGGAATTACTGATCACTAGTCGCCGTATCCCCTTACAGGTGGACATGAGTATTGGAAGCGAGGTAATTAGGACCATGAGCTCGGTAAGATACCTGGGAATAAGGCTGGATCCCAGGCTGAAATTTTCATACCAGATTCAGTACTCGGCTGACAAAGCCCGGAAGATCGTCGGGCAGCTCAGCAGATTAATGGCGAATATTGGAGGCCCGCTACCGGCGAGACGGAGACTCTTGATGGATATTGGAAGTAGCATTATGCTCTATGGGAGCGAAATTTGGGCCGAAACGCTAGGGGTTTGGAAAACGGGCGAACTTACTTCTATTGGTACAGAGAACGGCTGCATTACGTATCGCGTCGGTATATCGTAAGGCGTCCGCCCCAGCCGTACTTGGGATAGCAGGTACAATCCCAGTCGATCTACTGGCAGCAGAGCGGATGAAGATTTATATGGCGAAATCGGCTGGAAACCACATAACCGGTCACTTCAGGGAAAACACCATTTCAGAATGGCAACGACGATGGAACGACAAGGATAGAGGAAGGTGGACGGCGAGACTTATTCCGCAAATAAAGCCATGGAGCTGTCGGAAATTTGGAGAAGTAAATTATTACGTTACACAGATGCTATCGGGCCACGGATATTTTAGGAAATATCTGAACAGAATGGGCAATACCACCTCCCCTTGCTGCCTTTACGAGGAAGGGGAGGTAATAGATGATACGGAACACACTATCTTCGAATGTGCACGCTGGCAGAGCTACCGCTCTGCACTGACGTCGATGATCGAAACGATAACGGCCGCTAACATTGTCGGGGTTATGATTGCGAGCAGAGAGAATTGGGCCTCAGTGGCGAATTACGTGGAGTGCATTCTGAGACTGAAGAAGAGAGATCTGGAGGCTGCGGAGCATGTGCGCACGCCGGCATAGATGACACTAGCTCACGTGTCAAACGGGGTCCCAGTCGGGAGCTTGGACGGAAGGAATAGTGGAGACATTCAGAAGTCTCCACAACCTTCATTACGCAGTCCGGACGCGGATGTGAGCATGAATGCGGCCAAAAGGACTCCACTCCGAAGTAATACCACCGTAGTTCCGGAGTGGACACAACAGTTCACTGTACGAGGGGGAGATTTAGTGGGTGAGGGCCCCACACACGGAGGGCGTGACGACTTCCTCTATGGTGCGGTTAGGTACATTTGCCCCTCCTCGTCGTAAAAAAAACAAAAAAAAATGTACATTCGTGTGAGTCAGTGTGTATATTTATTGCAGAAATTTTGTATTCCAAACTTAAATTATATAGACAGCGAGCCCTAGTACCCTAAGGGGCAATGTGTTAGTCTAATAATGTAACAGCCAAGGCTCCTAGTATATAATTTTTAATTGTATTGTAAGACTTTTGTTAAATCCTAAATTCCGTGATATTTCGGGATAATTCGGGATCCAAAAATCCTGAAAAATCACGAGAAAAATCGAGATTTATTTCAACATGCCCTGTCGTTGAAAAACACTTCTCGCAATCAACATTTGTTGGTAAAATAGTTCCAAGACAGGTATATGGAGCTTGTAAATATTCATCTCTACCACCTCCTGATGTAAATAAATCTATTTCTTTTGGACAGTTGAGTATCTAAATCAGTTACTCTTTTAATTCGTTTTATAGGGCTTTTGCATTCTTCGATGCCATCAAATAATTTTTTTTTTATCAGGGGAAGTAGGGTTTTCCTCATCTGAGATGCTATTATCGAAGTCAAGTATAAAGAATTTTTTTCAGGACCTTTTGTGGGATCAAAATACATATGAATTCACAATCCCGAAAATCCCGGGATTAGTTTTTAAAAACCCGGGATTCGGGATTTCCCGACTGGCATCCCTAGTTCTTACCTTTTAAAAACGTTTAAAATGGAAGCTCGTCGATTGTAAATAAAATAAAAATAAATTCGTGTTTAGTTTTAATTGAAATTATTTATTATGCGTTTAATTCTGTGTGCCACTGTACATAACTTGATGTAAACAACAACAATTGTCTTATTCGTTATTCTTCTGTTTACATAATTTGCGTAAACAATAACAATCACTAAGCAATTGTTCGATTGACCTTTGTAAAGGGGATCTCCTAACCACGATTATTCTCTTCAAACACACCGCACCATCACACAATACTAACTGAACTTCAATAACTCTGTTCTGTTTAATTTTTTTAGTTCTCTTTAATTTCTTTTAAAATATATTTCAAATAAAAATGCAATGAAAGCACAAATTATACCTAAGAAAATAGTCCAGACCTAAAGGGGTTGCTTCATTCGAATCGATAAAAAACTTTAAATCACCACCAAGCACACCGTGCCATTTTGCATCGTTCAAAAATTTACCGTATAGGCCACTTTCGCGTATATACAGCAAATACCGATTAAAGTGAGGCATAAACGGTGAACGATGTGGCATAGCAATGAAGAACGGACGATAGCGTAGAGGTTGCGATAAATCAGTGGCAAAAGGCCGTTCCAAATATGTTTGTTGAAATAGTAAATACTCGACTAAATCATCTAGGCCTGTATAAAAATATGCTGATAGGTTAAGACCGTAACGTAGTTTCTCAAAGGCTTGCCAGTCATCGTCATGTAATATCACCATTCGTTTTTTAATAAAATCCGGTATTGACTCTTGACTTAAGGTTTCATTAATGTCAGACACCGGTTCGAGTATCATTTTATCGGTTTTCATAATATCATCGAGAGTTTCCAATTCAGGCTCATAGATTTTAACGGTAAGCACACTGGACAGATTACATGCATGGAAATTGGTGAGCAGAAATCCAGTAAGTAAAGCCATTAACTGTAGTATGAAGACCAAGAATGTATGCTGCTTGATGAAAGTACTCGACATATTTAGCATTGTGGTGAATGCATGCAAGCAGGCATTTTGAAAATCCCAACGTTTCGTACGAAGTCTATAAATCACGGCTGCCAATAATGTCAAAGAGGCGAAAGTAATAACACACATAAGCCAGACATAACGATTAAAGACCAACAAGGGATACGAGGCTTTTGATATCTCCTTAGGCGTAGAACGAATGATTACAACTTTGCCGAGATAAAAAACATCACTATGGGAATAATTGTCATTGAAATACATAACCGATGGAATGAAATCATAACGATGTGTGCTTAAGATCGCAGCTGGGTCTTGCCCTGTATGAGTTTCCAACTTACTAAGACGTTGATTATAAACAGTACCGTTATATTGTTCGATGAAAACTTCTATGATTTTATACCAATAGCCCGTTCGTACCTCATTACCCTGGCGGTTGTTGTAGTAGAAAAACCGCGGAGCTCTTACAGCCAATAGCACAAATAATTCGTAACCCTGAAAGTTCGTTAAATGATTTTTATTGGCATAGCCTTTCACTGTCAACAGTTGTTTCATTTTAATTTGCGGAAAAGGATGGTAAGTGTAAAGGTAACCTCCATGCCATAGCAAAACATTTATGAACCCCTTCAGCCAACATTGATGAAATAATTCTAAGCGTTGCATGTGGTGAAATGTATTGTTTTCATGCATTCCTTGTACAAACAATATCTCTGTCCAATGTAATTTCCATAAAAGCTGATCCAGAAATTCGATTGTCTCATTTCAGGTTGCAATACCACCACCACCATGTAGGTAAACGATTATTAATAAATTCCTATTATGCACCTGATATATTGGCCTTACTGTTGACGTTGTTAGATTCAAATTTTTAAAAACTATTAACGGCCTATCGCTGGTGGTTAAGAGATTATGATAAATCCCAGCATCACTACCTTCATTCACGGCATTAAAATTCACCAAAACATTTAAATCCAGGCGGAATTCAGTGTCGATTTCTTGTACAACCGTCCGTAATGGCACTTGGGTGAAGGCTTTTGTTAAACCCAAGCTTAGAATTAAATTGAGTACTTCGGGTATAGAAATTTTCATTGTAATCCTGTTGTCACAAAAGCCGATGTCTTTGGTTTGAGACTTTAGTACGAAATAAATGAAGGGATGGTGATACCTCTCTGAATATATTCCAATCTAATTTATATTTTAATTTAATTAAAAAAAAACAGAAACAAAGTAATTTCCATTTGGTGGTTTAGGTATGTAATTATACAGTGTGTACCATAATTGGTTTCAGTTTGTGTTGATTTAATAAGTTCTCATCAAAAGTAATTAGGCAACCTCCATGGTTATGAAATTTATTAAAGTCCAGTTAAGCCTTTGGAAGCATCAATTAGTTTATTTAATCCAATTAACTAAAATACTAATTCTTAATTGTGCGTTGTTGGCAGAGTGTTAAAAATATTGATACGAAAAGGGAAACAGTGCGACATCGTTTAACATTAAAATGAATACACAAAAACCACTGAGAGAAGACGAAAACATGAACTTTCTACTTAAAGAATGTTTGTCAGACTGTTTACGTGGGCAAGACAAAGCTGGTAACCAGTAGTAAGAATTCAGTCAGACTTGTGTGAAGAGGGGTTGCGTGTGAAGAGAACAGTCGTGGTTTGAAAATCTCTGTTGTAAGCAAAGAAGTATAGCGAACAAGCAGTTATTGTTGTCTACATTAAGTTATAAACAGTGTCACACAAAAGTAATCCCAACATAGCCTATTTTTACTTTGTTCGCAATCAACAAACTCATATTTTAAACCGTTTTTGCTGCACTTTATATACGCTAAAATGGCCTTTGCGGTAAATTTTTGAGTGAGGCGAAATAGGAAAGTGCACTTAGAGGTGATTTGAAGTATTTTATCGAATTGAATGAACCCTCTTAATTAGGTCTGGACAATTTTCTTGGTGCCTTTGTGTTATGTATATTGGGCATAATTTGTGCTTTTATTGCATTTTTACTAAATAAACGCCTAAGAAAATTAAGCTAAAGAGTGTGATTTTTTATAATATTTTAATGTATCGTGTCAAGTCGGTAAAGTTCAGTAGGATTTAGCCACAAACTGGTCTGAATGCTGGCCTGAATTTGAGGAGAACGGCTTGCTAACTGAAACTAGAGTAGATTTATTTTTATATCTTTATTGTCTCCATAATTTATTTACAGTAGGCATCAAAAGAAACTGTCACCATAGTCTAATAGGTAGTGTATTGTCTTATAAGACGTGAGGCCACGGTTCAAACCGAATATATGAAAATATATTTTTTCGGCAGCTTCCTCTCAACAGATTTGTGGCAAAAACTCTGAGCATAAAATAAAAAAATTGCCATGAAAATTTTCTCAAAAAAATGTGTCGTTCAGAGTCCCGCCGCTCATGTATAAAATTGTTAGAATTTTCTACTTGGTGTACAGTTTCCTTTGACGCTCACTGTATTTAAAAATTATATTCAAATTATTACGAGCTGAATAGCTATTGTAGTTAGCATTATTAGACTAACACATTGCCCCCTAGAGTACTAGGGCTCGCTGTCTATATAATTTACATTTGAAATACAAAATTTCTGCAATAAATATACACACTGACTCACACGAATGTACATTAATAAGTCTCATCACCACGGAGGTCGTCTAATTACTTTTGATGAGAATTTTTTCAATCAATATAAACTAAAACTAATTATGGTACACACTGTATAATTACATACTTAAACCACCAAATGGAAATTACTTTGTTTCTGTTTTTTTTTTAATTAAATTAAAATATAAATTAGATTGGAGTATATTAAGAGAGGTATCACCATCCTTTCATTTATTCGGTTCTAAAGTCTCAAACCAAAGACATCGGCTTTTGTGACAACAGGATTACAATGAAAATTTCTATACGTGAAGTGCTCAATTTAATTCTAAGCTTGGGTTTAACAACAGCCTTCACCCAAGTGCCATTACGGACGGTTGTGCAAGAAATCAACAATGAATTCCGCCTGGATTTAAATGTTTTGGTGAATTTTAATGCCGTGAATGAAGGTAATGATGCGGGGATTTATCATAACCTCTTAACCACCAGCGAAAGGCCTTTAATAGTTTTTAACAATTTGAATCTAACAACGTCAACAATTACGCCAATATATCAGGTGCATAATAGGAATTTATTAATAATCGTTTACCTACATAGTGATGGTGGTATGGCATCCTGGAATGAGACAATCGAATTTCTGGATCAGCTTTTATGGAAATTACATTGGACCGAGATATTGTTTGTACAAGGAATGCATGAAAACAATACATTTCACCACACGCAACGCTTAGAATTATTTCATCAATGTTGGCTGAAGGGGTTCATAAATGTTTTGCTATGGCAAGGAGGTTACCTTTACACTTACCATCCTTTTCCGCAAATTAAAATGAAGCAACTGTTAACAGTGAAAGCATACGCCAATAAAAATCATTTAACGAACTTCCAGGGTTACGAATTATTTGTGATATTGGGTTCAAGATCTCCGCGTCTTTTCTACTACAACAACCGCCAGGGTAATGAGGTACGAGCGGGCTATTGGTATAAAATCATAGAAGTTTTCATCGAACAATATAACGGCACTGTTTATAATCAACGTCTTAATAAGTCGGTAACTCATACAGGGCAAGGCGCTGTTGCGATCTTTAGCAAATATCGCTATGATTTCGTTCCATCAGTTACGTATTTCAGCGACTATTATTCCAATAGTGATGTTTTTTATCTCGCCAAAGTTTTAATCATTTGTTCTACGCCTAAGGAGATTCCACAAGCCTTGTATCTCTTATTGGTCTTTAATCGTTATGTCTGGCTTATGTGTGTTATTACTTTTGCCTCTTTGGCATTATTGGCAGCCGTGATTTATAGATTTCGTACGAAACGTTGGGATTTTCAAAATGCCTGCTTGCATGCATTCACCACAATGCTAAATATGTCGAGCACTTTCATCAAGCAGCATACATTCCTGGTCTTCATACTACAGTTAATGGTATTACTTACTGGATTTCTGCTCACCAATTTCCATGCATGTAATCTGTCCAGTCTGCTTACCGTTAAAAGCTATGAGCCTGAATTGAAAACTCTCGATGATATTATGAAAACCGATAAAATGATACTCAAGTCTATAGTGGACATAAAGAAAACCTTACGTCTAGAGGCAATACCGGATTTTATTAAAAAACGATTAATGGCACTAGACAAGGATGACTGGCAAGACTTTGATAAATTACGCTCCAATCTTGATGTGTCAGCTTATTTTTATACAGGCCTAGATGATTTAGTCGAGTATTTACTATTTCAACAAACATATATGAAACGGCCATTTGCCACTACTCTGTCGCAACCGCTAAACTATCGTCCCTTTTTCATTGCTATGCCACATCGTTCACCGTTTATGACTCACTTTAATCGGTATTTGCTGTATATACGCGAAAATGGCCTCTACGGTAAATTTTTAAACGATGCGAAATGGCACGGTGTGCTTAGTGGTGATTTAAAGTTTTTTATCGATTCGAATGAAGCAACCCCTTTAGGTCTGGACTATTTTCTAAGTGCCTTTGTGTTATGGTTTGCGGGTATAATTTGTGCTTTCATTACATTTTTATTTGAAATTTATTTTAAAAGAAATTGAATAAACATCTGAGAAAACTAACTTAAACGCTTGGTTTTTATAAAATTTTAAAGTCTCGTGGCAAGTCGATAAAGTTCAGTAGAATTTTGCCACAAGCTGGCCTGAATAGTTGAGGTTAGGTTAGAGGACGTATACTTGTCAATTGTGACAAGTATAGTAACCGGAGGTCGAGTAGACTTATTGTACAACGTCCTAGTTTCTCACACCACTTGGGTTGTGTGCATTAATTTTTATACTTGGGTGGGTGGGAACTACAGTTTAAATTCGACTCCGGACAATAGAAAGAGAAGCTTTTCATAACAATTTTTACTCTCAGATTTTTTGCCAGAAATCTGCTGAGAGAGAAAGTCGTTGAAAATTTTCGTTTTGATGTTGGATTTTAATATTTTATTGTATTGAATGTGAATATTTCATGTGACTCATGACATAAATAAATAAAATCAAAACAAAAAGAAAAAAATACAAAGAATTACGCGAATAATCGTAAAAAAAATGGAAAAGATTATGATCAACATGTTCCCATTAAAAATCAATTAAAAATTATTAACAACAATCGGCTGGTAACAAATGGATTCCTATTAAGCTTTCGCTTTACTTAAGTAACACTGCAATGGTACCCTATATTCCAGGTATTTCACATTGTGCCGTATTTAACCGTTTTCAACAGGAAATCACTGGGTATGTGGTTAACGCTATTCATTTTGAGTTGACGGCAATGGTTTACTCAAGGAAAGATCAGCAATGAGTATTAAAAAAGGTGAGTAGAATCGAATCGTACTCATAATTTCTGATACTTGTACGCATTCATACTTATTTTAATATCATGGAACCTTCTCTATTTATATATTTAAAGATCGAAGTACTCATCATATTCATACTTCACAACACGTATGATGTTGTTGATTTCGACTCTCCATAACTCAATATACACACGAAGCACAAAATAAGTATGATTCGCGTACGAACACTAAAATACTCACTAGAAGGTTGTATGTTTGCTCTGATTGCTGCTCTGCCATGTTTGCTCATTTGCGTTTTTTTTCCGTTTGTTGTAACGAGCTTCTTACGACTAAACCAACAACAACTGTGTGAGAGTGAAGGTGATAGACAGTGTTGAAAAATTCAATACTTTAGTACTTTTTTCAGTACTTTTCCATGTTAAAAATACCGCAGTATCCCTGCGACGCTTTTAGCACTTTTTTTTATTACATATTTTATGTCTTGTGCTTTTTTCAACTATTAATGCATTAGCAACATAATCCGAAAGGTAGAATTAGTCTTTAGCCCTGGTTAGCCAAACGTACACGGAACATACGTTTGTTTTTAGAAGGCGGCAAGTAATGAGAACGCTTAATCCGAACTGTAATGTGATTTCCGCATGAATCATCATATGCCACAAACGAAAATACATTCCATAACGTTCCATCGACGTTTGACTACACGGAACTTTTACGTTTTTTTACGTTCAGAATTAGCAGTTTTTGTTTTATATGTATGTGAGGAAGTCGCCGTAGTCTAGTAGATAGCCTGTTGGCTTTTTAGACTGTCTTCTTCTCAGCGGATTTCTGGCAAAAAAAAACAAACGCTAAGAGCAAATAAAATTGCCATGAAAAGCTTCTCGAAAATTTGTCGTTCGAAGTCGACTTTAAACTGTAACTCCTACCACTCATGTATAAAATTAACGCACACAACATCAGTGTTGTGAGAAGATAGGACGTAATCCTGACTGAAAGGTTATACAGTACAGATTTTGAAGAAACTTTTCATGCGAATTTAATTTACTCTCAGAGTTTTTGCCAGAAATCTGTGGAAAGGAAATCGCCGAGGAAATACTTCTTGTATTTTGTTTTGATGTCTGACCTAGGGCTCAACCAATGGCTTTAAGTGTAATAAGCCAACGCACTACCTACTAGACTACAGCGACTTGAGACTCGACACATATTTGTTTTTAATTTGTTTGCAATCAACAATCTCATATTTTAAACGCTTTTAAAACGATAAAAACGTCACAGTATTTTAAGTATTTTTCCTAATGGTATGAATCTAAATGAGTAGTAGGCTTATGAATCAAACATATTTCGAATGGTATGAGTTTGATGTCAACGTTGTACGCATGCTCATTGCTAACTGGACTTATAAATCAATGTTGTAAAGTGAGTATGAATGAATTACAATAGTTGAGTTAAATTTCAAAATTGTTGGCTAACTTATATTAAATATTTATGAGTGTTTTTATGAGTACTGACAAAATCGGAATATTGCTGATTTCTAATATTTATGTATGAATGTATTCTGTTGTATATACATGCATACATAATTGGCCATTACAACCCTTTAAGGTTCAATTAGTCGTGACTTTACCATAACGCTGTAGTCGTAACATAATCCATAACCGTAAATTTACTATTAGCAGCAGTCAGTGCTGCCATGGCCATAAACAGCTGTTTACGTTAATCGCATATATGTATTTTTCAAAAGTACAAAAGTAAACAAAAAAAATGTGTATACATGTAAGTAATTTCAGCAAACAGTTGTTTATGGTTATGGCAAAAAACCAAAATTCAATTGGTACATATGGTTATCGATATGACTATGGCATTATGGTAAATCACCTATAATCGAAAACAGTGATGTCCATAAAGTTGGTTAAAACAACTGATTTATATGGTTATGGTTATGTCACGACTAATTGAACCTTTAGTTAGGATTACGGTCTAGCTTTTAACGCCACTCAAGTAGTGTGAATTAATTTTATACGTAAGTGCCGGGACCTACAGTTTAACGTCGACTCCCAGCGGCAGATTTGTGAGAAACTTTTTCATGGCAGGTTTATTTACTCTCAGAGTTTTTGCCAGAAATCTGATGATGTATTCTGTTGTAGGTTATCTAATATTCGTAGTTAACTTTCTGATCTTTTCATTATTACATACGAATAATATCAGATGGCAGTGCATTTTCAATAAGCGATTGATGCCTTAGACTTTTTTATTTTATCATGATTGAACTACTTTTTTCTTTTTTATAGATCTGTTGTTGCCTTGTTATTGTTGCTTTTATTGTTGTTGTTGTTGTTGTAGCTATTGCAATTACTAATGTTGTTATTGTTGTTGTTTTAATATTTTAATTTTTATTATGTACTAATTCCATCAATTTACACTTGATATCAGTTATTGAGTGGTAACAAAATACAAAATACGACACTCAATAAAAAAAAACAATTTTTTATAGATTTTTATTGCATAAATTAATTTAAATAAAAACACTATTTATAATAATAAAAAAAATAAAAAAATAAAATAATAAAAAACAGCAAAAGCCTAATAAAGATTTTGTCCACCAGCATACAGTGAGCGCCATAAGTAAGTCAAATTTTCTCTTACATAAAATATACTTGTAGCACGACAATAATTTTGTTTTTTAGGTTTTGTTTTAACACATTTTATAAATAATTAAAAAACGTTTTTATTTTTGGAAATTTATTCGACTGTTCGCATTTACTTTTCTCGCTATCCTAAGAAAATGAATTATTCCAATGGTTGTTTACTCACTTTTGGCCCTCAGTGTATGTACTTGTGTGTAAAATAATTATTAGAAAATGTATGTACACCGCCATTAATGATCGCTCAGTCATGATATGACGTTTGACGAACGTTATTAAATCAAAAAAGATAAGAAATGTTTGTGTATCGCAGGCCGGCTGCTAGGCTGGCAGGCTTATATTATTGCCAATCGACCGATCCGATATAAACACATGAGATAAACAAAAGCGCTTTAAAGACTTTTAATAAACATGTTGTTGTGTCTGTTAAGTTAAGTTGATTTTCGGCCAAAAAAGAATTGATTAAAATTGAATCGCTAATTAATTAAATATTTACAGAAAAAAATTATTTCAATTTTAACAAATCGAAAGGAAACTTGTTTTTCAATTTTATTTTTTGTTAATTTTTGTTTTTTTTGAGGTATTGATAAATGACAAGATATTGATTATTAAGTCCTACGCCATTAAGACTTATGAACAGTGTTGCCATATTCACATAATTGTTTATAAGAATTTTTCCAACAACATGTAGAAAATAGAAAATCAAACAGGATTACGTTCTAGCTTTAAAATCACTTACATTGTGTGTGTTAATCTCATACATAAGTGGCGACACCTACAGTTTAAATTCGATTACAAACGACAATTTTTTTGAAAAGTTTTTCATGCCTATTTTATTTGCTCTCAGAGTTTTTGCCAGAAATCTGCTGAGATCGAGTAGCCTAAGCAATATTTTTTCATATTTCGTTTTGATGTCTGACCTGGGGTTTGAACATTGGCTTAATAAGCCAATACGTTACCTATGCTGTCAATATAACTTTAAAAAGGTTCATAGTATCAGAAAGGAGCAGTAAAATGCCACTGCTTTCCAAACAGAAGGATTTTTGAAGTTTTTAACATTACATAGCATAAATAAGAAGTCGCCGTAGTCTAGCAGGTAATGTGTTGGCTTATTAGACATGTAGCCATGGTTCAAACCCTCGAAATGAAATATCAAAATATATTTCTTCAGCGATTTCCTCTGGAAAAATAAAATTGTCATGAAAATTTTCTTATAAATCTGTCTTTCGGAATCAACTTTAAACTGTTGGTCCCGCCAGTCAAGTTTAGAGTCCGCCATCTAACGTTTTTTTTTTTGAACTAGTGCTTATTTCGTGAATGGTAACACTTAGCTCACGTCTGATTTGACCGATAATTAGTTTTATCCTTCCACTGTACGACCCTACAATGCGTTTTCGCTTCGCTAAGTGGGCCTACAATCGACTTACAGAAGATGTCGATTTTGGCAAAAAAAAAAAAAATCATCTTTTCAGATGAAGCTTATTTTGATCTTGGCGGCTATGTAAACAAACAAAATTGTCTCTTTTGGGACACAGAAAACCCGCACGCATGCATTGAAAAGCCGACGTACCCAAAACGAGTCACTGTTTGGTGTGAATTTTAATCGAGAGGTATAATTGGGCCATTTTACTTCGAAAATGAGTAAGGAGTGGCCGTTACAGTTAATGAAGTTCGTTATAGGAAGAGGAGGATACTGGCTACAAGCCACACAGACGAAGCTACACTCGATGTTTTGCACTCTGTTTTTGAAGATCGCATTATCAGCCACAGAGCTGATGTCTTTTGGCCACCTTGGAGCTGCGATTTGACACCATTTGACTATTATAGGTGGGGTGCCGTCAAAGATAAGCGTTATGCCGACAAGCTAGAGACAATTCACGCTTTAAAGGACAATATTTCTGAAGGCATTAGTGAAATACAGCCGCACACAATTGATAATGTGCTTAAAAATTAAACCGATCGTGCAGGCTACTGTATGGCCAGCTGAGACAGCCATTTGAATGAAATTATTTTCCGTTATTATCCGCAAGGATTGTAGTTTCAAATATAAAAAAGAAATTTGGGAACTTCTTCAGTAGGTTTTTTTAAAGCATTTTCAAGGAAAGAAAAGTTATTTGGCGGACCCATTATCATGAACGTAATGAAAAGAAAACAATTTTTTAATTAAAATTCACTAAAATCTGTGGAAAAACTTTCGAAGAATTATTGAAACATTTCATAGGGCGTTAATATGCTAAGAGAAGATCAATTTCATTTACATTTAAACCATAAAAGCTGCTGCCTTTAACCCTTTACTATTGTTTTTCGAACTTAAAACTGTGAGAGGGTATGTACTACATACATTGTATGTGGGTTTGTATTTAAACCCTAAAATTTTACTTTATTTTTTTGATGACTACAGTTTAAAAAAAATAAAAGTTTAATGTTTGATTTCAAAGATTATATTCCATATGGTTGGTGAGATATTGTATTCATTCTTGTTGTTATTATTCGCATACAACATTTCTTGGATTTATTCTCTTCCTACTTTTTTTTTAAAATATTTCTTTGGTTTTTTTGTAAATTTTTCTTGCGTTTAACAACAATACATACGAGTGCATATATTTTGCATACTTCAGCAAACGCGCCATATTTTGAAGTGGTTTTACTAACACAACAAGTGCTCTTCAGTGAAGCAAAAAAATACAAAAAAAAACCATCATCTAAATCGTTGGTAAGAAGGGGAATACAGAGAGATAGAGAGAGACAGAGCGAGAGAGCTGTACCGTACCCAAGAATACATCCTTGAAAAGCATTTTACTCTAAAGTACTTAAAATGTACTTTCATTGTTTGGAGTGGTAGTAAGAAAATAATACAAGAAGTACCAAAAAAAACAAAAAAAAATCTCGCACACTCACACACACACACAAAACAACAATACGAAAGAAACATAAGAAATGATTCATGTAAAGTATGAGGTTTCTTCAGGAAGCGGTTTGCTTGTAAGGGATTTAAAGAAGGAATGAAAAACTAAAGCTTAACTTAACTGAAATAAACAAAAAATAAAAAAAATAGGTGGAACAAAACTGAACCTTAAACGTATTAAAAATTTAAAATTAAATTTAAAATGATTTCAAAGTTAATATATTTTGCATAATTGTTGGTTGGCCATAGTTAATAAATAAAATTTATTACAATGAAAACACTCAAACACTCAAATACTAAATACTCATATCGTTCAACGATATCATAGACAAAATTCAAATAAAAGTTTGGAAGACTGTAAGACTTAATATCGTCTAAAATATACTAAAAAATTTAGTTTAGGATAGGTTTAGATTAGAGGGAAGCTTGCCTGCCTGGCTGAATTTGGCTGCATTGTCCAGCTTTTTCAATGCTTGTCCACTTTCAAGATAAAATTTAATTTGCCCAGCTAAATAGAAATTTTTTTTAGCTTGGTTAAGGACGTCCGAAAATAAGAGGTTTTTTTTAGAACAAAAATAGGCCACTGAGGCATGAGGTGAAAGACAGTCTCTTTATTTCTTTTAGATCCACAACTCCTATATATCTAACGTAATTAGTCATTACAACCCTTCAATCAGGATTATGACGTAGTTTCTCTCCGCTCTTATGTTGTATGCGTTAATCTTTATACATGACTTCGAACGACAGATTTATTAGAAACTTTTCATGGCAGTTTTTAACTACTTTCAGAGTTTTTGACAAAAATCTGCTGAAAGGAAGTCGCCGAAGAAATATTTTTCATATTTCGTTTTGTTATCTGACCTGGGGTTTGAATCATAGCCTTAAGGCAACACAATACTACGAATACGGCGACCCACAGCTTCCACAGAAGTTATTTGGCGGAATATCTTCTGGCGTACCTATCAAAAGGGATGCGATTTCTGAGAGTCGGCATTGTGCGATGAATGGTCATGCAATTTAAGATTAAAAATGAATCGGTGCAGTGCTTAGCAATACATACATACACAATTGACCATTACAACTAGGATTACCAGCCTGGCTTTGTTCTCCAGCTTTTTCAGTGCTTATCCAGTTTCAAACTAAAATTTAGTTTGTCCAGCTAAGTAGAAATTTTTTAGTACACTAACTAACTTTTTATATTATCTTTGTCAAATCATGTTAGCCAACACTGTTTATACATTTGTTATACAACTAAGTTATGATTTCCTTCTTCTATTACCACTGATAATATGTGTCAACAGCTGATGTTGAACAGCTGATGTCATAATAAATATTATTGGGAGCGATAGTCAATTTCTTTACGCGCAGCTTTCATTTTTTTTTTGTACATGAAAATAATGAAAATAATTTGCAGAAAATCTTGAAATGGATATTGATGAAGAAGCACACAAATTTCTGCGATAGATGGAAAGAGTTTGCAAAATAAGATAATTGGATAAGAACAAAAGATAATTACATGGCAGAGTGTAAATTGTGCCAAACAGACATTATCATCGAATACGAAGGTAGCCGCTCCCTTGATAAGCTCAAAAAAAACAAAAAAACTTAATAAAGTGGTGATGTCGCAGAAGTTGTCTCAAACTATTTCAAATTTCATAGTCTCAACAGAAATACAAATTGAAACACAACTCTCTAAGGTGGAGCTGGTTTGTGTTTACCACAACGTTGTCCACGGACTAAGCTACAAGTAACATTTTCTCAGTATTTTTTTAAGTCCACTGTTTTTATTTTGTCCAGTTTTTTAAAACCCGTTGATCAGCTTTCTGCATATCGCAATCTGGAAACCATAGTTAGAGGACCTGTATTTGTCATTCAGACAAATAGAATACTGAGAAGTCAAATTAACCGATTATAATACGTCCCAGGCTCGGAGAACTTGGTCAATACAGGGACTGCGTTCACCTGTGGCACGCTATGCGTGCTCAAGTGAGCTTTTGTTGTAAAGCTGCCACACCAACCTAACCTAATACGTCCTCAATGCGAGATTATAATAAAGGAGAAAATGTAGGAAAGGTAGGAGGATAAGGAGACGGAGGAATAACACAGACCACAAACACACAAGAGAACAAGACTACGACCAGCTCAAACTATTAATGAATCTGTGAAATGTTTACCCCCAGATAATACTGTCTGGAGTTCAAAAAGACACCAAAGACCCTTTAATAGCCCAAACAGACCATCTTCGGTTTGGGTTTGTGACTTGTAATGTGGCTCAGTCAAATTCGTTTCATTTTATTTCTGAATTCCCTACTGATTTGAGTCTTGGCCCATTACGCAAAAGTGCGTTTGCTCGAAATATGCAATCTTTTCATTACAAAACCCTAAGGCCTAATACGTGGACGTTATTGGGAATATCCTTCCCTTGACCACCCGCGGACAATAACTCTTTTTTATTCTCCTTCGAACCCAGTTACTATTTACCCCATCACTCTTCTAATATCCACTAAATTTTGAATTTTTAAAATTATCAGACGGCAGCAGCACCGCTAAAATTCTGGGTTTAAGTTGGAATGCAAGCATTGATACAATTTGCTTCAAGCCAGCTTCAACGCCCTATTATCACTTATCCTATAATTTTTTTTTATTAAAGTTTACTCCTAAGAATGGACGGGGTCTCCGTGGTCTAGTAGGTAGTGTGCTGGCTTATTAGACGTAAAGCCAGGGTTCGAGTCCCTGGCCCGACATCAAAATAAAATCCAAAAAAAAGTATTTCTTCGGCGATTTCTTCTAAGCTAATTTCTGTCAAAAACTCTGAGCGTAAAATAAAATTGCCATGAAAAGATTCTCAAAAAATCTGTCGTTCGGAGACGACTTTAAACTTTAGGTCCCGCTACTTATGTATAAAATTAACACACACAACATAAGTAGTGTGAGAAACTGCGGTCTTCTTGGGGATGATTGCTGTAGACTGTCTAATGGTGAAGGTATGGCACTGGCCATTTTATAGTCGGTAGCAGCAACGCGTTTCCTTGCCGTTCGCATCTTCCCTCTTTCCACCTTTCCTAAGCCTGCACAATGCACTGCATGAGTAGGGGTCATCCCCTGAGTGCTGGTTTTATTAAAAAAATTTTTTTTTAAAATTCCAATTTTCCTCATCAAATCTCTTAAGTCAAATCTTAAGTCGAAGAATATAGATATATGAATAACGTTTTAAAGGTCCATGACTCTCCTTTCCAACAAGATTTAAATTTTAAAAATCGGGTCAGAAATGTTTGAGTAATTCAGAAATTTGTGCGTAATGTCAGGAAAAACAGTTTTTGTGAAATAAAACAAGTTTGGATGGTGCGAGAAATATAAAAAAAGTAACTGAACAACGTGGACTATGCAGTTACTCGTGTGTATTTTCACTGTCGCACCGTGTTATTAAAAGCGGACAGTGCTTAACATAATTTTTCGCATGAATTTATTAGGTTTTCATTTCATTTATTACATACATAATACATAATTGGCCATTACAACCCTTCAGTCAGAATTACGACCTAGCTTCTCACACCACTTATGTTGTGTGTGTGAACGACAGATTCTTGAGAAGCTTTTTATGGCAATTTTTTACTCTCAGAGTCTTTGCCAGAAATCTGCTGAGAGGAAGTCGCCGAAGAAATATTTTTTCGTTTTGATGTCTGACCTGGGAAATCAAAATAATAGCTTTCCTGTACTATAAACTGAATAGGGATTCAATTAATATTTGCTTTTGAATTATTTTGCTCAAAAATTTATTCCCAAAAAAAATCTTGACTTACCTCCAGAAATTTGTATGAAAACAGAGGGGGTAAGTAAAATTCCTTTATGATTTTAAAGTTTAAGTGTTTCAGATAACTACGCTGACATTTTGTAAAGAAAACACGAACTCAATGAAAATCTTAAAGATTATCATCACAACCATCAACATCACATCATCACTATCATTGTGGTGTCAGATTGGATTTCTTTACGTATGTGATAATGATGGTGTTTTTCCTTTATATATGTACGTATTAAGAAACTATTGTTGTTGTATGCATATTATACTTCAGATTTCCCCAAGTTCATTACAAATGATGTTGTTGATGGAATATATCACAGCTTTTGTTTTCAATTTTTTCAAGCAAAGCAAACTCTTTATGAACGTGGCTTTATGACTAAAATAATAAAACAAGAATAGATAGATAGATAGATGGATAGATAGGCATGAAGGCTTCATTTCATTTCATTACTTTGCCATCATTATACGTTTGGGGATTTGAGTTCAACAACAACAAC
This sequence comes from Sarcophaga peregrina, assembly GCA_014635995.1. Lineage (NCBI taxonomy): Eukaryota > Metazoa > Arthropoda > Insecta > Diptera > Sarcophagidae > Sarcophaga > Sarcophaga peregrina. The sequence continues at coordinate 97,577,190 of CM025792.1, read as the reverse complement.
AACAACAACCAAATGCTGGGGTGTAAATATCACGCGCTCTTTATGAATTGCACTCGTTTGTACTTGTACTTGTAGTCGTACCTGTACCTTGTGCCTTGTGTCGCCTGTAAAATCAGAACAAGTGAAGTGTGCGGTGTTGCTTCATGATGAACAACAAAAAAGAAGCGAGAACCGAAACCGACGAAGACAAAAAATCAAATGAAAAGTATTAAAGAAGGTATGCACTTGAGACATTTAAAAGAACTCATCATACTTACGGTTGTTCATAATCACAATGCTCTTCTGACGACGTGAGTATGTATGTATGTACGTACCTATTCATAAATGTTATGAAAATGCATGAATCTCACTCACTCTCTCTCTCTCTTTCTATCTCTCTCTCTCTCTGTGTATGTTTGTTGAAATCATTCATTTTACTGGCGACACCTTCTTCACCTTCTTTAGAACAAGACAAGATAAAAATAAAAAACGCTTAAATAAATAGAAAAATTTTTGTATCATTTTTTTTTTGTATAGAATTTTTGTACTTTTAGAAACCCAGTGTATGTCTGTGTGTGTGTGTGTTAGTTGTTGTCACGTTCGCAATAGATCGCATAGGTTGCAATCTCGTTAATTAACAAGGTGCAAATTGTTAAGCGCGTCATAAGTGCTCACGTTGACAGTATAATGAATGTCATGTGCAATGAGCCATCTCTTTAGTTTATGCTGTCAGCCATTCATACTTTTTCATCTCTTCTTCTTCTTCTTCTTTCTATCCATCCACTACCATGCCGGGGTACGGTGTGTACATATTATAATGCGGTACCAATACTAGCATCAACCATTCAAGCACACAACCAACAACCAACAACGACAACAAACATTGAATCAGAATGCCTGCCAACCATCAGCTCTATAATCATCATATTCTTCTTCTTCTTCTCCTGCTTCGTCTTCTTCTTCTTCTTGTTCTGCATTACCAGCATCCTGCCACATCGTAATTTTCACTGCATTGTTGTTAAAGTTTATTTGTATTTTAACTGCTCTCGGGGAAACATTTCGTATATGTTTTTAACTAAATACAGTGGGCAATAAAAGTATTCAGTTGTTATTACTTGTTTAACTTTGGAGATTTTGAATTTACAATTAAATTCCATGAACGATAACATTGCATGGTTAATAACTCTAAGTTTTCTTCCTTATTCGGAATTTTTTCACTGTTTATGCTATTCTATTGAGAGGATACAGGGGATTTAGTTGAGGCCGTAGAGTTTTGCGAAGTCGCCGTGGTCTAGTGGTTGGTGTGTTGGCTTATTAGACGAAAGGCCCGGGTTCGAATCCCAGGTCAGACATCAAAACGAAAAATATTTCTTCGGCGACTTCCTCTCAGCAGATTTCTGGCAAAGACTCTGAGAGTAAAAATTGCCATGATAAGCTTTTAAAAAATCTGTCGTTCGGAGTCGACTTTAAACTGTAGGTCCTGCCACTCATGTATAAAATTAATGCACACAAAATAAGTGGTGTGAGAAGCTAGGTCGTAATCCTGACTGAAGGGTTGTAATGGCCAATTATGTATGTTATGTATTAGCAGTAAACGCACATGAGGATGAAGATGATGGCGAGGCAGCTTTGTTAGCACTGGCGCCTACTTCATTATCTAAGGGATCCAACATTTTGGCAAACATGTCGCTAAAATTATTCAAAAACTGTATGCCGGTTTTCTTATTCTAGGGATCCAAGAACTGTGTTAGAGCCTCCAAAGATGGTGAACTGGGAATCGAAGTATTCTTCATGCTTGGTGAAGTGGTGGCATCGATCTTTTCATTTTAACTTTTATTGTCCTTATCAGTAGAATTAGCATCAGCAGCGGGTCCTGAAGGCGTAGCAGACATGCTTTTTGCGATATTTTTAGCAGCTTAAAGTGCTGTTTCATGTGCAACTTTTACCGCAATTTCGGGCGCGTTAACTGCGGCTTCATGAGCCAGCTTGAACATTAGAAATATTTTCATCAATCTTCTTGTCGTTACATGTATATTGTGCAATTATGGTTTGAGGACTGGTTGTAGCTTTATTGAACATATTGTTGGCTCCTCTTCCTCTTCGCTCATGGCAAGTGCAGCAGCGGCTACACAAACATCCCCAGCAAATCATGCAACGTTTCATATAAATTGTGCAAGTTATGACTTGGATAACGTCGATGATGGTGTCTATGTCCATTATGACGTTCTTTGCTATTTGAGGCCATAGAATGCTCACTTTCTTCACCACCAACTGTTTGTGAACCTTCAGTATCATTGTCTATGGTGGATGGATGATGGACAAGAACTCCGAATAACTTTGGCTTACATTTGAATATGGATTCCTGTTGCACAGAAAGCATAGCATAAGAGCACACAAACTAGTATTAATTTTAAAATCGATTCTCTAATTATTTCGGGTCTCCTCACTTTTGTAGAGAGAGCAGTACTTGAAGAAGTACTGCCCGCTGAAGGCGCCGGATTTCAAGGTTAAGTAACGTGTGTAAGTAATGTGTTCTACTGCTCTTCATACTAGATTGTTGTTTGTTGATGTAAAAATTACTTACTTAATCGGCCATTAACAACGCTATTAAAGGATTTCGGGTTGCCTTAACACATTCTTCCAGCTGGCTCTGTTTCTTGCACGCCTAAGGCAAACTAACACAGAGCTTTCTCGATTTGGTCCTTCCAATGCAAATAAGGATGACCTCTTCGCCATGTTACACAGATTCTCGCATTAAATACCCATCTCGCTAGAACATTTTCTTCCATTCGATCGACATGGCGGCTGCCCCAGCGCAGCCGGTTGATGATAGTACGCTGCACAACATCCATGTCGTTAAGGAGCTCGGATACTGAAATTATCGCCAACTCGCACTGGACTGAAAATCTTATATAGGACTTTTCTTTCGAGTACCCTTCAGTCAGGATTATGACCAAGCTTCTCACACTACTTATGTTGTCTGTGTTCATTTTATACATGAGCTGCGGGACCTACAGTTTAAAGTCGACTCCGAACGACAGATTTTTGAGAAGCATTTAATGGCAATTTTTACTCTCAGAGTCTTTGCCAGAAATCTGCTGAGAGGAAGTCGCCGAAGAAATATTTTTTCGTTTTTGATGTCTGACCTGGGATACGAACCCGGGCCTTTTGTCTAATAAGCCAACACACTACCCACTAGACCACGGCGACTACACCGTTCTACCGTTCTAGCAGCTATTGAAAATTGTGCTTGACTTCCAGACTAACATTATTTTTGGTTGTAACGGCGAAGCCGTGGTTTGACGTACCCATTAACCTAAAAATCCTACAATGGTTGGCAATTTCTGCCCGTTCGTTTATCTATTCATGGAAATTGTTCCTTGAACCCTTTAGTCAGGATTACGAACTAACTTCTCATATCATTCATTTTGTGTTTGCTAACTACTCAGTTACTCTGCTGAAAAAAATCCAGAATAATAGCTTTTCTTGATGTAACTAACAAATTCACCACACTGTGGTGAAAATGTTTCAAATTTCCTATCTATTCACTTCAAGTTTCTTCTAAACTAATTCCCCATCTAAATTATTATTTTAAATCATGAACCAAAATTTCATATGCGTTAATATACTTTTGTATTGCAGTGTTTATTAACACCTTAAGTAAAATGTGTATGTAATAGTATGTATGTGTGTGTGTGTAATATTACATATGTATGTACGTATGAGTATGCATATTTGACTGATGCTTGTTAAATTTAAATTTTTTCTTACAAAAATTTACATCTTCTGATACGATGTGTGTTGCTTGCATTAATTAAAAAAAAAAAATAAAAATGAGATGAGAAGAGAAGAGAAGTGAAGAAAAGGTCTCCTGAGTCAGTTTTATTTTTATTAATTAATATTAAAAAACATGAGCTTATTATACTTGCACGAGCCCTCTTAAAACTCTAAAAGATATTCTCTTATCTGCTGGTATAAAACAAAAAACAATTCCCCTTCACTACACATTCAGGTCCAGCTGCTATACTGGGCTTGTCATGGTGCTTGTTACACTGTAAACGATAGCTTTAAAGCGTTTTGTTATAGAAAAACTAAGTAGGGTACCACAGCCAACTCTCTTCACTGCTGATTTCTTAACACAATCGCTATGCCGTGTAAAGTGTCTCTAAAACACAGAAGATGCCATCCTACCTACCTACCTACCTACCTACACTGGCGGCCAGCCTGTATTAAATGTTTCATATTAATTAACAGGGAATTCAAAAATATGTTGAATGCAGCAAGTAAAGCAAGCAAGCAAAGCGTCTGTCATCGGTGTCACATGTACGGGACGGGAGCATTACTACGTGAGACATTTTTGCGTTGTTTGCTGCTTTGGCGTTTGCATTGGCGTTTGCGTTTACTATTCGCCGTCCATTTAAATAATGACAAACGGCGTATCAATAGATAATCTCTTCGGATTAAGCATTTATTTTATATGTTTTAAACGATAAACTATGGCGAGTCGAAATGCGGTTTATAAAGATAAATCATTTGAAATAATTAAATGGATATGGAGCGCTACTATTTTTCTGATAAATTTTTACTTCTTTTTGCTTGTTGCCATAATACTGATTCTGTAAAACAACAACAAATGCTCTGTGATGTTTGATAGATAGGCAGTTTACATAAACGTAACTCAGAGACATCAGTTATTGGTTGAAGTTGCCTTTCTACTCATTACTGTGGAGATAGTTGAGTTTTTCACTTACTATTAGGTAGGTAGGTAGGTAGAGGTGGTTGCCCATCCAAGAAAAATTTAGATGGACTCACTTAGAATGCTTTGGGCCCATTGTGGTATCACAGTTATTACTATCCCGTAGTCTCGAAACCACTCGGAGCTTCTGATGAAGCGATTCAGGCTGCCAATGTCAATCCTTGGCAGTTCCTCCAGATCATCCATGTAATAAGTACTTAAGTTCTTTTTTCTCCTTTGGCAAAGAGCCGGTCCTGTTTTCAGCAGGTGAAGGACAGTCTCCTCTTCTTTCTCATCTCTGGGGTTTCTGCAGAAGTCGTTAGCAAGATGTCCAAGACCAAGGCGCCTCGCATGCGTACCCATAATGCAATGCCCCGTAATGACACCGACAACTACACTGAGCGCGCCTCTTTGGAATTTAAGTAGACTCATTGTGCGCCCCTTATCTAGCCTTGGTCAGATTTTAAAGGCCGTTCTACCTGTGTCCGAGACCGACCACCTGTCGTTGACGGAATCGACGATCGCATTACCAGTTATGAGCTTGCAGGTCCTCATAGGGATGTCCAATTTCGAGAATTCATCGAAGGGTTTGATAGCCGTGCCTCGCCTGTCAAATTCATCAGCTCTGCAGTTACCCGGAATACCACTGTGCCCCAGTACCGCTACGATATTGATGTCACATCGTTCCGCTATCTTGTCGAGATATCTGCGACAGTCGTAAACCGTCTTGGAGTTAGAGCTTAGAGCCTTGATAGCCGCCTGGCTATCAGAAAGTACTGTGACGTTAATTCTCGCTGCAGCCTGTATTGCCACCACCTTCGCCTGAAAGACACTGCTGTGGTCAGCCAGTTTTACAGACTGGGCTATTCCAACCGATTCCGAAAAAAGAATAATAAATAAGTGGTCAACGCTGGACTTCATTGATTCCTTCACTTGGATCGGCGAACAAGTAAACTAGAAGTGAAAATTATGACATGTTATACTAAAGCTTATACATCGTAGTCTAATTGTTGAAGCATGTTCTGATAGACGTTAGTACGCATCTTAATAGCAGGGGACGCAAATTGAAGTGTATTTTTTCTTTTTTGGCATTTGAGGTAGTTTTCAAAATGCCTTTGAACTTGCAGTGACCGTCGTCAGCTGCGTCGAGTGATGCTGCCACTAAAACACTCCCTCCTCCTCTTCTGGGGATACTCTCTTCCCGTGACGGCTATCTGCATTACTTCGGGAAGGGCCCATTATGATGTCCAGTTAAAAACGGTTTTCTGCTTTTCCACGTCTGGGTACGCCATATTTGAAGCCAGCTTCATGCTATTGGCTAGTCTTCTCTTCTATCATTCCATTGTATTGTGTCAAGGTCGAATTTCTTTCAAAAGTGTCTATCACATCATTGGAATCGTGGAAAGCTATAAAGTCATTACACACTTTCAGTTAGGATTACTACCTAGTTTTTAGGTCGCCGTGAGAGTGACCCTTTTACATGGCGTTTTTTTTTTATTTACTCTCAGAGTTTTTGCAACAAGATTGCTGAGTTGTAGTTGCCGTTGAAATATTTTTTCAAATATTTTTCGTTTTGATCGAGATGTCTGAGCTAGGGTTTGAACCCAGCACACTACCTACTGCTGATACTCAAACATCGAATCTTTTTGAATATCCAACTTGCTTCAAATGGTTAACAAATGTTTGATCATAACTGCCGAACTTTCTCCTCTTATATCCTGGATTTTATCAACTTCTTCAATGATTGTTCAATCAAAGTAAGAAGCATCGCTAACATCAAAAATAATGGATCGAAGACAAGTACTCCTGTACGCTGGTGTTATAATTTATTCACCAGATTATCTCCGTAAACTTTTTGTGTACTCTCAGAGTTTTTCGTACTAGACAAAAACAACAACAAAAATTAGGCATTAGGCCTCAGGTAAAGGTCCTACACGTCTGCAGAGACTGCTTAGTGAGCTGAGAGTGACCTACTGACCGTAGTTTAAAACATCCTTGGTTAATAAATTTCTGTAGTCTGTTCTGGAATCGGCTAAGTCTAGTAGGCAGTGTGTTTGTTGTATCGTAACTGCTATTGTTGACTTCTTGTATTCAACCAAGCCAACAGGCAACACAGTTTTTTACAATATTTTCATACAATTTCTTGAGTACGAGGAAGACGGAAGGCTCTATGGTCTACAAGTCTTATTACGTGCACAGCATGTCATATAAGATGTCTTGCGCTTTGGTAAAAATATTACGGACGTACGTCATTGATCATTGGAACCCTTCAGTCAGGATTACAACCTAGCTTCTCACACCACCGATGTTGTGGGTGTTAATTTTATCCACAGGTGGCGGCAGCTACAGCTTAAAGTCGACTCCGAACGACAGATTTTTTGAGAAACTTTTCATGACAATTTTATTTTCCCCTCCAAAAGAATTTTTTTTTATTAAATTTTCTTTGTATTAGAGATGTCTGGGCTATGGTCTGAACCACGTGGTCACATCTAATAATACAATACTCACCAACCAAGCTGCGGTTAACTCACTAGAAAGCAATAATTGCCAATCAGCTGCATTATTGTGAAGCAAAAGTCTTGATTTCTGAATTTTAAGTTCACAAAGCACAATTCTCGCATTGTCATAAACATAATAGGTCATTACAATTCTTCAGTCAGGATGATTACGATATAGTTTCTCACACCACTTAAGTTGTGTGCGTTAATTTTCTACATGAGTGGCGGGACATACAGTTTAAACTCGACTTTGAACAACAGATTTTTGAGAAACTTTTCATGGCAATTTTATTTACTCTCACGAGTTTTTGGTTTTCATGGAACCTCCTTTACTCATATTCAAAGTTTGAAGTACTCATTATATTCATAGTTAACAAGCAACACGTATGATATTGTTAACTTCGACTCTGTATAACTCAACAGATGTACACGAATTACAAAATAAGTATGATAAGTATGAAATGCGTACGATCAAACGTATGGATCAAACATATTTCGAATGGTATGAGTTTGATGTCAACGTTGTAAGCATACTCATTGCAACCTGTACTTATAAATCAACTTTGTAATGAGTATGAATGAAGAGTACAGAGTAGTTAAATTTCAATATTGTGCCTCATTACATATTTTGGTTGAGCGCCCGGTAGTCTTAATTTGCTAGAAATTAGTGTGTGAGTGGGTTCATTCCCATAGAGGTGGCTGTGACATACACGGGATATGGTCGATACTCAGCTAGATGATAATATAATTATATTGTAATTCTTAAATAAATAAATGTACAAATTCATGAGTGCTTATGAGTAGCGAAAAACGATTCATAGCTGATCTCTGGGTATTGACCTCAAACTATGCAATATTTGTATGAGTTATTGTGTACAAAACATCAATCTATTGTTATTATTAAAATCTGTGTAGGATAAAACAATCGCATGCAACTCAATCAATCAATCATTTGAGTTAATCTAACTTCTATCACCGCCAAACATCGATCAAAATCTGTCTTTGCAAAATGAATGATCCTTGGAGAGGCCATATCAAAAGACACCAAAACATCTGGTAAATAAATCGATCGATAAAATATTCATGCATTCACTGCATTGGATGGATGCAGTGGATGTGAATGACAGAAGTTTAAATATTTTTATCATCGCTTGTTGTTTGCCTCATTATGCCAAAGTATTGCAAACGTTGCAGAATTAAGGCAAGACTCGGCGCTTTTGCTCTTTTAAATAGCAAACAGCGTGTGTGTGTGTGGATTTTTCTACATTTGAAAAAAGGAAATTTATTATTTTCCGCAAATTATTTAACTTTTTTTTATTTTATTTTTATTTTTTTTTTTGTAAATAAATTCCATAAAATATTTTAACATTTCAAGAATTCGTATGAATTTATAAAATTTATTGCCATCGTAAGACTGGCTGGCTGGCTGGCTGGCTGTAACTGTTTGAATTCTTTTTTGGATAGGATAAGTCGGTTGGTTCAGTGGTAGTTGGCTGGTTAGTTGCTTGATAGCAAAAAATATTCGTTGATTTGAAATCTTCGCACAGTAAAAGCATGTGAGAATAGTCTTCATGTGCATACGTACGTACATATGTACGTATACGTACGTACAATCAGTAAAAGTTCAATTTATGACGGCACTTTATGTGCAGCTGATGATTTCTATGTGGTATTTGTTGTTGTTGTTGTTTTGTTTTCTTCTTCTTCTTTTAAATGAAATAAAACTAAATAATGATCGCACATAATCAACGTTCAAACGAATACAAACAACATGATCTCTGAGGAAATTAAGTTTTACAATATTTTTGCAAATTACGATGATGCGTTGACAGGCCGACATCAGTAACGGCAGGCAGCCAAGCAACAGTAACAGCAATAGCAACAGCAGCTGCAGTTAAATGATCGCCTTGTTTTTTGTTTTTTTTGGTTTTTATTTATTATTGTTGTTGTTTTTATTATTGTTACTGCTGCTTCTACTGCTGCTGCTGCTGCTAAAGTTGGACTGTAATAAACATTTAAAAATAACTCCGTCGTATGGCGATATTATTGTCAATTGACGTTCATTCAAAAAACAAGAACAGAAAAACGGGCAAAAAGAAGTGCTAAACTTAAGTACGTATTACAGCATCTGATAGCCTAGAAAGTATGGCCAACATAACTGTCATAGAACATACATACCTACATACGTAATTGATCATTACAATTTTACAGTTCGGATTACTAGTTACGTAATACGTATTTTCTCACACCACTTACGTTGTGTGCGTTAATTTTAAACATAAGCGACGGTACCTACAGTTTAACGCATTCACTGCCAAGGACGAATATACTCGTCCAATACATAATGAAGGTTTATCAGCACAGTTCGCATAGTAATATTAAGACTCCTTTCGAATGCTTTTCGTTGCACATACTCTACATTTAAGAGTTTGGTTTTTCTTTTGTTGTGTGGAAGGAATAGCATCCAGATAATGAAGGGAATCCAGTTTAACACATTTGCTGCCAAGGACAAGTATACTCGTCCAATATTTAATGGACAGCTCGGGCAGTAATATTGAGACTCCTTTCGAATACTTTTCGTAGCACATACTCTACATTTGCGAGTTGGGTTTTTCTTTTGTTGTGTGGAAGGAATAGCATCCAGATAATGAAGGAGTATGATTGACGTAGATTGATGAGTTTGAATGACTGCATCTTACCAAGAAATAACTGAATTTTGGTAAACAGTAAGAAACAAAATATAAATGGCAATGGTAATGACTTCATATAATTTAGGATTGGCAGCGATTTGATTAAAGTCGTATCCGAACGACAGAATTTTTGAGAAATTTTTTCATGGCAATTTAATTTACTGACAGAATTTTGAACCAGAAATCTGCTGAGAGGAAGTTGCCGAAGAAGTATTTTTTAAGATATTTGAACCAGAGATCACCATTGAATCATTTTTGCTCTACTCATAAGCCCTCATGACATTTTGAATATAAGTGGAGTCAACAATATTGAAATTTAACTATATGTGTACTCGATTCATTCGTACTCACTACAACGCTGATTTTTAAGTACAGGTTACAATGAGTCTGCGTACAACATTGACATCAAACTCATACCATTCGAAATATGTTTGATGCATAAGCCAGCCAACTCATTTAGAATCAAAACTTTAGGCAGAATACTTATAATACATTGTATTTATAAATGATTCGAGTAACCTGATTTTTGTAATTTTTTGGAGGTGACGTGGTGTTGCGACTAAAACACTAAAGCGGTCTGGGTTCGGAGAATTTTTTTTTTAAACCAGCACTCAGGGGATGACCCCTACTCATACAGTGCTTTGTGCAGGTTTTTTTTAGGAAAGGTGGAAAGAGAGAGGGAAGATGCGAACGGTAAGGAAATTAGTTGCTGCTGGTGACTATAAAATGGCCAGTGCTACACCTTCACCATTAGACAATCTACAGCAATCGTCCCCAAGAAACCCGCAGTTTCTCACACCACTTATGTTGTGTGTGTTAATTTTATGCAGAAGTGGCGGGACCTACAGTTTAAAGTCGACTCCGAACGACAGATTTTTGAGAAATAAGAAGAGAAAGAGAAGAAATCGCCGAAAAAATACTTTTTGACCTTTTTTATTTTTGAAGTCTGGGCTGGGACTCGAACCCTGGCTATACGTCTAATAACCAGCACACTACATACTAAGACCACGACGACCCCGTTCATAAAAAACAAAGTCAACCAAAACTGTTCAATTACAATAACCGCACACAATTTTTGGAGGATGTTGCTTCTAAAAAGACCTGATAGATGATAAATCAGACCTGATAGGAGCCGATACAATAGCATAATCACCTGCTTACTATATCGTGAAAGTTTTTGATTAAAAAGAAAAAAAAATTGAGATAGACACACGAAGGTAGTACACCAAACCTGTAGGCAGAAGGGATATTAACTCATTTGGCATTATGATTGAAAAAAACTGAAACTTCAAAAGTCAAATGAGTTAAGCTTTCAAAATCACATCAAAAGTGGTCAATACCTTGCACAGACTAATACTAAATTGAGGAGGACCAAGACCATCTAACAACTTGTGATTAAACAAGGTTACCACAAGGACAACTGCAGGGGGAAATAATATTGTAAAGCACATTAAGGACGCATAAAATGATTAATTTTAGATGAAGCTACTAAATGGTTTGTGGTATATTTCTTGTCATATCTTCGAAGGCAACTGAGATTCTCTTAGCTAAAATTATACTCAAAAAGACTGTAATAGCTGTACTATCATAAATATAAAGAAACAGTGACATATCTTACGACCATGTATGCGCCTACTAACGATAGGGAGAGATTATTTGGTAAACAGATTCGGTGGATCTTTAAACTAAATTAGGATACACTTAGATGTCGCTGTAGGTAGTGTGTTGGTTTCTTATACGTGACGCCACGGTTTAAGTTCCAGTTCAGACATCTCGATCAACACAAAATGTGAAAGAATATTTCCATGGTGCCTGCCTCTCAGTAGATTTCTGGCAAAAATTCTGTGAGTAAAAATAAATTTATCATGAAAAATTATCTCAAAAATCTTGGCGTTCGGACACAAATTGGTGTGAGAAACTGGGTCATAATCCTGACTGAAGGGTTATAATGGTAATGGTGTAAATTAAAGTCACTGTTTTATAACCTAATTCCTGCTAGGCCACAGATCTGTCGTTATCTTAACTCACATATGTGGATAGCAGAGATCAGCAATGAATAGTTTTTTGACTACTCATAAGCACTCATGATATTTTGAATATAAGTGAGTCAACAATATTGGAATTTAACTATCTAACTAATTCGATTCATTTATACACACTATAATGTTGATTTATAAGTACAGGTTGCAATAAGTATGCATACAACGTTGACATCAAACTCATACCATTCGAAATAGATTTAGATTCATAACTTTTGAAAAATACTTATAATACTGTTACGTTTTTACCTTTTTAAAAACGTTTAAATATAAGTTCATTAATTGCAAACAAAGTAAAAATAAATTTGTGTTTAATTTCAGTTACTCTTTATTGTCCGCACTATGTTATGTGCCACTGTTCGAACTTGTACTTGTGCTTGTTCCATATTCTTCTGTTCTTACAACTTTGTTGTAAGCACAACATACATAATTGGCCATTACAACCCTTTAGTCAGGATTATGACCTAGCTTCTCACACCACTTATGTTGTGTGCGTTAATTTTATACATGAGTGGCGGGGACCTACAGTTTAAAGTCGACTGCGAACGACAGATTTTTGAGAAGCTTTTCATGGCAATTTTTACTCTCAGAGTCTTTGCCAGAAATCTGCTGAGAGGAAGTCGTCGAAGAAATATTTTTCGTTTTGATGTCTGACCTGGGATTCGGGCCTTTTGTCAGATAAGCCAACACACTACCCACTAGACCACGGCGACTTCTATCTTTCAATAGCGATCTTCAAACTACGACGGATGCAACGTGTCTGCACACAAAACCGACTGAATTCTTACTGACTCGTTCCCTGCTTAGTCTTGCCCTTTTATATACGCAAGAGATTAGTTTGACGAATTCTCTTCAAGTGGAACGTTAGGGGTTTCGCCTTCTCGAGTATTCTTTCGCGATACATTGCTTGTTCTAGCGTTCGATTTGCACACGAATCATACTAGTTTTGGGCCTCGTGTGTATGTTGAGTTATGGAGAGTCGAAATCAATAACATAATACGTGTTGTTAAGTATGAATACGATGAGTACTTCAAACTTTGAATATGAGTAGAGGAGGTTCCATTATATTAAAATAAGTATGAATGTAGTAGCAAGTACCAGAAATTATGAGTATGATTCGATTCTAATCACCATTTTGAATACTCATTGCTGATATCTAGTAGGTAAATGAATAAATTAAAGCCACGAAGATATCAACTGTACTATAACCGAATTCCTGCTAGAGTTCACAGCTTGAAACCCTATGCCATGTCTTCCTAGAAATTCCCTCTTTGCTTTTCACCATGAAATGACAGAAATTTTAAAATCTAAACTTCAATTGTTCTTTCGTATTTTGATTTCATTCTTCTCTTTAATAAAGTTTGGACATTCCAGCATATCTGTCCATTTTTTTATTTTTTTTGTTAAACATTATCGTACTTTATTCGTATTTTTTTTTTTTTTTTGTGTTAAAAAAAAATGAAGATGAGAAGAAATAACAGCCAGTTAACGGAAAGCGCCAGTGGGCACGTATAACGACGACAAACAACGGCATCACTTAACTAGTCTCTATACGCTCGTAACGTATTTCTAATAGAATTACACAAAGTACTACGTTTTTTGCAAGACAACGCATAAAACTTGACGATCATTGTCTTCACTTTACGGTATTCGGGTCTCAGTTGCAGTAACTAGACAAGACTCATATTAAATGAAAAAAAAAACGAAAAAAAATCATGGATGCGCCACACTATATATTTGCGTAGATACATATGAGCCCGATGTCTATACATAGTATGAGTCTGACAGTACGTGAGTATAAATTTTATTATCCAAATTGCATTTTGTTTTTCACTTACTTAAGGAAAAAACGAAGAAAGAACTAAAATGTTGGAATGTTGATTGGTACACTCTATAGTAGGCAGTTTTAATATAAATTGAACGTATTTTAATTTAAATATTTACAACAACTAAACTTCTAAACTAAGGTACCTTGTGTGAACGTGTTTGACCGACCATCTTCATATAGATTCACTTGGATTTTATTTTTTCTTCTGGTGGGCAAGTGTCTACGGTACTATGATCTTTATTTTACTAGATAAAGCGAAACGTTTTGTTGTTTTTGTATTTTCTTCATACTCGAATACAAATTTTCTTTTCTTTTCTTTTTTCCTTATTTAATTTCAAGTCAACACTGATAACCTCTAAGTGAATTGCGAGACTAAAGACGCGTGTTGCAAATCTAAGTCCAAGTCGTGAACAATGCTTGACTTTAACTAGCCGGCCGAACATGTAAAAAGATGAGAGAGAGAAAAATAATACGCGTGTCTTGCAAATGCGTATAAACTTCAATAGCCTACATTTGATTGGATGGCCAGTAAAATATTCATTTTTGGTGTCAATTTTTATTATGTTTTGTTTTTGGAAATTATAAAAAATTAAGACAGTGTTGACAATTGCAATGAGCACAAGAAATTTTTTAGAATACTTTTCACAAGCAGATCTATTTCAGCAAAAAAAGACTTATAAACAGGATTCTTTTTGTATTTTTATATTAAATTTCATTAAAAAAACGACAATTTTATGCATGAGATTTTTACATTCGATGAATACAACAAATTTTTTATTCCTTTTTATACTCATAAGCGATTAGGTTAGGTCGGAGTGGTAGCTTTGATATCACAAAACACTCTTGAGCACGCATATAGCGGCCCGTTGTAATGCCAGGGGAGAACGCAGTCCCTGTACTGATCAAGTTCCACCAAAATCAAGGAGAAGGAAGAAATTGGTCAGCGTAAGGGCTGCACAACAAAAGTGCGACTACCTACCCCGCACTGGAAAACCATTCAGAAAGTTTGATAAACGAAGCTAAATATATTTATGAGGTCTAGTAGGTAGTGTGTTGGCTTATTAGACGAAAGACCCGAGTTCGAATCCCAGGTCAGACATCAAAAACGAAAATTTGAAAATAATTTTTCGGTGACTTCCTCTCAGCAGATTTTTGGCAAAAACTCTGAGAGTAAAAAATTGCCATGAAAAGCTTCTCAAAAAATGTGTCATTCGGGGTCGACTTTAAACTGTAGGTCCAGCCACTGATGTATAAAATTAACGCACACAACATAAGTGGTGTGAGAAGCTAGCACGTAGTACAATGGGTCAATTAACCCCACCGAGTACTGTACTTATCAGAATTGACAGTACACGTCCTCTAACCTAACCTAACCTAAGCTAAATATATGCTTGATATCAATAGATGATAGCTCCGTCAAGCTGGCAAGGAATTGGGAACCAAATAATCTTTATCTACACCCAGCAAGAGACGCGCGTTGGTAAAGAAAGTGGACAACAGTCTCCTCTTCCTCAGCGGATCTGCATCCACGGCAGAAGTCGTCTCATAAGCGATACATGAGAACTCCTCTTTTTGAAAGGAATAGTAACAGTTGTTGACGTCTAATGGGTAGTGTGTTGGCTTATGAGACATTAAGCCATAGTTTAAATCCTAGCTTAGACATCAAAACGAAAATGATAAAAAAAAAATATTTCTTTGACAACTTCCTCTTAGCAGATTTCTGGTAAAAACTCTGAGAGTAAGTAGAAAATTGCCATGAAAAGTTTCTCAAAAAATCGGGCATTCGAAGTCGGGTATAAACTGTAGGTCCTGCCATTCATTGATAAAATTAACACATACAGCATATGTGGTGTGAGAAACTAGGTCATAATTCTGATCCAATTATTTATATTTGTAAATCAGATCATCCTCTTCTCTAAGCAAATCAATGGGGGAACGGGCAATTTAAAGCCGATTAGGAACGACAGATTTTTTGGGAACTTTTCATGGAAATTTCAATTTTTCTTAGATTTCTTGCCAGAAATCTGTTGAGAGGCAGTCACCAAAGAAATATTTTCAAATATTCGTTGTAATGTCTGACCTGGGATTTGAACTCGGTTCTTAAGTGTAACAAACCCTCATAAGTGGCGGGACCTACCGTTTTAAGTCGACTTCGAATGACAAATTTTTGAGAAACTTTTCATTGCAATTTTATTTCTACCCTTCAAATTTTCGCGTGAAATCTGCTGAGAGGCAGTCGCTGAAGAAATATTTTTTTTTCGTTTTGATGTCTCAACTGGAAATTGAACAGGAGTCTCACGTCTAAACAGCCAACAAACTACCTACTAGAATGCGGCAACTATATGGTCTGGTTGAGCTTAATTTGTATCTATTGGTGGTCTGTACATAATAGCAGATTTATTACAGAGACTGAGAAAAACTGTTATTATACCCTAAACGTAGAGCATTTTCTTATTCTAGAGTTCCTGATAATGTTCGAGACGTCATGATGATTTTTTAAATAGTATTTCTCTCGGCGATCTCTTTTCAGCCATATTTTTACAAAAACTTTGTTATTGACTAGAGATCAGCAATGAATCGTTTTGTTTGCTACTCATAAGCACTCATGAAATTTTGACTTTAAGTGAGTCGCAACAATATTTAAATTTAACTAAGTACTCTGATTCACTCGTACTCACTACAACCTTGAGTTTTAAGCATAGGTTCCAATGATTATACATACAACGTTGACATCAAACTCATACGAAATATGTTTGATTCATATGCCTACTCATTCACATCGAGGCTCGAGACAATTAACGTTATCCAATAGCAGTCCACTTTTGTTTCTCTTATTAGTTGATTTTTAAATTTTAATAAAAAGGATCACTAAACGTTTTTTGCTTCTCTTTCTACTAATTTTTTTTTTGATTTATAAAAAAGTGAAAAAATTTTGAAGTCGCCGTGGCCTTGTAGGTAGTGTGTTGGCTTATTAGGCGAAAAGCCCGGGTTCGAATCCCAGGTCAGACATCAAAACGAAAAGTATTTCTTAGGCGACTTCCCCTCAGCAGATTTCTGGCAAAGACTCTGAGAGTAAAAATTACCATGAAAAGCTTCTTAAAAATCTGTCGTTCGGAGTTGACTTTAAACTGTAGGTCCCGCCACTCATGTATGAAATTAACACACACAACATAAGTTGTGTGAGAAGCTAGGTCGTAATCCTGACTGAAGGGTTGTAATTGGCAATTATGTATGTATGTATGAAAAAATTATGCGAGAAAAAAAAATGCAACGCAATATTTTTAAAGTAAAAGGAGATCAACTAGAGTAATTAAAATAAAATTTTAATGAAAACTTTGCAAATTTTGAATTTTAGAATAGAAGCAGCTGTCAGCAGATATCATATTTGCTATTATAAGGGCCTTGGAAGAAGGCAAATCAATGAATGAAGTTGCTGATCAATTTAATATCAACAATTCAACGGTTAGTCGGATTTCATTGCGATATCGTGAAACAATTAATGTGGAAAGAAAGAGAAAGTGGTCGACCTCGTAGATCTACTGCTAGTCAAGACCTTTAAATGGTCAATATTGTAAAAGTTGACCGTCGGAAAACGGCATTAGTTGTTACTAATTATGCAAACGATTAATTAGGGGTTTCTATTGGCGTCCGCACAGCTAGAAACCGATTAAGAGTAGCAAATTTATTAGCTAGAAGATGACACGTAGTCGCCGTGGTCTAGTAGATAGTGTGTTGACTTATTAGACGAAAAAGCCAGGGTTCGTGTCCCAGGCCAGACATCAAAACAAAATACAAAAAGTATTTTTTTCGGCGATTTCCTCTCAGCAGATTTCTGGCAAAAACTCTGAGAGTACATAAAATTGCCATGAAAAGCTTCTCAAAAAAATCTATCGTTCGGAGTCGACTTTAAACTGTAGGTCCCGCTACTCATGTATAAAATTAACGCACACAACATAAGTGGTGTGAGAAACTAGGTCAATAATCCTGACTGATGGGTTCTAATGACCAATTATGTATGTATGTAGATGCCAAGTACAATTGAAGTTAAAAAGAAAAAATGGGCTTGACTTTTCTAGACGGTATCTGCATTGATTAAGAGAGCAGAGGGGGCAAAAGTTCTGTGGAGCGACGAATTAAAGTTTAACTTATTTGGCTCTGATTGGTTAAATTACATTCGTGGGCCCCTAAAACGAAGATATTCACAACAATTTTGTAAAAAAAAACAACATTCTGTACCATCAGAGTACATTATACGTGTTGTTAAGTATGAGTACTGATGAGTACTTTAAACTATGAATATGAGTGGAGGAGGTTCCATGGTATTAAAGTAAGTATGTAAGTAAGTAAATAGTTAATAAATAAGTAAGTAAGTAAGTAAGTAAGCGTACAGGATTTGGAATTATGAATATTATTCGATCCTACAGTGCTGGTTCCATAGTATTGACCTAATTACATTAATTGAATTATTAAGCACTTGAACAAATAGAAAACATACATACTTACTCACTTGCCAACTAAATCATAATTTTACTAACAATTTTCACTGGGTGTAGCATAGGCCACACCATACATAACCTCTTGTTTGAATGTTTACGTGTAAGTGAGGGCGTATTCAATAGAATTTATTTCTTTTCTTCTTCTTTTCTTTTCTTTTATACGTATATTAACTAAATTCACTGAGTACTAGTATAAGTAGTATTAGTAGTTGTTGTTGTTGTTGCAAAAAACAAAAAAATTTGCATATTTTCAACTGACAAAATGTGTCTTCTGTGATCTGCAGCTGGCAAGTGTCAAGCTTATGAATCTTGTCAACGCAATTATATCTAATTGTTGCTGCATAAATCTATCGCGTAAATAGAGGATGAACGTGAAACATGGAATTGTTCAAATATTTATTGTACACGATCTTTACTTTGTTTGTTCGGTTGTTCGGTTCTTTGGTTGTATGCTTGTTGGAGACGGACGTATACATAGTCAGTCTTTTGGAGTGCATCAACAAGTATTTGTTGTCTATCTCGTCATGTAATGGAGTCAAGCATATATTATATGTATGTGTATATGTAAGTTGTGTTGTGTTGTATTGTATTGTCCACTTGTAGCCGCACCTTATTTTGTTGTATGTTTTTCGTATGCGCAACCTCTTAACTTAGATTTAAAGATAGAAAAAAAATTTATTGCAACTTTTTTTTTTGTTTTGTTTTGTTATTGTGTTATTGTGTTTACCAACGTACTGTTTTGTATGCCATTACTGCTGCTGTTGCTGTCTTCTTACGTACATAGTATGTACATACATACATACGTAGAGTATTATTTGCATTTATGATCATGATGCAGTCATACTTCAGTCAGTGTGGTTGCTTTGTTGGCTGCTTGCTTTGAATGGTTGACATGACACATTCTTGTGATGCCATCAAATTAGTTGTATTTTATGATTAGTATCATACACTCACTCTCTATGTATGTATACGAGTAGTACTATGTTGACTTGACTAAGCCAACGATAAGAAAAAATTAAAAAAAAGCTACGCTCATTACAAAAAAATGGTTAAATATGAGGAGGCTATTAAATATAAATTGGAATTTCAATTACATAAATTAATTACATCTCATTTTTTTGTTGTTGTTTTTTTTTCTTTATTTTCTTTGTTTTTTGCTTTCAAATGAGAACGATTAAGCAGCAAATAAAAAAATAGAAAAATTGTGGTCAATCAACAGTGATCAACTGAATTCATTAGATTTTCAAAGTTTTTTTTTCATTTCAAAAGAAGACAAAAGCAGAAAATAAAAATTAAACATGAATAATGAATCGTTTTAGTGGCATTGTTTCATTAATAAAATTAATGCCAACCAGAGATTATGAATTTATTTGCATTTTTATTCAAATGGATTGCAAACCTAATGGTCATACATAACTAAGTGAAATAATAAAAACAATTTAATCGTCGGATACGTATCAGAGATCAACAATGAGTATTCAAATAGATGATTCGATTCTACTCATCTATTTGATTATTTAAAGTGATGTAAGCAATATTTAAAAATAATGAAAGCCCTGTATGTATAGTTAACCTTAAAGACATGGCAATCAGAGGTCCACAATGAGTATGTATTCCAAAAGGTGAGTAGATTCGAATCATACTCACAATTTTTGATACTTATACGTACTCATACTTATATTAATATCATGGAACCTCTTCACAAATTTAAAGTTTAAAGTATCCATTCATACTCATACTTAACAACACGTATGATTTTGCTGATTTTGACTCTCCATAACTCAACATATATACGCAGCACAAAAAAGTATGATTCGCACGCGAACACTATCACCTGATGGTTGTGTGTTTGCTTCGCTTGCTTCTCTGTCTAGTTTGCTTATGTGTCTTTTCGTTTTTTTGTAAATGCAACAACAACTAAGGCTGTAAATTTTAATGAATGATTCGAGTTACTCGAAGGCCTGATGTCTAATAAGCCAACACACTATCTACTAGACTACGGTGACTTTTCAATTAGAGTGTGCTCACTTACACTTGAAAAATAATTGCCTTAAACTTATGCGCCAAATTTTTCTAAACAAATAACAAAAACCTGGCATTTTTCCTTTCAATTCAACAAAAAGCCATACAGATGACCCGTACAGACTTTCAAAATGAATTTTTCAATCAAAGGAATTATATTTACCATGAGCTCAAAGCGTTTTTTTAATTAGCATTTTTCAAAATATATTTCATTACAAAGCCTTTCCAATATGGAACATTCTTTAATACCCATTTAATAAGCCAACATTTGCCCCTTCCCCCCTGTCATACCAATATTGGGAATTTAAACTTTCAACTTTTTTTGGTAACCTTAAATGAGCCAAACAACACACAAGCATATTATAACATAAGCAAGAATGCACGTATGTACTGTACTGTTTAGATCGAAAAATTGAAAAATTGCTAAAAAATAAAAATTATAAAGATTAGGCCAAAACAATATTAAATTGTTCACAGGAGCCATAGAAGTTATGTAAGGGAATTAATTCATTGCAAAGCAAAAATTAAATTTTATTACTCTATAGGTGGATGAAGAATACATCGTTTTACATACTGGCAAACAAAATGGCAAATTGAAAATTTCGAAATGAATTTCCCAGGGATGCCGAAAACAAAACCAGCCTTTTTTTCCTGGCAAAAAGAAAAAAAATGTTATCATAACAACAACAACAACAACAATTTATTGTTTTTTTTTTAGGTAAGCATTTTTCAATTTTCAATGAAAATTTTGGCCTACAATGTACGACGGACTGTATGAGCAGCAAGCCTCTCTATGCGTATCATACACAAATAATCTCTCTATAGAAGGGGTATCATCACCTGTGCCTTAAACCGACGACAGTCGACAAAAAAAACACAACAAGAACGAAAAACAAAAATAAATTACGTTACTGCCATAAACATGCATTGTTGGCTGGAAAAACTTTCCATATGTGTTTGGCTTATTTCAGTTTTTCTATTTTTCTATTCCTTTTTTTTTTGGTAATAATATAACCCAGTATGGCAGATAAGTAGATTGAGTTTAAGCCATGCATTCATATTTAAAAACCTTTTACGGAAACAATCTTTTTAAGAAAGAAAAGGATGATGAGATAAATTATCCTTCATCTGGACTTTTTTTGTATTCAATTTTATTCAAGTGGGTTTCAGAGCAAAGTGTAGCTTTTGATCAAACGAATTAGAGCTTGAAAAATCATCACATTCACGGTTTTTCGCTTTTTCAAACAAAATTTTGAACCAGTGGCCTTTGAACTCGGTCTTTGCATTTCTATCAGAGATCTGGAATGAGTAGAATCGAATCATACTCATAATTTCACAAGATTATATGCATTCATCCATATACATACATAATTGGCCATTACAACCCTTCAGTCAGGATTACGACCTAGCTTCTCACACCACTTATGTTGTGTGCGTTAATTTTATACATGAGTGGTGGGACCTACACTTTAAAGTCGACTCCGAACGACAGATTTTTGAGAAGCTTTTCATGGCAATTTTTACTCTCAGAGTCTTTGCCAGAAATCTGCTGAGAGGAAGTAGCCGAAGAAAAATATTTTTCGTTTTGATGTCTGACCTGGGATTCGAACCCGGGCCTTTCGTCTAATAAGCCAACACACTACTCACTGGACCACGGTGACTACAATACGCATTCATACTTATTTTAATATTATGGAAGCTCCTCTACTCATATTCAAAGTTTGAAGTAGCCATTCACACTCATACTTAACAACACGTTTGATGTTGCTGTTGATTTCGACTTTCCGTAACTCAACTCGTGTATACGAAGACACATAAAATAGGCAAGAATCTCGTTCGAACACTTACTAAAAGGTTGTGTGTGTTCTCTGCTTGCTGCTCTGTTTTTTTTGCTTTTTTCTTTACATATGTGTTTCGAATGGTATGAGTTTGATGTCAACGTTGTACCCATACTCATTGCAACCTGTACTTATAAATCAACGTTGTTTGTAGTGAGTATGAATGAATCAGAGTACAGAGTAGTTAAATTTTAATATTGTTGACTCACTTATATTCAAAATTTCATGAGTGCTTGTGAGTAGCATAAAAACAATTCATTGCTGATCTCTGATTTCTATACTCCTGACGCAAGGTCTCATTGATTTGACAATAGATACTGTATTGAGCAGTCTTTAACTACATAGGTAAAGGTCTACTTGCAACGTTAAGAGGAAAATCCATTTCTTTAGTTTGATAGAAGACGTCAAACTAAGCTATATGGGCTTAGCCGAATACATACATAATTGGCCATTACAACCCTTCAGTCACGATTACGACCTAGCTTCTCACACCACTTATGTTGTGTGCGTTAATTTTATACATGATTGGTGGGACCTACAGTTTAAAGTCGACTCCGAACGACAGATTTTTGAGAAGCTTTTCATGGCAATTTTTACTCTCAGAGTCTTTGCCAGAAATCTGCTGAGAAGAACTCGCCAAAGAAATATTTTTTTGTTTTGATGTCTGACCTGGGATACGAACCCGGGCCTTTTGTCTAATAAGCCAACACACTACCCACTAGACCAACACACTACCAACTAGACCTTCGGCTTAGCCGAATATCCCACTAAAATTTTGAAAGAAAAAATTCAAAATTTTTTCAAGAACAAAAGCAAAGGAAAACGATTTATACTGAGGACAGCTGCTTTGCATATAACGTCAGCATATTGTACAGTACCAGTAGCACTGCCCAATGGCTGGCGTTTCCCTAACAGATTTCTGCCCATTACTTACTTACTTAACTGGCCCCCAATAACAACATTTATGGATTTCGGCCTGCCTTAACACATCCCTCAAGGGGTTCTACTTCTTGTATGCTTATGCTAGTTAATCGCACCAGTCGCCGTTGTCTAGTAGGTAATGTGTTGGCTTTTTAGGCGAAAAGCTCGGGTTCGTACCCCAGGTCAGGCATCAAAACGAAATATGAAAAAAATATTATTGCGGAGACTGCCTCACGACAAATTTCTGGCAAAAACTCTGAGAGTAAATAAAATTGTCATGAAGAGCTTTTCAAAAAAAAAATCTGTCGTACGGAGTCGACTTTAAACTGTCGATCCCGCCACTCATGTATTAAATTAAGACACACTACATAAGTGGTGTGAGAAGCTGGGTCGAAAACCTGCCTGAAGGGTTATAATGACGAATTATGTATGTATGTAATCGATGACTCCCTACGCAAACAAGATTGTCCTCTTCGCCGACTTCCGCAGATACCCGCATCAAATACCCGTCTCGCCGGAGCCTCCTCCTCCATACGAACGACATGGCCGAGCCAGCACAACTGCTGGATATTAATAGGCTGCACAATGTCTATGTCGTTGATGAGCTCATACACTGTTGAATCGAAAGCGGAAATTATCGCCAACTCGCACTGGACCGAATATCTTACGTAGGAGTTTTCTCTCGAATACTCTCAAGGCTTATGTATCAGTGCTTAATAGTGTCCATACCTTTGTGCCATAAAGAACCACAGGGAGAATGAGCATCTTGTAGAGCATTAGTTTTGTCGCACGAGAGGTCTCTGCTACTCAATTGCCTATTAAGACCAGAGTAGCACTTGGTGGCAAGAGTGATCCTGCGCTTGATCTTCTAGACTGATATCATTTTTTGTGATAGCGATGGAGCTAAAATATATCAAATCCTTGACTATATAGTCTAATAAATTATAGCTATCAGCCGTAATGTGAGATCAAATTGCCTATTGGGTTCACTTTACATGACTGGTAGTCTATTGTTTGTATGTTGATTCGTAATGTTTTTTTTTTTTTGTCTTCAAACAAATGCACATGAAATCACACAAAAACAAAAACAAAATCATACAAATTCAGTGTGTTAGTCTAGTCTTTCAGGGAACCAATAATAAAGCTTCGCATAATACAAATACAAATGCTTGGGAGATGTAATAGAAATACATGAGGTCTAACCATTTTTGGGGCCAATTGGTCATGTGGTCATCAGAGACATGGAATGAAACCACCAACAACAATAATAATCCAAACAATAGCAATAACAATCACCACAATCACATTAGTTTTAAATAACTTGGAAAACATCATCATTAACATCATTATGTTGCATGCTACGGCTGCACTTTATCATACTTTTTCTAACCCACAATACACATTAACCGCATCTAACTTCACTCGTGCATACACACATATGTATGCTATAAACTTTAGCTAACTGGGCTCTTTCTCTTGCTCTCCCTCTCTATCTTTTCAGTTGGGCCTCGACTATTTGTTGATTCGAATTGTTTGATGAATTGTTATGAGCTGAGATGAGTTGAATTTGTGTTTTTATTTTTCAACATAAAAAAGACACTTTTTTTGGGGTTTTCATGCCTACAAATACCGGAAAAATTACCAGAGATGAGAACACCAACAACAACAACAACACAGCAGAACAATAAATAATTTCATGGAATTTTCTTCACATAAAAAATGATTTTCATATCTGATTGTATACAAAAGATCAGCCACCAGCATGGCTATAGATATGGGTACCCTCGCCTCATACATGGTGTGTCCAAATACCAACCACATGCATGAATGAGTATGGGAGGTATTTTATGTTACAGATGGCCAAAATACATTAGCCTGCGTTAGTTAGATTATTGCAGCATATTTTCTAAGGCGAATTTTCTTTTTTTTCACTTAAAAGTTTAGTGAGACAATTGGAAGTACCCTACTTTGAGGTAGGGAAACAATTTTTGTTTTGCTTTTATGTACATCGTTTAACATTAAAATTATAGACGAAACAATGAACTTGTTTACAAATTATAGCGCTGCTTAATATAACAACAAACACTAGCATAAATAAATTGTAAACACTTACTTACTTAATTGGGCAACAACAACCCGATTTACGGATTTCGGCCAGCCGCAACACATTCTTCCAGGTACCTCAGCTTCTTGCGCGTATACGCCAGTTGGGCACACCAATCGATAACAGGGCTTCATTGATTTGTTCCTTCCAACCCATACAAGGTCGTCCTCTTCGCCGACTTTCGCAGATCTCCACATTAAATACCCGTCTCGCCGGAGCATCCTCGTCCATACAAACGACGCTTCAAAACGTCTATGTCGTTGAGGAGCTCATACAGCTCACTGTTGAATTAGATGCGGAAATCATCGCCATCTCGCACTGGAAATCGTTGTCGTTGAAACGTTTGCCGTGGGCGCCATCTTTATAGAGGGTTCTATGTTGGGGTTTTCATTGGATGGAATTTTTATGTGGTGGGTTCCAAGCCGAATTTAACGTGCAGGGGATTGGACCTTGCTGCACGCATTAGTTAACACCTAGCGGGTGCTAGAATGTTATCCAGGAGGGGCCACGAGGAATATCAACGTATCAACTTGAATACTGCAAGACAAGGATCGTCCTGGTGGTCGCCATGTTGGCCACAGTCAGAAACTTTATCTTGTTTGCACGCATTCCAAATTGTAAACAAGTAAACAAAAATATACCAACAAACACTATCCCAGGTCAGATATCAAAACGAAAAATATTTCTTCGGCGACTTCCTCTCAGCAGATTTCTGGCAAAGACTCTGAGAGTGAAAATTGCCATGAAAAGCTTCTCAAGAATCTGTTGTTCGGAGTCGACTTTAAACTGTAGGTCCTGCCACTCATGTATAAAATTAACGCACACAACATATGTGGTGTGAGAAGCTAGGTCGTAATCCTGACTGAAGGGTTGTAAAGGTCAATTATGTATGTAATAAACGTAAAAAACGATGTTTACATTTCTAGAGATCTTGAGAAGGTGTAGCGACGAACATTCTGCCATATAAAAGGACAGGCCAGGCCAGGAGTTACTTGAGTTCAATCCGTAGTAGTAATCGTGGTTTGAAGATCTCCGTTACAAAGATCAGTCGAACAATTGTCTAGTAATTGTTATTGCTTATGCACAGGGTGTATGAAGTCGCCGTAGTCTAGCAGGTAGTGTGCTGGCTTATTGGATGTAAAGCCAGGGTTCGAGCCCCAGGCTAGACATCAAAACAAAATACAAAAAGTATTTCTTTGACGATTTCCTCTCAGCAGATTCTGGCAAAAACTCTGAGAGTAAATAAAATTGCCATGAAAAGTTTCTTATAAAATCTGTCGTTCGGAGTCGACTTTAAACTATAGGTCCCGCTACTCATGTATAAAATTGACACACACAACATACATAAGTAGTGTGAGAAACTAGGTCAATAATCCTGACTGAAGGGTTGTAATGATCAATTATGTATGTATGTATGAAAGGCCAAGCCAGGCCAGACTAGGCCAGGCCAGGCGATCGTGGATTGAAGATTTCCGTTACAAAGATCAGTTGAACAATTGTCTAGTAATTGTTATTGCTTATGCAAGGGGTGTAAACAGAGGAATAACAAACAAAGCAATTGTTGTTGTTTACATCAAGTTGTGAACAGTGACGAACAGAATTGTGAGAATAATAAAGAATTTTAATTAAAACTAAACACAAATTTATTTTTATTTTATTTGCAATTTGCGAGCCTATATTTTAAAAGATAAAAACGTAACAATATCCTGAAAGGGATTGACACTGAATTTCTTCCGTTTCATTGAATAATGGCAGCCATTCATAAAAATCTCTTCATAACTCTCGTTTATTACTTTATTTACCACCTCTATCGACTACAATTTCACAAACATGCTAACCATTCGGTATTGATCAATCAAATGTGTACTGTGCGTAGTATTTTATTGCCCAAAAAAACAAAAAACGAAAAAAAAAACGAAGAAAAATCAAACGAATTATAATTTTCAACGTTCACATGGCTTTAAATTTTCCCCAATTTCTTGTGTCCAATTCAAATAGAAGACAACGCCAACCATATTGTAGTCACAGACACACACTCTCTGACTGACTGGCTGACTGAATGAAAAATCGAAAATAATAGCCAATAAGGCAGGCAAGAAGGCAAGCAGGCGGCATGTGCTACAATGTTCCTTCCATTGCTTGCCTTTGAGGTTTTCCTATGAATTTGTGGCATAATTTTATGCTTGTTTTTCCGTATCATAAAACGATGATGCATTTGTCGTCTCCAGTGTCAAATGTCATTGATGTTTAAGTGTAATTGCTGTACACTTCACTTAAGCTGCACTAAGGCAGCAGCACCCATCAATTGATTTCTTTTTCCACTGTCAAGTAGTATTGAAATGGTGTTTTTGCAATTTCACTTGGGTAGTGGGTAATGGATAGCATAGCATAGCATAGCATAGGTGAATGAATGTATTTCAATTAGTTTTGTTAGCAATTTAAGTTAATTTATGACATTGGGAAACTATTTGCCAATTTAAACTAAACATTTAAAAATAAATAAAAGATGGTGGCTTGTATTGATGGCACTTGGACGGATGGATGGCACTATGGACGGAATGGTTTCTTCCAGGGCTGGTATTAAGGCTCATTAGTTTCTGAACCTGAAAGATTTCTTATATCGCTATATTCTAGTGGAATAAAATCGAAAGATCGTTCTGCACTTCAGAACTATGGGATCACAAATAACACTAAATAGTTAATCTTTCAGAATGCAATGAAAGCTCTAGTCCTGGTTACTGCTCAAGCCAAATTCCTGAAGCTCGAATTAAATTTGATAAATGCGTTCGTATTCTTTGGAATTCATCGAGTCAAAACGTATTCCTTTCCCTGATTTGGCGGTACTTTGTTAGTACAGGGACTTCGTTGCACCCGTGGCATCACAACGGGCCGCCATGCGTGCTCAAGTGAGCTTTGTGATATCAGACCTACCACTGCGACCTAACCTGACCTAACGTATTTACACATACATACATAATTGGCCATTACAACCCTTCAGTCTGGATTACAACCTAGCTTCTCACACCACGTCGATTCCGAACGACAGATTTTTGAGAAGCTTTTCATGGTAATTTTTACTCTCAGAGTCTTTGCCAGAAATCTGCTGAGAGGAAGTCGCCGAAGAAATATTTTTCGTTTTGATGTCTGACCTGGGATTCGAACCCGGGCATTTTGTCTAATAAGCCAACACAGTACACACTAGACCACGGCGACTTCACCTACCTAACGCATTTGGATGTGTTAATTGCTGATCAATTTGATTATCTGTCATTGAACGAGATGGTTGTACCAATCAAAAATATTTATGGAATGTGTTGAATATGGCAGATGGAGTTGGACTAACCATTTGAAGGTTTAATGGTTTTGGCAATGTGACGCCGAGCATCGTTTTGCAGCAAAATTACTTTTTCGTTATTCTTCTCGCGGCCAACCAAATGGTTAGGCGAGTAGTTCGTTAGTCTAGGAGGTAGTGTGTTGGCTTATTATACGTGAGGTTACGGTAGAAACCCCAGGTCTGAAAAGGCAAGACAAAGCAGGCAACGAGTCAGTGTGAATTCAGTCAGCCTTGCGTGAAGTTGCGTACGAACTAATCAGTAGCGGTGTGAAGACAAGTTGCGTGCGAAGAGTTGTTAGTTGTTATTTACACGAGCAGAAGAGTTGTGCTTACAAGAAAGGTTGTGAGCAGAGAATAATGAACAAGTGCTGTTGCGTATAAAAAGGTTGTAAGCAGGGAAATATAACGAACAAGCAAATATTGTTATAGTTATTGTGGTATACGTGGTATAAGTTGGAAACAGTGGCACGTAAGTGCGGATATTAGAGAGATTAAATGAAACTAAAAACATATTTGTTTTTACTTGGTTTTCAATCAATGAACTTATAATTAAACGTTTTAATAAAAGGTAAAAACGTAACAATATTGACGTGAATAATTAAGTTTCTAAAAATCTGTCGTTCGGAGTCGACTTTATATTGTATGTACCGCCTCTCATGTATAAAAATTAACGCATGCAACATAGGTGGTGTGAGAAACTAGGTTGTGATCCTGACAAAAGGATTGTAGTCATCAATTATGTTATAGGTAATTGGTAATACTGTAGTAAGCAGTGGTTTTACTTTATGGATCTTCATTGATCAATTCGAATTTGAAAGCATTGAAATCCTTTTCAGCACTTAGGTCATACAAAACTTTTTAGAGCTCTTAGAAAGGAAAAAAAGATATTAACTGCCGTGTTCATTATTACAATAATTTTTCCATTGAAAATATAATAAGTCCCAAGGAGTTGGCGCGGTGTAGTGGTTAAAGTATTTATCTATGAACACTTGCAGACAAGATTTGAATCCAGGAGAAGGTAAAAAGTATACAGAAGGGAATACAATCCTGCATCAAATAATTCTTTGACGATAGGACTTGACCTACGCCACTTTTCTTGTGGGTGTTAATTTTACACATGAGTGGCGGGACCTTCAGATTGAAGTCGACTCCGAACAAGTCGTCGAAGGAAATCTTTTTTCATATTTTCGTGTTGATGTCTAACCTGCTTTATTAACCATGGCCTTATGTCTAATAAGCCAATACGCTACCTATTAGACTGTGGCAAATGATGACATCATAGCAAGGCATAGCATCATAGCTACTAAAGTTCCTTCACCACTATGCTTTGTGGCGGAACCTACAGTTAAAGGTTAGCTCCCAGCGACACAGTTTTTGTCTGGAGGCAATTGCCAAAAGAATTATTTTACAAAATTTCATTAAGCGAGGATTTGAACCAAAGGTTCTTGTCTAATAAGCCAACACATTGCCTAGACTACGCTGACTTCTCACGAAGAAGGCTTATTTTTATTTTTTATAAAACCAGCATTCAGGGGATGGCTCCTGTGCCCATGCAGTATATTGTGCATGTTTTTAGGAAAGATGGAAAGAGGGAAGATGCGAACGGTAAGGAAACTAGTTGCTGCTGGTGACTATAAAATGGCCAGTGCTACACCTTCACCATTAGACAATATACAGCAATCGTCCCCAACAAGCCCGCAGTTTCTCACACCACTTATGTTGTGTGTGTTAATTTTATACAGAAGTGGCGGGACCTACAGTTTAAAGTCGACTCCGAACGGCAGATTTTTGAGAAACAAGAAGAGAAAGAGAAGAAATCGCCGAAAAAATACTTTTTTTTGTATTTTTTTTATTTTTGATGTCTGGCCTGGGACTCGAACCCTGACTTTACGTCTAATAAGCCAGCACACTACCTACTAGACCATGGCGACCCTAAAACCATAAATGTGAAACTGTTTTACAGTGAAAAACAAAATTATTTGCAAAGGACTTAACATGTCATTATGATCAGTGATAGATCTTTTGAGCCTAAAACAAGATGTATTTTGTCTTTTTTTGTATTTTATTTTTAAAGCCAAACAAATTGAAAACCATGTTAAAAGTGCTTGACCTACATTTCTGCTACAATTTGGTCATATTTCTTTAATGGTTAAACGTTAAAATCTAAAGTCGTTAAATGAAAATCATAACGATTTTTCGTAACGATTTTTCGACAAGGAACATGACTGACGAAATGATGAAATAAAACACCATCGGTGTGAAGTTTAGCACCTCATCATCATCATCATCTGTTGTCTTCTGGCTGCGCTCTAATGAATTTTTGCCAATTAAATTTTATTCACTTTTTTTGTAGAAAAACTATAACACAAGCTCTGCTCTTCTCTACTTTATTATTTAACTGGAGATGCATTTACTGTCTGCTAGACTGTGATGATAGCAAAGCATTCATGTGCTGGAGCTCATCGTGATCACGATGTTGCATAAAACTTTAGCCAGCTTTGTGTGGCAATTCTTGGAGGCATCAAGCAATCTGTTTTGCTGGACGACTATATGGAAGCAAGACTTTGGGTTTCGGTTGATGAGATGATGAGATGATCTTCTTATTGTTAATATTTTATTAGTTGGCGCTCTCTCTCTCTCTCTCGCTCTCTCTTTCTCTCTCGATCAATAAGGCAAACGAAGCAAGCAAGCAAACCCAAAGCTAAGTAGGAAACTAACTGGCTACAGTATTCCCTCGATTTACGTCGTAGAATGTTCTGGAAAAATTCGACGTACATCGAATTTCAAATAACTCATACGACCAGATGCATTTGTTTACGTACATTTTACACTAAACCTACCGATACTTCATGTATTCCTATTCCTACCAAAAGGGGTCAAATGACCCCTTGTGTTATTTAAGGTAGATTAGATAGGTAAGGTTAGGTTAGAGGATGTGTACTTGTCTATTCTGACAAGTACAGTAGCCGGTGGTCGAATTGACCCATTGTACAACGTCCTAGCTTCTCACACCACTTATGTTGTGTGCGTTAATTTTATACATGAGTGGCGGGACCTACAGTTTAAAGTCGACTCCGAACGACACATTTGTTTTGAGAAGCTTTTCATGGCAATTTTTACTCTCAGAGTTTTTGCCAGAAATCTGCTGAGTGGAAGTCGCGGAAGAAGTGTTTTCATACTTTCGTTTTGATGTCTGACCTGGGATTCGAACTCGGGTCCTTCGTCTAATAAGCCAACACACTACCTACTAGACCACGGCGACTACATAAATTTCTCGGTAAATAAAAATTAACAAGAGAGCAGTAAATCTTGGAACACACATTCGATGTATTTTGTAATAAAAGTCGTAAAAGCAAATGGCGGTGTGATAATGTTATTTTCATGAAATTCTGACAAGAAGTTTAAAATGGGTCATTTGACCCGTCCATGGTAGGTGTAGACTTAAATTTTTATTCTAGGTTTTGATTTTTTTTAAAGAGGGTATTCCCCTGATTTTGTTAATAAACAACAGAGGCAACGCAAATCGAATGACAACGCAAAAGGAAGTTAAAGGGAACAAAATTTTTGACGACGTTAATCGAGGGAATACTGTAGTATGAAGTACAGCATAGTTTAACTGGCTTCTAATAAAAATCCAACTATTTCGAGGTGTAGAAAGGTGGGTGTATTCACGTTATAGTTCTTCTTGGTTTAATTTTTTTTTGTCTGTTTCCTCTAAAGGTCACTGAAAACGAGGTTTGGTTTAAAGCAGAAGACATAACCATAAATCCGTTTAAAAATATGAAAACAAAAAAAAATCTTCATGATTTTTTCTTTCATTTTATTTCGTTGAACTTTAATTTAAAATAAAATGTAATTGAATCATAATCTTTCCGTATTTATATTTGCTCCACCATCATAATCTTCATGAGCAGCAGCCAACTAAATGGCGCAGTTGTCTGGTGAATGGCAGACAGAAAGACAAACAATTCATGTCGTTTTTATTATTATTTTCTGATTTTTTTTTCGTTTCTTTTCTTCTTCTTCTGTTCCTAGGATTACTCTCTAAGGAAACTGTGCCGCAACATACATAAGTTTTGATAAATTCCAGACACTTGACACAGTGGTTCCTGGAATTTGTTGAAAATTTTATGAGAGAAAGAAAATGAAAATTTCATAAAACAATTGAAAAATTCTTAATTAAGAATTCTTAATAAAATTCTGTAATAAAAATGATAACGCGATAATGTTGCACTACATCACGTTTTAATTGTTTACGTCTAGATTTTAGCAGATTTTGTCATGAGTGAAAGGTTTTATAACAAATCGAAATCAGAACTTCAGTTTAGCCTACTTACTTACATACAAAATTATTAATGAATAACGCTTCAGTTAGGGTTCCCGCCAAGTTTCTCACACCACTTATGTTGTGTAGGATAATTTTATACATAAGCGGCGGGACTCACAGTTTGAAGTTGACCGCGAATTTTTAACAAAAATCTGCTGAAGGGAACTCACTAAAGAAATATTGTTACGTTTTTACCTTTAAAAAACGTTTAAAATATGAGCTCGTAGATTGGAAATAAAATAAAAATAAATTTTGTTTTTAGTTTTAATTAAAATTCTTTATTATTCTTACAATTCTGTGTGCCACTGTTCACAACTGGATGTAAACAACAACAATTGCTTTTCTGTGTTATTCGCCCTGTTTATACCATCTGCATAAACAAAAACAATGACTAGACAATTGTTCGTCAGTTCTTTGTAATGGAGCTCTTTAAACCACGATTACTCTTTTCAAAAGCTCGGCGTCTTCACACAAGCCTGACTGAAATTTTACTCACTCAGTTGCCTGCTTTGCCTTGCCTTTTATATGACAAAGTAAACAGTCTGATGACTACTCTTGAAGTCGAATGTTCGTGATATTTCACTGCTTACAACCTTTTTATAGGCAACAGCACTTGTTCATTATTCTCTGCTTATAACCTTTCTTGTAAACACAACTCTTCTGCTCGTGTAAATAACAACTAACAACTCTTCGGACGCAACTTGTCTTCACATAGCTACTGATTAGTTCGTATGCAACTTCACGCAAGGCTGACTGAATTCACACTGACTCGTTGCCTGCTTTGTCTTGCATTTTCTGACCTGGGGTTTGTACCGTAACCTCACGTATAATAAGCCAAGACACTACCTACTAGACTACGGCGACTTTAGCCTACGGATCTGTTCAATACAATAAATGTCGGGTTAATAAAAGACGAGCTGCTTTCAGTCCCCTTGTAAAGATGTGCCACTCACGAGATACAGAGTTTCGTATATATACAGTACCAGTATAAAGACGCTGGTACTCAATGATTGGGAGACGTGGAATAGTGATAGGATCCATGAGAAAACTGCATGATGTCAGTCGCCTTCAAATACGGGGAAATGATTGTTCGATGCAGTAAATTCTAAAGCTACTGTGGGCGTCAAAAGAAATCGTACTGTATTGATATAATTTTAACAATCACCAAACTCAACCTTTAACACTTAAGGAGAGTTCTCGAAAAAATTTCTTACTTACTTAATTGGCCATTAACAACCCGGTTAACGGATTTCAACCTGCCGTAACAAATCCTTCCAGGCGCCTCTGTTTCCTGCGCACCTATGCCAGTTGGTCACACCAGCCGATGACAGGGCATCCTCGATTTAGTCCTTCCAACGCATCAAATATCCGTCACGCGGGAGAATCCTTCTCCATTCGAACGATATGGCCGAGCCAGCCCAGCTGCACAACGTCAACGTATATGTCGTTGAGGAGCTCATACAGTTCATTAGTTGGATCGTATGCGTAAATCATTGCCAACTCGCACTGGACCTTTCTCTCGAATACTCTCAAGGCTGCTGCATCAGTGCTTAACAGAGTTCATGCCTCTGAGCCATAAAGGGAGGGATGAGCGTTTTGTAGAGAGAGGACTCTGTTACTAATTGCCTATTGAAACCATAGCAGCATCTGTCGGCTACAGTGATTCTGCGCTTGATCTCCAGACTGACATCATTTTTGGTGACAATGACTGAGACAAGATAAATAAATTCCTTGACTGCATCAAAAGTCTAGTTATCGTCGCACGAATCAACTTGTCGATAACATATACTTCGTTTCGTTCTCATCTACTGCCAGGCCCATCTTAGTAGACTCCCGTTCAATAGCACTATAGCAATCTCTTGGTACGCCCTATGATGCCAATGTCGTCAGCGTATGCAAGCGTACGCAACTGGACGTTATTTTAAAAAATATTGCCATTGAGATGTAGTCCCGCTGCCCTTCCAGTAGAAGAGGGTACATGATAAACCTCGCACGGTATTAAAAGGTTTGTTAAGGTCCATTCCTACTTTGACGAATTTATGCGGTTTTTCTGGAGTTTGGAACGAATCATTAATTTTTATATGAAGCTAGGGTATCGTTTTATGGGAATTCAATTTATGCGATTATTTTTGGAACGCATCTATCGCATAAAACGAGACCTGAGTGCATATGCGTTTCATAAAGTATTGAACTACAAATAGAATAAAGGGCAATGTAGTTTTATGAAGTCGACGTAATCTAGTGTGTTGGTTTATTAGATGAAAGATAAGAGGGTTCAAATCCTTGCTAAAACATCTCGAACAAAACGAAACGGCGGCTTCCTCTTAGCAGTCTTTTGGAAAAAACTCGGTAAGTAAATTAAAACTGCCATGAACAGCTTCTTAAATCTGTTGTTTGCAGTTGCCGTTAAACTATAGGTCCTGATCCTCAGGGATAAAATGAATGGTGTGAGAAGCTAGGTTTTAATCTTAACTAAACGTGTGTAATGAACTATTAAGTAAGTAAGTGAGTCATAAAACACTGTGCATATTTTCTATTTTTTTGATGATTTTTCTTCTTATGTTTGTTGTAAGTTTTATCCTTCGCTTTCCTTTACATAATCCTTGCATCTTTAGGGCATAAGCATTTATTGAATAAAATTCAAAACATTGATGATTTTATTCACTTCTTTAGCACTTTTCACCTTCTCCTACTACTCCTTCGACTTCTCGGCATTTGATATAAAAATTGTGACAAGTTTTCAATTGAGGTTGCGGTTGTGTGATCTGCCTTTTCGTCCTTGAACGTGATGTCTGGTGTTAATGCGTTTGGCCTGACCATTCAATAGGAAGTTTTTTTTTCAAGGTCACGGTTTTTAAATGTCGTTTTCATTAAAAACAAACAAACAAACAGAATGTGGAACAATGTACTTGAAGGAATTTATTAACAGATGAGAGGAAAATAATAGCACACTGATTAAACTTGACAGTGTTCAGTGTTAAGTTCTTTTTTTTCCAACGAGGCTGATGTCCGGTACTTTACGTTATGGCACTACAAAAAAGGAAAGAAAATGAAATAAAAAAACTGCTTACTTGAGCGTTTCTTGGTATTTAAATCCGCTTACGTTTAACTTTTAATAACAAAAAAAATAAGGACAGAAATAAAAATATTTTTTAATGCCCATTAAAATAAGAGGTTAATTAAATGCTTCGGGTCACTTATTTTATTATAAAAAAAAAAAAAAACAGAAAAAGCGTTGGAATTCCTATGCTTTTATGGTATCAAATGAACATTTCCTAAGCCAAACTAACTATGAAATCAGTAGTAGTTACACCTTTTGAACCGTAAGATAATAAAATATAAACTTATTTTGATTACAGACATACAAACACACAGACATACGTACACAACAAATAAATAAACAATTTATAGATATGTACATACAGTGGGCGACAAAAGAAACGGTACATTAAAAAAAATATTTCGAGCGAATTGCTTACAAGCATATTATGTGAACGACTGAAGCCACTCATAAAATCGCTAATTGGACATTATCAATGCAATTTCAGTGCTGGCAAGTCCACCATCGATCAGATTTTCACAGTACGCCAAATTCTGGAAAAGGCGAGTAGACACACACCACCTTTTTGTTGACTATAAGGGATCGTGTTTTTGCCGCAATGTCTGTGGTCAGTATACTTGCGATGCTGATAAGGCTATTCAGAATTATGTTGAGCACTTCCAGCAACACTTCAAGGTAGAAATTGACCTCAACGAATCTTTTAATACCGTGCGAGGTTTACCATGCACCCTCTTCAACTAGAAGGGCAGCGGGATTGCATCGCAATGGCACTATTTTTTAAAATATCGTTCAGTTAATTGCGTACCCTGACGACATTGGCGTCATAGAGCGTACCAACCGAGATGTTACTGCTGCTTTTAGCGCTAATGAACGGGAGTCTACTAAAAATGGTCCGGCAGTTACCGAGGGCAAACCGAATTATATGTAATCGACAAGTAGAGACGTGCAGCGTATTGATTCTCAGATTAAGGCCGATAACTAGACTTTTGATGCAGTCAAGGAATTTATTTATTTTGTCTTCGCCATTATCACCAAAAATGACGTTAGTCTGGAGATCAAGCACAGTATCACTGTGCTGCTATGGTCTCAATGGGCAATTGAGTAGCAGAGACCTCTCTCGTGTGACAGAACTAATACTCTACAAGCCGCTCTTCCTACCTATGCTTCTTTATGGCACAGAGGCATTGACGATATTAAGCACTAATGCAGCAGCCTTGAGAATATTCAAAAGAAAAGTAGGAATCTGCGATAATGGGCAAAGAGGACGACCTGAAGAGGAAGCTTTGTTACGGACCAACTGGCGTAGGAAGCAGAGGCGCCTGTAAGGCACTAATGCAAAAGCCTTGAGAATATTCGACAGAAAAGTCCTACGTAAGATCTTCGGCCCCATGTGAGTTGGCGATGATTTCCGCATCCGATCCAACAGATATAGACATAGACGTTATGCAGCTTACTAACATGCAGCGGTTAAGCTGGCTTGGCCATGTCGTTCGAATGAAGGAAGATGCTCTGGCGAGAAGGATATTTGATGTGGGAATCTGCGGCAATTGGCAAAGAGGACGACCTGAAGAGGAAGCTATGTTATGGGCTGGTGGGACCAACTGGCGTAGGTGCGCAAGAAGCAGAGGCGCCTGAAAGGCACTAATGCAGCAGCCTTGAGAATATTCAACAGAAAAGTCCTACGTAAGATCTTCGGCCCTATGTGAGTTGGCGATGATTTCCGCATCCGACCCAATAGACATAGACGTTATGCAGCTTATTAACATGCAGCGGTTAAGCTGGCTTGGCCATGTCGTTCGAATGAAGGAAGATGCTCCGGCGAGAAGGATATTTGACATGGGAATCTGCGGAAGTCAGCGAAGAGGACGACCTTGTATGCATTTGAAGGACCAAATCGAGGAAGCTCTGTTATGGGCTGGTATGACCAATTGGCTTAGGTGCGCAAGAAGCAGAGGCGCCTGAAAGGCACTAATGCAGAAGCCGTGAGAATTTTCGACAGAAAAAGTCCTACGTAAGATTTTCGGCCCTGTGTTAGTTGGCGATGATTTCAACTAATGAACTGTATGAGCTCCTCAACGACATAGACGTTGTGCAGCATATTAATATTCAGCGGCTGCGTTGGCTCGACCATATTGTTCGTATGGAGAAGGATTCTGCGGCAGTCAGCGAAGAGGACGACCTTTTGTATGTGTTGGAAGGACCAAATCGAGGAAGCCTTTTCATCGGCTGGTGTGATTAACTGGCGTAGGTGCTCAAAAAACAGAGGATGTGTTGCGGCAGTCTGAAATCCGTTAACCGGGTTGTTAGTAGCCTATTAAGTAAGTAAAAAAGAAATTTTGTCGTGTGTTAAAAGTTATTCAATTATTTATTAATTAGTAACTTAGACCATGTGCTTGGTGTAGTGTCACAGATCAGAGTCTTTGGTGGGATTCGAATCCACGACTTTCACGCTAATAGTCTAGCATACTACCCTCCAGACTACAAGGGCACTCAATGTTAAAAGTTGAATTTTGCACTGTACCTTCAGGCGATATTGACTGACCAATCATTTCCACGTATTTGTTGGCACCTGATAACATCACACAGTTTCTTTATGGATCCTATTGCTGTTCCACATCTTACAACCATAGAGTACCAGCGTCTTTATACTGGTATTTTACATTCGAAAGTGTGCGTTACGCTTGATTGTTCCATCTTTACAAGGGAACTGAGGGCAGCTCGTCTTTTATTGACTCGACATTTGTTGTGTCTGAGAGCTCCTATTGAAGTACAATTTCTTTTGATGCTCACTGTATGTATGTATGCATGTATATATGTATGCTGTCGTATATAAAATATTTGTTTTAATTTTTCTTTTAGGTGGGCCATAATAAAATTAAGCTGGATTCCTTTACAAGAAATTACGTGTTGAACTAATTTTTTTTTGTTGGTTTTGTTTTTTGTTTTTTGTTCAATTTTCAACAGAACGATATGAACATTAAATTAAATGAAACATTTTGTTTAATACAATAATAAAAAAAAAAAAAAACAAAGAAAAACTCAAAAACCAATAACAATAATAAATAATCTTTATCAATCAAAATTTATAGCGGCAAACTTAAATAAAAAAAATGAAAAAAAATTTAAGCACAACTAAATATTATTGACTGCCAAACCCTTTTTTTCTACGTATATTTCTCTCAATTTTTTTGTGTGTTTTTTTTCAATGGTTTTTCTAATGCATAAAGTTTTGCTTGTGCTTTATTTATTTCATTTCTAATACAAGACAATATAAATTTCCTGTAAAACGTGATCAAAAACTGACAAAAAAAAAAGAACAGAAAAAAATTATTTCAATACAATATTTTGTAGACTCTTAATGTTCGTCTGTCTATTTGTCAGTCTGTCTGATTATTTCGTCCATTTAGTTTGTCTATCAGCCCATAACGCTGTAGGGTTTAGCCCAGAAGCCATTTAATATGGAAACTTCAAATGGAAACAAACTTTTTGAAAACATTTTTTCAAATGAAAACCGAATTTATTTTTATTTTTTTATTTTTTGCCAGAATGAAATGAGTGACGTTATGATTGAAGTTTATTAAGTATCTTGAAAATCATATTCCGAAATTAACCGTACATGCAGAAAAATGATAGGAATTTGATATAAAATTCATGATAGCCTATCGTAACCTACGTTCGGATAATTAGCATCAAGCAATATGTGATAAACAACACATCGTTGACATGCTCCAGATTCATTTAAAGCCAG
Organism: Sarcophaga peregrina; assembly: GCA_014635995.1. NCBI lineage: Eukaryota > Metazoa > Arthropoda > Insecta > Diptera > Sarcophagidae > Sarcophaga > Sarcophaga peregrina. Next base: position 97,537,570 of record CM025792.1, on the reverse strand, counting down.
CCTAATCTGCAAGTCGCCTTAATCTCATAGGCCGTAGTGTGTTGGCTTATTAGACGTAAATTTAAATTTAAAGGTCAGACATCAAAATAAAAATATATTGTTACGAACAGGAAAAATGCTTCGCTACATCGCTGAACATACATAATTGGTCATTAGAACCCATCAGTCAGGATTATTGACCTAGTTTCTCACACCACTTATGTTGTGTGTGTTAATTTTATACATGAGTGGCGGGACCTACAATGTAAAGTCGACTCCGAACGACGGATTTTTGAAAAGCTTTTCATGGCAACTTTATTTTTACTCTCAGAGTTTTTGCCAGAAATCTGCTGAGAAGAAATCGCCGAAGGAATACTTTTTGTATTTTTATTTTGATGTTTGGCCGGTGACTCGAAGCCTGGCTTTCAGTCTAATAAGCCAACACACTACCTACTAGACCACGGCGACTTCATCCTTCGTAACCTACGTTCGGATAATTAGCATCAAGCAATATGTGATAAACAACACATCGTTGACATGCTCCATATTCTGTTAAAGCCAGCCTCATCTACAAGTCGCCTTAGTCTCATAGTCCCTAGTGTGTTGGGTTATAAGATGTTAGACCACGATTCAAATCCCTGGTCAGACATCAAAATAAAAATATATTGCTACAGGACAGAACAGGAAAAATCCTTAACATTAAAATTATAAAAAAAATCTACAAAAATACAACAACAAACACCAGCATAAAAATCAGTAAACATAAAAACAAAAATACAACAACAACCAACATAAAAAAATGGTAAATTAAAATCCACAAACAACACTACAAGACTAAATATAAACAAAATACACAAACAACAATAAAGAATGACGTTTACATTTATAGAGACTTCGAGACACTTTTGCCTTCAAGAACATTCATAAAAGACAATGCAAAGCAGGTGAGTCAGTGTGAAGACGCAGTGCGTTTGAAGAGAGTAATCGTGGTTTGAAGATCTCCATTACAAAGTTCCGTCGAATAATTGTCTAGTGATTGTTATTGTTTATGTAAAGTTTGTAAACAGTGGAAGTCGCCATAGTTTAGTAGGTAGTGTGTTGGCTTATTAGACGTAAAGCCAAGGTTCGAGCCTCAGGCCAGACATCAAAACAAAATACAAAAAGTATTTCTTCGGCGATTTACTCTCAGAAGATTTCTGGCTAAAACTCTGAGAGTAAAAAGTTTCTCAAAAAAAATCAGTCGTTTGGAGTTGACTTTAAACTTATATGTGAGAAGCTAGGTCAATAATCCAGACTGAAGGGTTATAATGACCAATTATGTATGTATGTAAACAGAGGAATAACAAAGAAGAGCAATTGTAGTTGTTTACATCAAGTTGTGAACAGTGGCACACTGAATTATGCGAATAATAAAGAATTTTAATTAAAAACTAAACACGAAATTTATTTCTATTTTATTTGCAATCTATGAGCTCATATTTTAAACGTTTTTTAAAAAGGTAAAAACGTAACAGTTTGTATCTTATGTGTCATGTACAAACTTCCTAGAAATCAATTCATATTTTTCTCTCAGTGTTATTGCTAATAATAATCGACTTTGTGTGTACCATTAGCTTAGACAAAGTGTCACTGCTAATAGAAGGTTTTCAGTTCCATTAAATTTATCTTGAAGGGGTTTCTTAACAAAAATTGCTTCAATTTATTTATTATTGCTGTTGTTGTTGTTGTTGTTATAGTTTTTGTAATATTTCTTTAAATAATTTGTACAAATAATGTTTTATTATGACCATACAATCGATCATAATAGCTATGCTGAGAAACACAAAAAAAAAACTCAAAATGTTTTAAGCGAATTAGTCAACCTGAATAGAGTTGCCAAACTATAAAGAATTTATTATATGATAGGGAGAAATATTTAAAATTAAAGTGAGTATCAAAAGAAAGTATACATATTAGTAAATTACCGTTATTTTTATTTTAAAATTGTTCCTTAACAGTTTTTAATTTTGGAAAAAAAAATTTAAGAAAAATTTTTAAATATTAAAGGCAAATTTTTTCGTGCCCTCTCCTTAATTGGTAATAGTTGAGTTTGGTGATTGTTTTAGAATTTTATCCATAGTGTACAGTTTCTTTTGACGCTAACTGTAGGTGAAATTCAATTTAATTTTATGTATCGACGCCTTCGTTCTATAACATTCTAAGTCGAAAAAGTGTGTTTTGAGTTATGAGCTCTCAAAGTTTTCACGCGCTATACGACTATATGCCTATTCTTAGAAGTTTTTTCCCTATATTCCCAATTTTTACAATATTTAAGTTAGAGAACGTAGAATTGAAAAATGCAAGAACGTTATAGAATGGGGGCGTCGATATGATATACAGTTATCCTCCTAGTAAGTGGAACTCATCATGATATCTCCAATATTCTATGGGAATAAAGACGAAACTACAGAATATATTGTGGTTATTGTGTAATTCGGAAATGATTAAAGGAAATGGATTTCGTAATTGTAAATATCAAACTGGTTGAGCATCTTAGTCTGTGACTAACAAGAGTAATTCGCAAAAAGGTTTTATGGTGTATGATGTTGACAATAGAGGTGCTCTCAATCCGACATACCCTATAACATCGGAGACATGTAAGTTCTGATTTCCTATACTAAGATAACGAACATATTCGGAAGTATTTTAGGCACTTCTTAGGTGATCTATAGTCCTCTGCTGGTTGTAACTGAATTGTATATCAAATTGTAATTCGCCAATCACCATTATATTGGTAGTTAACCTTCCTGGAGACTGTATTCTACATTCTTTATACATTTAAAGACAGCTTAACGCTCTAATCTTTTTATGAGTTAAACTTTTACGTTTAATTCGTGTGCAAAAAAGAATTTTAATTTGAAAATTATATTTTCTAATAAATTCTAAGTCAAATTTTATGGCAAAGGGAAGGGTTTTCTTTTTATAACCGAAATATGAAGGAGTGGACATAACAGTTTAATCGCTTATTTTTTTAATTAATTTTTTAACACAATTAATAAGAACCAGTAGCACAATAAAAATTTTATGATTTTATGAACGATATGTATTGACTTTTTTTATTTATTTGGATTTGCTTATTTGCAATAAATTTTTCATAAATTTGTTAATAATAAACAGTATGAGACAAAAGTCCACATACAAACAAATTGTTATTGCAAAAGAACTAATCTTTGCAAATTTAGAAAGCACTATTTAGTCACCTAGAAGTCATAAATACTTACTTATTTATTTGATTATGGCATCTCTTTAGTTAGGATTACAACCTAGCTTCTCACACTACTCATGCTGTGTGTGTTTGTTTTATAAATGAGTGTGTGCAGAACGCTTACAGTTCAAAGTCGACTTAGAACAACAGATTTTTCTGAGAAACTTTTCATGGCTATTTTATTTTAGTTTTAGAGTTTTTGCCAGACAACTGTTGAGAGAAAGTTGCCAAAGAAATATTTTTCACATTTCGTTTTCTTCAAGATGTCTAAGCTAAAGTTTGTGTCTAACAACACACTACCTCCCAAGAATGATAAACTAAGGATTACGCCATCACGCACACAAAATTAAAACTTTCTGCGCATGTTGAATCAATGACGTCACGAAAATTGGTTTTCATTGTTTTCCTATTGGCTAATGATAATGTAAGTAATATTGCAGGGCTGCCAACTACTTTCGCGTAGTGCATACACTTTTCAGAAGAAATGTTAATTTTCCAATATGAAAAAGACTTGGAAACCTTTAAAATAGCCCAACAACGTCATCAAACGAGAAATCATGCGCAAGGCGTAATCTTTAGTTTATCATTCTTGCTACCTACTACTAAGAAGGAAATTTTGGATGTCATAAACAGAAACTTGCATTTGTTTTCTTATCTTCTGCCTCTTCTTGTTTACTCCGAGATCATCCGAGAAGGTTGGGTGAGAAATCTTTTCGCAACGGTAGTATTTTAAATTTCCACTTAAATCACCTTATACTTGCTATATTATTCAGGCTGAAATAATGCTTATAAAAACAGGAGCTCGAGAAGTGTAGTATTAGTATTCCATAGAGACTGTGAATAAAGCGATCATTAGATCTCTGGTATTATTATAGAAGTTGCCGTAGTCTAGTAGGTAGTATGTTGGCTTATTAGACGGGAGACCTCTTCGGCGACTTCCTCTCAGCAGATTTCTGGTAAAATATCTGATAGTAAATAAAATTGCCTTGAAAAATGTCTCAAAAAATCTGATGTTCCGAATCGACTTTAAACTGTAGGTCCTGCCAATCATGTAAAAAATTTACGCACACAACATAAGTGGTGTGAGAAGCTAGGTCGTAATCCTAACCGAAGGATTGTAATAACCAATTATGTATGTTATGTATGTCTTAGATCTCTAGAGAGTGAATACCCTAGGCCTAGTGTTTGCCAACAATAAAAATTGTCTCTAGAGGCTAGAGAAATATAGCTTGTGATAGTTATACGGAAGAAATAAATGGAATTATAGTAGTCATCATATGACACTGACCCTTGTTCATACGCTCCCACAGTTAGAAAATTCCTCGTAACGACTTCTGTAATAACGAAGAAGAATATAGAATTTTAAAGGCTTTCGAAATTTGTCAAAATTCTTGTTCGAAATTTGTCGAAAATTTGTTCGAAATTTGTCGAAATTCTTGTTTGAAATTTGTTGGAAATTTTGTTAGAATTTTGTTGAAAATTTTTCGAGTTTTTTGTTGGGAATATTTTGAAATGTTCGTTCGAAATTTATCAAAACTTGTGTTCAATATTTGCCGGAGATATTACAAAAGAAGTTTATAGGAAACTAGCTGAACCGGCGAACTTCGTCCCGCTCAAAATTGATTTTTTAGTGGCTAAAACAGATCACATTACTGTAATACGCTGCATAATGCGTTAATGATGTGCTAGTTGTTGTAATCACTTCAAAAAAATAAAAAAACTAACAGACATACACGCAAATTTTTGATGAGTTTACGACTCTACGAACTTACCCACATAATTGCAGTTGTCTACAATCACTATATCCCTAAATATTCAATTTTAAAGGTTTGCCACGTCTACTTTTTGCTATATCTAAACCTGATAAGCTTTCGACCAAAAAAAGAATGGTTAAAATCGGTTCAGTAGGTTAAAAGTTATAGGTATCACTTGAAGAGAAGGGTTGTCACGTTCACTTATGGTAGGTTTGTTGATATCCACCAAATTTTATTCGTCTACGATCAATATGTACCTAAATATGCAATTTTAACCATTTGCCACGGCCTTTTAAGATTTAGGGATATGAAAAATAGATGTTTTCCGATGCTCAGACCTTCCCGATACGCCCATAAAGTTTCATGAAAATCGATCAATCCATTTCTCAGGAGTTTAACCACTAACACCGTGTCTCGAAAATTTTTTCTATTGGATAAGTGTGCTAAATTTACTTAATATGTGTACTTTGCCTTTGTTACCGCTACCGTCAAGGCTTTATATCATATTCATCTTTCTCTAACGAATTGAATTCAAGATCGTATTCAATCACATTCCCAAAGCTTAAGGCTTGTTGCAATATGTTGCTATGGCAATCCAGCTTTAGATTCCATAGGACAAAAAAATAAAAGGCAGATCAAACTTATTTGGTGATTTGTATGCAAATAATTTGAAATTTAGTGTTTCGCCTATTGATACTGGTTGGTGTCTACACTCCAGTCACCAGTCATCAAGCCGTCCAAGTAAATAATTTCGCATTGAAGAAAAATCAAACAATTTTCAGTGAGTGATTAATTTCATTGTCGTGCTTAAAGGTTATTTGTTATGATTCGTGATGAAGTGAAAAATGATTAAATGTCCCCAAAAAAATACGAGCAACGAGTAGATTAGAAACATTGTTCACTCACCAATAGTGGTGGTTGGCTGGTATAACAAAAAAAAAAAGTGCTGAAAGTCACTAGCCAAAGTGGAACAAAAGGTGTCTTGTTAACGAAAATTTGTCTCAAAACTCAACACCGTCACTCTCAAACTTAAGTTATAAATTTGCAGTTAATGCCTCATGCTTGACCTTTTTTTTGTTTTTTGTTTGTTTTGCTTGCTCTACTCCCCAGTGTAATAATCATTCAATTGCAGAGTGTTTTTTCGAAAGTGCAGCAGATTTCGTAAACGGTGCAGCATGAAGCATGTGTTGCTGTTGCTGTTGTTTCTCTTTCTTCGCATTTTATCGAATGTCTAAATCAGATACGAAAACAAAAAAAATGCATTTGAACTCTTAACAAAATATTTAATAAATTAAGCAATTAATGAAGGAATGAATGAATGAATGTTGGTCGATGGGTTTCTCTATTCTTTTTAACATTTTTTTTTCAAAAATTTTTTTTTTGAATTTTTTCTGTTTAATGATATCAGCGATACGAAACGAAAATGATGTGAATGTTGGCTTATAATGGTTCGTGTTCATTTATCGGTTTTTTTTGCCTCTGCTTTGGCTATCTTTGCTTATGAAATTATTTTGGGAGACCTATTGACATGTTGCGTGTATTTTTGAAAGTTTACTTGGCTTCACTTGGCTTGGCTTGGTGTTGATACATTGGAATTTTCGTATCGCTTTTGTCTCGTATCATGCAATTTTAAATTGACCAATTAATTAGCTGTTAAAATATGCTTTTCATCTATGAGACCATGTGTACGGCTGTTGGCTGCTTATTGCGATAAATCATAATTGGCATCGCCATCGCCATCATCATAATAATAATTGCTTAGATTGTGAAACACAGTATTTTGTCGAAAGCATGTGTTCACGGTTTTTAACTTAACTTGCTATTCAGTTTTTGAATTAAATTTGTTTAATTAAAATAAATTAAAAGCAAAATCAAAAAACACAAAATTAAACTTTATTTTTATGCTTCTAATCAGTTTTAAAGCCCTCGACTTTATCTGAATTTTTATTATTTTTATACGGGCTAGGGCTAGATGCTGTTGATTACATTGCTACGTTTTTACCTTTTAAAAATATTTAAAACATGAGCTCGTAGATTGCAAGGTACTTCAGGTAGGTATGTAGAATGGGCTATCACCCCAATGGAGTCATGAGCGGACACACTTAGGCCGCATACGGGGCCCATTGTGCAACCACAGTTCCTCATTCTCCCCTATTCCAGGAACCACTCAGAGCTTCCGATAAAGCGACTCAGACTGCCAATATCCATGCATGACAATTCATCTAGGTCTTCCATGTTGTAGGCACCCAGGTGTCTCTTTCTCCTCTGACCAAGCTGAAGAATGGTTTCATCCGCTTCTGCAGAAATCATTCGCGAGGTGTCCAAGACCAAAACGCCTCGCATGCTTTCCTATAATACAATGCCCCGTAATAACCTAAATAACACCGTTAAGCCTGCTTCTTTGGAGTTTAAGCAGAGTCGCCGTATGTCTCCTATCCAGCCTGGGACAGATTTTTTGCGCCATTTTATCCTTATCAGAAGCTACCCACCTACTGTTGACAAGGTCGACGATTGCATTGTTAATTATAAGCCCACAGGTACTTAAAGGGAGTCTTAATGTAGAGAATTCATCAGAGAGCTTGATGGTCGTGCACCTTCTGGCCAAATTATCCGCTCTGCAGTTGCCGGGAATGTCTCTATGTCCCGGTACACATGCGATATAAACATCACATCGGTTCGCCATCTCATTGAGACATCTGCAACAGTCGCAGATTGCAAAAAATATAAAAATAAATTTCTGTTTAGTTTTAATTACATGTGCCACTGTTCACAACTTGATGTATACAACAACAATTGCTTTTTTCTGTTATTCCTTTGTTTCTACCCTTTGAATAAATAAAAACAATCACATCGCGTCTTCACACAAGACTGACTGAACTTTTACTAACTCCATCGTCAGCATTGCCTTGCCTTTTATATGGCAGAGTAAACAGTCTGATGAATGTTCTTGAAGGCAAATATTCGTGACTTCGCCAATACCAATATTATTTATTCCATCATAAATTACAGATCCTGGTTGGCAACCATCTCGAGAATCTTATGAAGGATAGAGTTTTTTTTCTCAATTTGCATTTGGCTAGCCATTGTTTTGTCACTTAATTCTGGGTGTCAATTTTGGGTTACCAAGCACCGGACTATGATGGTGAAAATTTACTCTAGCCTTCTCTTCTTTCTCGTCATTCTGCTTCTGCAAAAGTTGTTCCAAAGCCAGAGGGCTGTATAACTGGCCATCGGGCGAAAATTCTTTCGAGACGCCAACCTGCATCAGTGAGAAGTCCCGCTTCATCGCTAGTCTGTCTTGTCTTTCGATGGATAGAAGGCATTAAAACCAGTTACTTGGACTTGATCGTAACGTCATATCAAACACAGTGGCCATGCCGACAGGTCATTGTGTAATGGGAAGACACGCGGAAACAATCCAGCACCCATCCAACGACTTCTATCGTGAATGTGTGGATCTGCTGAGGAAGGCCAGACAGTTATCCACTTACTTTGTTAATATCCATCTCTTGCGAGGTGCAGGTTGTACGTCATCCATTGATGTCAAGGATACAGTTTCGTTTATCAAACTTTTGGACTTATTTTCCAGCGTTGGGTAGTCATGCTTTAAATGCGCAGATCTTGCGCTGACCAACTTCTTCTTCTTCTTGCCTGGTTTGGAGGAACGTGGTTAGTACAGAGACAGCGTTCACCTGATATACAAGTTAATCAAACTCAGCCCAGATAAACGGAGCCTGAGATAAAAAATTTTTCTTATAGGACAACAGATTTTAGTATAATTTTATGTAAGTAATGCAGGCATTAGGAACATACGCTATTCATGTCTTGCAGGCTTAGTGAAATTCACTGCAAGAGTGTAATTATTTTGTCATCCTATCTTACCTCCTTAAAATAATCGTTTTTTGTCTCTAACTATTGAAAACAGTCCTCATCGAGATAAGTTCTTAAAACATTTCACCAATTTTGCATTGCCAGCATTCTAGGATAATTTCAATTTAAACTTTCTTGCAATTTTTAGGCTGAAATTGCAGAAAAATTTTCTCAAAAAAAAAAAAATCAAAAAATCCTTTTTTCAAAATGGTCAAATTATTTCCGTTTTCCTGTCTCTTTAAAAGATTTTCCCATTTTTCGCAAGTAACAATAGAAAGTACTTTTCTGCAACAGTTTCATGCTTAATTTTTCGTTTTGTTCAAGAGTGTTCTTCTTCTTCTTCTTTCAAAATGTTACCACACACATGGCGCCTAAAGCCAGTGAATGTAACATCCTTAAAGCCATTCACGCAAACGAAAGGATTTCTTGTAATTTAGTTTGCAAACGAAGAAAAAAAAATTATTTTCTCTGAAAAAAATGGAACAGAAAATGCAATCATGAATAGCGGAACGTCATCCCATAAAATACACACCAAATCCAAAACGTGAAAACAGAAGGATAAAAAGGATAATTTCGAATGAATCTCGAATGAATTTTATTTTTTCTTTTTTCAATTTCCAAAGATTGTTACTGTCTGTACATTTTCCAGTTCGATATTCTAAGATAAAGGAGACGCTAGGCCATAAAAAATATTTTCTGAATTCTTACTGGAATGTTTAAAACGAGTAATAAAATAAAATTAATCAAAAAAAATTTCTGGGGGCATTAATCATCGCCCCATTCAATTCATTTAGGGAACAACTTGATCTGTTGCCTTAGAGAGCAGTTACCGTGTACAACGAACCCCATTGTGAGGTAAAAAAGCGTTGGCTATATCCAGAGCAACAACACTTTATATTTTTATAATGGCGTTCTGTCCTTAGTAACACTGTTATTCCAGAACTTGACACAAAGCAAGCAAAAAAGTAATTGAAACCGCCTAAGAAAGATGCAAGTAAGAAACAAGTATCAAGAATATAGCCAAAAGCGAATTACAAGTAACCAAGGAATCGGTCGATAATTGCAGAGTTCACAATTAGCTGACACGATGTGATGCCAGACTCCCCGGTCAGAGTTCAAAAGATCGAAGATTTCTGTCAAAAATTCTGAGGGTAAACAAAATCGCCATGAAAAGTTTCTCACAAAAAAATCTGTCGTTCGGAACCGACTTTAAAACTGTAGGTCCCGCCATTCATGTATAAAAAAAAATAATACACCCAACATGACTGGTGTTGAGAAGCTAGACCGTGTTGCAATGGGCAATAATGTATGTATGCGTTTAAAGACAATTCCGAACGACAGATTTTTTAAAAACTTTTCATTGCAGTTTTCTGAGAGATTTTGCCAGAAATCTGCTGAGAGAAAGTCATCGCAGAAATATTTTTTTTTCATATTTTCGTTTAGTTGGAGATGTTTGACGTAGGATTTGAACCGTGGCCTCACGCCTAATAAGCCACCACAGTACCAATTAGACCACGGCGACTTCTTCGTTTCTAAATACGTTTCCTATTTGGTTTTTCTCCTAGAGGCGAGTGTCAAAGGGCCTTAGGTTTTAAAAATATTTTTGTACAAATTTATGAATCGTTTGGAAAGGATATGTTTTGCTCATTTTCGTTCTGATAATTTTGACATTAAGGATGAATCCCATTCTGAATGATAAATCACTAAACAGCAGATGGAATTAATTGAAAATCGATGCGATGGCTAATGCCTTTGGCTTCTAACCCGAGAAATTCATATTCAAATACGAGGAAAAAAATTTTTTTTTTATAATTTTCGGGACATCAATCACGACCCCTGTTACTCCAGGAAAACGAATATAATACAGAGTTTCTTACCTCCCTAAGTAGGCCGCATTCAAAACAATAACACTTTAGAGTTTCATGCTGGCGTTCTTTCTATTGCAACACTGTTATTCTAGAACTTGACACAAGACAAATAAAAAAGTAATTGAAAGTTAATAAGAAAGTTGGAAGTAAGAAATAGGTGTTGAGAATATAGAGTGGCGAAAATTATAAGTAATCGAGCTAATAAAGGGTGAGCCATTTACAAGTTTAAATTTAAAAATGCAATAAAACAAAATCGGTTTGAAATTGTACACAAATTCTGAAAGCGATAACGTGTTGATGGATTTTACGCACACTCTCAACCACAGCTTTGATATTTTCGGGTGTACGCACTGTACAAGCACGCTCATGTCTTGGCGCATCAACAATAAAATCTTATTTACTTAATTGGCCCTTAACAACCCGGATAACAGATTTCGGCCTGCCTAAACACGACCTTACAGGCACCTCTGCTTCTTGCGCGCTTACGCCAGTTGGTCACACTATTCGATGACACCTCGATTTGATCCTTCAAACGCAAAAACAGCTTCCGCAAATCCCCGTCTCGCCGGAGCATCATCCTCCTTTCTATGTCATTGAGGAGCTCGTGCGCTGCTGGATTGGAGGCGGACATCATCGGCAACTCGAATTGGACCGAAAATCTTACGTGGGAGTTTCCTCTCGAATACTCTAAAGGTTACTTCATCAGTGCTTAATAGTGGCCATGCTTCTGCGCTATAAAGAGCAATGAAATCGGTTTCCGTAACTTCCACCTGGGCACCGGTTGGGCCTTCTCTAAAACCAAATTTTGTACGACATTTTCGTGCACATTCCGATCAATTGTATTTGTTTTGGAAAAAAAATCTAATAAATCGTAACGTTGCTACCTGATAGATCCTTTTATGATAATCGCTTACATGTCCCAGGAAACGTCATTAAAATTTTCACAGATGGCTCTAGATGGGACAACAAACTGTGATGTGGAATCTCTTCAGAACAACTAAATACCAGATCGGCCCTTGCATTACAAGATTATTGTAGTAGGTTTACAGGCTGAGTGAAGTGGCTCATAATGTCCCCGTTGGAATTCGATATCAGAGTGTATCGTATGGTGAGAAATGCATATTTGGATGCAGTAAAACGATTGTTATATCCTTAGAGAATGTATACAGCACATCTAGGATTGGCCAAGAATATCAGGCATCTCTGGAGGAAAAAACGAGACACTTGACGGTTACCCTCAGTTGACATCCTGCTTACAGAGCCATCGAAGTTAACAACAAAGACCATCCACATGCTAACGCTGGTACCACGGTAAATTCAAATGAATTTTGCTATGAAATTGGCGCTGCAATTCATTATGGAGGCAACCAATTGATCTTACAAAATCTCTATTCATTCGTGAAGGTAGGATGGCATAATGAACCCTCTTCTAGGAACACAGAATAGATCTAGTTCGACAGGTAGATACATATGTGTGTACCACAAAATTTGCATTGAACCTATGAAGATTCTATCTGAGGAACTTCACAGCAGTAATAACAGGACACTGGCCTCTAGATGCTTACGCAAGAAGTTTGGGAGAAGCTCATGGTAACTTCTGCAGAAGCATTTTGTCTGCAATTGTCCGATGCTTAGGCAACTGAGAAGATGAATTCTAGGACACCTAGAATTAAGCAATAAAACATGTCTAGGCAAAGGCGATTTGAAAGAAAAAATTCACACACAAAAATAAAAATCTTCGATCTCGGCTCTCGGGAATACTTGAAAACGATTTTTCATTTCCATCTCCTACACATTACTCGTATACTCGTAGAGTTTCTCGATATCGGATATTAACTTCAAAGTACCGCAGATTTGCTTTACACACTAATCCAGCTCCTTCAAAACGTGGAACAATTTTTTTTATTTTTTGTTTTCGTTCCGTTTTTTGTTTGGTATTTTTGCAATTTTGACAACGTTTTCGTTTTTTCTTTTTTTGATTTTTTTATCATCATCATCCTCCTCCATTTGCATGACATTTTAAATATGTTTCGTGTGCTTCTAGCTTTTTTTTTGTCATTTTTGTTCAGCTCAGAAGGCGATTGAAAAAAAAGAGGAGAAAAAAAGTGAAAAAAACCATCCATAAAATCCTTTTTGCTTAGAGTCGAGCCGGGGATTCGTTTCAAGTCGCGTTGAACTAAGAGAAAAAAAAAAGAAGAAGAATAGTGTGTTGCTGTTGTTGGTGTTGTTGTTTGGTTGGATAAAAATCTACGAGAATAAATGAATGAAAGAACGAAAGAACGAAAGAAATATGCACTCCATTGGATTTTATGCTCGGCATTATGTTGTTTTCAATGCTTTGTTGCTAAGCTTGTAGTTATTACTCACTCCTTCGGCTGCTGTTGCCATTATTATTATGTTGCTCAGTTGTGTGTGTGTGTGTGTTTGCTTTCGTGTTTTCTTTTTTTATTTGTGTATGTGTATGTGTGTTGTTTTGTGTGCATTATCCTTTTAGTCCGCTGTTGTTTATACCAGCATACACAGCTTTTTTTTAGAGGAGTTTCGTTTCTTTTTCGCTGATTTTATTTCACTTCTGTGCATTCACTTTCGTTTCTATAATATTGTTGTTGTTGCTGTTTCTGTTGCTGTTGGAATATGAATTCATACATTTGTGTATGTATGTGTACGTACGTATGTTTATTGTTTTATTATTTATGCATGTTTGATGTTTGAATATACGTATGTATGGGAGTATACGTACGGGGTGTATGCATTTGTATTACATTGTACAATGCATATGCACATATTCCACTTGAGACATTCTTTTGTTTTAGTGGAAAATAATAATGGCAGAAGAAGAAGAAGAAGACAAAAACAAAAAAAAAATAAAAGCAATGATGTGGTGGTAGACGTGTACATTTTTAATTTTAACAAATATTTTTTATGCATTCCCCTTTCCCGCCTTTCCTTTCTTTTTCTCTTTTCTCAGTTGCTGTTTTTTTTTACGCGAACAATAAGGGGCCTAAATGTGGATAAAAGGATATACACGTTGAAAAAAATTTTTCTTCTTCTTTCTAGTGTTTGAACGTAATGCAGGACATTGCATGAAAAGTTCATCCAAGTTCCGAACACGGTGCAATTATTGTCGAAATAACGTTTTACATATTTGTGCTAATAATTGTAACACCAGTGGTTTAATAATGTTTCAATTTAAATCCAAAAATGAATTTGGTCATTACAGCACTTTAGTCGGGATTACAACCTAACTTAACACACCACCCATATGGGTGGTCAAAGACATACTTCCACCTTTGCTGACAATATTGTTTTTATCGTCAAAAATTGCAGATCACGACAACGCACTTACAATCGCATGAAATAAACTTTAAAAAAATAATTAAATTGTCCTTGAATGCCGGGTGCCACTCCACATCCAACGGAAATCCTCTATATTTTTCCCGACATTAGGACATCAAAAATAACAACAAAATCAACGCAAAAAGAAAATATTCCTCAGCAAAAATTAAATGTAGAGATACCAGACAGATATAAGGTCCGACATGTGTATACGTAAAACAGAATTTGCATTGAACCTCTCAGGATACCATTTGAGCGACCTCACAGTGGTAATAACAAGACACTGGCTTCCGGTTGCTCATGTTAGGACACAGAAAATACCTCAAAAAGACTTCTGCAACGAAGCTGCAACGACGAGAAGTAGAAGAAGACACCGCAGTACATTATCACTGTCATTGTCCAGTGTTTGGGAATCTGAAAAGAAAAATTTTTGGTCAAACCAAAATTTAGTAAGGAAACATAGACAGATATCTAGCCAAAGTCCGTCAGGATGATTAGGAAATGCTAACCAGAATCTATAATTATATGAAGAAATATATAATATCTGTATTACATCAATATCTTATATCCATAAATGGATGCAATTTGGTCATTACAACACTTTAGTCAGGACTACAACCTATCTTGGCACACCACCAATGTGCACCAGCTTGTTTACAAAATATGGCTAGAGGAATGTATAGTCAAAGATTGGAACCTTAGTGCCCTCTGTCTTGTCCTGAAAAAGGAAGACCCTAGGATATGCACCAACAACAGGGGTAGAAGCCTTTTCCCTATTGCGTATAAGGTTATTTATTTTTTTATTTATTTATTATTAATTACAATACAATTGCAAATTATATTCTATTTCTATACGAGCTGAGTAACTTCGACCATACGCTCAGTGTAGTGTCACAGACCAGAGCCTCTGGTGGGAATCGAACCCACGACCCTCACGCTAATAGTCTAGTACACTACCCACTACACTACCAGGGCGCTCTGCGTATAAGGTTCTTACGGGCGTATTGTGTGAACGAATGAAGCCATTTGTCAAAACACTGTTTGGACCTTAGCAGAGCGGCTTCAGACCTGGCAAGTCGATCTTTAAGCAAATCTTCCCATAAGGAATCGTGTTTTTGCCGCAATGTCTGAGCTCGGTATACCTGCGAAGATAATAATCCTATGCGAAATGATGCTGAGTAATTCCTCCAGCTCCGTCAAGGTAGGGCCTTTGGACCTTGCTGAACCTTTTGGTATCGTGCAAGGCTTCAGACAAGGCAATTCCTTATCATGCGATGTCTTCAACTTTGTCATGGAGAGTGTTCTGCAGAAGGCGGAAGGGCATCGCAATGGCACTATTTTTCAAAAAAGCGTCCAGTTGCTTACGTACACTGACGACATTGGCGAGAAGGCGAGGCGACACATACATACATACATAACTGGCCATTACAACCCTTCAGTCAGGATTACGACCTAGCTTCTCACACCACTTATGTTGTGTGCGTTAATTTTATACATGAATGGCGGGACCTACAGTTTTAAAGTCGACTCCGAATGACAGATTTTTGAGAAGCTTTTAATGGCAATTTTTACTCTCAGAGTCTTTGCCAGAAATCTGCTGAGAGGAAGTCGCCGAAGAAATATTTTTGGTTTTGATGTCTGGCCTGGGATATGAACCCGGGCCTTTCGTCTAATAAGCCAACACAATACCTACTAGACCATGGCGACACATGCCATCTATTTATTGACTATAAGGCAGCCTTCGATAGCCATATATGGGATCGTGTTATTGCCGCAATGTCTGAGCTTCGTATACCTGCGAAGATGATAAGGCTTCGTCGAGGTAGGAATGGACCTCAACGAACCTTTAAATACCGTGCGAGGTTTATCATGCACCCTCTTCAACTAGGAGGGCAGCGGAACTGCATCGCAATGTCACTATTTTTTAAAATAACGTTCAGTTGCTAGAGTACGCTAACGACATTGATATCATAGGGCTTAGCAAGCGAGATGTTACTGCTGTCTTTAGTGCTATTGAACGACAGTCTACTAAGATGGGTGTGGCAGTAAATAGTTTATGTTACCAGCAAGTAGGGATATGCGGCGTATTAGATCTCAGATTACATAAATAATTGGTCATTACAACCCTTCAGTCAGGATTATTAACCTAGTTTCTCACACTACTTATGTTGTGTGTGTTAATTTTATACATAAGTGGCGGGACCTACAGTTTAAAGTCGACTCCGAACGACAGATTTTTGAGAAACTTTTCATGGCAATTTTATTTTTACCAGAAATCTGTTGAGAAGAAATCGCCGAAAAAATACTTTTTGTGTATTTTATTTTGATGTCTGGCCGGGGACTCGAACCCTGGCTTTAAGTCTAATAAGCCAGCACACTACCTACTAGACCACGGCGACCTCTAGATCTCAGATTTCGTTCGATAACTGTACCTTCGATGTAATCAAGGAATTTATTTATCTTGGCTCCGCTGTTGCCATCAAAAATGATGCCAGTCTGCTGACCAAGTGTATGATCACTCTTGCCATCACGTACTGCTATGGTCTCAATAGGCAACTGAGTAGCAACATCTCTCGTACGACAAACCTAATACTCTACAAGAAGCTCAGAATCATAGACACTATTGCTGCACTGATGCAGCAGCCTTGAGAGTAGACAAGAGACAAGTCCTACGTAAGATCTAAGCTCTAATGCTAATTAGCAATCATTTTTGCCTGCTATCCAACAGTGTGCTATATGAGCTCCTCAATGACACGGACGTTGTGCAGCATATTAAAATCTAATGTCTGTGCTGGTTCGGCCAGGTCGTTCGAATGGAGAATGATGCTTCAGCGAGGCGTGTATTTGATAAGGACATTTGTGAAAGTCGGCGAAGAGGACAACCTTGTTTGCTTTGGAAGGACCATATGGTGAAACCCCTGTCATCGATTGGTATGACCAACTGGCGTAAGCTTTCAAGAGGCAGAGGCTTCTGGAAGGATGTGTTAAGATAGGCCGAAATCGGGTTGTTTATGGCCAGTTAAGTAAATAAGTACAGTGTATATATATTCATACGATATTGTGGATACACAGAATGTTTCTTCTGTTTTCCAATTTCTCTTTCAGTGCATTTGAATTTCTTTTTTGTCTCATACTTTTCTCTTTCACAAAACACTTCAGAGCATTTTTTAACTCAACTCTTCCTTTTTTTTTTATTCGTTTGCAGCTCATTACATTGTTTGGAAAAAAAAAACAGAATGGAGAGGAGTGGAGAGAGTGAAAAAATATTAAAATCAGCCGTATAATGCACGTACGGTACATATAAGCACATGTAAATACAATATTCATATACAACATCCATCATACCTATGTACAGTACAGTACATCCATACATACATGCATCCATTCATACATGCATGCATCAATCTATTCATAAATTACATCCACTGTACGTACGTACATTCATTGTACATACGTTTCATTTATAATTCATGCAACGTCATTATCGAGCACTGTTCTGTTCTGTTCTGTTCTGTACTGTTGGCGTTTTTTTTCCGCTTTTTTTTGTCATGAAAATTAAAAAAAAGAAAAACAGAAAAGAAACGCCTCGTTAGACTTTCAAAGACTTTTAGCAAAATTAAAAAAAAGAAAAAAAAAATCATAAAAAAAAATAAAACGTTGTGGTGTTTCTGAATGTGATGTTGGAATATTATTATTGCACTTACCACTCGACTGCAAAAATTCGTTTCTCCTTTACATTTCATCAATTTTTTGGCGTTTTTTTTTGCATCAAAACAAAACCATCAGATATGGGATGGCTTTGGCTTTGGCTTCAGCTCCCAATATGCAAGAGAAATAAAAAAAATTATTTAAAAATGCTGCTTTTTTTCCGTTTTAATGAAACGTGTCCAACCAAAATTCTGAAGGCTATTTTCTTAACCAAATAATTGTGAATGTTGCGAAGTATTTGTGGAACGCATAAGCTTGCTGGCAATTCATGTCTTCTCTGTGTGAGCATATTTCTAAACAGAATTCTGTCAACAAAAGTTTTAAGGATTAATTTCCATTTACAGTTAGTTAGCCTATGGGCCTAATGACTGAGCAAATATCATTTATTTTGTGCTCTCAAGTCAAATGTCAGGCAAGGGTGAAGACAAATCTGAGATGATATTCTTCTAAAAACACAAATATTTCTATGAAATTCAGAAAAAATACTTGGAACATCTTTTAGGAAGTATGGAGGTACTTGAAATTCAAAATAATTACTCTATTTACATACATATTTATGTACATATTTATGTACATATATATGGTATCTGGAGATGCCACATCAAATTTATTTATTTCTAAGCCCTTTATGATAAATGTTTACGAATGCAACCAATGAGACTAAGTACCATAAGAGCAGAAGCAATGGTTATACCATAAATGGTTCAGTTTTCACTGACTGATCAAGATCAAGAAGTCGAATGTGAAATCTTTTCAGAATAACTGAATACCAAATTGTCTAGTGCACGATGAAGTTTTTTTTCTATTAAACCAGCACTCAGGGGATAAACCCTTCTCATGCAGTGCATTGTGCAGGTTTAGGAAAGGTAGAAAGAGGGAAGATGCAAACGGTAAGGAAACGAGTTGCTGCTGGTCTAGTGAAGTTATTTTAATACTTTACAGACTGATATAATGGCTGTTATTGCCCCTATTTAAATTCAGTATCAGAGTAGATCGTATAGTGATATACAGTGAATGTCAAAAGAAACTGTACACTATGGATAAAATTCCAACAATCAAGAAACTCAACTTTTACCATTTAAGAATTGACTATTGACAATACTATTGCAATTAAAATATATCAAAATAATTGGTTACAAACCAAAGTTTTATTTAAAAAATCCCCATAAAGCAAGCCTGGAACTATGTAAGCTTCACTGAGTTCGTTTTGATCTAATATTCCTTGCCCTTATACTTACTTTTTGCATTTTTGACCATCAGTCATATAAATAGCAAAAAATGCTACGTACAGTGAGCATCAAAAGAAACTATACACTAAGGATAACATTTTAAAAATCATCAATCTCAAGTTTTAGCAGTTAAGGAGAGTGCCCGCAAAAATTTGACAATATTTCGAAATTTTTTTGTAATTTTTTTTTGTTTAAATTTTAAAAAGTTAATGAAAGAAATTTAAAATTAAAATAACAGTAATTTAAAATTGTATAATTTTTTTTAATGTACAGTTTCTTTTGGCACTCACTGTGCGTATATTCACCCACACTAAAGCGACTGTTAGATCCCTGGAGAATTGTCACACCACATTTATGATTAGCTAAAAATGCCGAATGTCACCAGAAGAAATAGCGGGACATTCAACGGTTACCCTAAGTTTAGTTCCTGGACGCGGGTCATTTAAAGTGGGACGCACATGCTAGTGTTGGATCCACGGAAAATTCAAATAAATTCATGTTTGAGTTTTCCTCTGCTAAGTGACAAGGAATTGATCTTACAAAACCTCTATTCATTCGCAAGGGTATGATGAGAATAATGAATCCACTTTTAGAAACACCAAACAGATCTGACTCGGCATGTATAACAGAATTTGCTCTAAACCTATCAAGATTCCATGTGAGGAACCTCACAGCAGTGATAACGGGGCACTGGCCTCTATATGCTCATGCCTCAAAGCAACTCCTGCAGAAGTAACTCCTCTTTGTCATTGTTTGAAGTTTTGTCATTTGAAAAGAAGAATGCTTGGACGTGTCTAATAAAAGGCGATTTGAGAAAAATAACACAAAAATAAAAATCTTCATAAGGCTAACGTAATGATTGAGAGATACCAACCGGAAGCCAAAAAAAAAAAAAATTAAGGAATAAGTGTTAAGTTCGCTATGCCCATTGAGGAGACATAACCTTTATAACCTATCCTAAGCATTTGGATTCCTTTAAGGAACTTCCTTTTGTTATTTCTTACCAATATTTCAAATAGTGGCCTTCGCGGTCCAGTAGCTAATGTGTTGGTTTATTAGACGTGAAGCCACGGTTCAAACCCCAGGTCAGACATCAAAACGAAATGTGAAAAAATATTTCTTGGGCGACATCCCGTCAGCAAATTTCTGGCAAAAACTTTGAGAGTAAAAAAAAAATTGCTATGAAAGGTTAAGTTAGGTTAGGTTAGAGGAGACCCGGAGATCGTAATTGACCCATTATACATTGTCCTTAGGGGAGGAAGGAAATAGAGGATATAGAAATGTAGTTAAGATGAGGGAGAATGGGAAACGGAGGAAGTACGCAGAAAGAAACGGACACAAAACAAAAGAGGGTGTGAGCGCGACTACACTCATGAAGCCCTAGCACCTCTCAACCAGCCCAAGCAGCTAATGAATCTGTGGAGAGCCTTGATGTCGGCTCTCGACATAGAACTCAAGCTCTCAAAGAAGGCCTCAACCTCAACCTATCAAGGGGTGGGCAGTTACAGAGGAGTTGTTCGATAGTCTCCAACTCCTCCTCATCGCAATATACCCTGCAATAGTCCGGCTGGGATCTGTTCCAGATCCCCGTCAGCGACTTAATTTCGCAGTGCCCCGTGATAAAACCGACAACCATACTCAACCAACCAGCAACCAACCTTAACCAACCAACGTTAACCAACCAACCTTAACCAGCAGCCTCTGTTCTCTTACTGTCCACAGCAGGTCGTAGACGTCCAGAAATAGAACAAACCCGATCCGTTCCCCCAACGCCTCTGCTCTTCCTTCCTGACCCATCCATCGATGAGCCCATCGATGAGCTGGTGGTCAGCACCAACTGTCAAATCGCCCCCTGAAAGCGAACCTAACCTATTGCTATGAAAAGTTTCTTTAAAAAATCTAGGGTTTCAATTCGACTTCAAACTGCAAGTCCTGTTGCTCATGTATAAAATTTAACACACACAACATAATTGGTGTGAGCAATTGCCAGATTTGTCGATTTATCATCATTTTGAAGAATTTGTGCTCCAAAAATATCATATTGAAGATGTGACAACTTCTGTCTTCGTCCAAAAAGGCGAGGGCTACGTAGGAATATGTGATTTTCGGGAACAAGTCCCGTTATAATACCGATAGGACAGTGAAACACATACTACATTGCAACGTATAAATCAATGGAGTTTGATGCCCTACTGTCATTTAAGGGCAACTTCACCCTCTCTTATAGGCGATCGAGTAGCGTCAAAATAGAAATTGGGGCATCGATTTATTCATGAGAGTTGCATTCCATTCCATTCCATTAAGAAGATCAGATAAAGTGAAGCATTTCTTGCACTCTTTTAAGAAGTTACATACATACATAATTGGCCATTACAACCCTTCAGTCAGGATTACGACTTAGCTTCTCACACCACTTATGTTGTGAGCGGTAATTTTATACATGAGTGGCGGGACCTACACTTTAAAGTTGACTCCGAACGACAGATTTTGAGAAGCTTTTCATGGCAATTTTTACTCTGAGAGTCTTTGCCAGAAATCTGCTGAGAGGAAGCCGCCGAAGACATATTTTTCGTTTTGATGTCTGACCTGGGATTCGAACCCGGGCCTTTCGTCTAATAACCCAACACACTACCCACTAGACCTTCTCTTAAGAAGTTAAAGCATTGAAAAATGTGTCGGTTTTAGTGAACATCACACTGAGTTTTCATGGCGATTTTGTGACGATTTTTTTTACGATTTCCTTGAACATCTTTGACGATTTTGACGATTTTTTCAAATATTTGACGATTTGATGCTTTACTTATCTGGTAGCAATGGTGGTAATCCTGACTAAAGGGTTGTAATGACCAAGTATGCATGTAATAGGTATTACAATCGGATCATATAGGCCTCAAGTAACCTGTGCCAATTGAAATGGCCGCTCTCTAAGTCTTTTTATTCATTAAAGAAACTTTATTTGGTAATTTCTTACTAACATTTCAGTTTAATTAATCAAATTTAAACGATCAATCCGGTTATTGGTTCTCTGTAGTAAGGCCATAAAGTGAAAGTGTTGCTATCCTGGTTTAATTCTTTGCTTTTTGCCAGCTGCAATATTCTTTACTTCCTAAAAAGAAAAGAAAAATAAAATAAAACAACAAAATCTTCTTATAATAAAAATTCGAAAGTAATTTGTAATTGTGTTCTAACAAATAAAACATTCTTGAATAGATAGAGCTCAGCCAGGAAATTCTTGTTATTTTGTAATGAAAGTAAAGAATTTTGTGCAAACAAAAAACGTATAAAATACACCACAAACTAAATCTAATGAAATAATATTTTTGGCTTCTTGAAATTATTGTTCTCTTCCTTTTGGAAGAGATTGTCTAAGTGTAGACAATAAACGTAAATTGTTAAGTAAGCTTGGCATGGAAGTGATTGTCCATTCTGAATGAATTTCAATGCAACCAAATGTGGTATTTTGATGAATTAACAGATTATTGTTTACAGTAAATTAAATCTACAACAACAACTACATTAATTGGCTGTAAATTTCTAATAAATTTTTTTTTTTAATTTAACTACTCACCGTTTAAGCACTTACATCCATACATTGTAATGAGTAAGTTTTTTTTACGCTATCAGCAACAACAACAACAACTTATGAGTCTTTCAGAAATTTAAACGAAATTGTTTACAAAGCACCACACAGTAGAATACACAATTCGTTGTATTGTATTTCAAAGTGAAAAATATATTCTTAGAATTCCTTTGAACATTAAAAGAATGAAAAAAAACGAAACGAAATATATTTAGAGTGGAAATATTTTTCTGAATACAAAGTCTTTAGTTTAACAATAATCCCGCATTTATATTAAATTACTAATTATCGGTTTTTATTCTTTGTATATATACAGTGAGCGTCAAAAGGAAAGTGTAGATTAAAAAATTTTTATATTAATTAATTACAGTTAGTTTGATATTAAAATAAATTCATAGCCAGTTTTTAAAATTAAAAAAAAAAAATAAAAAATTTCAAAATAATGCCATATTTTTTCAGGCACTTTCCTTAAATGGCAAAAGTAGAATTTGGTGATTATTAGAATTTTATCCATACAGTACAATTTCTTTTGTCAGTCACTGTATGTTGTATTTCTTGTTAGTCATGAAGATGGATAGAAATAAAAGAACAAAAAGTACGTAATAAGGTAAGGTATTGTTACGTTTTTACCATTTAAAAACGTTTAAAATAAAAACTCCTTCATTGCAAATAAAATAAAAATAAATTTGTGTTTAATTTCAATTTAAAATTCTTTAATATTCGCATAATTCTGTGAGCCACTGTTCACAACTTAATGTAAACAACAACAATTGCTTTTCTTTTCTATTCCTCTTTTTACATCCTTTGCATAAACATTAACAACAAGTAGACAATTGTTCGACAGATCTATGTAACGGTGATCTTCAAACAATGATTACTGTCTTGAAACACACCGTGCCTTCACACAAGACTGACTGAACTTTACTAACTCAGTCGTCTGCTTTGCTTTACCTTTTATATGGCAAAATAAACAGTCTTATGAATATTCTTGAAAGCGAATGTTCATGACTTTTTTTTTGTTTTTATAAAACCAGCACTCAGGGGATGACCCCTACTCATGCAGTGCATTGTGCAGGTTTTAGGAAAGTTTCCTAAAGAGAGAAGATGCGAACGGTAAAGAAACGAGTTGCTGCTGGTGACTATAAAATGACCAGTTCTATACCTTCACCATTATACAGTCTACAGCAATCGTTCCCACACAGTTTCTCACAGCATTTATATTGTGTGTGTTAATTTTATACAGAAGTGGTCGGACCTACAGTTTAAAGTCGAATCCGAACGACAGATTTTTTTAAGAAACTTTTCATGACAGGTTTTTTACTCTCTAAGTTTTTGCCAGAAATCTGCTTAGAGTAAATCGCCGAAGAAATACTTTTTGTATTTTGTTTTGATGTCTGGCCAAGGGCCGCACAATTCTGTATGCACTTGATGTAGACAACAACAATTGCTTTTCTTTGTTATTCCTCTGTTTATACCGTAAATAATAACAATTACTAGACAATTGTTCGACAGATCTTTGTAACGGAGATCTTCAAACAATGATTACTGTCTTCAAACATACCGTGCCTTCACACAAGACTGACTGAACTTTACTAACTCAGTCGCCTGCTTTGCTTTGCCTTTTATATGGCAAAGTAAACAGTCTAATGACTATTCTTGAAGGCGAATCTTCATGACTTTGTCTTCTCAAAATCTTTATAAATATAAACATTGTTGTTTACGTTTGCAATGTTGTTGGTGTAATTTTGTTTACATTTCTTCTTGTAGTGTTTGTTGGTATATTTTTTTTACTTGTTTACCATTTCTTTTACTGGTGTTTGTTGTTATATTAAGCAGTACGATAATTGGTAAACAAGTTTGCTTACTGCATTGTTTTGTTTCTATAGTTTTTGCTTATAATTTTAATGTTAAGCGTTGTAAATGCAAAACACAAGTATCTAGATTCTTTATTAAAATAAAATATAATAATAAAGTACCGTACCGTATCTTTAGTGTACAATTTCTTTTGACATTCACTGTACATAGTATTTCTTGTCTTCTACATTGACTGATGGTCAAAAATAAAAGGCCAATAATCCAAAAAGTACGCCCAATGGTAAGGTATATTGCATCAAAACGAACTCATTGCAGCTTACATGGCCCCAGGCTTGTTTTATGGGGCTTGTTTAAATAAAACTTTGATGGCAACAAATTCAATTTGTAACCAATAATTGGTTAAAATAAAGACACATTTTTGAAAAGCATTTTGATTTATTTTAATTGCAATAGTGTTGCCAATCAAATGTCTATTCCGCTACGCCACGTCCATTAATTGTTGAAAGCTATTCAAGGAAATTCATAAAAAAAACGAAATGAAGGCAACGAAAATATACGATTTTGTCACGTGATATGTTTTCTATTCACAAATATCTAATAAAGGAAACTAAACTAGAAAAAACGAAATAAAAATAAAGGAATGGAATAAATGGAAAATAAATAAAAAATAAAATAAAATAAGACCCAATAACATGAAAAACCACTCTCACTCACTCACTCACTCACTCATCGCGATACAAAATTTTTGAACTGAAAATATTGCAGAAGGTACGACTAGGTTACGTATGTAGGCATGGGTGGACGGACACAGGGTTCATATAAAACATAAAAACTAAATTCTCGAAATTATAATAAAAAAAATATATCCAACAGAGAGAGAGAGAGAGAGAGAGAGAGAGAGTGGGAAAGACAAAAGGAAAAAAGCAGAAAAAAAGCCTTAAATAAACGACAAAAATGTTAATGACAAAATAATCCAACATTATAGCCGTTGGTAAAGGAAAAAGGAAGACTTATGAGTGCTGGTCAGATACGTCAACACAGTTAAATGTCAAATGGACACGCGAGAAAAATAACTTTCACTCTTGGTAACACTATACTATAATATACAATAACAAAATTGATGGAAATGTACGAGGGCAGTTACCACAGTAATGAGTATTCAAGAAGATAAATAGAATCGAATCATTCTCATAATTTTTGATGCTTATAAACATTCATACCTATTTTAATATCATGGAAACGCTACTTATATTCAAAGTTTGAAGTGCTCATCATACTCATTCATACTTAAAAACACGTATGATGCTGATGATTTCGACTCTCCATAACTCAACATATATACTCAGCACAAAATAAGTATGAATCGCATACGAACACCAAAAAACTCACTAGAAGGTTGTCTGTTTGTTCTGTTCTTATGGAGGCTTATGAATCAAACGCATTTCAAATCGAACCATACTTATAAGTTCTGATACTTGTACGCATTCACACTTATTTTAATATAATGAATTTTCCTCTACTCATATTCAAACTTTGAAGTACTCATCATACTCATACTTAACAACTCCATGTCTTAACATATACACGAAGCACAGAATAAGTGTACGCACACTAAAATACTCACTAGAAGGCTGTGTGTTTGCTGTGGTTGCTGCTCTGTCTTTTTATGGAGGCTTATGAATCAAAACAAGCCGTGGTCTAGTGGGTAGTGTGTTGGCTTATTAGACAAAAGGCCTAGGTTCGAATCCCAGGTCAGACATCAAAAGGAAAAATATTTCTTCGGCGACTTCCTCTCAACAGATTTCTGGCAAAGACTCTGAGAGTAAAAAATTGCCATGAAAAGGTTTTCAAAAATCTGTCGTTCGGAGTCGACTTTAAACTGTAGGCCCCGCCACTCATGTATAAAATTAACGCACACAACATAAGTGGTGTGTGAAACTAGGTCGTAATCCTGACTGAAGGGTGGTAATGGCCAATTATGTATGTATGAATCAAACATATTTCGAATGGTATGAGTTTGATGTCAATGTTGTACGCATACTCCTTGCAATCTGTACTTATAAATCAATGTTATGAAGTGAGCATGAATGAATCCAGAGTACAAAGTGCTTAAATTTCAATATTGTTGACTCACTTTTATTCAAAATTTCATGAGTGCTTTTATGAGTTGCGAAAACACGACTCATTTGCTCTTTTCTCTTTTCTAACCTCAAAAAAAACTCACGGTGGTCAAGCATTTTCAGGCAACAAAGAGACAGAGGGGAAGTCTTTGGGTTAATGACTTTTTTAAAATAGTTGATAACGTTGGGAAGAAGTTCTCTATCTAAATCGGAATCGTTTGTTTCCTTTGTTTTAAGTCAACTAATTTAGGAACAACCCTCGTACTATGAAGACAGCACGACAGCAATTTATCCAAACAATTCTTTATTATACTGAGTCATATTGGAATTAAAGAAAACGACACTTTTGGGTAAAACTTTAAACAAATTCTTCGTAAATGTAATACATCATCTACATACATAT
Organism: Sarcophaga peregrina; assembly: GCA_014635995.1. Classification (NCBI taxonomy): domain Eukaryota; kingdom Metazoa; phylum Arthropoda; class Insecta; order Diptera; family Sarcophagidae; genus Sarcophaga; species Sarcophaga peregrina. The sequence goes on along the minus strand of CM025792.1, from coordinate 97,510,664 downwards.
AGACGAGTATACCTTAAATCCGATAATTTTCTTTATAAAAAATTCATGTTTACCTCAATAAAATGAAAGAATAAAAGAACGTTTTTAAATTTCTTTCTAAATATTAATTTAATTCCAATGTCTGATCAAGCTATTGTGTTAAAATGATCAATTTTTTTTTAATCTCAATAGTGGTTGCCAGACATTTGGTGGTAGGCAAAGACTTTCCGCGTGCTTACATGTTATGCAGTGACCCGTGAGCGGAGATTCAGTGACAGAGATATTCCCACAACCTAATTTAGGTAAATATCTTATGCTACATACATACATAATTGGCCATTACAATCCTTCAATCAGGATTACGACCTAGCTTTTCATACCACTTATGTTGTGTGGCTTAATTTTATACATGAGTGGCGGGACCTACAGTTTAAAATCGACTCCGAACGACAGATTTTTGAGAAGCTTTTCATGGCAATTTTTACTTTCAGAGTTTTTGCCAGAAATCTGCTGAAAGGAAGTCGCCGAAGAAATATTTTTCGTTTTGATGTCTGACAACACACTACCTACTAAATCACGGGGACTTTATAACCTACCTACATATACTATCAACATTTAATCGTATACCACTTGACCATCTCTGGTCGTTTAATCTAACGCAGCGATGATGACACGCATAAGTTTCCTGTAATGTTGATGAGGGATTCCATTTTAAAATCTAGCAGACCTGGCATGATATGAGGTTCGCAAGTTTTTCTTTTCTTTTATACAAATTTGAAAACTTATTTATGCGGCCTATTTCTATTTTGTCACCACGATAACATAATTTTTGTTCTGTTGTCCTGCCTTCTCTGGCAAAATTCTTCTCTTTTGATGGCTTCTCTAATTTTCAAACTTCTTATGTTTTTGTCCACTGATTATCGTTGCAATATCAAATTGTTTACATCCGTTTTAATGTCTTTGAACAAGAATTTTAAAGTTTTCGTATCAGGTAAAGCACATAGAAAAAAAATATAAAAAAAGAGGAAAACAACAATAAAAGAAAGAACAAAAAATAAATTAAGACATTGCGAACCAACGATTCAAATAATCATACATGGTGGAGATTTAAGTTAAAAGCAGCCGAGCCGATATACACAAATTACATTCACTCCAATTCTAATGATCAGATTTCAAATAAAACGCTTCTGCTCTTCTGCTTCTGCAAACACTAAAAGAAATACGAGAAAATGCGATTTTTTTTCATTATTTCTGAAATGAAAATGAAACAAAATAAGAAAGTTACACGCACCAGGTCAAGCCGGACTGTGGGATACGCTACAAAACTTGTATGATCAAAATGAGTTCCTGCTTTGAGGCACTGTGCCTATCTGTATTACTTACCTAATTGGTCATCACAATACTTTATTTAGTCTAGCTTCTCCATGAGTGGCAAGACCTATAGTTTAAAGTCATTTTCGAATGACAGATTTCTGAGAAACTTTCAATAAGATTTTCATTTATTTCAGAGTTTTTTTTTTATTAGAAGGCTGCTGAGAGAAAGTCGCCGAAAGAAATATTTTTCTTCATAGAAATGTGGTGCCAATGGTTAAACTACGTCATGGCCAAAAAACTCCCTACTAGATGACGGCGTCTATTATCTGTATACTGGCGTTTAGATCTGTGAGAACACCATAATATGAGTTGCGTTAATTGCCTCCATGATAGATACGCTGCCAACAACTACTGTATCCCCCCAATGGAGTCATGAGGGGATACACTTATTCCGCACACTTAGGCTCTGACTACCAACATCCATGCATGACAGTTCATCCAGATCCTCCACGCAGTAGGCACCCAGGTGTCTCTGTCTCTTCCGACCAAGTGTCGGGTATATACGCAGTAGGTGAAGAAGAGTCTCATCCTCGTACTCATCTCCACAGCTTCCGCAGAAATCATTTGTAAGACGTCAAAGACCTTTACGCCTCGCTTGCGTTCCTATAATACAATGTCCCGCAATAACCCCGATAACAGTGCTGACCCTACTTCTTAAGAGTTTAAGCAGAGCGGCCGCAAGCCTCTTATCCAGCCTTGGCAAGATTTTCTGCGCCGTTCTGCCTGTGTCTTAAGGTCCACGATTGCATTGTCGATTATAAGCTTACCTAAAAGGTACCTTAAAGGATCCCTAATGTAGTCAGAATTCATCAGAGAATTCGATGATAGTGCCCCTTCTGGCCAATTTATCCGCTCTGCAGTTACCGGGAATGTCCCTATGTCCCGGAATCCATGTGGAGGATATCATAGCTGCATCAATGCATGCCTCTAATCGTTACAGTGCCCAAACATTTACCAATATTCCCAAATTTAGCTTTGTATTGAATGCCAATACAGCCGATACAGTCGCAGCTTTGATGGCCTGGACTATGCAGTGTTCAAACAATTGTTTGATGCTAGTTTCTGCAACGTTTCTTAATAAGTTTTTCTGTATTGTGCCGCAGTAGCCATAGTTTAGTAGGTAGTGTGTTGGCTTATTACATGCGAAGCGTCGGCTCAAACCCCAGGTCAGGCATCAAAATGAAAATATGAAAAAATAATTCTTCGGCGACTTCTTTTCAGCAGATTTCTGGCAAAAACTCTGAGCGTAAAATAAAATTGCCATGAAGAGTTTCTCAAAAAATCTAGCATTAGGAATCGACTTTAAACTCTATGGGTTCCGCTACTCATGTATAAAATTAACATAGACTACATAAGTGGTGTCAAAAACTAGGTCGTAATCCTGACTAAAGGGTTGTAACTACCAATTATGTATGTTACAGATCCATTCTTGGCTAATGTATTTGTGGGTTCGATGTCCAACACTTTGTTGTGTTTTAGTAGTGAAACAATCTTTATTTGCATGTGCTAGTTCCTGCAACAGTTCAACAAAAACAACAACAACAAAAAATCGAAAAATTTGGTATAATTGAACCCAATTTCATACCAGATATCAGGAATGAATCATTTTTTCGCTACTCATAAGTACTTATGAAATTTTAAATATGAGTGAGTCAACAGAATTAGAATTCAACTACTCTGATTCATTCGTACTCAGTACAACATTGATTTATAAGTATAGGTTGCAATGAGTATGAGTCCAACGTTGACATCAAACTCATACCATTCGAAATATGATTGATTCATAAGCTAGCCTACTCATTTAGATTCATAACTTAAGAAAAATATTTCTAAATGAATAAAATTACTCACGAATTGTTCATCAAAATTTAGAGTCTTAGATGTTGTTGCATTTACAATAAAAAAAAAAAGCCACATAAGCTAAAAAGGCAGAGAGAGCTTCAAGCAGAGCCAACACATAACCGTCTAGTGAGTATTTTAGTGTTCCTATGCGATTCATACTTATTTTGTGCTTCGTGTGTGTATGTTGAGTTATGGAGAGTCAAAATCAACAGCAACATCATACGTGTTGTTTAGTATGAGTGTGAAGAGTACTTCAAACTTTGAATATATAAGTAGAGGTTCGATGACATTAAAATAAGTATGAATGAGTATATGTTAGTATCTGAATTATGAATATGATTCGATTCTATTCATCTTTTTGAATACTCATTGCTCTGGTATGTATGTATGCTATGTGTCTTATGTCGAAATCGAATCATTGTTCTGGGACTCCATCAAACTTTCTTCAAATGGCGCTTTAAAACTGTCTTTTTGTAATTGTTTGTAGAAATACATCAATATTGCCATCGCTTTCGATGATGTAGGGTACTAAAGAAAGAAATAAAGACGGACAAACTAAAAGTAAAAAATTTAATTTTTTATTTTTTTTATTTTTTCAATTTCTGTTGTTGTTCTCGTATTTGACGGTGTTGTTGCTTTGTAATGCTCTGTACTTGTTGTACAACATTTGTGACATTGTTATTTGTCGTGTTTGTCGGCAAGAAAATTGCTTTAAGGCCAGTTTCAATTTCAAAGTAAAATACACATACACACACGCACACAAACACACGCATAAGTCCATTTAAAAAAAAAAATCAACAAAAGAAAAAAGTTTAACTTAAAAAGCTAAAATAAGGTAAAAACTAAAAGCTTAGTAGAAGAAGAAGAAACAGAAGCAGAATAAATATTGTTTTGGCCAAGTATGTACTACAAATACATGTTTTGCAATTATCTCTCCTCCATAGCTTCTCATACAAAGGAAGCCAAAGTAAATCAAGAAAAGTACATTGAAAACCCATTCAAAAACAAAACACACACGCACTTACATTCACAAAGAAGGGGAAGATGATAATTAAAAAAAAAATGAGAACGTTGGATATCCATTGTATTTTAATTTTTCAGTTTTTGAACGAAAAACAAAAAAAAAACTACAGAAAAAAAATTTTCGCCATGATAAGTAAGTATGAGTTAAATACGCTACATTAAGCGTTAAGACTTGCACTCAAAAGAACCTCTCTCCCTCTCTCTCTCTCTGTCTACTTACAATGGATTGTTCTTTCTTCTTGAAAATAACGGCAAAAATAAAGGGTGACACCTTGAAACAAAAAAAGAAATAAAAATCAAAAACACACAAAAGGATTCTTTTGAAGTCCAACAAAATGGAGAATGGCAGGAACAGAACACATTTAAGAGGTTCATACAATCATACAACAATCGATACTAAAGCAGGATGAATAAATAAAGAAAAAAGAACAAAAAATGAAGTAGTATTTTAGGGGTATGTTACATGCATATGCCCACACATGTTTACCATCATACCATACACTCCCACCCATCATACAACATACAACAGCCATCAAGAGAAACTTTCACTTTCTTTTTGCAAAAACAATTTTACTTACCACAACGATTATTTCATATTCACCGCACATGTGTAGATTTCAATTGCAATTTCTTTTCCTTTATAACACCCATACACTCACACACCCATCCATCCATCCAACCATTATCATCTTCATTTCTGTTTTCTTCTGTGAGTGTGAGTGTGTGTTCTTCATAAGTGATTCCTTCCTACATCTTTAAAAAATTGTTTTTGTTGTTTCTTGAGAGGGTGATTGCTGTTTGAATCAAACTCACACATGCCTCTCATATGACTGTTGTTGGAGGTGGTGTGGTGGGTATATGATTTGGTTTGTTCAAATCCACTTAAGCATGTATTCATCTCATATGTTGTTGTATTTGTAATTCGTAATTTCTTTTTTGTATATTTTTGGTGGTATGCCTGAGGTTTTTATTTTTCGAATTTTATTTAATGCATGCGAACGGATGTTTGTAAAAAAAAAAAATTGTCAAGAATCTTAAAAATATTGCAAGAAAATTCACATTTCAATGGATTTTTTTTTGTTTGGCAGCATAACAACTTCCTTTTATACTGCTTTGTAGATTATAATTTAACTCTTTTGAAAAAGAGAAATTAATCGTAGTAGCATGGAAACTGTACCTGTCATCAAACTTGTGGCGTTATGCTGTTGCATAAATCGCAATTCATAGGTCGAATAATTTAACCAAAATGTGTAAATGTTTACCTTCAATAAAGGCCCCAAAAATTAAACAAATTTCTGGCTGATTTATCAATGTATTACAGAACCATTCATTACATCTTAACGAGTTTAATGCGCCCCATCGATCTAATCAATCGGGAAATTCCATGTTGCATAGCATAGGAAACATCTAATCCATCAGAAAGAGGATTTCTGCTTCCATTATAAGGATAAGTAAACTCTTCCGATTTATTTTTTTAACAAACAAATGTACAGATCGGCAGTATTTTCAAACATTACTTCAGAACGTCAACTAATCCAATGATGAACACTCAAACACGTGGCAACACGAAGTGTAATTACTATGGTGTTGCAATCTGCAACATTGTAACGGGTCCGCCATCTAATGTTTTTTTTTGTGCATACATACATGCATACATATACATAGACCTAGCTTCACACACCACTTATGTTGTGTCCGTTAATTTTATACATGAGTGGCGGGACCTACAGTTTAAAGTCGATTTTAAAGATTTTTGAGAAGCTTTTCATGGCAATTTTTCCTCTCAGAGTCTTTGCCAGAAATCTGCTGAGAGAAAGTCGCCGAAGAAATATTTTTCGTTTTGATGTCTGACCTGGGATTCGAACCCGGGCCTTTTGTCTAATATGCCAACACACTACCTACTAGACCACGGCGACTAGTTGTGAAACAAGCGCTTATTTTGTGAATGGTAACACTTAGCTCATGTCTGATTTGACCAATAATTAGTTTTATCCTTCCGCTGAACGAATATGGTTGTGTATACACGTTTTCGCGTTTTCACTAAGTGGATCTGCGATCGATTTACAGAAGATGCGGTTTTTTGCAAAAAAAAAATCATCTTTTCAGATGGAGCTCATTTTGATCTTGGCGGGTATGTAAACAAGCAAAATTGTAACATTTGGGGCACAGTAAAACCGCATGCATAAACGCAAAATGAGTCACAGTTTGGGGCGGATTTTGGTCCAGAGGCATAATTGAACCATTTTTCTTCGAAAATAAGCAAGGAGTGGCTGTTACAGTCAATGACGATCATTATCGGACCATGTTGAACGAAATTTTGTTCACAAAAATTAAAGACGAGAATATTAGCGACATTTGGTTTCAACAGGACGGCGCTACGTAACACACAGCCGAAGCTACACTCGATGTTTTGCGCCCTGTTTTCGAAGATCGCATTATCAACCGCAGAGCTAATGTCGTTTGGCCACCTCAAAGCTGCGATTTGACACCGTTGGACTATTATTTGTGGTGTACCGTCAAAGATAAGTGTTATGCCGACAAGCCAAAGACAATTGACACTTTAAAGGACAATATTCGTTAACCCATGTGTGAAATACAGCTGCACACAATCTATAGTGTGATTAAAAATTACACTGATCCTGTAGGCTACTGCATGGCAAGACGAGGCAGCCATTTGAATGAAATTATTTTCCGGAAGGATTGTACTTTCAAATAAAAAAAGAAATTTGGGAAAATATTCAGTATGGTTTTTTTAAAGCAAAAAAAGTTATTTGGCAGACCCTTTATGAAAAAATATTTCTCCGGCAACGTACTCTCAACAGACTCTGGCAAAAACTCTATGAAAAGCTTCTCAAAAATCAGTCGTTCGGAGTTCGGATTTAAACAGTAGGTTCCACGACTGATGTATAAAATTAAATTAGTTTCGAATAACAAAAAAGTTATTTGGCGGACCCTTTACATAATTGATCATTACAACCCTTCAGTCTGTATTACGATCTAGCTTCGCACGCCACTTGCATAGTGTGTGTTAAATTTTGTATATTGGTAGTGGGATTACAAATTACAGTAGACTCCGAACTACAGATTTTTGAGAAACTTTTCATGACAGTTCTTTTAGTTACCTTCAGAGTTTTTGCTAGAAATCTGGTGAGAGGAAGTCACCGAAGAAATATCTTTTTTGCGTTTCGTTTTGATGCCTAACCTAAGGTTTGAACCCTGGCTTTATGTAGCTGTAATAATAGCGAAGAAAAGGAGACCATAGAACATCTTCTTTTCAAGAATTTATTGACAGAACTTGCAAAACTGTTGTACCAGTCTTACATTGTATTGAAATCCTCTTCTTCTTTTTTATGTGTAAGAGTATATTTATTATTTCCTTTTATTGTTGCAATTGTTTTTCACAGAAAATTACTTTTGAACCATTGACCTTAACTCTCCTATCGACATATTGTTTAGGATTTACGATTCAATTTTTAACCCCTCGTTAGCAACAACTGAACTGCATCTTCAGCCATACAAATGATAATTTTTTTTCATTTAATTTATAGCACTTCAATGGAAAAAGAAACCCAATCAGGAAAGTAGAATCCCTTACCTAATCTTAGCAACGTTTTGTATGCAACATATTCTCATGCACCTCTTCCTGTAGGGGTTAAATAGAAACATTTGCGCAACAGCTTGTTAAATCACATGTTCTTTCTTACTTCTTCTTCTTCTTCATTGCAACAACTGATAATATTTTTATTACCAGATAGTAATAGACAGAGATAGAGAGTGAGAGAGAGAGAGAGAGATGGAAAAAATTACAATTTTAATAATGGTTGGATGGATGGTTGGTTGGTTGACTGCATAGTTGAATATTGCAGACACGTTCAGCGGAAATGTTTCGTCAAATCTATTACACAGTCATTTACAAGTCGACATGATTATCGGCACCTGTAACATTTATTCATTCATTCATTCATTCACTCATTCAGTCACTCATTCAGTGAGTCAGTCAGGTAGTTAGGCAGTTAAGCAGTTAGTCGGTGGTTTAGACATGCCTACCTATCAGTGGCTTTACAGTTTCCATAGAATGTATGCTGAACAGGTGACGATGATGGAGATGAGGACGATGGAGATCTAAAATTCAACCGCAAATGATAAGGAAACTACATTTTATTTTTATTACGAAAGATTTATTCGCGCTCTCAAGTATAATTTAATATTTTTAACACATGTTCGTGAAACAAATCAAAGGTTAAATACACTTATTAAACACGCAAAACAAAAACAAAAACAACAAAAAAAAAAACAGAATTTTTTCATACAAAGTTAGCATCTCACACTGTCTAGGTAATCAAATAAGATGTCTATGCAGAGTGTAATGTATAGGGTCCAACGTATTGTTACGAAAATGACAAAACAATGCAGTAAACAATCCCGATAACAAATTATTGTACTGCTTAATAACGGGTGATAGAGGTCGCCGCGGTCTAGTAAGTAGTTTGCTGGCTTATTAGACGTAAAGCCAGGGTTCGAGTCCCCGGCCAGACATCAAAATAAAATACAAAAAAAGTATTTTTTCGGCGATTTCTTCTCAGCAGAGATCTGGCAAAAACTCTAAGAGTAAAAATAAATTTTGCGATGAAAAGTTTCTCAAAAATCTGTCGTTCGGAGTTGACTTTAAAACTGTAGGTCCCGCCACTTATGCATAAAATTAACACACACAACATAAGTAGTGTGAGAAACTAGGTTAATAATCCTAACTGAAGGGTTATAATGATCAATTATGTATGTAATAACGGGTGATTTTTTTTGCTATTATTTTTTTGGCAACACTGATTTAAACAACTCACGCACGTTTCGTGTTTTGGGCTATAATTTACCATGAATCGTCTTACAACGCAGCAAATCACTGAATTTAGTTATCGAACTGCATGCTCTGTTAAGAAGGTTAATCGCGCGCTTCTTCCATTTTATGGTGAGTTTAATCGGCTCACTGAAACGGCTATTCGGGCTATTGTGATAAATTTCGCACCAAATTTACATTGTTGGACATTAAACCACCAACACGCTTACGTAGAGTGCGAACTGAAGAAAATATCGCAGCTGTATCGGCCAGTGTTAATGTTGTCCATCAATTATCGCTTCGTCGCCGTTCGCAGGAAAATTTTGCGGTAGGATTAAGGTGTGAAGCCTTTCAAAATACAGCTGGTGAAAGAATTGAAGCCGTACGACCTACCACAACGCAGAAATTTTGGTGAATGGGCTCTAGGAAAGTTGGCCGAAGATCCACTTTTTCATCGAAAAATTGTGTTTACCGACGAAGCTCATTTTTGGCTCAATAGAAACGTAAATAAGCAAAATTTTTTGTGGGGCTATGTTAAAGCCCATGTCTATACAGACGAGCCCGCTTCAATAGACGCATTGGAAGACAACATTGAAGCATTTATTCGTGAGATATCGCCCGAAATGTTGGAAAGAGTGTGCTAAAATTGGTCTAAGCGGATGGACCATTTGAGGCGCAGTCGCGGTCTACATTTGCATGAAATAATCTTCAAACATCAAGTTATATGGACCGTACTACATACATACATAATTAGCCATTACAACCCTTCAGTCAGGATTACGACCTAGCTTCTCACGCCACTTATGTTGTGTGCGTTAATTTTATAAATGAGTGGCGGGACCTCCAGTTTAAAGTCGACTCCGAACGACAGATTTTTGAGAAGCTTTTCATGGCAATTATATTTACTCTCAGAGTCTTTGCCAGAAATCTGCTGAGACGAAGTCGCCGAAGAAATATTTTCGTTTTGATGTCTGACCTGGGATTCGAACCCGGGTCTTTCGTCTAATAAGCCAACACACTACCCACTAGACCACGACGTACTATCGATTCCATTAAAGATTTCATGCATTTTTCTGAATTTTATGTGTTTTTTTTTTGAAAAATTTTCCTATAGCTTTTAAAAAATCATCCTTTATAACAACAAACACCAGCATGTTAAAAATGTTAAAAACATGTAAACAAAAATACACCAACAACAAACAAAATATGCAAACACTAATAATGAAACAATGATGTTTACATTTATAAAGATTTCGAGAAGATAAAGTCATGAATGTTCGCCTTTAAGAACATTCATTAGACTATTTACTTTGTCATATAAGAAGTAAGGTAAAGAAGGCGAATGGGTTAGTAAAAGTTCAGCCAGTCTTGTGTGAATATGCGGTGTGTTTGAAGGCAGTAATCGTGGTTTGAAGCTCTCAGTTACAAAGATCTGTCGAACAATTGTCTAGTAATTGTTAATGTTTATGCAAGGGATGCAAGCAAAGGAATAACAAACAAAGCAATCGCTGTTGTTTACATCAAATTGTGAACAGTAGCACACAGAATTAAGTGTATAATAAAGAATTTTATTAAAACTAAACACAAATTTATTTTTATTTTATTTGTAATTTACGAGATCATATTTTAAACGTTTTTAGAAATGTGGAACAACATGTATGATCAATAAAAATAATTCAAATCAATATTTGCCAGACTAAATTTAATACAAAAAAAAAACGCATAAAATACTGCACTTGACTGAAGCTTTTATGCAAATGCTTGGCAATGTAATCGTTTAATAAAGTCCAGTTATTACTACCAAAAAATGACACTGCGTAACGTATCTTAAGGGATTTTATTTGGTTCTCATTAAGGCGTTAATAATTGAATTTTACAAGAAAAAAAAACAAAAAGGTCAACGTTTCTTGTGCCAGAAAAACATGTGTTGGAAACCATGTTTCTTTTCAGTTGCCTTTAATAAAATATTTTTAACATAAAATATATACGTTGTGTGTACTAAACACAAAACGAAATTAATTACTGCTGCACCAGAGCAAAAAACAAAAAAAGACATAAAAATAGCCATTCAAGTGCATGAACACGTATTGATTACATTCCTTTAAGAAGCTCCGCCTTTTGGCCATACTGGTATGGAATATGCAAAAAAGAAAAGCTTCTGTTTAAAAACCAAAAAAAAAGAATGAAAAAAGAATACAAAATTTATGCGAATATTTACATACGAATACATCCGGCATTCCCTAACTACTACATGTATACATACGTCGCCTCTCAATACATCCATATGGATGGTATGCCTGTAATGAGTGCAGCCAATAAAATTAAAGAAATTGACATCGTTTGCTGCAAATATATTCGTTCACTTAATGGGCTTCTTTTTTGCTTTTGTTTTTGTTTTTTAAATTAAATAAGAAATTAATTGATTTTCTTTATTTTTTTCTTCCCTTTTTTTTTTTGAGTAGAAGAATTATGCATACAGACCATCTCAATGTAGTTAGTGGAAGTGTTGGCAGTAGAGGCTTGTGATTGTTTACAATTCTGGCCAAGACATAATTTATGTCATCAACTTATGTATAGTTTACATACTTAATTGGCCATTACAACTCTTTAGCCAGGATTGCGAACTAGTTTCTCACACCACTAATGCTGTGTGTGTTAATTTTGTGGGACCTACAGTTTAAAGTAGACTCCGAACGACTGATTTTTGAGAAACTTAGTTTTTGCCAGAATCTACTGAGAATACGTTGCCGAAGAAATATTTTTTCGTAAAGGATCCGCCAAATAACTTTTATTTTTGGAAATGTTTTAGATAAAACCCTACTGAATATTTTCTAAAATTTCTTTTTTATTTGAAAGTACAACCTTTCCAGTTAATAATGGAAAATAATTTCATTCAAATGGCTGCCTCGGCTGGCCACGCAGTAGCCTACACGATCGGTCCAATTTTTAAGCACACTACCGATTGTCTGCAGCTGTATTTCACCAATGGCTTCACGAATATTGTCCTTTCAAGCGTCAATTGTCTCTGGCTTGTCGGCGTAACACTTATCTTTGACGGCACATCACAAATAATAGTCCAACAGTGTCAAATCGCAGCTTCGAGGTGGCCAAAAGATATCAGCTCTGTGGCGGATAATGCGATCTTCAAAAACAGGGTGCAAAACATCGAGTGTAGCTTCGTCTGCGTAGCACGTAGCGCTGTCCTGTTGAAACCAAATGTTGCCAATATTCTCCTCTTCAATTTTTGTGAACAAAAATTCGTTCAACATGGCCCGATAACAATCGCCATTGACTGTAACAGCCACTCCATATTCATTTTCGAAAAAAAAAAAAATGGCCCAGTTATGCCTCTGGACCAAAATCGTCACCAAACAGTGACTCGTTTTGGTTACGTCGGCTTTTGAATGTATGCGTGCCAAATGTGACAATTTTGTTCGTTTACATACCCGCCAAGATCGAAATGAGCTTCATCTGAGAAAATGATTTTTTTTTTTTGACAAAATCGGCATCTTCTGTATGTCAATCGCAGGCCCACTTAGTGAAGCGAAAACCCGTATTCACAACCATATTCGTTCAGCGGAAGGATTAAACTAATTATCGGTCAAATCAGACATGAGCTAAGTGTTACCATTCACAAAATAAGCACTAGTTGAAAAAAACCTTTAGATGGCGGACCCGATATATTGTATACATAATTGATCATTACAAACCTTTAGCAAGGATTACGACCTAGTTTCTCACACCATTAATGCTGTGTCGTGAGACCAACAGTTTAAAGCCGACTCCGAACGGTAGATTTTTTTGAGAAACTTTTCATAGAGTTTTTGCCAGAATCTGCTGAGAGTACGTTGCCGAAGGAATATTTTTTCATATTTCGTTTAGATCAAGATGTCTGGGCTAGGCGTTGGACCACGCCTAACAAGCGAAATGAAGCACAACATGTCCCTTTGATTTCTTTCTATCTGGAAGGCTTTGCTCTTTGCTCTGCTTATTAGCAGAAGATTGCGCTGATGGGAGAAAGAAAATATTTTTTCGATATGTCAGGACTGCACATGCGTTTGGGTATTAACATCGTACTTGTTAAACTATGGCGATTACAATGCTTCCTTAGAAAATTTCAAAAATATGTTAAATTTTTATAAAATTTAATTTCTTTTTCTTCTTCTTCTTTTTAATAAAAAAAAAAATGTTAAACAACCAACTGCAATATTAAAGACCAACTAACATAAGATATGTTATGTTGTCGTTCTAAGGAACATCACAACATCAAATCGTATTAAATTACGATAACGAATCCTATATCTCTACATACATACGTACTGTATATGTATGTATGTATGCATATAGAGGTCAATATGTCCAGACACTGGGAATGTCTAACACGAAAATATGACCGAAATTATGGCGGTTCATTCAGGCATGAGATCATTACCATGTCGCTTTGTTGACTTCTTAAGAAATTCTCAAATTATTCTTCTGTCTGTAACATAAAACTGAACTGAATTGTTCTTTTGAGCAGCCTTTTCTTCTTCTTACCATTTTTTTTTTGGTAATTTTTTTTCTTTTTTGAAGAAATTGGCGCCGAAAATGTCGTTTGTCATTTGAATATTGAAAAAAAAAAGGATAAGAATCTTCTTTTTTTTTGGGAAAGTTTAAAGTGACCAGGTAAATGATAGATTTTGGAAAAAGAAATAAGTAAGCTTTGTTAATAACGTAAAAGTGCAGAGGGTATTAATCCAACTTGCAGTTAAAGTTGGGTTCGTTAATGGTAACTTTAGCTAAAGTTCACTTTAAAATCACCTTTAACTAAAGTTCACTTTAACTCTAAAGTGCACTTTAAAGTCACCTTTAACTAAAGTTCACTTTAGCTAAAGTGCACTTTAAAGTCACCTTTAACTAAAGTTCACTTTAGCTAAAGTGCACTTTAAAGTCACCTTTAACTAAAGTTCACTTTAGCTAAAGTGCGCTTTAAAGTCACATTTAACTAAAGTTCACTTTAGCTAAAGTGCGCTTTAAAGTCACATTTAACTAAAGTTCACTCTAAGGTGCACTTTAAAGTCAACTTTAATTTTATATTTTACTATCTACAGACAAATATGACAAAATATGTCTTCAATGACTTCCGCTCAGCACCCGGGCATAGGAAAATTCTGGGAACTGTAGGAGAACCGGTACGCTCCTTCCGGAATCCTCTTTGTTATGCCACTTGCCTGGGTCAAGTTGACCATTGCGCGGAAATTCTTTCGGGACGTCAACATATCCTGGGTCAATGAGGAGTCCTGCTCCACCGCTAGACTAACCTGGCCCTTGATGGATAGAAGGCATACCAACCAATTACTTGGTCTTGGCCGCAACGTAATCTCGACTACTGTGGCCGTGCTTACAGGTCATTGCGTCATGGGTAGACACGCGGAAAGAATGAGGCTCCCTTTTAACAACTTCTGCCGTGGATGCAGGTCCACTGAGGAAGAGTAGACTGTTATTCACTTTCTTTGCCAGTGCCCCTCTCTTGCTAGGTGTAGATATAGGTTATTTGGCTCGCCATTCCTTGTTAGCTTAATGGATATTGATATCAAGGATATAGCTTCGTTCATCAAACTTTCTGGCTTGTTTTCTAGTGCCGAGTAGTATGCTTTTGTTGTGTAGCCTTTGCGCTGATCAACTTCTTTCTTTTCCCTGATTTTGGTGCAACTTGGTCCGTATAGAGACTACGTTCACCCGTGGTTTCCAATGGGCCGCAATGCGTGCTCAAGAGAGCTTTGTGATATCAGAACTACCACTCCGACCTAACCTAACCTCCGCTCAGCAGATTTCTGGCTAAAACTCTGAGCGTAGAACAAAATTACCAAGGAAAGTTGCTCAAAAATCTGTCGTTCGATGCGGACCTTAAATTGTAGATCCCACCACTGACGTATCAAGTTAACACACACAATATAAGTGATGTGAAAAACTAGGTCCATAATCCTGACGGAAGAGTTGTAGTGACCAATTATATATATGTATGTATGTGATGGTTACTGGGGGTTTCTTTCCAAAATCGAAGAATTGGATGCCATATGCCACAAGCACATTAAAATGCATTTTTTGGAACACTTCATTAGTCCGTAAGGTTATGCGTTATCCTGTGAAGTCTGCAGCAAGGCGGACATAAATCTAGACTTGGAAGAGACACCATTTCAGTTGCCTTTGGTGAGATATCAGCCGAAATACTAGAAAAATTACGTCAAAATTGAACACGATTAAGCGGTTAGTTATCACTTCAACTTTCCGTTTACAACCATGAGCTTATCAAGTTAGCCAGCAATAACAGAAGTATACACTATGTACAGTGAGTGTCAAAAGAAAGTGAACATTATAAGCAAAATACACATTAATAAATTACCGTTACCTTTATTTTAAAATTGTCTCATTGAGAGATCAGCAATGAAACATTTTTCGCTACTCATGCAATTTTGAATAAAAGTAAGTCAAGAAAATTTAAATTTAACTATGTAGTCGGGTTCATTAATTCATATTCACTGCACAACGTGAGAGTACAGATTGCAATGAGTACGCGTGCAACATTGACATCAAACTCATACCATTCGAAATATGTATGTTTGAGACACATAAGCAAAAAAGGCGGTGCAACAAGCAGAGCAAGCACACAACCCTCTAATAAGTATTTGAGTGTTTGTAAGTGAATCATATTTTGATGGTTACCACCCATACATAATTGGTCACTATAACTCTTTAGTCAGGATCAGAGATCGCTATCATTCATACTCACTCCAACGTCAATTTGTATGTATAGGTTGCAATAAGTATGCATGCAACTTTGACATCAAACTCATACCATTTGAAATATGTTTGATTCATAAGCCTACTCATTTAGATTCATAACTTTAGAAAAGTACTTATAATATGTGTTCACATATAAATGATTCAAGTGACTCATCTTTTTGAATACTCATTGCTGAGTTAAGTTTACTTATGTTATCACTGGTCATTTGCAGTCTGTGTGTAGCTTTCCTGGTGGTCTTTAATAAGTAAATCTGGTCACTTTATACCTGTATTTTGTAAGATTGTTTCTGGAATACATGAAATTTGATATTTAATTTTGGTCATACGGGAGATATATTTTTGAATATTATTTTCCAACCAAAAAAAAACAACAAAAAAAAACAAAATTTAAAGAACATGAAAATATTTTTGGCAAATTTAATCATACTTTACCGCATTCATTTCTTTCTTTCTTTCTCTCACTCTCTCTCTCTATCTGTCTCTTCTTTTTGCTTTAAACGAAGTTTTATTATAATTTTATCCGTTATGTTCGAAACAACCCATAATGCAGGCTACCAAGGACCCCCATTGAAACAGGAAATCATTTGAAAATCCTGAAGAAATAAAACAAAAACTTATACCCGCAATCAGCGTGTATTTAGCAGAGACACTGTATGTGTTTGGTTTTCAACCATTTGTTGTTAATCCCTCAACCAAGTCTATTTCATTTCTTTGCATTTCATTTGTTTTGTTTTGGCTTTGTTTGCTAACATTTATTCGTTATTAATCTGATTAATCCGTTTGTTATAGTCAAACTTGTAAGAAAGAAAAAAAAAAAATTTTTGTTCGAATGTTTAAACCTTGTTAGCCACCTTAGCTTAGGTGTGAGTGTCTCGGCTATGGGGGGTTTCTTGACGCGTTTCTGCATGTTTGTCAGAGATTTTCGTTCTTTGGCGGTGGTTCAGTTTGAGGTATGTAGTCAAGTGTAGACAAATAAATAACGGTAATATATTTTAAACACGCTAATCTCAACTCAAACTCAAACGCAAATGCAAAATGCAAATGCCCTGTTTAAACATGAGCAATATTTTCTATTTGTTTAATCGTGTTTCGGTTAAAAACGAATTAAAACATGAAAAACAATTTTTTTTCTCTTTTCTTAACTTTTCTAATTTAATAAAAAGAAAAAGAAAAAATTTTTGTATTTACAACAACAAAAAAGGAAAAAAACAAATTTTAATTGAAATGAATTTAACAAGAAACGCCTTTTTAGTTAAGCATTTAATCGCCTTGTAATACGGGAATGGAGGAATGGGGGAATGGTTAATCCTTTTTTGTTTTGGTTAAGCACATGAAGGAGATACAATTTAATAAAACTTGATATCGTTTATCTTTCATATAATAACGACGACGCCAAGCCAGATCATATCTCAATGATAATTAATGAGTTTTAATGCAGTAACAGACCAGATGCCTTCATAAGTTTTATCTTCCAGAGAAAGAAGTTTTTGTTAACAATTATAGAATGCTTCATCATAGGTGAATAGACATGCCAACTAGCTAATACAAACCTTTTGTTAGGATTACAACTTAGTTTCTCACACCACCCATGTTGAGTATGTTAATTTTATTCATCCATGCTCAAAGGGTTCAAATCGAATAACAGTTTTTTATGTATTCTCAGAGCAAGGGAGAAAATTTGCCAAATGAAATATTTTTCTTTGTATTTCATTATGTTCGTTATGTCTGAATCAGGGTTTGAACCACGGGCTGGCGACTTATAAGCCAAGACACTATGTACGTCACATACATACATAATTGGTCATTAAAAACCTTCAGTCAAGATTATGTCCTAGCTTCCTACACCACTTATGTTGTGTGTGTTAATTTTCTACATGACTGCCGGGACATGCAGTTTAAAGCCGATTACGAACAACGGATCCTTAAGAAACTTTTTCATGGCAATTTTATTTTACTCTCAGAATTTATGCCAGAAGAATGAAAGGAAATCACCGAAAGAAATATTTCTTCATATTTCGTTGTGTTCGATATGCCTGAACAAAGGGTCAAATGAACTACTTACTAAACTATGTTTTAGACTACGTACTAGATTACGTACTGAACTACGTACTAAACTACGTGCTAGACTACGTACTCGACTACGCACTAGACTACGTACTGGATTAGGTAGTAGACTACGTACTAGACTACTTACTACATTAAGTTCTAGTTACTTACTTGCCTACGTACTAGACTACGCACTAGACTACGCACTATACTACGCACTCGACTACGAACTAGACTACGTGCCAGACTACGAACTAGACTCCGTACTAGACTACGAAGTAGACTACGTACTAGATTACATACCATGGGATTATAAATATACAGTGACGAGCAGAAGTGAGTGCATGTTCACAATACTGAGTTTCGTCATCCACAAAAACAAAACTATACAACATACATACATAATTGGCCATTACAATCCTTCATTCAGGATTACACACTAGCTTCTCACACCACTTATGTTGTGTGCGTTAATTTTATACATGAGTGGCGGGACCTACAGTTTAAAGTCGACTCCGAACGACAGATTTTTGAGAAGCTTTTCATGGCAATTTTTACTCTCAGAGTCTTTGCCAGAAGTCTGCTGAGAGGAAGTCGCCGAAGAAATATTTTTTTTGTTTTGATGTCTGAGATTCCTGGGATTCGAACCCGGGCCTTTTGTCTAATAAGCCAACACACTACCCACTAGACCACGGCGACTTCATCCAAGATATGTGGTAGGAAACATAACTTTCAATTGATGGAATGGCCGGCACAAAGTTTTGACCTCAATCCGATTGAAAATCTTTGGCCATTCGTGAAAATCCGGCTCGGACAGTACGAAACAGCCCCAACAAACATAGTCAAACTTTGGGATCGAAAGATGTTATTGATCATTTGGTAGAAAGCATCTCAAACCGCGTAAATCAATCTATTTCTAATAAGGGTCTATGGACAAAATATTGAAATTGGGCTAGTTTCTTGAATTTTCTTGAAAAGTGCAAAATTGAGTTTATGTGGGTTATTTTCGTTTTTTCATTCAAACTCATTGAATTCATTTCATTAATTATTGTTTTTTTACTGCTATTTGTTAAGGATAAAATTAAAAATTAAAATTATTTTTTTTTTTTGTATTTGCTTGTATGGTTTTGTTTTTGTGGATGACGAAACTCAGTATTGTGAACATGCACTCACTTCTGCTCGTCACTGTATGTGAGTGAACAATATTGAAATTTAACCACTCTGTACTATGATTCATTTATACTCACTACAACGTTAATTTAAAAGTACAGATTGCAATGAGAGTATGAGTTCAACGTTGACATCAAACTCATACCATTCGAAATGTTTTTGATTCACAAGCCTACATATTCAGATTCATAACATTAGAGAAATACTGTTATATACTTATACTCCTATTCAATTGACGCGAACTCAATTCTAGTAAATATTTTAGTGTTCGTAAGTGATTGCTACTTATTTTGTGCTTCGAGCACATGTGAGTTATAGAGACTCGAAATCAATAACAACTTCATACGTGTTCTAAAGTATGAATATGATGAATACTTCAAACTTTGAATATGAGTAGATATTAAAATAAGTATGAATTCGTATAAGTATTAGATATTATGAGTATGATTCGATTCTACTCATCTTTTTGAATACTCATTGTTGATCTCTGCTACGTACTAGATTACGGAAAGTGCATTCTTAAAATTAACGTGAACCTGCTTTATGTACTTTGCAAATTTGTACTTTAACGACAAACTTTAATACAAACCCAATATATTTTACAACTAATAACAGTGTAGGTTGCATTAATCAAACATATTTTAATGAAAAATTCATTTATTATTACACGTTTCTGCCGGCCCACAAAGTATCTCATACCACAATATATGCATGTACATACGTAATACAGTGTAGTATGGTGTTGTGTTTAACCTACAATTTTAAAATTAAATTATTTCAATATTAATTTACATTTAATTATGAGTTCACTAAAGTGGCAACTTCCCTTTTGAATAATTTCTGTGTTTCTATTACTACTGCTTTACAGTACAATTTTTTCTCGTTTCGTTTTTTGAATTTTTCATTTCAATTAAAAACGTATTTTGAATGTGTAATAAGATTTTAATTCTTCTTCTTCGTCCTTGCAAAAGGCAATCGTGTTATTTGCACATATGGATGTATGTATGTATGTGTGTGTGGTAAAGGAGTATAATTAATTTTTCACTCACACACTTTTGAATTAGTAAACACAGAGAGAGAGAGAGAGAGAGGAATAGAAAGTGAATGAAATGTTCAAACAAGTCAAGTTCGAAATGAAATGAGTTTTGTTGTTGTTGTTGTTGATAAAGGGTTGTGTTGCGTTTCCTTGTTTGATAGAATTAGAAGTAGAAGAAGAAGAAGAAAAAAGAAAAATTATTACAATTATGACAGTGTAACGCCTTCTTTGTATGCGTAAGAGAAGCAATTTGTCTTGTAATTCCTTTTTATAATCAAATCAGTTGTTGTTGGTATTTTAGTATTATACGAGGGATACAATTAAATATTAAATATTCTTACATACACACACACAAACACACACACACGCACTTAAACTTAATCACTTAATACGATCACACTCTTTGGCCATTAATATGAAACCATAAGTATCTGGTTTTATTTCCATTAAAAAAACAAAGAAACTCATCTTCAATCTAAAGCCATAAAATCCAATATGATTTCCAGGAATTTACAGAGTTTATCTTCAAAGAAATATTTTCCAAATGCTTGATTTACGTGCAAAGTAAGTGGAAATGTTTCTTATTTGCTTGCCTGCTTGCTGGCTGGTGGTATTTATTAAATTACCATAAATTTAGATTTGATTTGGCACTTATAAAGCAAAATCCAGTTGAGATGTAAGTACGCCACACAATTTAATCATTCATTCTGTTTTGAATTTATTGAAGATCACGCAATTTTATCAGGTAAGCGAAACAAAGTCTTAAGGCCAGCCTATATGATGCCCTATACTGCAATCGTCAGGACTTTATTTACGTAACGGAGATATAATTTCCATTAGAACACCTCTATTCACATATAAATTGGATTATCGTCATAGACTTGATGGTAACAGCAGGTATTTTCAGAGAATTTTGATATGATGTTTAACACAATTTAGCAGTGCCAAATGATCGGTCTGACGTCGCCGTATTATTTGACGTAAGGCCACGGTTCAAAACCCAGGTCAGGCATTACCAACAAGATGAAAATACTTATGAAAAATATTTCTTCTCCGACTTCCTCACAGCATTCTACTGGAAAAACTTTGAGAGTAAATAGTATTGCCCAGAAAAAGTTTCTCAATAATCTAGTACATAGTCTAGCGCGTAGTCTATTGCATAGTCTAGCACGTAGTTTAATACGTAGTCTATTACCTAGCCTAGTACGTAGTTTAATACGTAGTCTATTATATAGCCTAGTATGTAGCCTAGTGCGCTAGGCTAGTAAGTAGTCTAGTAGGTAGTCTACTACGTAGTATAGTACGAGGTCCAGAACGTAATCTAGTACGTAATCTAGTACGTAGTCTAGTACGTAGTCTAGTACATACTCTAGTACGTAGTCAGCACGTAGTCTAGTACGTAGTCTATTACGTAGCATAGTACGTAGTTTAGTACGTAGTCTATTATGTAGCCTAGTACGTAGCCTAGTGCGTAGTCTCGTACGTAGTCTAGTGTGCAGTTGAGTACGTAGTCTAGAACGTAGACTAGTACGTAGTCAAGTAAGTAGACTAGAACGTAGGCTAGTAAGTAGTCTAGTGGGTAGTCTACTACGTCGTCTAGTACGTAGTCTAGTACTTGGTCCAGTACGTAGTCTATTACGTAGCATAGTACGTAGTTTAGTACGTAGTCTAGTACGTAGTCTAGTACGTAGTCTAGTACGTAGTCTAGTACGTAGTCTAGTACGTAGTCTAGTACGTAGTCTAGTACGTAGTCTAGTACGTAGTCTAGTACGTAGTCTAGTACGTAGTCTAGTACGTAGTCTAGTACGTAGTCCAGTACGTAATCTAGTACGTAGTCTAGTACATAGTCTAATACGTAGTCTAGTAGGTAGTCTAGTACGTAGTCTAGTACGTAGTCTCATACGTAGTCTAGTACGTAGTCTAGTACGTAGTCTAGTACGTAGTCTAGTACGTAGTCTAGTACGCGGTCCAGTACGTAATCTAGTACGTAGTCTAGTACGTAGTATAATACGTAGTCTAGTACGTAGTTTCGTACGATGTCTACTGCGTAGTTTAGTACGACGTCTAGCACGTAGTCTATTACCTAGCCTAGTACGTAGCCTAGTGCGTATTCTCGTATGTAGTCTAGTACATAGTCTCATGCGTAGTTTAGTACGTAGTCTAGTACGCGGTCCAGTACGTAATCTAGTACGTAGTCTAGTACGTAGTCTCATACGTAGTCCAGAACGTAGTCTAGTACATAGTCTAGTACGTAGTCTAGTATGTAGTCTAGTACGTAGTCTAGTACGTAGTCTAGTACGTAGTCTAGTACGTAGTCTAGTACGTAGTCTAGTACGTAGTCTAGTACGTAGTCTAGTACGTAGTCTATTACGTAGTCTAGTACGTAGTCTAGTACGTAGTCTAGTACGTAGTCTAGTACGTAGTCTAGTACGTAGTCTAGTACGTAGTCTAGTACGTAGTCTAGTACGTAGTCTAGTACGTAGTCTAGTACGTAGTCTAGTACGTAGTCTAGTACGTAGTCTAGTACGTAGTCTAGTACGTAATCTAGTACGTAGTCTAGTACGTAGTCTAGTACGTAGCCTAGTACGTAGTCTAGTACGTAGTCTAGTACGTAGTCCAGTACGTAATCTAGTACGTAGTCTAGTACGTAGTCTAGTATGTAGTCTAGTACGTAGTCTAGTACGTAGTCTAGTACGTAGTCTAGTACGTAGTCTAGTACGTAGTCTAGTACGTAGTCTAGTACGTAGTCTAGTACGTAGTCTAGTACGTAGTCTAGTACGTAGTCTAGTACGTAGTCTAGTACGTAGTCTAGTACGTAGTCTAGTACGTAGTTTAGTACGTAGTCTAGTACGTAGTCTAGTACGTAGTCTAGTATGTAGTCGAGTACGTAGTCTAGTAGGTAGTTTAGTACGTAGTTTAGTACTTAGTTTAGTTCGTAGTTTAGTACGTAGTCTAGTACGTAGTCTAGTACGTAGTCTAGTACGTGATCTAGTACATAGTCTATTACGTAATCTATTTCGTAGTCTAGTACGTAGTCTAGTACGTAGTCTAGTACGTAGTCTAGTACGTAGTCTAGTACGTAGTCTAGTACCTAGTCTAGTACCTAGTCTAGTACCTAGTCTAGTACCTAGTCTAGTACATAGTCTAGTACGCAGTCTAGTACGTAGTCTAGTACGTAGTCTAGTACGTAGTCTAGTACGTAGTCTAGTACGTAGTCTAGTACGTAGTCTAGTACGTAGTCTAGTACGTAGTTTAGTACGTAGTCCAGTACGTAATCTAGTACGTAGTCTAGTACGTAGTCTAGTATGTAGTCTAGTACATAGTGTAATGTGTAGTATGTTAGCATATAGGACAAACGAAATGTTTCTTTCAGCTTCTTTCTGCTGGGAGTCTTTTGTGTAAAAGCTCTGAGAGTACAATAGAGAGAGTGCAAAATTAACACAAACAAAATAAGTGGTGTGAGAAACTAGATTTCAATCCTGACTAAGTGTAGTAATGAGCACTTGTGGTTGTACATGTGTATCGAAAGGATCGGTTTACACGAGCTTTTCATTGGGCGTTTGACCAAATCTAATTGCAAACGAGGAAACTGATGCCTATTTTAGTTTTATCCTTCCATTCTGGTATATATAGAGCTCATTTGCTTAGCTTTAAACCTTAGCTCAGACATCAACAAAATGAAATACTACAAAATTTCTTAGTTGACTTCCTCTCAGTAGTTTCCTGGCATAAACTTTGGGATTAAATAAAAAGGGCCATGAAAAATGTCTCAAGAATCTGTCGTTCGGAGTCGACTCATGGACAATGTTAATACAAACAATATGGACGATGAGATAAGTTGGCTGGGTGGTAATCCTGGCTATAGGGTTGTAATGACCACTTAAGTAGGTAATTAAGTAATGTTTTAATGATGTGAAGAAGAGTATTTAATACGGCTCTTGGTAGAAGAAGGTTAGAGTTTTTGCCAAGGATATTGTATGAAATTGTTAACTCCTTGCCGAGAGATGATATGCCAGCTATTCTAACATCTATTGCAGAATTTTGCTGGCTGATTGAAATCTTGGAGTTGATCCCCTTGTCTTGCATTGCCTCTCTATTCAAGTAATCTTTTTAATTTAAAATTTTTTTTTTCTGCAGCTAGATGATAGTGAATTATTTCTGAATTATTATGCTGGTAAATGCATTAAAAAAAATTCTCCTATTATTTATTTATACGTGTAGGGTACATGCATCCAATTCTGCGTAAGTCATTGCGAATTTCAGATAGGGGACTATATGGTGATTATATGGTGATGGTAATGGTTAATGTCACTCACTTAAAACATATTTCGCTGTACATGCTAATGACCAGCAAGCATGCAGGTCTCATCAAAAAGTGGTTACAAAAGGTGCTGAATATTTAACAGATAATCTGGTTTTTGTCTAAAATAAGACTTCATATGTTGAATAGATTTTATAATAAATCTAAGAATTTTTATACAATTTTAAGTCAATAAAAAGTGTGTAAGAGAGATTGGAAAATTCAGATGAAATTCAATAGAAATTGTGTTATTTTGAATACAAAATAAGCACCCTATACTAGGGGCATTTGATCTTTCAATGCTTTAAATATTGGAAAATTTTTGTTTACTTTCCCATGCCAATGGGACTTTTAAATATTTTTTGGAATAAAAACACCACAAGTTTGTAGTTAATATTCCTCATTATATTTTATGTTACTTTATTGTTGTTGTTGTTGTAAAAATCTTTTGGATTTAATCTTTAGAAATCCATCTAATTGTGTTGACTATTTATTTACTTTGTTGCAAATAAGTTCTCTACTAATCCCCCTCCAAAAAAGCAAAAAACAAAAAAAACCAACTAACTAACGTGTTGTCCCATGCCCGTGATGCCTTAAAAGCCTAACCCATCCCATAAAAACTCATGCATACACACATACATACATGCCTTCATACGTACCCAGCAAAATGTCAACTTTAGAAAATTTTACCGTTTTTTTTTTGCAACCATTTTTAAACGTATAACGAACGGTTACTATTGTTGTTGTTGTTTTTATTTCTAGGTTCTAATCATAAAACTCTTGATACACATACACACCAGCAAGTGAATGCAATTGTGTGTGTGTGTGTGTAAGTGTTTCATAAGTAAAGTTCATATAATAAAATGAAAACGAAATGTTTCATGCGAAAATGGCAAAAGAATGAAGGAATGAATTTTGTTATTAGAATACTTAGATGGATTTCAATACACAACATAATCGTTACGACTCGTTACAACAAACCATATTTAGTCTAAAAGGTATGTTTACATACATACATACATACACATACACATACATACATACATATACATACGTATGTTAGTATAACTTGTTGTAATATTAACTCTCCTCCATATACGATATGTATGGAGACTTACTACACAAATTTAAATATTTGCACACGAGTATAGCAGAGTCTATAGATATACGACATACATATGGGCACATGGGCACATGGTGAACTTCAACAAGAATAGTTAAAACTAAATAAGGGGTTGGTCTTGTTTAGTTCAGTGAAATGAGCACAAGTTTTAGTTACAAAAATAATTTACATTTCACATAAGAAATTTAATATCAAGCAGGCTCCTCTATATATCAGTTCAGTTGCTTAGACGAGAGGGACAATGCAGAGAAACTAAACACAAGATATGCAAGATAAATATTTTAAAATATAGGCAAATTATAACACATACATACATAATTGGTCATTACAACACTTCAGTCTGGATAATTGACCTAGTTTTTCACACCACATATTTTGAATGTCGCCGTGGTCTAGTGGGTAGTGTGTTGGCTTATTAGACAAACGGCCCGGGTTCGAATCCCAGGTCAGACATCAAAACGAAAAATATTTCTTCGGCGACTTCCTCTCAGCAGATTTCTGGCAAAGACTCTGAGAGTAAAAATTGCCTCAAAAATCTGTCGTTCGGAGTCGACTTTAAAATTATAGGTCCCGCCACTCATGTATAAAAAATTAACGCACACAACATAAGTGGTGTGAGAAGCTAGGTCGTAATCCTGACTGAAGGGTTGTAATGGCCAATTATGTATGTCTCACACCACTTATGTCGGGTGTGTTAATTTTGATACATGAAAGGCGGGACCAAAAGTTTAAAGTCGATTCCGAACGACAGATTTTTTTGAGAAACTTTTCATGGCAGGTTTTTTTTTACTCTCAGAGTTTTTGCCAGAAATCTGCTGAGAGGAATCGTTGAAGAATACTTTTTTGTTTAGATATCTGGCCTGGATTTTGAACCCTGGCTTTACGTCTAATAAGCCAACGCACTATATTCTAGACTATGGAGATTTCGAAGCAAATTATAATACTGTTATGAAAAATTTAGATACTGGTGTTTTGCTTTTACATCGCTTGACATTAAAATTATAAACCAAAGATACAAAAACAATGCAGTAAACAAACCTGTTTACAAATTATCGTAGTGCTTAATATATGAACTCATAACAGCATAAAAATTGGTAAACAAATAAACAAAAATACAACAACAACACTAAAAGTAAACAACGATGTTTACAGATATTTGGAGAAGGCGAAGTCATGAACACTCGCCTTCGAGAACATTCATCAGACTGTTTACTTTGTCCTATAAAAGGCAAGGCTAAGTAGGGGTGTGAGTTAGTGAAGTTCAGTCAGTCTTGTGTGAAGATGCGTTTGAAAAACAAAAATCTGTCAAATAATTGTCTAGTAATGACAACACATTATTCGGCTCTGAGTTCTCTGCAATATTTTCAGAGGTATTGCAACCTTAAACGCCAAGTGTCAAAATTCTTCATAAAGCTTTTCAGCTTTTAAATAAAGTAAGTGCAGTTGAATTTAGGTATTGCTATCGAGTATAGTACTATTAACTGTTCGATACTCCAAGATCGATCTCATGAGTTACCTTTGAGAACACACTGTTCTTCTTAGATCATGGCAGTCTAGATGTCCTCTCTAAATTATAAACAGTAGGAAGACTTTAATTAAGTCCAGCATAATACTCTGCAGTCTGCGGACGGATGAGCGTCCTTTTTTCCTCAAATTTTCTAAGCCCATTTTACCAACCCAACATCCACATCTTACTGCATACTAGTCCTCTCCTTTATATTTAACACCAAGAGTCCAAACTGAGTGATAAACGTTCACACTCCTTGCGATAGTAGAGTACAGTTACTTACGAAGTCAAATGGGATTCGCTGCGTGCCTGTAAAGGTAAATACAGCGGGCCAATGACCTTATTAACTGAAGAACATAAACCATAAATCTGACCCCTTCGGCCGCTAGCCAAGTTCATTGACAGACTAAAACACGGAAGGATGAAATTTTAGCTGAAAATACTTCAATGGATGATCGCACTATAACATGTTAACATTTTTTTTGGTAAATTGTTGATAGTAAGGATATTAACAGTACATACAGTGAGTGTCAAAAGAAACAGTACATTAAAAGGAAATATACATAAATAAATTACCGTTATTTTTACTTAAAAATTGTTTTAAAAAATTCCGACAAAATTTCGAAATCTTGGTGAATTTTTTCGATCACTCACCTTAAGTGGTAAAAGTTGTTAGAATTTGATCCTTAGTATGCAGTTACTTTTGAAGCTCACTGTATATTTATATGAACTAAAATTTTATGAAGCTCTAAACAAATATGCGCAATATGTGGCCAATCTTGTCGAATCTAACGTCTAAAAAATATTTTTGATAAATCTAAAACTCAGCAATAGATTTTATTCAAATAAAATCGTAACAGTTAGGGTCTTGCAAAATGTCTAGACGGTGGTATATAAAAAAATTTAGACAATTTTTGGAATATTAATTGAACACTTGAAATTAATTGTCATATAAAATCTACGATTCATAAATCAATTACAAAGAAAGTGTATTTTAAGATCATAATTGTTAGCCAATAAACAATGAATGTGAACGAAATTATGATTCCGACATGATCGTTAAACTAATCAGAGTTTATTATGGATCTTTACATTAATTGTTGATTTTATTGCACTATGGTTATCAGGAATATCATAAAAAAATGATCAGAATTACGATCAATAAAAAACACTCCCATTGTAAGTTGTAAAATTATTTGGCAGTGTATAGTTGCTTACCCCCCCAGCAATTAACTTCATTGTATTTACAGTGATGTAAATAACATATGTAAACATGCCTTTATGATCGTAATTAAAACTTTCGAAAAGGCTTGAAATAGTTTTTATTTTGTTTAAGCCTTAAAATGAAGCTATTAAGCACTATTTTGTTACAGTAGCCTAAAATATAGGCGATTATAATATCGCACATGTAACACGCTATAAAAGCATTAAAATCATGTCATAACTTAGGCTGAAGAGTAGGTTTATAGGTAAACGTTTTACTTTTCATGAGACCGTGGTACCAACCAGAGATTAGCAATGAATCGCTTTTTAGCAAGTCATAAGCACTAATGAAATTTTGAATATAAGTGAGTCATTAATATTGAAATTTAACTCCACTACTCTGATTCATTCATACTCACTACAATGTTGATTTATAAGTGTAGGTTGCAATGAGAGTATGCGTACAACGTTGACATCAAACTCATACCATTCGAAATATGTTTGAGACAAAGGCGCAGCAGCAAGCAGAGTAAGCACACAACCTTCTAGTATATAGTTTAGTGTTCGCAAGCGATTCATACTTATTTTGGTGCTTCGTGTATATGTGGAGTTATGAAGAGTCGGTATCAACTACATCACACATGTTGTTAAGTACGAGTGTGAATGGGTACTTCAAACTTTGAATATGAGTAGAGGCTGTTCCATGAATTAAAACAAATATGAATGCGTATAATTATCAGAAATTATGATTCGATTCTATTCATCTTTTTGAATACTCTTTGCTGACCTCTGATGCAAGCATCAGTCCAAAGTTAGTTGTGAAAATGAATCCAAAAATGGGAAAAGAAGCCGACAAATTCATCTAATAGTCCTCATAAACAATTACTCTGTTGGTAGTTGGATTTTCTAACCTTTCACGACTAAATATTGCCCTTGGTACTGCAACATATCTTAGCACATTTCCAGAACAGTCTTACTGTTGTTTCCAATGCCATTTTAAGCCCACAATACTATCGTAACCCCATAATTTTAGTTTTTTAATGACATTAGGCTTTCAATTTTCTACAAACAGCAACTTAAATAAGAAACGAAGCAAAAATACAAAAAAAAAAAAAACCCTGCAAATCTTAATGATTCATTCATTCAATGTTGCTTTATAAGTACAGTTTGCAATGAGAGTATGCGTATAACGTTGACATCAAACTCATACCATTAGAAATGTGTTTGATTCACAAGCCTACTAACCATTTAGATTCACTTTAGAAAAATACTTAAAATATTGTTACGTTTTTACCTTTTAAAAAAACGTTAAAAATATGAGTTCCTAGATTGCAAATGAAATACAAATAAATTTTGTGTTTAGTTTTAAATCTTTTCTTTATCGGAAAAATTTTTGTGCCACTGTTCGAACTTATTCGACGTATACAACGATAACTTTCACAATATGGGCTTGTTCGTTACATTTCTCTGCTTACAACCTTTTTGTAAGCACAACACTAACAACTGTTTTCTTCACATGCAACTTGTCTGTACGCAAGTCTGACTGAATTATAATTCGAACTTGTGTTTTCACATACAACCGATTGAATTCTCTCTGCAACCAACGTAACGTCGTCACACACGACTATGAAACGTAATCCGAACTCCATCATTGCTTGCTTTGTCTTGCCTTTTATATCGCTGGATCAACAGTGTAATGAATGCTCTCGAAAGAGGTTGACGGCCTTCGGGAATAAACCAAAAATGAAAACAAGTTGCTTGTGTGCTTTATATGCATTTTGTTTTTGCTTGTTTACTTCTTTGTTCGCTGTACTTTGTTGTTGGTTGTTTACATCTTTTATCCCTTTTATTTTTTTGATGCTAATGTTGTTGCTATAGTCGCCGTGGTCTAGTAGGTGGTGTGCTGGCTTATTAGACGGAAAGCCAGGGTTCGAGTGCCAGGGCAGACATTAAAATAAAATACAAAAAAAGTATTTCTTTGACGATTTGTTCTCAGCAGACTTCTGGCAAAAACTCTGAGAGTAAATAAAATTGCCATGAAAAGTTTATCAAAAATCTGTCGTTCGGAGTCGACTTTAAATTGGAACCTATGTATAAAATTAATGCTAGGTCAATAATCCTGACTGAAGGACTATTTATATTTTTGTTTAATCTTTGATCACGTGAACAAGTCCATTGCGTTCTTTTTGGGGTTTTTGTTTATTATTTTAACAACACCATTTCCACTTTCGTAACAATATGTACTTATAAATGATTCGAGCAACATTCCAGTGAGTATTTGAGTGTTCGTACGGGATTCATACGTGTTTTGTGCTTCGTTTATATGCTTAGTTATGGAAAGCCGAACTTCAAACAACATCATACATGTTGTTAAGTATGATAAGCATGGTGAGTACTTCAAACTTTGAATATGAGTAGAAGAGGTTCCATTCATATTAAAATAAGTATGAATGCGTAAAAGTATTCGAAGTTATGAGTATAATTTAATTCTACTCATCTTTTTTAAATACTCATTACTGCTCATTACTGCATGGTATCAACCCCTTAGAGGAACATGTTGCGTTTACTCGTTTATAACAATGGCTATAGCAACAGTGGAACATTTATTTTGTTGTTGTTGCCGTTGTTGTACAATATTTTGCATTCGCATGCCAGTATAAAAACTTTAAAAGTTGAAACAAAAAACAACAAAAAGAGAGAGCAGAGGAGAGGAGAGGAGTAAAAAAAAATGTTGCTGTTGTACAGAAAGTACACATAGAAACAAGAATTATAATCGTTCGTTCCAAACTCTTTTAATGACATGGGGTTTGTAAAGACTTGAACAAAAAAATAAAAAAAAAAAAACATTGGAAACACACGGACCTACTATCACCTCACCGGAAGTGCGTATTGTCTCATTAGAAATTCATACGCACCTTAATTTAGTATTTGCGTTCACATTTGTTCCATTTCAGTACACGCGTTACTACACAGCTTAGCAAACGTTCAGCGTTCACCGTTCACCGTTCGTTCAGTTTTGTTTTGCATTTTGGGATTTCCACGTTTCAGTTAAGCTGACTTGGCTGACTGATTGTGTTGTTGGCTGCTTTAACAAGCAGTATCTGTTACTATTTTTGTTTTTGTTTTTGTAGAATTTTCATTTTTCTTTCGCCTTCTTTTTTTGATTGTGAAAACGAAAATACAAATTTCTCTCATTAAGATTTGCAGTGTCTTTTTTTTGTATTTTTGCTTCGTTTCTTATTTGAGTTGCTGTTTGTAGGGAATTGAAAGTCTAATGTCATTAAAAAGCTAAAATTATGGGGTTACGATAGTATTGTGGGCTTAAAATGGCATTGGGAACAACAGTAAAACTGTTTTGGAAATGTGCTAAGATATGTTGCAGTATCGAGGGCGAAATTTAGACTGGAAAGTTTAGAAAATCCAGTAACCAAGAGAGTAGCTCTATGTCAAGACCATTAGATGAATTTGTCGGCTTCTTTTTCCATTTTTGATTCATTTTCACAACTAACTTTGGACTGATGCTTGCATCAGAGGTCAGCAAAGAGTATTCAAAAAGATGAGTAGAATCGAATCATAATTTCTGATACTTATACGCATTCATATTTGTTTTAATTCATGGAACCTTCTCTACTTATATATTCAAAGTTTGAAGTACCTATTTAATAACACGTGTGATGTTGTTGATATCGATTCTCCATAACTCAACATATACACGAAGCACCAAAATAAGTATGAATCGCATGCGAACACTAAAATATTTACTAGAAGGTTGTGTGCTTACTCTGCTTGCTGCTGCGCCTTTTTTCTTGTATGAATCAAACATAGTTCGATTGGTATGAGTTTGACGTCAACGTTGTACGCATACTCATTGCAACATGTACTTATAAATCAACATTGTAATGAGTATGAATGAATCAGAGTACATAGATAAATTTCAATAATGTTGACTCACTCATATTCAAAATTTCATGAGTGCTTATGAGCAGCGCCATTGTCTATTAGGTAGTGTGTTGGCTTTTTAGAAGTAAGACCCGAGTTAAAACCCCAGATCAGACATTAAAATGAAAATAATTCTTCGACAACTTCCTCTCAGCAGAGTAAATAAAACTGCCATGAAAAGCTTCTCAAAAACCTGTCGTTCGGAGTCGACTTTAAACTGTAGGTTCCGCCACTCACATATAAAATTAACGCAAACAACTTAAGTGGTGTAAGAAGCTAGGTTGTTATCCTGACTGAAGGGTTGTAACGACCATTTGTGTATGTTATAAGCAGCAAAAGAACGATTTATTGCTGTTCTCTACCTTGCATGGTGTTTGGCATTCTTTCAATCATCATCTAGGGTTCGCAACCCTAACACGTCCCGTCCAATTTAAGAGTTTGAAAATTTGTCGGTCTGATTAAAACAGTTGATGTCTACACTTTACACTTTGTGATATCAGAGCTACCACTACGACCTAAACCTAAACTAAACTACACTTTATTTAATTGCTTTAGGATTTATTAATACGATTATTCAAGTCTTTGGCGGCTCTTCTTTCGGTTGCCACTAGGATACTTAAGTACTTGGTTAGTCAACCTGAATGCTAAGGTAGACATGGCATCAGCAGCCAGAGATCAACATTGAATCATTAGCACTCATGAAATACTTAAGTACTAGGTTAGTCAGCCTGAACTCTAAGGCAAACATGGTTGTGGTCAGGGTATGCTTAAGCGTCAAATGAGCGACTCAGATCGTCTATCGAGATCCTCTAAATCAGTGCAGTCGCGCTCTCCCCCTTTTTGTTGTATCTGATTTTCGTGATTTCTCCGCTTCCGACTCCCCCCTTTCCAACACACCCTCCTTAATTCCTCTGTTATCCTTCCCTCTTTAAGGACGTTGTACAATGAGTCCATTCAACCTTCGGATACTGTGCTTGTCTTAATTGACAAGTACACGTCCTCTAACCTAACGTAACCTCCTCTAAATGCCACCTAAGTTCCCATTAAATGCTGCACTTTCAACTGTTTAGCGTGTAGGACAGAACCTCCTCGAAAACAATTTGAAATTAATCGGAATATCTGCTGAAATCAACAATGACCATGTCTTAGCAAGCTCCTGCAGCTTAACAACTGTTGAAGAACAATCTTGAAGTCGTAGATTTTCTTTCAGAAAATTTCAGAATAATTATCCGTAAATATTGTTACGAAAATGGAAACGATGTATCATCGTTTAACATTAAAACGAGAAACAAAAGTTACACAAACAAATACAACGAACTTGTTATAAGTAAACCGATAACATTAGTATGAGAGAAAAGGGAATAGACAAGTAAGCAAACGCAACAACAAGCCATGTGAACAAATTACACAAACAACAATGAAGTCGCAATGGATTTCTCGAGAAGGCGAAAAGAATATTAGACAGACTGTTTACGTGGGCATATACATAAAAAGGCAAGACAAAGCAGGCAACCAGAGTAGTAAGAAATCAGTCAGTCTTGTGTGAAGACTTGTTAAGTGTGAAAATAACAGTCATGGTTTGAAGATCTCCGTTGTAAGCAAAGAAGAATAGCGAACAAGCAATTTTTGATTTCTACATCAAGTTATTTACAGTGTCACACAAAAGTAGTGCTACCAATAAAGAGTTTATTTGAAATTTGACAGATATCTATTTTTAATTTGTTAGCAATTGGCAAATTCATATTTTAAACGTTGAGTTCAGAAGTGGGATTGCAAAATCCAAAAGCGAAAATAAACAAAGAAAAACTGATTTCCTTAGATTTACGTGTGGTAAACTGTATTATTTGTGTACTGTAGCCTAACCAGCAGTCGAATTGAGCAACACTTATTTCCTTAGTTTTATCTGGAAACATGTGTAGAGTTTAAGTTTTCATTTTTTATTGGCTTAGATAATTAGATTGTTTTTGTTTCACGGTGCTATTCTGCTTAAGATTGATGGATTGTTTTTCAAAACATGACTGTGAGAGCGAGAGAGAGATTTGTTTTTCCAAATGAAAATTTCTTTAAAAACAAAATACGGTTTGCAAGGAAAAAAAGGGGGGAAATAGTGAGATGCGTTTCCGTTGCAAGGCCTAATAAATTTTGTGCAAATGTTTATTAATATTTATAGGTTCTGTTGGCTTATAAAACAAACCGAGTTAATTATACAATAATAATCCCATCATTGCTGTAGATCATAGCCTAGATCATGATCATGATGACCATGATCATGGCTTGTTTCTTTAAGGGGAGTATTCTTCCTTTTCTTTTTTCTACAATTTTATTGCTTAACAATGCAATTCAAAAGCCAATTGCATTGCATTTCATAAAAGTTGCAACTTTGTTGCACATTTCCATTGCATTGCATTGTTGCAATAAAGCAACGGTTAATTATAAGAATTCCATAAATTATTCGAGTTTATTAACTCAAATTCTCCTGCTCACCGGGCACAGTTGTGTACTGTGCACTGTGCACCGTGTACTGCGTGGTGCTGGTGCTTGGGCTTATCTTTAATTGATGCAACACCGTGTAAATCTTGTGGCGACGTGTATAATGAGTAAAACAATGCGTAAAATTATAAACAACAACAACAACAACAACAATAAAAAAAATAATGAATGAAATTCAATTTAAATTTTAATTCACCTGAGGGAGAGTGTGTCTAAAGAGATGATTTTTAATTTTGTATGCTTAAAAAGGGGGGAGACCCTCTAAGATGCATTATCTTAAGCCGTGTGTATGCGTTGCATATCATCATAATTCAATTACGCACTTATTGTTTATTTCAGTTTGATCTTATCGGTTTGATGGACTTTTTCCTAAACATTGTTATGGCAACATTACTGAGTAGAAAAAATTCCGCCGTGAATAATTATTGGATGGTTTAGTACTGCAGTGAATAATTTTCGCATAAAAAGTGCTTTCGCAATTGTTTGTTTTTAATTAAAAGTTTTCTAAAATTGTTTTGGTATTAAATTTATATTGGATTCTTTAAAAAGTTTGGTTGCAAATTATCGGTAGATAGGCTTAACTATGGGATAGCTCGAGTCTTGCTGCATTCAAGTTGTTACGCTGCCTCCTCGTGTCCCCTCCTGGATGGTATTCTAGAACCCGTTAGATGTTAACTAATGCGTACAGCGAAGACCAATCCTCTGGACGTTAAATTCGGGTTGTGCGTAGGGCTTGGAACCCACCACATAAAAACAAAAATCCAATGAAAACCAAAACACCATAAACATCCCCTCAAAAGTTGACGACAGCCGAAATCAGTTAATCGGATTGTTATGGCCAAATAAGTAAGCAAGTATGTATGGGATAGCTCGAGTACTATTAATTACTTACTTCCTTAATATGCCATTAACAACCCGATTAACGGATTTCGGCCTGTTCTAAAACATCCTTTCAGGCTGTTCTGCGGCTCTGCTTCTTGCACACCTACGCCAGTTGGTCACACCGATCGCTTTCTCAATTTGATCTTTCCAACGCAAACAAGGTCGTCTCTTCGCTCACCTCCGCAGATCCCCACATTAAATACCCGTCTCGCCGAAGCAACCTTCTACATTCGAAAGACATGGCCGAGCCAACGCAGCCTCAAGATGTTAATACGCCGGACAACGTCCATGCCGTTGAGGAGCTCATACTGTTGGATTGGATGCGGAAATCATTTCTAACTCTCACTGGACCGAGTGCTATTAATTACTAACTTACTCAATTGGCCATTAACAATCTGATTAACGGATTTCGGCCTGTTCTAACACATTCTTTCAAGCGGCTCTGCTTCTTACACGCCTACGTCAGCTGGTCAGACCAATCGATGGCAGCGCTTCCTCGATTTGGTCCTTCCAACTCAAACAAGATCGAAGAAGAGCCCCACATCAAATACCCGCCTCGCTGGAGCATCCTTCTGCATTCGAAGGACATGGCCGAGCCAGCGTAGCCGTTGAATATTAATACGCCCGACAACGTCCATGCCGTTGCGGAGCTCATACAGCTCACTGTTGAATCGGAATGCTGAAATCATTGCCAATTCTCACTGGACGGACAATCTTACGTAGGACTTTTTCCTCTCGAATACTTTCAAGGCTGCTGTATTAGTGTCTAATAGGGTCCATGAATCTAAAACATAAAGAAGTACGGGGAGTATGAGCGAGTTTTGCCGTAGGAGAGAGCGCTCTGCAAACTTAATTGCCTATTGAGAACATAGTAGCACCTGTTGGCAAGAGTGATCCTGCGCTTGATCTTCAGACTGGCACAATTTTTGATGTTAACGGCGTAGCCAAGATAAATAAATTCCTTTAGTACATCGAATATCTCAGATCCAAATCCCGCATGTCGCGATTTGTCGATAACATACGATACTTCGTTTTACCCTCAATTACTGCTAGACCCATCTTAGTAGACTACCGTCAGCAATAGCACTAAAGGCAGCAGTAACATCTCACTTGGTACGCCCTATGATATCAATGTCGTCAGCGTAAGCAAGCGACTGGACGTTATTTTAAAAAACAGTGACATTGCGATGCAGTTCCGCTGTCCTCCTAGTTGAAAAGGGTGCATGATAAACCTCGTACTGTATTGAAAGGTTCGTTGAGGTCCATTCCTACCTTGACGAAGCCTTATCATCTTCGCAGGTTTACGAAGCTCAGACATTGCGGCAAAAACGCGATCCCATATATAGCTTTCGAAGGCTGCCTTATAGCCAACAAAAAGATGACATGTATCGGCTCGCAACCGGACGCTTTTTTGACAAATAGTGCCATTACGATGCACTCTCACCTTTCCCAGAACACTTCCAATGACGAAGTCGAAGAGGGATCGCATTATAAGGGATCACCTTGTCTGAAACCTCGCACGGTATTGGTTTGGAGAGTTCCATTCCACTTTTGACGGTGCTGCTAGTATTGCTCAACATAGCCTTATCAGTTTCATAGGTATACTAGCACTGTTTACCTTAATTACATCAGGAAATACCAAAACTTGTTTGAAAGCTAACAAACTTCACTGTGTTAGGCAAACCTGTGAAAAGCTATCTTCGTTTAATGCGTGAAAATTCAAAATATTTCCGTTACTCTTTTTAATAGAAAATTATAGGGAACGTATGTGGCTAGTCTAGTCTAGTCATGATTCAAATCCCAGGTCAGATATCTCCAAGGAAACTAAAATATAAAAAAATATTTCTTCGGTTTCGACTCTCTCTCCCTAGATTTCTGGCAACAATTCTGCGCATGAAATAAAATTGGCACGAAAAGTCTCTCAAAGAAAATCTAGCATTCGGAGTCGACTCTAAAACTGTAGGTCCCGCCGCTCATATATACAATTAACACACCCAACATTAGTGGTGGTTTAACTCGGATAGTTAAAATAAAATTTGCTCTGAAAAGTTGCTCAAAAAAATCTTTGAAATCGACTATAAACTGTATGTCCCGCCAATCATGTATAAAACTTACAGACACAATATAGTTGGTGTGAGAAGCTAGGTCGTAATCCTGACAGAAGGGCTGTAATGACCAATTATGTTATATACATGGCGACGCCGCTGTTCTATAATATTCTAAGTCAAAAAAGTGTGTTTTGAGTTATGAACTCTATTCTAAATAGATTTTTCCCTTCGGAACGGATCCACGCATCTTAACCAAATTTTGACAGTATTTAAGTTAGAGAACGCAAGAACATTAAAAACGTTCTAAGTACACTTAGAATATTATAGAATGGAGGCGTCGATATGTATGATGCATATTCAAATTCTGTGATTAGATTTGATGAGAATTTTTGCTTGTAAAACCTTATTTAATCCTTGGAAATTATGCTTTACTCGGCAACCATTGAAATCGTACGTGGACCTTAGAGTTAAAAGTACTTGCCTGTGTTTGTGTTATAATTTACAGTCTTACAGTCTTAATGATTACGTGTATGAAACATTTTTCTTTTCTTTTTTTAAATATCATAAGTTTTGTGTTAAACATTATTATCAGGCTCCTAAGCTAAGCCTCATAATATTCTGGCCATTAATCTGCCTACTTTACGTAAAGGGAATATTATTTCCCTTGTCAAACCAATAAATTCTAATGGTACTTGGTGTTGTGTACGTGTATCGCATTGTATGAGTATGAGAGTATGAGTAGGTATAATCGTAACATAAAAGTACGTTCGTTCGTTCGTTCATTCGTTTACGATTTATTTCAATTTCAGTCACACTCTGCTGGCCTCTATATTTTTGCACGATGTTCAGCCGGGTTCAACACGAACAGCTACCGCACTTTGTGTTTCATACACAACATAACACTGACCATAACGGAATAGAGAGACACCAAAATGCTTGTAAGAAAGAGTAGGAACTACTTTATATTTGTGTGTGTGTTTGTGTGTGTGTGTGTACTTTTAATATACATAGTAGCAGCGTGACCAAATCAGATAAGAAAGTTGACACATTTTCACCATATATTTTGACATTTGACATTCGGAATTAGACATGGGTTAGTTAGTTTAGTTCGTTCTCTTTTCTTTTTCCTTCCTTCCATTCCCCCGTTTGTTTCGCTTAATTTTTTTTTTCTTTTTTGTTTAATTTGTTGGCCCATAATAATGTTGCGAACTGTTTGCAGGTCGATAGTGTTCCAAGTTACACATACTCTATGTGTATGAGTGTTGGTTGTGCGATTATTTACAACATCATTGTGACTTTATAGAATTAGTTCACAATGAAAAAATAAAAATAAAAAAAGAAAATGGAAAATAGCAACGCAAAAACTATGTTTCAATATAAACTTATGGCAGGCAATGTTTAAAGGTGTAGCAAGTTTAAGGTTTAGAAAAAAACAAAAAAAAAAACAACGACGACATCGCACTGTAACAGTGCGTTTTATATGCAACTCTATGAACTTTAATAGAAATGAATGGAGAACAGAAAATAGGAAAAATAGGAAAAAAAACATTTTTTTAAAGCCAAAACAAAATATTCATAGTCAAGTTTATAGGCCTCTAGTTGGTTTTGTTTACCAATTCGAGGTGTGCTACGCATTATGGCAGGTATTGTTGATTAATCGTTTAATTTGTAAATTCTGTATGATGTTTGCAAAGCAGAGATTAGCAATCAATCGTTTTTTCTCTTATGAAATTTTGAATATACGGGAGTCAACAGTATTGAAGTTTAACTCGTCTGATTCATTCATACTCACTACATTGTTGATTTATAAGTACTAGTTGTAATGAGTGTATGCATACAACGTTGGCATCAAACTTATACCATTCGAAATATGTTTGATTCATAAGCCAGCCTACTCATTTAGATTCATAACTTTAGAAAAATACTCATAATACTTATAAATGATTCAAGTGATTCGAATCATTCATTAAAATTTACAGTCTCAGTTAATGTTGCATTTACAACAACAGCAAGCAAAGAAAACCTCCAACCTTTGAGCAAGTATTTTAGTGTTCGTACTCAATTCATACTTCTTTTGCGCTTGGTGCATATATGTAGAGGGTATGGAGAGGTGAAATCAACGAACATCATACGTCTTGTTAAGTATGATTAGGATGAGTACTTCAAACTTTGAATATAAAAGTAGAGGTTCCATGATTTTTTTTTAATAAATTTATTAGAAATTATGAGTAGGATTCGATTCTACTCATCTTTTTTAATACATTTTATGGCCATTATAACCCCTTAATCAGGATAATGATCTCGTGTCTCCTACCGCCTATGTTGTGTGTGTTAATTTTATCCATAAATGGCAGGACCTACAGTTTAAAGTTGACTCGGCAATTTTATTTCACTTTCAGAATTTTTCCAGAAATCTGTTGGAGATGTCTGACCTGGGGTTTGAATCCAGACCTGATACCGAAAAAGCCAACATACTGCCTGCTAGACCTAGGCGACTTCCGAACAGACTACAGGAATTTGTTAATCAAAGATAATCTATAACTATGGCCAGTACGTCGCTCTTAGCTCCAGGAATAGTCTCTGCAGCCTAGTAGCAGTTATACCAGAGGCCTAATGTCGAATTTTTGTTGCGTTGATACTGTGACTGAAGTCGTTGTAGTCTAGAACATAGTGTGTTGGCTTATTAAATGGCATCGTGGGCAAAACGGAATATGAAAAAATAATTCTTCAGCGACTCCATATCAGCAGTCTTGTGGCAGAAACTCGGACTCGGAGAGTGTACAGAAAAAAGTTTGCGCAGACGATCTGGTGAATATAGAAACATCAGTGAACTGGTTTGCTTGTCTTCGATCTGATAACTTTGATGTTAGCGATGCTTCTGGCTCTAAATGATAACAATCCAGTAAAAAAGGAGAGAAGGTCGGCAGTCAGGATCAAACATTTGCAGCAAACTGGATACACTAAAACGTACGTACGATGTTTGAATATTACATGGTTAAACAGAAATCGCCGTAGTCTTGTAGATGGTGTATTGACTCATTAGAGGCGAGTTCGAGGTTCAATCACTAGCTCAGACATGTCGATCAAAACGAAGTATGAAAAACGACTTCCTATCAGCAGTCTTGTTGGCATAACCCGTAGAGTAGAAAAACATGTTTACGGAGACAAGCTGGTGAAACGCACTAAAATGCTCGTGTTCGATCTGATAATTATGATGTTAGTGATGTTTCTTGCTCTGGTTGACCAATAACTAAACACTAAATTACAAAAACCAGGTAAAGAAAAGGGAGAAAGGCTGGCAGTGATGAACAAAAGGTTCGATGTTTGAATATTACATGGATAAATAGAAATCGCCGTGTGTGTTGCCTTATTAGAATGCGAGGCGGAGGTTCAAACGAAGTATGAAAAAATAATTCTTCAGCGACTTTATCTCAGCAGTCTTATGGCAGAAGCTCGGAGAGTGCACAAAAAAGTTTACCCAGACGATCTGGTGAATATCGTTTGCTTGTCTTCGATCTGGTCATTTTGTTGCTAGTGAAGCTTCTTGTTCTGGTTGACCTATCTATCACCAAAAACTAAATGATAAAACCAGGAAAAAAGCGGAGAAAGGCCGATCGTCATGATCAAACATTTGTTAACCATTTGAAGCATGTTGGATATACAAGTCTCCGTAGTCTAGCAGGTAGTGTGTTGCCTTATTAGACCTTAAGGTCCGACGTTCAAACCCTAGCACAGACATATCTAGCAAAGAAGATTTCATTTAAGCAGTCTTGTGCCAAAAAATCTGAAAGTAAATAAAAAATTACCATGAAAAGCTTCTCAAGAATTGGTCCTTCCGTTCTACAACTTACAACATGAGTGTGTTGTGTGGCGTATAGCACTTACAACATGTTGTATATGCTTTAACCGTTAGATGAATTCCAATTTTTATTGCTTTTTTGCTTTCCTTTTGGCTTGGCTTGTTGCTGGGTGTCGCAAAAGTAGAAAGTTAAACGATATACACAGTAAATGTAACTTCATATACTAAGTATTAGAATTGTTGACCAAATAACAGAGAATAAATAAATAAATAAACAACAACAACAACAACTACTACAACAATGTAAGAAAAAAAAAAAAATGAAACCGAACGCACTTAATATTTTTACCCTCTCTTCCACCACTTCCATCACTCTATGGCTCTATTGGCTCTCGTTTAATGCCATTTGTTTGAATTTCTGTTTTAAGTTTTTCCTTTTTATTCGAGTTAGTGTTGTTGTTGTTTGTTTGTTGTTTTATTCAGTCATTTGCTGTATGTTTTGGGTGTTCATGAAAGGCATGAAATATTAGTTCCAATTCAATTTCATACTACGACGGCCCGACTAAGGCCACACTAAAGTTCATGCCGATGTTTTTCGCTTTTTTTTTCGTTTTTTTGTTTGTTTAAAAAGACGAAACATGTTGGCTATTGCCAAAGCTGTGTGGTGTGTAATGCAACAACGCAGGCCATAAAAAAAAACGCAAAAACAACGTAAAAACGATAAAAAAAAATGCAAATATTGAGAGAGAAAAAAAAAACATTGCGAAGAGGGAGTGAGTTTTTATGTTTGCGCTGTAAAAATTTACATGTAAAGGTCAGTGAACCTTCAATTAAATTTAAAATTTTAACGGGGATTATAAGTTTACAACAATATTTTTGGTTTTCTTTTTAGTTTTTTTGTTTTTTTTTCTCATGTATTTTCTGTATTCGAACGAAACAAAAAAACTACATGAAATGTTTGCTACAAACAATGCAAAAATTTATGAAAAATATTTCTACACACTCTAAAATTCAAATTATGGATATGTAAACTATGAATTCCGTTAAATAATTAAGCTTATAAGGGCAACAGAAGCAAAAATAAAAAAAGTAGGAAAGAAAAGAAGAGATTCTAACCAGAGATCAGCAATGAAACGTTTTTTCGCTACTCATAAAAGCACTCATGAAATTTTCATTATAAATGAGTCAACAATATTGAAATTTCACTATATACTATGATTCATTCATACTCACTAGAACGTGGATTTAAAAGTATAGGTTGCTATTAGTTTGAGTGCAACATTGATATCAAGCTCATACTATTCGAAATAGGTTTCATTCATAAACCTTCCATTCATACTCACAACAACGTTGACTTATAAGTACATATTTCGTCATTAGAACCCAACAGTCAGGATTATTGACCAAGTTTCTCACACCACTAATGTTGTGTGTGTTATTTTTATACATGAATAGCGGGACCTACAGTTTAAAGTCGACTCCGAACGACAGATCTTTGAGAAGCTTTTCACAGTAAGTTTATTTACTCTCAGAGTTTTTGCCAGAAATCTGCTGAGAGGAAATCGCCGAAAAAATACTTTTTGTATTTTGTTTTGATGTCTGGCCTGGGACTCGAACCCTGGCATTTACGTCTAATAAGCCAACACACTACCTACTAGACCAC
Organism: Sarcophaga peregrina; assembly: GCA_014635995.1. Classification (NCBI taxonomy): domain Eukaryota; kingdom Metazoa; phylum Arthropoda; class Insecta; order Diptera; family Sarcophagidae; genus Sarcophaga; species Sarcophaga peregrina. The sequence goes on along the minus strand of CM025792.1, from coordinate 97,467,626 downwards.
GGCGACTTCGAGTGACTTATAAGTACAGGTTGGAATAAGCGGTGCATGCAACGTTCACATCAAACGCATACCATTCGAAGTATTTTGGATTAATATGGCCACCACTTCATTTAGATTTATAATTCTAGAAAAATACTTAAAATACTTAGAAATGATTATAGTGACTCCACTTATATCATTCCTATGTATTTACCGGTGAGTTATGTCTATTTTATGACTTCTCTTCCGATTACTGGAGAGGGTGAAGATTCTCATTAATGATGGTAGGGTATTCAACTTCATTGATTCATTCGATCAGCATTGCAATGTTCTTTCACCAAATACAACGTATTTACGGGCAAACTTACTTCTATCGCTACAGAGAACGGCTGCATTACGTATCGCGTCGGCATATCGTACAGTGCGCGCCCCAGACGTACTTGTGAAAGCAGATACAATCCCTGTGGATTTGCTGGCAGCAGAGCGATGGAGATTTATAAAACGAAATCGGCTGGAAATCACAAAACCGGTCACTACAGGGATAACACGATTTCAGAATGGCAACGACGATGAACCGATGAAGATAGAGGAAGCTAGACGGTGAGACTTATTCCGGACATAAAGCCATGGATTGGTCGGAAATTTGGAGAGGTAAATTACTACGTTCCACAGATGCTATCGGGTTATGGATATTTTAGGAAATATCTACACAGAATTAGCAAGATCGCCTCCCCTTACTGTCTTTACAAGGAAGGGGAAGTAATTATTGATGCAGAACACACTGTTTGCGAATGTGCACGCTGGCAAAGCTATCGCTCTGTACTGACGTCGATGATTGGAACGATCACGGCCACTAACATTGTCGGGGTTATGATTGCGAGTAAAGAGAATTGGGCCTCAGTGGCGAATTACGTGGAGTGCATTTTAAGACTGAAGAAGAGAGATCTTGATGCTGATGAACATGTAGGCAAGCCGGCATAGATGACACTGGCACACGTGGGAAACGAAATTCCATTTGGGAACCAATCAAGAGGAATTAGTGGAGACACTTAGATGTCTCGTCAACTTTCGATACACAATCCGGACGCGGATATGAGCATGCAAGGGCCAAAGGGCTAAAAGGACTCCACTACAAAGTAATACCACAGTAACACCATAGTTCCGGAGTGGCCACAACAGTCCACAAGACGGGGGCGGGTTTAGTTGTTGAGGGCCCCACATACGGAGGATGTGACGACTTCCTCTATGGTGCGGTTAGGTACATTTACCACTCCTAGGCGTAAAAAGTATAAAATGCAACGTATTTTGTTCGAGCGAAATCCTGATAATCACTTGAGTTTCTCGGCGAGTATCTCCGTTGGTAATCGTATGGCCAATGCATTATACAACGTTTTACAGACAAAATTTGTTCATCAGTTGGACTATTTTTAGGTGGAACTCCTTCTTTCTGCAGAGGTCTTTACTGTCACTTATGGTGTAAACTGGTTTTAAATCTAGTGTCGTCCACAAGCGTTACTCTCTCTCTTTCTTCCATCCCATAACATATTTTCTTAGTTCCAAGACAATTCACTCCATGAGTAGGGGCCAGTCCTGAATGTTGGTAGTACGAAAAAAAAAAATTAATGGGACTTGCCTTTGATCTTCCCAGGGTAATATTTGAAGCTAAATTCGAATCTTTAAATATATTCCGCAAGGGCAAGTGTTAAATTAAAAATAAACGTTGCATGCATAGTCATTGCACGTATGTACGTAATTGGTCATTACAACCCTTCAGTCAGGATTTCGACCTAGTTTCTCACAGTACTTCCACATGTTGTGTATGTTAATTTTATAAATGAGTGAAGGGACCTATAGTTTAAAGTCGCCTCCGAACGACAGATTTTTTTGAGAAACTTTTCATGGCAATTTTCTATTTACTCTCAGAGTTTTTGCCAGAAATCTGCTGAAAGGAAGTTGTCGAAGAAATATTTTTTTCATGATGTCGGACCTGGGATTTGAACTCAGGATTTAAGTCTAATAAGCCAACACACTATCTACTAGACTACGGCGACTTCACATACTCATTGCAACCTGCAACTTATGAATCAACGTTGTAGTGAGTATGTATGAATCAGAGTACAGTAAGACCCCGCTTAACGTGAGGGTTACGTTTCAATAAGTTACAGCGTTAAACGAAACAGGGTTAAAGGAGGCAACTTAGCACGTACATATGTAAATACATTGCGACTGCGGAAAATCCTGTTGGAGTCTTTATTCTGAACAGACTAATAAAAAAGCTTTGAGAAAGATACTCAATATACATACATAATTGGCCATTACAACCCTTCAGTCAGGATTACGACCTAGCTTCTCACATCACTTATGTTGTGTGCGTTAATTTGTATACATGAGTGGCGGGACCTACAGTTTGAAGTCGACTCCGAACGACAGATTTTTGAGAAGATTTTCATGGCAATTTTTACTCTCAGAGTCTTTGCCAGAAATCTGCTGAGAGGAAGTCGCCGAAGAAATATTTTTTGTTTTGATGTCTGACCTGGGATACGAACCCGGGTCTTCCGTCTAATAAGCCAACACACTACCTACTAGACCATGGCGACTACAAGATATTCAGTATACACCGTCAAATATAGGGACGTGGTGCATGGCACATATACAACAAGTACTACTATCAATGCAGTGTGCGATTTAGGGGAATCCCAATACTAACGCGTAATACTGAAACAGCGTTAAGCGGGGTTTTACTGTACATCGTTAAATTTCAATATTATTGACTCACTCACTTATATTCAAAATTTCATGAGTAGTATGAGTAGTATGGTAAAATGCACATAATTTTTGTTTTTCTAGGCAAGATGTTTAAATTTATATTACAGCCTAGCATACAACAACAACTAAAGGAAAAAAAAGACAAATATTATGCGAAAATATTCAAAATTAAGTGATTTAGATTTGAATTGTAAATTTTTATGATGTACTTACTACCACAACCACCTTCATTTGAGTCAGTTTTTTTATGGTTATTGTTTAAACATTATTTTTGTTTTTATGGCCAAGAAAGAGAAAGAAATAAAAAATAAAAAAAAACATTGAAAAGTGTATCTAAATGTGTAACTAATTTAGCATACAATAGTTTCTTTATCTCTCTCTCTCTCGTAATTTGATACTTTTTTCAAGTTTTATTTTTCCAATACTTATACAGACAGAGTAACAGCAATCAGCAGGTGTATGTATATCGAAATAGATTAGATTAGCACTGAACTGGTCTAAAACTAATAATAATAAAATATTGGCGTAATAAAATTTAAATTCAATTAAAATTTTTAAGAGCCATAAATACATTCAAAAGAAACTTAAACTCTTAATGTATTTAGAAATAACGCTGATTAATCAACATGCCTGTCTAATGCTTGGCATAAATCAATCACTTTTTCTGTTTTTTTTAAATTTAAAGAAGACATTCTTTTAAAGTTCTGTTATTATTGTACAGATAAGTATTTCCATTTTATTAATCAGCTGCCTGCCTATTGCTTGGCATAAATTAATCACTTTTTCTTCTTTTTTTTCAACTTAAAGAAGACATTCTTTTAAAGTTCTGTTATTATTGTATAGATAAGTATTTCCACTTTATTAATCAGCTCATTCAGCTTTTTTATGTATGCCTATTGGTTGGCATAAATTAACGACTTTTTCTTTTTTTTAAACTTAAAGAAAACATTCTTTTAAAGTTCTGTTATCATTGTATAGGCAAGTATTTCCATTTTATCAATCAGCTGCCTGCCTATTGCTTGGCATAAATTTATTACTTTTTATTTTTTTTTTAAACTTCAAGAAGACATTCCTTTAAAGTTCTGTTGTTATTGTATAGACAGTATTTCCATTTTATTAATCAGCTGCCTGCCTATTGCTTGGCATAAATTAATCACTTTTTATTTTTTTTTTTAACTTCAAGAAGACATTCTTTTAAAGTTCTGTTATTATTATACAGACACGTATTTCCAATTCATTTCATGCTTGCCTATTTGTTGGCATAAATCAATCACTTTTTCTTTTCAAATTTAAAAGAAAACATTCCTTTACAGTTCTGTTATTGTGGCACCGCCACGTATTTCCATTTCATCTTGAAAGCATATCGTAAAAGTTTAAGTATTTAATTAAAAATTTGTTCCATTTTTTAGTGAAGGAAATGGACTCAGCATGGGGCACATGGCGGTGTATTTGATATTCTACATACATACACACACACACACTCACAAGGAGAATTAATAGTCCAATAATTGCTTTAATTAACAGGATCAATTAAAAATAAGACGTCCTACGGGGCCTATTTAAACGTGCAAACGAAACACTGTGTGCTGTTTTACACTGTAATTGGGGCAAAAAAGAGATGAAAAAACGACGAATTTTCTTCTCGAAGGCCTTTTTAGTTTTTGCTGAAAATATTATGCAAAGTCCTTATAAAAATTTCCTGGTCCCATAACGTAAGTCCAACTACATCCTGATCTGTAATGAAATATCGAGTTGTTGAATTAAATTTATTGTTTTTGCCTGTTCATTAATCCTACACTTTCACTGAGTATCTAGAGGCAATTTCCGATTAGGATTGTACGAAAAGCTTGTACAACCAAAATAAATTTGTATGAAATTTGTTCTTAATTAGTCCCAGCATAAAATCGCAACGACTACAAAAGGCTCTTCTGACGATGTCAGAAATGCAGTTGCTTAATTCAGTACACTGTGAAAATCACCGTTAGCAACCGGATTAACGGATTACCGTCGGATTTAACACAACCTTCCAAGCGCCTCTGCTTCTTGCGTAATGACATAGCTTCCTCGATTTGTTTCGTCCTCTTCGCCGACTTCCGCAGAACCTCATATCAAATAACCGTCTTGCCGGAGCATCCTTTTCTATTCGAGCGACATGACCAAGCCAGCGCAGCCGCAGAATGTTAGTACGCTGTACAACATCCATGTCGTTGAGGAGCTCATACAGCTAACTGATGAATCGGATGCGGAAATCATCGCCAGCTTTTAGTACTTTTCTCTCGAATACTCTCAAGTCTGCAGCGCCAGTGCTTAATAGTGTCCATGCCTTTGCATCATAAAGTTGCTCCGGGAGGATGAGCGTCTTGTAGAGTTTTAGTTTTGTCGTACGAGAGAGGCCTCTGCTACTCTTTTGCCTATTTTTTTATTTTTTTTTTTTTGGCGTGGGAGGTAGGGTTCAAAATGCCTTCGCACTTACAGTGATCGTCATCAGCTGCGTCGAGTGGTGCTTCCACTAAAACAATCCCTCCTCCTTCTGGGGATACTCCCTTTCCGGGACGGCTATCTGCATTACTTCGGGAAGGGCCCAGAACGACGTCCAGTTAAGGACCGTTGTCTTCTCTCCCACGTCTGGGTACGCCATATTTGAAGCCAGCTTCATGCTATTGGCTCGTCTTCTCATGTATCATTCCGTTGTATTGTATCAAGGTCGAACTTCTTTCTGCGGAGTATATATTCAACGTATCTTCTCACAGCGTTCCATTTTATCTCACTTTCGAGCATTGCGTTCACAATGGTGTCGGGTGTAAATTCACCAATTTGTTCCATCATTCACCAATTTGTTCCATCAACATGTTCTTCTCGTCTTGCCATTTAATGCAATGGAAGAATGTATGTTCAACGTCGTCAATCATTTCCTCGCAATAAATACAGCTAGGATTAGTCACCTTGCCCATACGGTATAGGTATTTTCGGAAATAACCATGACCAGAGAGAAACTGGGTCAGTTAGTTTATAGTTAGTTATAGTTAGTTTCCCCAAAGGTTCTCCGTATCCATGCCTCTATAGATGGGATAAGTTTATAAGTCCATCTTCCGCATGTTTCCTCGGTCCATCTACTTTGCCATCGCCGTAGTGTTTGAGATCTGAGATCTGCCCTACTAATGGGAAGATTTTCCCTCTTCATTCTCCAAGATTTTCTTCGCTCAAATGCCTGCAGGTCAATAGGTATCTCACCGGCGATCACTAGGACTGCGGCGCCCGATACTGTGCGGTAGGCCGAGGCAACTCTTAATGCCGCTGTTCGCTGCACCGCTGCTAATATTTTCCGCTTAGATTTAATCTCCAGCGCATCTCCCCATATCTCGCTTCCGTATAGCAATATCGAGTTCGTCGCTGCCATAATCAATTTTCGTTTGGCCTGTGTTGGCCCGCCAATATTTGCCATCATCCTGCTTAGCATGCCCGTTAGTTTCGCTGCCTTGGTAGCTGCATGCTGTATTTGGGCCCAATAATTAAGTCTGCAGTCGAGCCTTATGCCCAAATATCTAACTGCCCTTTTTGTGGCCAGTGACACATCACATATCTGCATATCAATTTCGAGTGGGATGTGAGCCATTGTCATCAGTATGACCTCAGTCTTGTTCTTTGCGAGCTCTAGACCATGATCCTCAAGCCATATCTGAGTCCTTATCATGACTCGATTCAGTTTTCTCCTGGCATCCTCAATGTCGCGCGCTGAAATGACTGACACTATATCATCCGCGTATCCCACGATTTCATCAAGAGATCTGGACCAAGAATAGATCCCTGAGCTGCACCACGTGATCTCCACGACCCTTCGGCCATCGGGTGTGTCATATAGAAGCTTGCGATCCTTTAGATAGCTGCGTAATATTCTCAGAAGGTATATAGGAATACGAAATCTTTCTCGTAGTGCCTTAATAATATCCTCCCATCGTAGGCTGTTGAAAGCATTCCTCACATCGAGCGTGGCAAGGACAACAATGCGCTTCGGATGGTGACGTCTGAGCCTTGTCCGTTCAACGCATTCCACTACATCCGCTATGGCACCAAGCGTTGACCTACCTGGTCGGAAGCCATACTGCCTTTCCGATAATCCACCAGCTGTCTCAATGGCCGCTGCCAGTCTGCGCTGAAGAAGTTTCTCCAATAATTTACCGGCACTATCCAGCATACAGAGGGGGCGATATGAAGATGGGTGTGTCGGGTCTCCTACTCTTTTGCCTATTGAGATTATAGTAGCACCTGTTAACAAGAGTGATCCTGTGCTTGATCTCCATCATTTTTGGTGGAAATGCTTATCCTCCTAAGGGTTCAAGAGTACAATGCAAATAAAATCAAGAAAAATTAGAAAATAATTTCCAATAATTTTTCAATTTTGCGGGCCCATTACACTACTTTTTTTTTACAGTGTAAACAAATTTTTGTTGCTTACTGTTTGGAAGGGGGAAATCTTTAGCCAAAATTAACTCATAAATGTATGCACATTACAATACATTAAGGCGTTAAGGAATACTTAATTAAGGTTAGTAATGTTAGCCTTCTTTTTTTCCCTTCTTCATGTTGTTGTTGTTGTTGTTGCTGTTGTTATTTTCATTTTCTTTGCCTTGCAACAAAACATAATGCAGCACGTTTTGCCCTAGAGAATTAGTAGTACAAGTAGTACCTACAGAATGAACAACAATGAACCAAAAAAAAAACCAAAAAAATACTTCACCTTATAGCCGTAAAAGATTTTCAAACGTTTGTATGTATGTGGTATCGATAGTATGTCGGTTATATCGATATACAGTATTAAGTATCATTATAATACATACATACATACATACCATACCATTCCATACCATACCATACGTATTGGTAAAAAGGCCTTTTATTTGGCCATGAAGTGAGGCAAGCGGGTGCTTTAACAGAAAGAAAAAACCTTTGGGGTCATTAATGCACAATCCATCATCATGCACTTTAAATGATGTATTAAGGTCTCCTTTTTTTATTGTAAAAATATTGCAATAAAACAACAAAAACAACAAACACCAAAAAAAACAACAACAAAGTGAACAAAAATATTTGAAATCCATTGATATGTAAAGTGGCCAACAACAACTACTACTAGATTGGAATTGATATGCAAAGATGGTATTTACATGCACTTTTGTTTGTATTTTGTTGTCCATTTCATTGTGAACAACAAATAGCTCTAATATTGCACTATGGCCTGGAAATTATTGAAATGTAGAAAAACAAAAATGAAATTAATTTTGAGCAGAATTAAATGAACTTAATCGTAATCATTCAATTTCGATAAATAATTTCCTAATAAAATCTTGTTGGATGGTGCCCAATAGGCATACATAATTGGCCATTACAACCCTAGCTTCTCACACCACTTATGTTGTGTGCGTTAATTTTATACGTGGGTGGCTGGACCTACAGTTTAACGTCGACTCCGAACGACAGATTTTTGAGAAATTTTTTCATGGCAGGTTTTATTTACTCTCAGAGTTTTTGTCAGAAATCGCCGAAAAAATATTTGTTTTTCATATTTCGGTTTGATGTTTGACCGAATCTGAAGTCGCCGTGGTCTAGTGGGTAGTGTGTTGGCTTATTAGACAAAAGGCCCGGGTTCGAATCCCAGGTCAGACATCAAAACGAAAAAATATTTCTTCGGCGACTTCCTCTCAGCAGATTTCTGGCAAAGACTCTGAGAGTAAAAATTGCCATGAAAAGCTTCTCAAAAATCTGTCGTTCGGAGTCGACTTTAAAAACTGTAGGTCCCGCCACTCATGTAAAAAAATTAACGCACGCAACATAAGTGGTCTGAGAAGCTAGGTCGTAATCCTGACTGAAGGGTTGTAATGGCCAATTATGTATGTATGTTTGACCGAATCTTTCGTTCGGAATCGACTCTAAACTGTACGTCCTGCCACTCTTGTATAAAATTAACGCACACAATATCAGTGGTGTGGGTAGCTAGGTTGTAATCCTGACTAAAGGGATGTGTAGCAATGAGTATTCAAAAAGATGAATGGAATCGAATCATATCCATACTATCTGACTTTTGTATGCATTCATACTTATTTTAATATCATGGAATCTCCTCTACTCATATCCAAAGTTTGAAGTACACATCATGTTAATACTTAACAACACGTCCTAAGTTCGACTACCCATTACCCAACATATAAACGAATCACAAAATAAATATGAATCCCGCACGAACACTAAAATACTTACTAGAAGGTTGGGTGTTTGCTCTTCTAGCTGTTCTGTATTTTTTGCTTATGTATCCTTCGTCTTATGTTGTAAATGCCTAATTCGAGTCACTCGAATCATTTATGAGTACAAATTATAAGAATTTTTCTAAATTTATGAATCTAAATAAATAGGCTTATGAATCAAACATATTTCGAATGGTATGAGTTTGATGTCAATGTTGTATGCATAGTTATTGCAACCTACACTTATAAATCAACGTTCTAGTGAGTATGTATGAATCAGAGTACAGAGTGTTTAAATTTCAATATTGTTGACTCACTTATATTCGAAATTTCATGAATGCTTAGGTCAGACATCAAAACAAAAATTTGAAAAAATTTTTCGGGTAAGAGTAAAAAAATGGCCATGGAATGCTTCTCAAAAAATGTGTCGTTCGGAGTCGTCTTTAAACTGTAGGTCCCGCCGCTCATGTATAAAATTAACGCACACAACATAAGTGGTGTGAGAAGCTAGGACGTAGTACAATGGGTTAATTCGACCACCGAGTACTGTGCTTGTCAGAATTGACAAGTACACGTCCTCTAACCTAACCTACATACATAATTGGCCATTACAACCCTTAGGTCAGGATTACGGCATAACTTCTCACATCACTTATGTTGTGTGCGTTAATTTTTATACATGAGAGGCAGTGCCTACAGTTTAAAGTCGAATCCGAAAGACAGATTTTTGAGAAACTTTTCATGGCAATTTTATTTACTCTCAGAGAATCTGCTGAAAGGAAATCGCCAAAGAAATATTTTTTTTTTCATCTTTCGTTTTGATGTCTGATCTGGAATACGAACCCGGGCTTTCCGTCTAATAAGCCAACACACTACCGACTAGACTATACAAGAGTGGCAGGACTTACTGTTTAAAATCGATTCTGAACGACAGATCTTTTTTGAGAAACCTTTTCATAACAATTCTATTTTATTTTTCATTTAAATTTGAAACTTTTAACTCAAATTTTCTTTGTTCGCCCACTGTGCATTAAAAGTGCTGCAAAGGTTGAAATTTGTGGCAAACATACCCCGCTTTAATGTCGTTTTATGCAAATGATGATTGCAATTCCAATGCAAGTATCAGTTTGTAACGGATTTTAAGGTCTTATGCCCTTCTTTTTTGTGTTTCATGTTTGCAAATGATGAGGCTGTAGGTGCAGATAATGATGACACTCTCTGTTCTATGCAATCTTAGGCCCATGATTCTGTATTAATTGGAAAGAAAAACTAAAATTGATACAAAAAATTTCATTTTTTTTAAAGATGATATAAGTAGAGATGGTTTCAAAATAATTGTTTCAAGAGGGGAAGAATAAAATAGACATCGTATACTACTATACGCCCTTAACCAACAGTTATGCTTGATGGTATAGTATTGTTGTTTTTACCTTTTTAAAAACGTAAAAAAAATTAATGATATTTTTTGTTTAGTTTTTAATAAAAATTTTTTATTATTCGCACAATTCTGTGGATCACTGTTCACAACTTGATGTAAACAACAACAATTGCTTTTCTTTGTTATTCCTCTGTTTACACGATTTGCGTAAACAATAACAATTACTAAACAATTTTTCGATAGATCTATGTAACGGAGATCATCAAACCACGATTACTCTCTTCAAAGAGACCGCGTCTTCACACAAGCCTGATTTGTTTATAGGGCAGCGTAAACTGTATGTTAAATGCTAAATGTTCATGACTTCCATACATACATACATACTTGGTCATTATAACTCTTCAGTCATGATTATTGACATATAATTTAAAGACGACTCATGGCAATTTTATTTAGTTTTAGAGTTTTTGCCAGCAAACTGCTTAGAGGAAGACGAAGAAATACTTTTTGTATTTTGTATTGATGTCTGGCCTGAGCCTCGAACCCGGGCTTTCCGTCTAATAAGCCAATACACTACCGACTAGACTATACAAGAGTAGCAGGACTTACTGTTTAAAATCGATTCAAAACGACAAATCTTTTTTGAGAAACCTTTTCATAACAATTCTATTTTATTTTTCATTTAAATTTGAAACTTTTAACTAAAATTTTCTTTGTTCGCCCACTGTGCATTAAAAGTGCTGCAAAGGTTGAAATTTGTGGCAAACATACCCCGCTTTAATGTCGTTTTATGCAAATGATGATTGCAATTCCAATGCAAGTATCAGTTTGTAACGGATTTTAAGGTCCTATGCCCTTCTTTTTTGTGTTTCATGTTTGCAAATGATGAGGCTGTAGGTGCAGATAATGATGACACTCTCTGTTCTATGCAATCTTAGGCCCATGATTCTGTATTAATTGGAAAAAAAACTAAAATTGATACAAAAAAATTTCATTTTTATTTTAAAGATGATATAAGTAGTGATAGTTTCAAGAGGGGAAGAATAAAATAGACATCGTATACTACTATACGCCCTTAACCAACAGTTATGCTTGATGGTATAGTATTGTTGTTTTTACCTTTTTAAAAACGTAAAAAAAATTAATGATATTTTTTGTTTAGTTTTACGTAAAATTTTTTTATTATTCGCACAATTCTGTGGATCACTGTTCACAACTTGATGTAAACAACAACAATTGCTTTTCTTTGTTATTCCTTTGTTTATACGATTTGCGTAAACAATAACAATTACTAAACAATTTTTCGATAGATCTATGTAACGGAGATCTTCAAACCACGATTACTCTCTTCTAACACACCGCGTCTTCACACAAGACTGATTTGTTTATATGCCAGTGTAAACAGTTTGTTAAATGCTAAATGTTCATGACTTACATAAATACATACATACAACTCTTCAGTCATGATTATTGACATATAATTTAAAGACGACTCCGAACGGCAGATTTGTGAGAAACTTTTCATGGCAATTTTATTTAGTCTCAGAGTTTTTGCCAGAAATCTGCTGAAGAAATACTTTTTGTATTTTGTATTGATGTCTGGCCTGGGCCTCAAACCCTGGCTTTACGTCTAATAAGCCAACACACTACCTACTAAACTAGGGAGATTTCATGTTCATGACTTCGCCTTCTCGAAATCTGTTGTTTGTATATTTTGTTTACATTTATTCTTGTTTTGTTGTTTGTAGATTTTTATTTACTTGTTGACCATTTTTTATGCTGGTGTTTGTTGTTATATTAACTTACTTACTTACTTAATTGGCCATAACAACCCGATTAACGGATTTCGGCCTGCCGCAACACATCCTTCCAGGCACCTCTGCTTCTTGCGCGCCTACGCCAGTTGGTCACACCAATCAGTGACAGGTCTTCCTCGATTTGGTCCTTCCAATGGATACAAGGTTGTCCTCTTCGCCGACTTCCGCAGATCCCCGCATCAAATACTCGTCTCGCCGGAGCATCCTCTTCTTAATGGGGTCCATGCTTCTGCGCCATAAAGATGCACGGGTAGGATAAGCGTCTTGTAGAATATTAGTTTCTTCTTACGAGAGAGGTTTCTGCTACTCAATTGCCTATTGAGACTATAATAGCACCTGTTGGCAAGAGCAATCCTGCGCTTGATCTCCAGACTGACATCATTTTCGGTGGTAACGGCGGAGCCAAGATAAATGAATTCCTTGACTGTATCAAAAGTATGGTTATCGGCCGTAATTTGAGAATCAATACGCCGCACGGCTCTACTTGTCGATAACATATACCTCATTTTGCCCTCATTTACTGGCAGACCCATCTTCCTAGACTGCCATTCAATAGCACTAAAGACAGCAGTGACATCTCGTTTGGTACGCCCTATGATGTCGATGTCGTCAGCGTACGCAAGCAACTGGACACTTTTTTGAAAAATAGTGGCATTGCGATGCACTCCAGCCTTTCGCAGAACACTCTCCATGACGAACTAGAAGAGGTCGCATGATAAGGGATCGCCTTGTCTGAAACCTCGCACGGTAACAAAAGGTTCGGAGAGGTCCATTCCTACCTTGACGGCGCTGCAGGAATTGCTCAACGTCATTCTGCATAGCCTTATCAGCTTCGTAGGTATACTGAACTCAGACATTGGGGCAAAAAGATGGTGTGTGTCGACTTGATTTTCGTGGGTCTTTTCCAGGATTTGGCGTAGTGTGAATATCTGGTCGATGGTGGACTTGCCAGGTCTGAAGCCGCACTGACAAGGTTCAATCAGTGTTTTGACGAGTGGCTTCAGTCGTTCACACAATACGCCTGTAAGAACCTTATATGCGATAGGGAGAAGGCTTATACCCCTGTAGTTGGCGCATATCGTAGGGTCTCCCTTTTTCAGGATAGGACAGAGGACACTGAGGTTCCAATCGTTGGGCATACTTTCCTCTAGCCATATTTTGTAGATGAGCTGGTGCATGCGCCCTACCAGCAGTTCAATAATTTGTTAACAGGTTTGTGTACTGCATTGTACATGATAACGCTGTCATTTTATAATAGACACTGTAACAGCGCGATGTGATAATTTGTCATTTGGGTGAAGCAAACGTAAAGAGGACTTAGAGACGTGACACCGTAAAAGCAAATAACCAAAAAATCAATTGTCCAAAGCTAAAATTTAAAACCTCTGTAGTTCAGTAGATAGTGTACTGGCTTATTAGACGTGAGGCCTTCGTTCAAATCCATGCATACATACATACTTGATCATTAGAACCCATCAGTCAGCATTATTGAACTAGTTTCTCTCACCACTTATGTTGTGTGTGTTAATTTTATACATGAGTAGCGGGACCTATAGTTTAAAGTCGGCTCCGTACGACAGATTTTATGAGAAACTTTTCATGGCAATTTCATTTACTCTCAGAGTTTTTGCCACAAATCTGCTGAGAGGAAATCGCCGAAAAAATACTTTTTTTGTATTTTATTTTGATGTCTGGCCGGGGACTCGAACCCTGGCTTTACGTCTAATATGCCAGCATACTACCTACTAGACCATGGCGACTTCAGATTCAACTATACGAAAATATGAAAAAAAAATATTTCTTAGTCTACTGCCTCCCAGTAGGCTTCTGGCAAAAACTTTGGGAGTAAATAAAACCTGCCATTAAAAAGTTTCTCAAAGATATGTCGTCCGAAGTCTTCTTTAAGCTATAGATTAAAGATTAAAGATTGTATAAGATTAAAGAACACAACACATGTGGTGTGAGAAGCTAGGCCGTAATCTTGGCTGAAGGGTTGTAATGGCCAATTATGTATGTATGTATGTGTTTATCTATGTTATATGGAAAGCGCGTTTTGAAAGTACCATGTTATAGGAGGGTTGACTGTACTTTGTGTCTTGATTTATTTTAAAAACCCTAATGATAGCAATACAGTGCCGTGTAATGCAAAGTAAACCATAAACGTGTGATAATATTTCTTTAATTTCTTAAGAAAATAAAAGGAATTCTTATTAAAATAAATAAAAATCGAATCGAATTGAATTGAATCGAATATTATTTGTTAATATATTGTCTTGTACAGATTTATGGATTAAAATATTTAATTAAAGTATTGTTGTTGCAAAAAAAATTCATATCACGATGGTCTCCTCTCCAGGCATTTATTTACAAGAAGCTTGTACAGCACAGAGTACGTCAGTATGTTCGTTTAATATGCTGCAATATATTGCTACTACTAAAGTATATACTACTGCTGTACTAGCAGAGTAAAGCATGTATTAATGCTTTAATATGCATTCAAAGTGATGTGAATTACTATAATTTTTATCGTGTTGTTGCTGCCGTTTTTGATGTTTGCAACTTCGATGGCCATACAATATCGTATGGATACTGAAAATGGCAGAAAAACAGTGGCAGCCGTATTGTCTTTCAGAAGAAAATACACCAAAAAAAAAACCAAAGAATGAAAAAAAAATAGTTGATAACACTGGTAATAAAAAAAAAAGTTAAACGAAATACCTGTAAACGAAGACAAGATGGTTAAAAAATGCATTTCCACTTGTCTTTTATAGATTAGTTTGAAATTGGATTTCTCTTGTGGGCCTCCTTTTTTCCCCCGTTTCTTCTAGTTTGTTTTTCCTTCTTTCTTCCATTCTGGTCCATATTATTATATTCCAAAATAGAATATGAAAAGAAACAACGAACGATACCCTACAATAGTAAGTAACTATGCTAAGGCTCGTTACAACCGAATAGGTTGTCTTCGCCAATTCCAACAACGTTCGGAATATGAAGGCCTTGTGTACTTACATGGCACTCCACCTTATACGTACACTTGAACTCTATTGGCTTGGTGGTTGATGACAAATAAAAGACATGCCATGAAGACAATCGAAACGATGGAGCACTGCATTTGTCATTGCACAGTTTTCGTCAGGCCGGGATCCAAATGTTTTGGGTGAAAATCTGTACTAGACATAGCTCGTCTTAAAGAAGTGGATAAACAAATCCATCAATAAAGCTTATACGAGAAAGAGATTTCCTATCCAAAGTCAGCTGGTATTAGGTTAGGATAGCTTTGATATAACAAAGCTCACTTGAGCACACATAGCAGCCCGTTGTGATGCCACAGAAGAACGCAGACCCTGTACTCAGCAAGTTTCACCATAATTAGGAAAAAGGAAGAAGCTGCTCAGCGCAAGGGCTGCACCAGCTGGTATTCTATAATGGCTTGGATATGTATAATGGCTTGAACGTATGTCAATAAGCATGAGATTCTTGATTGGTCTTCTCTCCTTCAACCTATCCACCTATCATGTAGCGCGTGGAGCAAGAAACTGCTACAATCCAGGTACCAGAGTAATTAGCATGATTCAGGTAGAGATCTTCCCAATCTTGAAAGTTATTGAGGCCGTAGCTAGTAGCCCTACTTCGGATTCGGAATTTTAAATGATCTTCGTTGACAGTCAGGCTGCTAGGTTGCCCTGAGGGCCATTAAGTTAGTCTGGTGTAAATCGCGCTTCGTTACGACTGCAAAGAATCAGACCGAATCCGTCTATTCTGGGTTCCGGATTATAGGTTAGATCGGAGGAAGAAGGAGAAAGGAAGAAGTTGGTCAGCCCAAGTACTGCACAACAAAATTACGACTACCCCGCACTTTGATGAACAAAGCTACATCCTTGATATCAATAGATGATAGCTCCTTTAAACTGACAAGGAATGGGGAGCCAAATAATCAATATCTACACCTAGCAAGAGACGGGCACTGGCAAAGAATGTGAAGAACAGTCATCTCTTCCTCAGTGGACCTGCATGCACAGCAGAAGTCGTTAAAAGGGAGGAGCGCCGGATTAGTTTTAGTTTCTGAGGGCGTCTTGCTAGTTGGCCCTAATCCTGCAAAATGCCACCTCCACGGCCTCATCAATGGATGGGCCAGGTGAAAAGAGCGGAGGCGTTGGGAGAATGGATCGGGTTGTTATGGCCTACTGTAGACAGTCCAGTTTAAGGTTAGTTATTGGGTTTATTAAGGGCCACTGCGATATTAGGCCGCTTACAAGGATTTGGAACAGATCCCAGCCGTACTTTGTTGCGATGTGGAGGAGTTGGAGAATAGCGAATATCTCCTCTGAAACTGTCCTGCCTTCAGTAGGTTGCGGTTGACGATCCTTGCCAGAGGCTTCTTTGAGGGTTTGAATTCTGTGTCGAGAGCTGACGTAAAGGCATAGATTTATTATTAGTTTGAGCTCGTTGAGAAGTGCTAGGGCTTCAACAGTGTTTTGCTAGCCTGTGTAATTCCTCTGCTTCATTATTCTCTCCTTCCTACTTCCTCTCCTTTTTTCCCTAAGTCCCCTATTATCCTCTCCCCTTTACAACGTTTTACAATAGGACAACTGGACCTCCGAGTACAGCGCTTGCCTCTAACCTAATATCCAGCAGTGAAGATTTTCTTTACCTAGCTAATTAGTAAGTTAATTTCAATCGATTTTAAGCCACTTTAAAGTCCTAATCGGTTAAGTTACTGAGAAACATAAATCTTTTTACATTTCTGGCGAATGAAAGATCGATGGTATGAGATCGACTCACTCACACTGTTTCATTTAACCACGGTTTCTTTAGGAAGACGTAACTCTCATTAAAAAGTGTTACAAACAGCAGCACCAATTTCATAGCATAGCGTACCGAAACATAGAATAAGATTTTAGCCGCCATCCATCCATCCATCCTTCCATCTTATCTCGTCCACAAGTATGATTCAGTGGTTGAGTTGATTGGTTGTAAGAATGAACGGCTGGCTGGCTGGCTGGCTGGATGGATGGATGAATGGTTTGATGTTGAGTTACTCTTGTCATGACTGAAATGTTCAACATGACTGTGTAACTAGTGTGGTGGCGGTGACAGTGACGATGGTGACGTTGTCGGTGGCGGTGATGGTGATGGTGGTGGTATTATGATTTTTTTCTTTGTTGTTGTTTTTAATTTTTCAGTGGTTATTTGAAGCTGCAAGTGTTGTACGTTACATTAATTCGTATTGCATGTACGTGGTAGGTTTTGGAAGTTATTTAAAATCTATTAATTGAATGCAGTGGCATTTTCAATGTGAAATAAAGAAACTAAAAATTTTTCAATTTCTTTGGCTTACACCTCGAAGATAGAGATCCTGTGGACGATATTTGCCGTGTCTGCGGCCAGCAACTGTTCGAAACGAATATTTTTTGAGAATATTAATTCGGTCGTCTGTTCGCTGAAGAAAATGGAAATGGATCGGCCACACACGCGACATACAACATTGCATCATTCTTACAGCGCTTGCAATCGTTCGGGCAGCCATAGTCCGTAAGCGAGCTATTCTAAACGATTTGAAACCAACCAACCGTACGTATAAAGCAATTAAAACATTAGGTTTTTTAAGTTCAATGAAGTAGCAGAACGATACAATGTCCATATCCTAAGGATAATAAGACCATCGAACTCTCCGATAAATTCTCGACTTTGTGGCTTTCAATGCGACAATGCAGCCGAGGATTACATACATACATATTTGGCCATTACAACCCTTCAGTCAGGATTACGACCTAGCTTCTCACACCACTTATGTTGTGTGCGTTAATTTTATTCATGAGTGGCGGGATCTGCAGTTTAAAGTCGACTCCGAACGACAGATTTTTGAGAAGCTTTTCATGGCAATTTTTACTCTCAGAGTCTTTGCCAGAAATCTGCTGAGAGGAAGCCGCCTTCCGTTTTGATGTCTGACCTGGGATTCGAACCCGGGCCTTTCGTCTAATAAGCCAACACACTACCCATTAGACCATGGCGACTTTAGCGAAAATTAGCTCAACGATAGATAGGCATCTCGCACAGCAGAAAAACGGCACAGAAAATTCTTCTGATTTTTCCAACACATTATCAATTGCACCACGTAAACCAATAATATATTGGTTTATAGTAGAATGCGTTTGAAGGCGAATATTTTTGATAAATGCTTTACAATAAAATGAGGCACGATTTTCATAGTGAAGTTATAAGTTAAAGGAAAAGCGGATGAAAAACTAAAAACAAAAGAACAAAAAAATATGATCGACAGCATTCGGTAACAATTTTTTAAAACATTTTCCTACCAGACAGACAGACAGACAGAGACAATATGACCGCTGGCAACATTTTTTCAAGCCTCCTCATTTTCTGGTAGACACACACATGGACGGAGATCTCCTATTAAAGTGAGACATGGACGTCCAAGGTAAAGAATTTTGGCTCTGGCGGTAGTAGCGGTGGCATGACAGTGGCTTACATTATTTGACTACCGTATGTTAATCTGTTTTAGGCCATCATCTGTGAAAGGATGTTTTAGCAACTACTGGAATGGTAGCAACAGCCACAGCCACAGCTACAGTTGCATCAGCAGCAGCAGCCGTACAAAGTGAATAATTTAAATAATACTGGGCCATCAGTCCGGTCTGGCTTTTGTATTTATTTCTACCTATAGGCGCTAAAATACTTTTTACTCTGCACCCCCTCCCCGCCCGCTTTTCTTCCATTCCATTAATTATTAGCCGACTATACGAGTATTTTACATAAACTTAGCTTCTGCTGAGTTGCTGCTTTAATGGCAAAGAAATTACGATCGAATGGAAAACGGCCACCAAATGTAATGAAAAATGAAGAAAGAAAGAAAGAAGACGTAAAACAATGATGGTGGGCTGGCTGGATGGATGGCTATGGTGGTGGTATACTGGCTGTTTGATCATTTTTGCTGTGCTGCCTACTTCGTTCTATGCTTTATAAGCGGCAGAAGGACTGTAACGTTTTAATTCTGTTTTTTCGGTTAATCAAGTTATGAAGTTATTTTTATTTTCTTTAATTTGATTTGGTAATAATAGTTGGTGCTCTTGTAATAGTTAATAATTGTAATTAAATCGACATGAATTCATTATAAAGTGTCCGCCAAATAACTTTTTTTTTTTTGAAAAATATTTTCTCAAATTTCTTTTTTTTATTTGAAAGTACAATCCTTCCGGTTAATAATGGAAAATAATTTCATACAAATGGCTGCCTCGGCTGGCCATGCAGTAGCCTACATGATCGGTCCAATTTTTAAGCACATTATTGATCGTGTGCAGCTGTATTTCATCAATGGCTTCACGAATATTGTCCTTTAAAGCATCAATTGTCTCTGGCTTGTCGGCATAACACTTATCTTTAACAGCAGCCCACAAATAATAGTCCAACTGTGTCAAATCGCAGCTTCGAGGTGGCTAAACGACATCAGCTCTAAGGCTGATAATGCGATCTTCAAAAACAGGGCGCAAATCATATAGTGTAGCTTCGGCTGTGTGACTTGTAGCGCCGTCCAGTTGAAACCAAATGTTGCTAATATCCTCCGCTTCAATTTTTGTGAACAAAAATTCGTTCAACATGTCCTGATAACGATCGCCATTGACTGTAACGGCCATTCCTTGCTCATTTTTGAAGCAAAAATGGCCCAATTATGCCTCCAGACCAGTGTTGCCAATTTTTTTTTCAAACTTTCCCGTCATATTGGGCTTTAAAAATCGCCAGAAATCGCTAAATTCAATTTTTAAACCGTCAGAAACCCGTCAAATAAATAGTTTGAAAATATTAAATTAACGTTGAATGAAACAAAATGTAAATAATTAAAATAAAATGTAAATAACTACACATATTTTTTATTGAATTGCTTGTTTACAAACAAAATTAGGTATTTTCAAAGAGATAGTGCCAGTCTTCTGGACTTTCGTTTCGAAACTTTTGTGGCTACTGAGGTGTTAAACTTTTTAAAAAGAAAATTCAATTTAAATGTACTTTTTAAAATTATATTCATATAATTTATGTTGTAACAATTTCATCGTTTCTTGTCATGTACACTTAATTCTGTTTTTACACGGTAGATACGTTCCAGAAAAACCCGTGTAAAAAATGACATAGTACATAGAAAAGAAGGGGATATGTTCCACATCCTTCAAAAAATGTAACAACAAAATAATTCGTAGGAAAAAATGAATACGAAAGTCTTTATAAAAAACTAAATAAAATTTTTATAAGCATTAATACATATTTTATTTCATAAAATTAAACGGTAGATACGTTCCAGAAAAACCCGTGTAAAAAATGACATAGTACATAGAAAAGAAGGGGATATGTTCCACATCCTTCAAAAAATGTAACAACAAAATAATTCGTAGGAAAAAATGAATACGAAAGTCTTTATAAAAAACTAAATAAAATTTTTATAAGCATTAATACATATTTTATTTCATAAAATTAAAAGCGATTCAAATCTTACAAAAAATAATATAAGTTGATTAACAAATGATACATTCACCAATCCTTAAAGGTAATTTAAACACACTAAAAATCATCAAAAGTTCATAAATAAAAAATTAAAAGCAGTCAACGGGATAATGAAAATAACAGAAGTTGTTTTTGCTATCGTCATCGGATTTCAACGTAATCGCTTACGTAAGGTTGGTTCAGAATAGCTATCAACTGAAACAAGATTATCATTTTCAGTTTCCGATTTGACAGCACTGCATTTAATAACAAAATCGGCCGTTGCGATTCAGTTTGAAGTCGCCGTAGTATAGTAGGTAGAATGTTGCCTTATTAGACTGAAGGCCCGAGTTCAAACTCCAGGTCAGATAGCAAAACGAGAATATTTTTTCTGTGGCTTCCTCTCAGCAGATTTCTGGCAAAAACTCAGAAAATAAATAAAATTGCTATGAAAAGCTTCTTGAAAACTGTCGTTCGGAGTCGACTTTAAACTGAAGGTCCGGCCACTCATGTATAAAATTAACGCACACAACATAAGTGATATGAGAAGCTAGGTCGTAATCCTGATTAACCGTTTGAATGCTAAGCGATTCTGGTGAGAATGTTCGAAAACTGCTCGAAAACGATAGTTAATTATTATAATAAAAAAAATCTACAAAATTCTAATAATCTGTGTATAAGGACAGATCCTATAAATCTCGCCTTTTGATTTTATTTTAACTTTTTGACCAAAATTTTAGCATTGAAATTTGCAGCGCAAATGCGATTTTCGTAATAAATGAACGCAGCGCTTTTGCCCCGCGTAGCAGTCAAACGGTTAAAGGGTTGTAATGACCAAATATGTATGCCTTTGTAAAAGTCATAGTAACGAGCCCTTCAAGATCTTAGATTACGTTGAGATTTTCATAAACTTTTCTCAACCGTGCTATACCAAATATCACCGTGTAAAAATAGAATTAATTTTATTTTCTAGACCGTGCTATGTATTACGGAATTAGGTGTACTTACTTTTTTAATATTTTTTCTTTTTCCTGCCTTCTTATTTTAAAACAACACCATAATCTTTACCTTCATTTGAAACAGATTTCAACCGTTATTCTCTCTCTCGAATTGTATTTTTTCTTACTTGTACCATATAATTCAACCTTGAAAAAAAAACGCTAAAAAACGCTAAAGCACTGCAAAAAACTCCAGATTTCCCGCTAACCGCTAAAAAGCATTTTTTCCCGTAATTGGCATTGCAAAAACGTCAGATTTGACGGGAAAAACGTCAAATTGGCAACAGTGCTCCAGACCAAAATCCGCAACAAACACTGACTCGTATTGGGTGCGTAGGCTTTTCAATGTATGCGTGCGGATTTTCTGCGCCCCAAATACAGAAATTTTGCTTGTTTTTATACCCGCCAAGATCAAAATGGGCTTCATCTGAAAAGATGATTTTTTTTCTAAAATCGGCGTCTTCTGTAAGTCGATAGCAGGCCTACTTAGCGAAGCGAAAACGTGTATACACTACCATATTCGTTCAGCGGAAATCAAATCCGACATAAGCCAAGTGTTACCACTCATGAAATAAGCACTAGTTGCACAAAAAAAAAAAACAAAAACGTTAGATGGCGTACCCGATATTCTTTAGCTGTAATCATCTTGTTGTTGTTGTTATTGTTGTTGTTGTTGTCTGATTTCTTATAAATATTTATACAATTTTAATTAAATAACAAAAGAATAACAACAACAACAACAACAAAAACCAAGTTTAAAATCAATTAAAATTCTTCTTGGAGTACAATAAGCTTTGCAACGCTTGACTTTGGCTTTCAATTTTGTTTTCTTGCTTCGCATCTATGGCATGTGCATCATCGTATGTAAAAAAAAGAAAAAAACGTTCCACAAGGTGTGTTATTAAAAGGTGGGGTTTTGTGATGAGCGAACATTAAAATGCCTCAAGTTTAGGGTTGTGCTGCAAGAATACATACGAAATGTTTTTTTTTTTGCTTTTGTTTGTTTTGCTTTCATCTAAAGGATGCCTTAATGCAAATTTAGTTTTGCCTCTCTCTCTCTCTCTCTCTAATATTGCTTTAGTAATAGAGCGTAGCAGCAGCAAATAAAAAATTTGAATTAAAAACTTCATTAAAAATGTACTCACAACACTGATTTATGATTATTAACTCCTGCAGCTGTACAGTGTACACCCATAAACTCATATTCTTCAATATTTTGCTTAAACAAATACTACGAGTACACAAGCCATTAAGAGTTTTAGGCTCTCTAATCATTTCGATAATTTAATGCAACGTGTTGTGAAAAATTACGATTACGATTTCATTCATTTGAATGTGCTTTGTTCGTTCGTTAGTTGTAATCATTTTGAAAATGATTTCGTTATTGCCTATCTCAATTCACTTGTAAAGTTTTTTTTCCCAATGGCAGGAAAACGTGGTTATTACTTAAAGTCACTATTTAGCGTTGTTCTAATGGAGAACAATTTCTCTGTTATTCGTGAAGTCTGTGGATCATTGTTCCATCACACGATTTAAAACTTGCAGACCTCAAGCTCTACGATTCGCAATAGATTTAGGTTTAGGTTAGAGTACATGTTCTTGCCAATTGATACAAGTACAGTACCCTGAGGTCAAGTTGACCCATTATCCAAACTTCCTAAAGAAGAGAGGATGTCTGACCTGTAACCTCATGTCTAATAAGTCAACATTCTGCCCACTTGACTACAGCGCCTCCACTATCTTCTTATAATTCTTGAGATTTATTTCTGTTTCATTATTTAAGTTCAGACGATTGTTTTGCAGTAGTTTCTAGAATGTTAGGGTTGCCAACTGTTATATTGTAAATAGTTATTGTGTATTAAAATAATCTTTCTAGGCAGCTTTTTATCTCTGGTTCTTAAATATATGCGGCAACGTCCGTGGCAGGTACATTACAACCCTTCAGTCAGGATTACGACCTAGCTTCTCACACCACTTTTGTTATGTGCGTTAATTTTTATACATGAGAGGCTGTGCTACAGTGTAAAGTCGACTCCGAACGACAGATTTTTGAGAAGCTTTTCATGGCAATTTTTACTCTCAGAGTCTTTGCCAGAAATCTGCTGAGAGGAAGTCGCCGAAGAAATATTTTTCGTTTTGATGTCTGACCTGGGATTCGAACCCGGGCCTTTCGTCTAATAAGCCAACATTCTGCCCACTTGACTACAGCGCCTCCATTATCTTCTTATAATTCTTGAGATTTATTTCTGTTTCATCAATTAAGTTCTTCCATCTAAACTAGGCGATTGTTTTTCAGTAGTTTCTAGAATGCCAGGGTTGCCAACTGTTATATTGTAATTAGTTATTGTGTATTAAAATAATCTTTCTAGGCAGCTTTTTATCTCTGGTTCTTAAATATTTCCAAGTGTATCTTCTGCGGCAACGGCCATGGCAGGTACAATTTATTTAAATTTTGAGAAAAAGTCTTCTTAGCCGGTACTGTAATTGAGACAAGTATAGTACCCGGAAGTCAAGTTGGTCCATTTTACTGCGCCCTAAAGGAAAGAGGAGATAGGGAAGAAGCAGAGCTAGTAGGAAATGGAGAATAAGGAAGTGGATGAATAACATAGACTAACAACCACACAAGATAGCGTAACTAGACTATTGAAACCCTAGCACTTCTCAACCAGCTCAAACTAATAATGAATCTATGGAAAGCCTTTATCTCGGCTTTCGACACAGAATTCAAACTCTCAAAGAAGCCTTTGCCAAGTATCCTCACCCTCAACTTTCTAAAGACTGGACAGTTTCAGAAGAGGTGTTCGATAGTTCTCAACTCCTTCTCATTGCAATGTAACCTGTAATAGCCCGACTGGAATCTGTTCTAGATCCTTGTCAGCGATATAATCTCTCTAAGCCTTGTAATAAACCCAATAACTAACTTTAAACTGGCCTTATCCAAGCACAGAAGCCAACCTGTTCTTACACTCCCTATGGCAGGCCATAAGAAACTAGAAACATAAAAACCCGATCCATTCCCACAACGGCTATGCTCTTCACAGCTAACCCATCCAATGAGGAGGCAGTAGAGGTGGCAGATTGGGTGATCAGGACCAACTACCAAATCGCCTTCAGAAAGTGAACCTAATCTAGCGAGAGCATCCGCACTCTTATTACCGAACATAGATGGATTCGATTTGGTCCAAAAGTCTTTAACGACTCCTTCCACTTGCAAACGACATACGATTCGCAATATAGCAGCAGAAATTTTCGTCCCATTGTGTCATATTGTGAATGACTTTTGATTTGAATTTTGGTGCAATATTTTCGATAGTTGCCGCCGTAGCTTAGTAAGTAGTGTGTTGGCTTTTTAAACGTGAGGCCGTTGTTCCTTCCCTCTCAGTGGTGTTTTTCAAAAAAACTTTCATTTGAAATTGACTTTAAACCTTAAGCCTCGACACTCATGTATAAAATTAACATCCAAATTATGGGTGGTTAGAGGAGCTAAGTTGTAATCCTGGCTAAAGGATTGTTATGATCAATTTAGTTCTATAAGAAATGATGCTAAGAAAAGCATCATATGCGTGACATATTTTATTGTTGACTCAATGGGCTTTCATGTCGATAGTTCTATTCAACCCTCAATGCCCAGCATGAAAAGAGATTGAGTATTGATTGATTGATTGATTTCAATGAAAAAATGGACGGCAATAATGAAATTTCTCTGGAACAAGTCCACTCTCTACTACATTCTAAATTTTCCTATTAATTTGCAACAAAGCTGACGTGCAGGATTTTAAACCCCAATGTAATAAACGACGGTTAGGAATCAATCCGTTGCATCAGGTGTACCTACCTCAGAGTATGACAATGAATCGTTTTTTCGCTACTCATAAGAACTCTTGGAATTTTGAATATAGGTTAGGTTAGGTTAGGTCGTAGTGGTAGCTCTGATATCACAAAGCTCACTTGAGCACGCATGGTGGCCCGTTGTGATGTCACGGATGAACGCAGTCCCTGCACTAACCAAGCTCTACCAAGTCAGGGAAAGGAAGAAGTTGATCAGCGCAAGGGCTGCACAACAAAAGCACGACTACCCCGCACTGGAAAACCAGCCAGAAAATTTGATGAACGAAGCTATATCCTTGATATCAATAGATGATAGCTCCGTTAAGCTAACAAGGAATGGGGAGCCAAATATCCTGTATCTACACCTAGCAAGAGACGGGCACTGGCAAAGAAAGTGAATAACGCTCTCCTCTTCCTCAGTGGACCTGCATCCACGGCAGAAGTCGTTAAAAGGGAGCCTCATTCTCTCGGCGTGCCTACCCATGATGCAATGACCCGTAAGCACGGCCACTACAGTCGAGATGACATCACGACCGAGACTAAGTAATCGGTTGGTACGCCTTCCATCCATCCTGGGCCAGGTAAGTCTAGCGGTGGAGCAGGACTCCTCATTGACCCAGGATAGGTTGGGGTCCCGCAGGAACCTCCGCGCAATGGTCAACTTGACCGAGGCAAGCGGCATACCCATCTCAACAGAAGAGGATTCCGGAAGAAGCGCACCAGCTCTGGCGAGCTCGTCGGCCCTACAGTTTCCCGGAATATCACTGTGCTCGGGGACCCACACCAGAGAGACACCGGTGAAGCGCCCCGTGACTAGGTCGAGACAGCGGCGACATTCCATAACGATTTTGACTATAAGTGAGTCAACAATATTGAAATTTAACTCCACTACTCTGATTCATTCGTACTCACTACAAACAATGTTAATTTATAAAAACAGGTTCCAATGAGCATGCTTACAACGTTGACATCAAACTCATACCATTCGAAATATGTTTCATTCATAAGCTCACTCATTTAGACTCATAACTTTAGAAAAGTACTTATAATATGTACTTATAAACAACACGAGTGACTCGAATTCATTCACACGAATGTTGTTGCATTTACAAAAAAAAGAATCAGGCACCTAAGCAAAAAAGTCAGAGTAGCAAGCAGATCAAACACACAAGCAATACAATACTTACTAGAATTTTAATGTTCGATCGCGTCTCATACCAATTTTGTGCTTCGTGTGAATATGTTTAGTTCGTGGGGAGTCGAAATCCACAACATCATGCGTGTTGTTAAGTATGAATATGATGAGTACTTAAAACTTTAAATATGAGTAGAGGCTCCATGACATTTAAATAAATATGATTCGAATCTTTTTGAATACTCTTTGCTGATCTCTGGGTACCTACAGTTTAAAGTCGACTGTGAACAACAGATTATTGAGAAAGTTTTTGCCAGAAATCTGATAAGCCCGAAGAAATATTTTTATTTTTTGATATTTTCGTTTTATTGGTGATGTCTGAGTTGGGGTTTGAACGGTGGCCTTACGTCTCATAAGCCCATACACTACATACTAGACTAATGTACGGTAATATTAAAATTTCTCTGGAGAAAGTTCCTTCACAACCTCAGTCTAAAGCTCATGTGCAGTAGTTTAAATCCCACTGTAAGGAATGGCTATTAGAAATCCGTCGCTTATATCAGCTGTATCCACCTGCTATCCATCATAGCTTTCAAATGCAATGGCTAAACAGATTTGTTTCCTTTTCATGATAAATTTTTTTATTTCTTTTCTTATTTTTTGATTTTGTTTTCGAAGACAGTGTTTAATAAATGCAAACATTTTTATTTATGACCTCTCCTTTGGCCATTAGCATGACGATTTGGTAAAAATTCAGTGATCAACTGCCACGATCTGTGATATCCATGATGATCATGTGGTCATGATATCAACAGAATACGTAAATTTCTTTAATAAAGGAAAACAGAAAAAAAAAATTCAAGAGAAGAGAAAAGAAGTTGACTTCATCAACAACAATTGAAAGGAACAGCAGCAGCAGCAGCAGCAACCATAAATGAAATGTTGCTGGCTGGCTGGCCATTTGTAACGATTTGTCAAAGTGTCTGTCTCCGTTTTGATTTAATTAACATTAGATGTTGGCCATGTCTGTAAACATTTTTTTTTTATTTTCATTTTTAAATTTAAGTTTTTAAGTTTATTTCAAGCTTAAAAAGAAGGCAACGCAACGAAACACAAAGGCAATCGTATTGACAACATTGCCATCAACGACCCAAAAGTCATCAATATGTGGACGGTACACTCAGAGGATCGTTGATGAATGATTTGTATGTAGTTTGCAGAGAGAAAGTGAGAGAGATGAGAGGCATATTAAAGCCTAACCAGACATAGTGACGATGATGACATTTATATTAGAATACATCCTATGGCCCCCCCCACCTCCTTAAGACTCTTCAGACATACAATTGACTTTCTGTTGTCTGCCTGTTGATCTATTGTCTACGTAAACGTATTGCATTGTATTGATACTGTGTACACACGGGTATAAATCTTCTTCATTTCATCACATCTTCATTGATTGCAAACATTAATTTCCAAAGGTTGCACATCATTGTTCTCCATTGCATTGTATGATGCACATATTGAGAGGACAATTCTTTGATTTTCATCTTCACTTGGTTTCGTTTTTTTTTTTTTGCGTTTTTTTGTATGATTTTTTATTCATTTATTCCATGCTGACCATTATTGGCCAGGTTGTGGTGGAAGATTAACATTAATTTTAAGATTCAACAGCAGTTAACAGTCATTATCATCATTAATGTCCACGCATCAACGCAGAGAGAGAGAGAGACTACGGCCAGTGCTGACAACTATCAGTAAAGCACTTGCAACAACAACAACAGCCAGTTCGTCAGAATACAGTCAGAAAAATATCATTTTCATGTCAAAAATGGCCACAACACCATTTCATATTTATGGTTAGGTTAGGCTTAACAACTTTGCCTTTGCCTTGGCCGTTGCCATTGCCATTGCCGTTGCTTTTCTAATTTACTGATCAAGAACTCACTGGTAATTTTCCTTTCTTTATTCTTTCTTGTCATTGTCATTGTTGTTGTTATTGTTGTTGTTGGTTTGTTTTTGTATTTATTTCCTGGAAATGGTATGAAAAAAAAAAAAACTGAAAAGCATTAAAAATTTCCTACAAATATGGTCTAATAATTCATGCCAATGTTTGCCTAAATACATTATAATATCCGACTGCCTACTCCATACTCCATAGAATATTAACCCTTTAAGAGGCCTACATAAGTATATTACAAGATTCCCTAAAGTACAGAAAATTTGCACAATTTTCTTTCATGTTTACTGTTCACAACTTGATGTAAACAACAACAATTTGCTTTGTTTGCCATTTCACTGTTTATACCGTTTCCATAAATCATAACAATTCCTAAGCAATTATTCGACAGATCTTTGTAACGAAGATCTTCAAACCACGATTACTCTCTTCAAACACACCGCATCTTCACACAAAACTAACTGAACTTTGCCTTATTATTCTCCTCCATCGATTGATCGCTGATAAAGAAGATATTGTTTCCAAATGCTTATGATTTGGATTGAAATCTTTCGTAAAAGTGGCTGTCAAAATTGTGCAAATTTTCTTTCGTGATTACCAGCTACAAACATCTGCAGAAAGCCAGAGCGAATCCGTCTATGCTTGGTGCCGGATCATAGCACAGTACCCGGTAATGAGACGGCGGATGCATTTCACTTTCTGAGGGCGATTTGATAGTTGATACTTATCCCTCAATCTGTTACCTTTATGGCCTTATCAATAGATGGACTTTTGGACCAGATCAAATCCGTCTATGCTGGGTTCAATTAATGGGTCAAGGGGGCAGAGCAGAGGCTTTGGGGGAATGGATCGAGTTGTTATGTTTCTAAATGTCTATGGCCTGTTATAGACAGTGTAAGAACAGATTTACTGCTGGGCTTGGATAATACTATCTTAAGGTTAGTTACATACAGAATTGGCCATTACAAACCTACAGTCAGGATTACGGCCTAGCTTCTCAACACCACTTATGTTGTGTGTGTTAATTTTATACATGAGCGGACGGTAGCTACAGTTTAAAGTCGACTCCGAACGACAGATTTTTGAGAAGCATTTTCATGGCAATTTTATTTGCTCTCAGGGTTTTTACCAGAAACCTGCTGCAGAGGAAGTCGCCTAAGAAATATTTTTTTTTTCATATTTCGTTTTTGTTGTCTGACAGAGGATTTGAGCCCTGGCTTCTCATCTAATAAGCCAACACACTACGTACTAGACTGCGGCGACTTAAGGTTAGTTATTGGGTTTATTACAAGGCTTAGAGAGATTAAATCGCTGACAAGAATCTGGAACAGATCCCAACCGGTCTAATGCAGAGTATGTAGCGTCGAGGAGGAGTTGGAGACTATCGAACACCTCCTCTGTAGCTGTCCAGCCCTTAGTAAGTTGAGACTGAAAGAACCTTTGCAAAGGGCTCTTCGAGGATTGGAATTCTTTTTCGAAGGCCGTCATTAAGTCTTTCCATAGATTCATTATTAGCTTCAGCTGGTTGAAAAGTGCAATGTATTCATTAGAGTAGCCGCGCTTTCTTGTGTGTCTGTGGTCCGTGTTATTCCTACGCTTCCTTATTATCCTTTTCCTACTTGGTCTCCTTCTTCCCCATTTGCTCTATTATCCTCTTTCCTTTAGGATGTAGTAAAATGGATCAGCTTGACCTCTGGCAATTGTACTTGTCTAAATGGCAAGTGTATGTCCTCTAACCTGAAACTAAACCCAAAAATTATCATCTTCAGAATACTATGCTCTATTAGATTAATTTATCGTCCCTTCTTCTAGTTTTTAATAGTCTGAGTAATAGCTGGCCATTGCCGTATAAAATACACTTGGAAATATTTAAAAACCAGAGATAAATGGCTTCTTAGAACGAATATTTTAATAGATGTTAACTAATTACAATATTACAGTTGGCAACCCTGGCATTCTAGAAACTACTGCAAAATATTCGCCTGTTTAGATGGAAGAACAGAAATAAATCACAAGAATTATAAGAAAATAATGGAGGCGCTGTAATCAAGTGGGCAGAGTGTCAATCCCCCCAGGTCAGACATCTCCAGTAAAACAAAAATATGAGGAAATATTTCTTCGTCTACTTCCTCCATTCAGCAGATTTCCGGCAAAACCTCTGAGAGTAAATAAATAATTGCCATGAAAAGTTTCTCAAAGATCTGTCATTCAAAGTTGACTTCAAGCTCCCATCATTAAGGACAAAATGAACGCCTACAACATAAGTGGCGTAAGAAACCATAATCCTGACTGAAGGGTTGCAATGACTAATCACTAATTATGTGTATGTGTGAACGGAGAAGTCGCCGTGGTCTAGTGGGTAGTGTGTTGGCTTATTAGACGAAAGGCCCGGGTTCGAATCCCAGGTCAGACATCAAAACGAAAAATATTTCTTCGGCGACTTCCTCTCAGCAGATTTCTGGCAAAGACTCTGAGAGTAAAAATTGCCATGAAAAGCTTCTCAATAATCTGTCGTTCGGAGTCGACTTTAAACTGTAGGTCCCGCCACTCATTTATAAAATTAACGCACACAACATAAGTAGTGTGAGAAGCTAGGTCGTAATCCTGACTGAAGGGTTGTAATGGCCAATTATGTATGTATGTGAACGGAGATACCGGGAAGTAACAGCCTAGATGCTTAAGATCGACAAAGAATTTAAAAAGTTGTCACATTTTCATTTCAATTGATTTACATTAAAGGGTTACGAGAAAAAAAAAATCAAATTCAACATGTTTGAAGCTGTTGCGAATACATGTTTTCTACAAAATGACTATAAGTCGGGAATTCAGTTGAAAATTTCGCAACAACTTCGTCTGTTATGTACGCACTTGCACTTGAAGTCACAAACACCAATGACTCTAGACTTGACGTTTACCAAGTTTGTAACAAAGCAAGCAGTAAAGCAAACTGACATTATGCCTCGTCTTTGGCCATAAATATGATTGAATATCATATTAGAACAAACAAAATGAATAAATAAAATGACAGGGGCGTAGATAATGGTATTATGAAGAGGGTAGATTGGTTTCTATGTGCATAAGAGTTTAAAAAGAAGATTTTTTGTTACGCAATAAGGTAGGCATGATAGATATTCTTCAACCAGGGTTGGAATGAACAAATTGTAGGCTTAGTAGGAGATTTTTTTATTTGACATTATAAGTAGAGAATAAAAATTGGTAGTATGACTGGCCACCAGCGCTAGGTGACATAAAACTGTATGTTATTGCAATAAGCCATACGTGACTGAGGTGTTGTGGGGATGACAGCCACTTTTACGAAAGATTTCAATCCAAATCATAAGCATTTGGAAACAATATCTTCTTTATCATCAATCAATCCATGGAGGTAAATAATAAGGCGAAGTTCAGTCAGTCTTGTGTGAAGATGCGGTTTGTTTGAAGAGGGTAATCGTGGTTTGAAGATCCGCCGAACAATTGCTTAGGAATTGTTATTGTTTATGCAAACGCTGTTTGCATAGTGTAAACATCAAGTTGTGAACAGTGGCACACAGAATTGTGCGAATAATAAAGAATTTTAATTAATACTAGGCAGCAATTTATTTTAATTTTATTTCCATGACCCTTTTGACTTCCCCTCTCTGCATAATTTTATATGGTTTTTCTGCATAGAGTTTCTAATAAACTTACTTCGCTATGACATACATTACTTGCTTCTGTTTACAACACATATACACACACTCACATACATAGACAATAAAGCATAAACATTTGTTTGTGTGTGTGTGTATGTTTATAATAGCCAGTCTTGATAGTACTTTCCTCAATTATACAGTGGGAAATATGGATCATACGTCAGTTTGATAAAAATATACGATTCTTGGAAATAAAGTGGCCATCATCGCATCCCATCATCATCATCGTATCGCAACGCAACAACACGCAACACATCACATCGACATCAACATCAACAAAATCGAAACTTTAAATCATAAAATGTTGCGTTTGATAAAACCAAACGCACATAAACAAATACTGGCTGCTGCAAAAACAATTTTCCATTGTCTAGCAGTAGCAACAACATCATCGCTTTATACTCATCATAGTCATCACTCAACATCATACACAGCAAACACAGCAAATAGCAACAGTAACAGCAACATCAACATCAGTTGTGGTAGTGTAGTGGTAGTGGCATCGTCTTCAGCTATCACAGGCATCATCAGTGGCCCAGGCAACAACAATAATCAAGAGCACATAAATTGCTTTTGGTTTTTTCTTTTTGTATTTGTTGTTGTTGTCGATTTATTTAAAAGAAAAAAGAAAAAATACAAAAAAGACGCAACATTATGATTCAATATCGGGGATCTATTATTTCGCCTTAAAGTGGAAGCAAATACAAATGAAATACGCTGCCTATATGTGTGTCTGTGTGTGTGTGTGTGTTTATGTTTTTGAGCGAACAAGTTGGTATGAATTAATGCGTATTTGTATGAGTTTGAAGTGCGATTGTATTAATATGGATGGCATTCCTAATAGATGGATGTGCTTTGTTGGTGTTGATCTAGTTCTGAGTATCAGAGTTAGAAAGTCATCAAATGCACATGTTTACGAGGGTTGTACCAAATAGTACGAGATTTATAATGGGTTTTATCGTTAAAAGCTTACTTAATTAAATAATTGATTATTACGATTCTTAGTTAGGATTACGAACTAGCTTGTCATACCAGCCATGTTGTGTGTGGTAATTTTATACATCAGCGGTGGTACATGCAGTTTAAAATCACCTCCGAACGCCAGATTTTTGAATAACTTTTCCTGATAACTGTATTTACTCTTAGAGCTTTTGCTAGAGAGCTGATGAGATGAAATCGTGGAAGAAATATTTTTTATATTTCGTATAGTTTATGTCTGCAGCAGGGTTTTGAACCATGGCCTTGCCTGTAAGAACCCAAGAGACGCCTACTAAACTAGGACGATATCGTTCATTAAGCGCTTCTTTTCATTAAATTTTATTAAAACAACGTGTATGTAACAGATCATCGTAATTTTTTACGTATTTTAAATACCTATTGATTCCATTATGTGTGGAATATAACCAATGTTCCAATGTCCCCACGGCTTCTTGGCTAGGAGAGCTTTCAATAAATTTTCCACAACTCTGGCGCATAAATCAGGCTGAATTTGAATTGGAATGAATGGCATGGGTTATGTTGAGTTTGAGATCCATATTGAGTTGCAGCTTATTCGCATACATCTGCATATTAAGAAAACCGAGTTCATACATACATAATTGGTCATTAGAACCCATCAGTCAGGATTATTGACCTAGTTTCTCACACCACTTACGTTGTGTGTGTTAATTTTATACATGAGTAGCGGGACCTACAATTTAAAGTCGACTCCGAACGACAGATTTTATGAGAAAGTTTTCATGGCAATTTTATTTACTCTTAGAGTTTTTGACAGAAATCTGCTGAGAGGAAATCGCCAAAGAAATATTTTTGTATTTTATTTAGATGTCTGGCCTGGGACTCGAACCCTGGCTTTTCCGTCTAATAAGCCAGCACACTACCTACTAGACCACGGTGACTTCGAAAAAAAACCGTGCTCCCAAATAGCACGTGAGGAATATTCAATGTGGCATAAGCTTTGTAGCATGAAACGACATAACGTTGGTGTCTAGATCATGCAAATGTTGTCAAAAAAAACCTGTTAACTATCGGCCTATAGTGCTCGCCGTGAACAGTGATGGTAATTAACATTCTCAAAGAACTATGGACCCATGAGCTAGCCAGGCAAAAATCCTTAACAAACATTGATTGGTATGCTCTGGGATCTTATGTGGATTGGTATCTTTCTCAAGCTACAATTTTGTTTGCTTACGTACCTATTCAGTTGGAAATGGATCTTATAGCTGAAGATGATTTTCTTAGTGTAAATTTGGGTGGGCTTCCATTTGCTCCAGAGCCCCCTCAGAGAACACATGTCGTTGACTATGGCGGCCCATAGTGTTTTGACAAAACGGACTGAATAAATGACAACTTATAGTTCCGTAGTAGTTTGCCTTTCGTTGTGTGGAAATGCCGTGGTCTAGTGGGTAGTGTGGTGGCTTATTAGACAATAAGCCCGGGTTCGTATCCCAGGTCAGACATCAAAACGAAAAATATTTCTTCGGCGACTTCCTCTCAGCAGATTTCTGGCAAAGACTCTGAGAGTAAAAATTGCCATGAAAAGCTTCTCAAAAATCTGTCGTTCGGAGTCGACTTTAAACTGTAGGTCCCGCCACCTATGTATAAAATTAACGCAAACAACATAAGTGGTGTGAGAAGCTAGGTCGTAATCCTGACTGAAGGGTTGTAATGGCCAATTATATATGTATGTATATGTGGAAATGTGTCGTGATTTGATTTCATCAAAGGAAATAATGAAGGTCGCCGTAGTCTAGTAAATATCCAAAGTTCAAACCCAAATATTTCTTCGGTGACTTTCTCTCAGCAGATTTATGGCAAAAACTTTGAGAGCAATTAAAAATGCCATGAAAAAACACAACATAAGTGGTGTGAGAAGCTAGGTCCGTAATCCTGATTCAAGGGTTGGAATGATCAATTATGTATGTATTAGAGATCAATAATTAATTCATTTCCTTGTACTCATAAAAGCACTCATGAAACTTTAAATATAAGTGAGTCAACAATACTGATATTTAACTCCTCTGATTTATTCGTACTCATTACGACGTTGATTGCTAAGTAAAGGTTGCAATGATCATGCGTACAATGTTGACATCAAACTCATACATACATACATAGTAGGCCATTACAACCCTTCAGTCAGGATTACGGTCTAGCTTCTCACACCACTTATGTCGTGAGTGGCGACTCCGAACGACAGATTTTGAGAAGCTTTTTCATGGGACTCGAATCATTCTTTAAAAAAAAAAAAAAAAATAAATAAATAAACAAACAAACAAAAAAGGAGGGAGTAGCAAGCAGAGCAAACACACAATCTTTTAGTGAGTATTTTAGTGTTCGTACACGATTCAGACTTATTTTGTGCTTCGCGTATATGTTGAGTTATGAAGAGTCGAAATCAACAGCAACATCATACGTGTTGTTAAGTATGAGTATGATGAGTACTTCAAACTTTGAATATGAGTAGAGGGGTTCCATGATATTAAAATAAGTATGAAAACGTGGTCGGTGTCCCCAATATCAAATTAAAATTTTGATCTTGGGGTGGCCGTGGTCTAAGGGTTGTAATGGCCAATTATGTATGTATATATGTGTGGAAATGCGCCGTGATTTGATTTCAGCAAAGGAAATAATGGAAGTCGCCGTAGTCTAGTAAGTATCCAAGGTTCAAACTCCAATATTTCTTCGGTGACTTCCTCTCAGCAGATTTCTGGCTAAAACTTTGAGAGTAAATAAAAATGTCATGAAAAAACACAACATAAGTGGTGTGAGAAGCTAGGCCCGTAATCCTGATTCAAGGGTTGGAATGATCAATTATGTATGTATTAGAGATCAGTAATTAATACATTTCCTTGTACTCATAAAAGCACTCATGAATATTTAAATATAAGTGAGTCAACAATATTCGTACTCATTACAACGTTGATTGCTAGATAAAGGTTGCAATGATCATGGCCCTTCAGTCAGGATTACGGTCTAGCTTCTCACACCACTTATGTCGTGAGTGGCGGAACCAACAGTTTAATGTCGACTCCGAACGACAGATTTTGAGAAGCTTTTTCATTGGACTCGAATCATTCATCAAAGACAAAAATAAAAACAAACAAACAAACAAAAAAGGAAGGAGTAGCAAGCAGAGCAAACACACAACCTTTTAGTGAGTATATCGGACACGATTCATATTTATTTTGTTTTTCGATTATATGTTGAGTTATGGAGAGTCGAAATCAACAGCATTAACATACGTGTTGTTAAGTATGAGTATGATGAGTACTTCAAACTTTGAATATGAGTAGAGGGGTTCTATGATATTAAAATAAGTATAAATAAGTGCGTATGAGTATGAGCGCGTATGAGCGCCCTTGCGCTGATCAACTTCCTCCTTCTCTGATTTGGCGGAACTTGGTTAGTACAGGGACTGCGTTTCACCCGTAGCATAACAACGGGCCGCCATGCGTGCTCAAGTGAGCTTTGTGATATCAGAGCTACCACTACGAACTAACCTAACCTATCCATTGGTGATCACTGGTGTGTAAAGGAACTAATGCCGTAAGATGGTTTAATAATGATTTTTTTTCTTTCACCAACCTGCCTTCTTCTCCTATCCTCGTTTGTTTGATTAATATGAACGTGTGAATGCCTATTCAGCACTTTATGTTCATCTTTCTCTGTGTACGTCTGTCCCTCTGCTGTCCCGTCTCCGAGTGTTTGTTTACATAATGAGTTTCTTTCTTTCCTTAGTGCTTTGCTCGTTTGATGATTTAGTACAAGTTCATTTGGCCTTTTGCTTGCAGTTTTGCTTTTCCCCATATTTATTTAATATTTTTTCAACTTTTTTTGTTGTTGTTTTGTTTTGCTGGGCTCTTTGTTTTTCAGATTTTTCATTTATTTTTTTTGTATTTTTTTCACTTTATGTGGATATTTTTCTTTGGTTTTCTTTTTTCATTTTAAAAAAAAAAAATGAAACGAAATACAAACAACAACTCTTTGTTACAATTTCAAAGTAGAGTTGACAGTTGGTCATGACAGCCGTGTAACATAAATGACTCGATGTGACTTGAATTATATTTGAAAAGTTAATAATTTCAAATGAACTTTGTGGTCCGTTGTTGTCATCTCATATGTGTGTGTAGGGAAGTGTAATGTAATAAGAAGAACTATAAAGGCAAGAGACAGAGAGCCTCAAAAGAAATCTTTTTTTTCTGTTTTTTTTTTTGGAATATTTCGCTAATCATTCAGCGCTTATTATGAATGCCTCAATAGACGTATGTATGTACATAGAATGTATGTATGTATGTATGTATGCCGATGACTTTGGCTTTGAAATGAGTTTTTATTACGAACTAATGATTCATTATAAAAATGATTAAATTTTTTCCATTTAATTAATAATTTTCGTTTGCTGCACTACGTCTAATGATTATCATGTATCATCATGTCAGTGATGGTGTATAATGGTTGTTGTCTTGGTTTTATTAAGAAAATTTCATTGGCCTTATTTTAGCCATATTTCACGCTATTTTTCCGCATAAATTCTTTGACGTTTCATTTGAGGCTTCTTTTTTTTCAGCAAACAAATGAAAATTGTGATGCTGCTGCTACTTCCACCACTGCTGCTGCTGTTTACTGTTTGCTCGCTACACAAACTGTACAAACAGGGCCACACGCACACACAACACAGCACAACACACCATCATCAGTGAGTGTGTGGTAAAATTCCTATGCAGTGTTGAAAATGGTTATTAAAAAAATAACAACAACAACAATAATATTATTATTGCTAATAAAATATGGTGAATAATTTTTTTTTATACAATCATAATCATAGTATTATGGAGTGTGAACAGTAATCGTTATTGTCCTTTTTGAGGTAATTGTCGTTCGACGATTGTTGTGTCTATGAATTCATCTGAAATATGTTGTCCACAATATTATTGACCAAAATTGTTAATAAATTTGCTGTTCTTCCTCCTATTTGTTAAGCCATAAATATTCAATTTATTGCAATTGCTTCCAAGAAGTCTAAGATCTTGGTTTCTCTTTAACCACAGATAACATTGGTAAACAATGTTAAATGCTTGTAATTATCAAAGAATGTTAAGAAATATTGGGGCCTTTAGCATTAGGACAAGACGATCACAAGGTCGTGTTGTAGCGAATTCATAAAGCCTTGATTATTTAGGGAACAGAATCATTTAGGAGAGATAAGAAAATCATGATTTTAACAAACAACTCCTCAAACTCTGTTATATAAAGTATGGCTGGTATGTATTGCAACCAACTTCAGGTTATTGTCATTTGTAAACCGCTCGTCTGACAGCTGACATATTTATTCCAGTGACAGTTCATTTTATTAAGGTTTAATTAGTCGTGACTTAACCATAACCATATAAATCAGCTGTTTTAACCAACTTTATGGACATCACTGTTTTCGATTATAGGTGACTTACCATAATGCCATAGTCATAACGATAACCATATGTACCAATTGAATTTTGGTTTTTTTTGCCATAACCATAAACAACTGTTTGCTGAATTTACTTGCATGTATACACATTTTTTTTTGTTTACTTTTGTACTTTTGAAAAATATATATGTATGTGCAATTAACGTAAACAGCTGTTTATGGCTATGGCAGCACTGATTGCTGCTAATAGTAAATTTACGGTTATGGATTATGTTACGACTACAGCGTTATGGTAAAGTCACGACTAATTGAACCTTTATTTACAAGCTTACAAAAGCATTTTGTTCTATTGCATTCAGAAAGAAAGTTATTCGTGATGGAATTCAAGCGGGATAGTGTGATTGCTTTGTATTGGCTGGAAAACCACAGGTGGCTATCGTCAGAGCTCTCCAGCATTTAAATGTAAATAAATCTTTTGTTTCTCGTTATCGAGATACAGGTAGTACTGCATTGCGTCCAAAAAGTGAACGAAAAATAGTAACAACACCAGAAATTATCTGAAAAGTGAAGGCCAGATTTGAACGAAATCCACGTCGCAGTGGTAGAAAAATTGCTCCTGAGCTGAACATATCACGAGAACGGATGCAACACATATTGAAAAATTAGCTTGAACTAAAGCCATTGAAGTTCCAAAAAGTGTAAAAGCTTACTGATGGACACAAAAGAGTTAGACTGGAAAGAGCCAAGGAGTTACTTTGCTTACACGAAAGTGGCGAGTTACCGAATTTGGTTTTCTGCGATGAGAAGCCTTTCAAAATTAAGCAGTTTGTGAACAAACAAAATGATTGGGTTTACTTTCCAAAGAGGTCAGCTGAATAGTTACACCTGCGATTGGCCATTAGAACTCAAGCGCCTCCGATGGTAATGCTGTGGGCCGCCGCAATCGTCGATGGTTGCCTGCCGTTCGTATTCATCGACCGTGGGGTCAAAATAAATGCCGAAAATTATAGGGAAAATGTTTTAAAGACAGTATTAAAGCCCTGGGCAGACAAACATTTCAGCCGTAGACCATAGACATTCCAACAGGACTCAGCACCACTGCACTCAGCAAGCGTCAACCAAAAATGGCTTAAAAAGGAGGTGCCTCACTTCATTTCTACCGCACAATGGCCCCCAAAATCACCGGATCTCAATTCGTTGGACTTGTACGCCTGAGGCATTTTAGAGAGTGAGATTCTCTCTAAAAAACACGACAGTGACGATCATCTCAAGATGGCTCTTCGCCGGGAATGGGCTAAAATACCGCAGAGCCACTTTCTTGCAGCCTGTGATGGCTTTGTCGGGCCGTTTGAAGGCCATAATTCGTACTAAAGGTGGCCAATTCGAACAAATCTAAACTGATTCTAAAATTTTTTGCTTCTGAACAATAAAATTAAAAAATATAGCGCTTTACTCTGTTGCATTATATATCAGGCACCCTGTACATACATGCATAATTGCTCTTTACAACCCTTTAGTAAGGATTACGAACTAGTTGCTCAT
The DNA here is from genome assembly GCA_014635995.1 of Sarcophaga peregrina. NCBI lineage: Eukaryota > Metazoa > Arthropoda > Insecta > Diptera > Sarcophagidae > Sarcophaga > Sarcophaga peregrina. Next base: position 97,427,405 of record CM025792.1, on the reverse strand, counting down.
ACCATTGATATCGTGTGTTATCTATCAGTGGCGGGACCAATAGTCGATTCCGAAACACAGATTTTTGACAAACTTTTCATGGGAATTTTATTCATACTCTCACAGGTTTTGCCAGTAATCTGTTGAAAGGAAATCGCCGAAATAGTACTTTTTCAAATTTTCGTTTTGATGGATGACATAGGGCTTAAACCGTGGCCTTAGGTCCAATAAGCCACATCGATATAATTTCTGTGATTTATTACTTTTTCTATTAATTAAGTTTCTCCATCTAAACTGGCAATTGATTTGCAGTAGGTTCTAGAGTGAAAGGGTTGCCAACTGTTGTATTGTAACTAGTTATCGTGTATTTTAAAAAAATCTTTCTAGGCAGCCATTTATCTCTGGTTTTGAAATGTTTGCTATCATCGAATATATTTTTTACTGCAACGTATATCCCAAAGCAGGTACAACGATTTTTATGCAAAATTTTGAGGAAAACTGTTCTTAGCCGGTACTGTAAAACTGCATCTGTTAGTCAGGCTATTAAAGCTTATGCTAGAACAAGAATTGCATAATATTATGCAAATAATTGTACCTGATAATCGTCAACGAAATTTAATTTGATGTTGGAGACCCTCCAACAAAATTATTAGCAACTCATTTATCGAAACTGAATGATTACTACACATTACTGGACTACAACGACTTTACTCCGCTGTAAGTCTGGTAGAATTGCTAATTTGAATAGTACGTCTCACATGCTTAGTCATAATTTAACGTCCCATTGTGATCCAACATGCTAAGCGTGCTTCTTTGAAGTTTAAACAGACCTGCTGTGTGCTCTACATTCATAAGTAGCCAGATTTTCTGTGCCGTTTTACTTCTGTCCGAGATGCCTATCTATCGTTCAGCCAATCCTTGGCTACATTGTCGCATTGTAAGCCCCAAAGTCGAGAATATAGCGGAGAGTTCGATGGTTGTTCTATTGAAAGCGGTAGCAAGAAGTGAAAGGTAAACCATATTTATATTCTCTGAAAACGGTAAGCAGCAGAGATAGGCAATGAATAGTTTTTTCGCTACTCGCTACTAAGTACTTATGAAGTTTTGAATATAAGTGAGTGAACAATATTGAAATTTAACCACTCTGTACTATGATTCATTTATACTCACTACAACGTACAGATTGCAACGAGAGTATGAGTACAACGTTGACATCAAACTCATACGATTCGGAATATGTTTGAGACTCATAAGCCTGCTACTCATTTAGATTCATAAATAAGTATTCATAAATGATTCAAGTGAGTCTGATTACTCATTAAAATACATAGCATATAAGCAAACAAGACAGAGCATCTAACAGATTAAACATACAACCTACTAGTAACATTTAGTGTTTGAGTACGATGAGTACTTTAAACTTTGAATACAAGTAGAGAAGGTTCCATGGTGATATTAAAATAAGTATGAATGCGTATAAGTATTAAAAATTATGAGTATGATTCGAATCTATTCAGCTTTTTAAATAATCATTGCCGATCTCCAGTGATCACCAATATGTTTTACAAGTCCATAATTAATTGCCACAATTGTTATATTTTTTTCTGCAATAAAAAACCTTTGTCCAAGTTATTAAAATACTTGCAATTAAAAATCTTTCCTTTATTTGATGCTTATAAAGAAATTCATTATCACTTGGACTTCGCTTATTTAAATTTGTTTAGGGTAATAGCCAAACATTGGTGTGATGACTATTTATCTTCCTTAACTTATTAATATTTTACAGAAAGAGATTTTCTTCATATTTTATTATATCCACAGCATATATCATCACCTGCAGTGACAATTCTTTATGAAAGAAATTCAATTCAAGTTTCTATTCACAGTTTTTTGTTTTTATTTTCATTTTAATAATATTCAAATAAATTTTTAATAAAGTAGAGGGTATTCTTTCATAGAAATTTTCTTAGGTATTAAATTATTCATGTTGAATACGAGGGTAATCCAAAAATTAGCAGAACAAATTTAAGAATTAGTATGAAGAACGTAATATCCAATGGCAGTCTCTGTTTGATAGCACAGGTAATATTGAATTGCAGTGAAACTTTAAAAAGAAATTGGAAGAAACTGAGAGAAGACTCTAAGACGATATATCCAGTTGAACCACCAGGGCAGCAGAAGAAGAGTAGACCTAACTAAATCTACAGAAAGTTATTGGAATATGGAATTAAAGAAATTAAAAAAAAAAACAAAAAAAATATTCTGGGTGCAGAGCTTCCGGAGACCAATGACTCTGACTCTGATCCTGTTGGCTTTAAGAACTGTTGTGGTTTGTTGTGTGTGGCATACACTTGTGCCTTAAAAACACCTACAAAAAAGTCTAACGGCATCAAATCGCACAATCTCAGGTAGGTGGGTAGGTTGAAGTGATAGTATGGACAACAAAAGAATAGTTGAAGACGCATAGCTGCCCGTTGTGTCACCACGGGTAAACAAAGTCTCTGTTCTGGCCGAGTTTCCCTAATCTGAGGAACAAGTTGGTCAGCGTAAGTGCTGCACATTAAAAACACGACTACCTTACGTTGGAAAACCAGACCGAAAGTTTGATAAACGGAAGTTATATCCTTGACATCAATGGATGATAGTTCCGACAAGCTGACAAGGATTAGAGAGCCAAACAATCTATATCTGCACCTCGCAAGAGATTGACATTGACAAAGAAAGTGGATAAGAGTCTCCTCTTTCCCAGCAAATCCGCATTCATGGCAAAAGTCGTTAGATGGGAGCTGCATTCTTTCCACATGTCTTCCCTTAACACAATGCCCTGTAAGCATGGCTTTGTAATTGGACTGATATTGCGATAAAATATAAGCTCGTAGATTGCAAATAAAATAAAAATAAATTTGTGTTTAGTTTTAATTAAAATTCTTTATTATTCACACCATTTTGTAAGCCACTGTCTACAACTTAATGTAAACAACAACAATTGCTTTCTTTGTTACATCCTTTGCATAAGCAATAACAATTACGAAACAATTATTCGACAGATTTTTGTAACGGAGATCTTCAAAGCACGATTACTCGTCCAAACGCACCGTGTCTTCACACAGACTGACTACTTTATTCACACAGACTGACTAAACTTTTACTGACTCACTGGCCTGCTTCTCCCTGCCTTTTATAGGGCAGGGTAAACAGTCTGTTAAATGTTCTTGAAAGTGAATGTAAGCATCGTTGTTTCATTATTGCTGTTTGGGTATTTTGTTTGCATTGATTCTTGTCGTGTTTGTTGTTATATTTTTGTTTACTTGTTTACCATTTTTTTAATGCACTACGATAATTTGTAAACATGTTCATTGCTTTTGTTTTTTAGAAGTTTTTGTTTATAATTTTAATGTTAAATGATGTAAAAGCAAAACACATTTTCATATCAATATTGATACGTTTTCACCTTTTAAAAACGTTAAAAATATGAGTTCGTAGATTGGAAATAAAATAAAAATAAATTCGGATTTAATTTTAAATCAATTTTTTATTGTCCGTTCTGATTTTGTGCCACTGTTCGATCTTACACCACGTATACAACGATTACTTTCACAATATGTGCTTGTTCGTTATATTTCTCTGCTTACAACCTTTTTGTAAGCAACAATACTTGGTCGTTGTTCCTCTTTGCTCACAACCTTTTTGTAACCACAACACTAACAACTGTTTTCTTTACACGTAACTTGTCTGCACATAAGACTGACTGCATTATAGCTCGATCTCGTGTTTTCACATAGAACTGATTGAATTCTCACTGCAACCAACGTGACGTCCTTACACACGACTAACTTTATTCGAACTCCATCATTGCTCGCTTTGTCTTGCCTTTTATATCGCTGGATCAAGAGTGTAATGAATGCTCTCGAAAGAGGTTGTCGACCTTCGGGAATAAACCAAAAATGGAAACAAGTTGTTTTCATTATTGTTGTTTGTGTGTCTTATGTGCATTTTGTTTTTGCTTGTTTACTTCTTTGTTCGCTGCACTTTGTTGTTGGTTGTTTACATCTTTTGTCTCTTATATTATATTTTTTTATGCTGATATTGTTGTTGTATTTTTGTTTAGTCTTTGATCATGTGATCAAGTCCATTGCTTTATTTTTGAGGCTTTTGTTTATTATTTTAACAACACCATTTCCACTTTCGTAGCAATATGATGTTTTGCAATCTCACCATTTATACTGCGGTCTGGACATCTATTGGGAAAAGGTTGCTGGTAAACAACTGATCTGAATTGTGTGTTACAATGAGAAAGCTCACATTACAAACGAACTTGACTGGTTAGATTTTTCCAGGTTTTCAAAAAAACATGGTTTCAAAAGGAGCAAAGTGAAGTGTGTTTACAAATGATAATGACTGTTGTCCGACGTGGAAATATGTAATTGAAATGGGAAATTGAAATTTAGCACAACACGCGTAACAAACTTTCTTCCACTATTTGGTTAGAAAACTAATTTTAAGTTCTTAAGTATAAATATTCCTGCCAACGTCAATGCTTTGCTTTGCTTGAGTTTGCCGTGCTCTAGTAGGTAGTGTGTTGGCTTATTAGACTAGACAAAAGACCCAAGTTCGAATCCCAGGTCAGACATCAAAACGAAAATTTAAAAATAATTTTTCGGTGACTTCCTCTCAGCAGATTTCTGGTAAAAACTCTGAGAGTAAAAAATTGCCATGGAATGCTTCTCAAAAAATGTGTCGTTCGGAGTCGACTTTAAACTGTAGGTCCCGCCACTCATGTATAAAATTCACGCACACAACATTAGTGGTGTGAGAAGCTAGGACGTAGTACAATGGGTCAATTCGACCACCGAGTATTGTACTTGTCAGAATTGACAAGTACGCGTCCTCTAACCTAACCTAACCTAACGTCAATGCTTATTTTAGATTCCTCTAACGCCCTCAGAAGGACTGCCAAGCTTTATATGAGTATGAGTACTAAACATTATACAAATCCGATTCACAAAATTAAATTCCTATTATGATTCAAAATTTGCAGTGGTTAGTATTTCGAATGGATTAATTTTGGTACCGCCCTCGTGTTATACAGAATACCCAAGATACTTAGAGATTTTCTATTAAGTCTTCATGATAATTATCATCGTCCTTAACTTTCTTACAACGACATACAAAAAAAAGAAAAATCAATGATAAGAGCCCCTATGAAGAAAGGATAACCTTTCATATGTGTTTTCATAAAATTCGAATTCAAAAGATCTTTTCAATTCAATTCAAATGTGATTCTTTGTGATGCTTTTCCTTTCCCCATTCACTTGCCTTTTCTCATTTTTTGAGTTTAATTTGTGAATTAAATGAGAATTTTTGCAATTAAACAAAATGTTACATGTGAAGGTTACTTTTACGAAAAGATTTCACAAAATTTTTCCTATTCAAATGCGGATATAATGGACTGAAAGGGGTGCTTGTGATTATTTTCATAGCCGATGTTTACATTTCATTTCACTCTATGTAAACATTATGAATATGTGATGAAAGTGTGAATTGTTCGTTAAAGGATTTTGCAATATTTGTCCTTGTTTAGCTATGGGCTTGAAGTGATAGAAGGAAATATTAAAAAAGTTTTAAAACAGATTTTACAAGTTTCCTAACATAATAGGGCTGAGGAAGGTGCCTGCAATTAATTATTCAGTGAAGACATTTTTTTTGTTTAATAAGAAAGGATTAAAATCGGAAATTGTAAAGAACTAAATGCAGTTCCATCTTTTCTAATGATCTTTATGTTATCACATGAGAACTATTATTCACTAAATTTTCACTATCTCTAGGCCCTTACTTGCTATTTGATGTGTTCGCTTCATCAAACTTAAATAAGCTGCAAATAGAGTACGAGGCTCTTTTGTAAAACACAAAAATTTCATGAATTTTAAATTATAAAACGAATTGCAAGTGAAAACCAAAAAAACACAAAAAAAACCCAGAAAAAGATTGATTTTCAGTTACACGCAAGCAAACATTACAAGCCGTAAACTGAAAACGCCCAAGTGGGTAAATAAAAATGAAAAATTGCATGAAAATAGCAGAAAAGCAAAGCTAAACCACCAACTCCAATAACATTTTTTTATAAACTTGATATGGAAGTTAAACTATTTTTTAACTTGTTGGTTACATTTTTGTCGGTTTTTGTGTGTGAGCGACTGTAAGCGGAGCGTATGTGACTTTAAATATTTCATTTTGAGTTTTATGTCCCCAACAACTTCCTCACACACACACACTGGCAAATGCAAAAAGAAAACAGTGTTGTAAACATAAATAGCAACAAGATTAAATAATGTGTACTAGCCCCCTTAGACTAGAAGGTAGTGAATTGGCTTATTAGAGACGTAAAGGCCATGGTTCTAAACCCGGATCAAACAACTCCATTGATAATGTTAAAAAATATTTCTTCGGCGGCTTTCCCTCAACAGATTACTTTTTTTTTCTATAAAACCAGCACTCAGGGGATGACCCCCACTCATGCAGTACATTGTGCAGGTTTTTTTTTAGGAAAGGTGGAAAGAGAGAGGGAAGATGCGAACGGTAAGGAAACAAGTAGCTGCTGGTGGGTGACTATAAAATGGCCAGTGCTATACCTTCACCATTAGACAGTCTACAGCAATCGTCCCCAAGAAGCCCGCAGTTTCTCGCACCACTTATGTTGTGTGGCTTAATTTTATGCAGAAGTGGCGGGACCTACAGTTTTAAAGTCGACTCCGAACGACAGATTTTTGAGAAACAAGAAGAGAAAGAGAAGAAATCGCCGAAAAAATACTTTTTTTTTTCTTATTTTTGAAGTCTGGCCTGGGACTCGAACCCTGGCTTTACGTCTAATAAGCCAACACACTACCTACTAGACCACGGCGACTTCAAGAGCACATATATCATAATCATACATAATCATTTCCAAGCAGAAAACTAAAGACGAGTATACTCGTCATTGGCATAGGAGGGCGGAAGGACTCAATATCCTTTTTTGTATTTGCGTACGTTTTAGTAGAAAAACAAAAAATAAATCACGCAGATGGATAAAATAAAGAAGATGGAATAAATCGAGACAAATTGTGAAAATTCCCAACACTTACAAATTCCCTATTGTCGATTGGCAAAAAAAAATAATTGCTAATTCAAAAGCCTGCACGTTAGAATATATTTAAAGTAGGACGAGTATACTCGTCTTGGCAATTTGGTATACCTGTCAAATACGAGTATACTCGTTCTTGGCAGCGAATGTGTCAAACCGCACACACAACATAAGTAATCCTGACTTAAGGGTTGTATAGACCAATTATGTTATGTATGTGTGTGTGTGCGAATCAACACTTTGGAATCCCCATTGTGAACTAGTGTACGTTGACTTTATAGTGCCCTGTGAACACACCAGTTACGAGATAGCCTAATAAATAACTCCTCCTCCCCCTCTCCTGATTATAATGTGAAAACAAAAAGTTTAATTACCTTAAACATCATTGGTTTTTGAAGGGTCTTCGACTCTCTTAGCCTTCCCTTGGTATATTAATGGTGCTTACATACATACATAATTGGCCATTACAACCCTTCAGTAGAGATTACGACCGAGCTTCTCACGCCGCTTATGTTGTGTGCGTTAATTTTATACATGAGTGGCGGGTACTACAGTTTAAAGTCGAATCCGAACGACAGATTTTTTGAGAAGCTTTTCATGGCAATATTTTTACTCTCAGAGTCTTTGCCAGAAATCTGCTGAGAGGAAATCGCCGAAGAAATATTTTCCGTTTTGATGTCTGACCTGGTATTCGAACCCGGGCCTTTCGTCGAATAAGCCAACACACTACCCACTAGACCACGGCGACTTCAAGAGCACATATATCATAATCATACATAATCATTTACAAGCAGAAAACTAAAGGCGAGTATACTCGTCGTTGGCAATAGGAGGGCGGAAGGACTCAATATCCTTTTTCGTATTTGTATAAAACAAAGAAAATGGAATAAAACGAGACAATTTGTGAAAACTGGCAACACTAAGAAATTCCCTATTGTCGATGGGCAAAAAAAAAATTTGCTAATTCAAAATCCTGCACGTTAGAATATATTTAAAGTAAGACGAGTATACTCGTCTTGGCAATTTGGTATACCTGACAAATACGAGTATACTCGTTCTGGGCAGCGAATGTGTCAAACCGCACACACAACATAAGTATGCATGTGTGTGCGTGCGAATCAACACTTTGGAATCCCCATTGTGAACTAGTGTACGTTGACTTTATAGTGCCCTGTGAACACACCAGTTACCAGATAGCCTAATAAATAACTCCTCCTCCCCCTCTCCTGATTATAATGTGAAAACAAAAAGTTTAATTGCCTTAAACGTCATTGGTTTTCGAAGGGTCTTCGACTCTCGTGGCCTTCCCTTGGTATATTAATGGTGCTTACCCTGTGGAATAAACCTCCACTGCTCAAAATTGTTTGTATAGAATAGGGCCAATATTGATTCTACTCCATCAATATCATTTCAATATTTCACAGAAACATACACAAGAGCTGCAGCTGAAATTACAGAACAGATGCTATGAATAATTGTTTTCTACCAATTTTCGACCAATTCCTTGCACGTCCTTAGATTTCTAGTTATTCGGCTTAAGCAGCTCAGCAATGAGTATTCAAAAAGATGAGTAGAATCAAATCATATTCATAATTTCCAATATTTATACGCATTCATACCTATTTTAAGATCATGGAACCTGTACTCATGCTCAAAGTTTGAAGTACTCATCATACTCATTCATGCTTCCCAACACGTATGATTTTGTTGCTTTCGACTATCCATAAATCAACATATACACGAAGCACAAAATAAGTATAAATCGCGTGCGAAGTTATGAATCTAAATGAGTAGGCTTATGAATCAAATATAGTTCGAAAGTTATGAGTTTAATGTCAACGTTGTTCGCATACTCATTGCAATCTGTACTTATAAAACAACGTTGTAGTGGATATGAATGATTTAGGGGACAGAGAGTTAAATTTCAATATGGTTGACTCATTTGTATTCAAAATTTCATGAGCAATTATACGTAGCGAAGAAACGATTCATTGTGGATCTGTGGTACATACCAGTAGTAAGTATTTTAATGTTCGTTCGCGATTCATAGATATTTTGTGTTTCGTCAACATCATACATGTTGTTAAGTATGAATATGATGAGTACTTCAAACTTTAAATATGAATAGAGGAGGTTCCATGATATTAAAATAAGTATGAATGCATATCAAAAGTATCAGAAATTAAGAGAATGATTCGATTCTACTCATCATTTTGAATGCTTCTTTCTAATCTCTGATATGTACATAAAATTGTGCTATTTTTCCCAGCCTAACTGTTTACTTCTTTTGTAAAGATAATATGGTTTTTGAATTGATGTTAATGCTGTGATGTGGTTCACCATCATCATCATCATCATCATCATCGTTATTGTATTGCCATAGCAAAAGAGCAGCACCATGAACATTGATTTTCATAGTTTGTAAGACTATTTCTACTGTGTTGACTTTTTGGTTACGAAAAATATCTTGGAATGTTGTTAAATGACATTAAAGGAGGTAAAGCAGTACAAAAAAAAAACTCTTTTCAAATAGACAATTTGGCCAATGAATAAATGAACAAATGAAGAATGAAAATGAACGCAAAGAAAAAAAAGACAACAACACTGTAGTACGAGTATTATAAACATGCGACATTACGTCTGACTGACCATTTAACACAGCAGCCACATCGGCAATACAAATAGAACTTGATTGGTTTCGATAAGTAAATATTTAACAACAACAACAGCAACTAAAACAACAACATAACCAAAAAACAAATAAAAAATTTTCCCTATAAATATACGATCATAGGCAAATATTGTCGAAAAAACCAAACCATAAGGAAAAAATATTTTTTTTTTTTGCTTCATTCTTTAAGCTCACTTTGGTTTTAACCACCAAAAAAATCCTCGTATTTGTGGTGTAAATTATTTAACACACTAGCATACCATACCATACCATATCATGCCATAGCCTACCATACCAACCAATAAACTGCTAATGTCCTAACCAGAAAAGTAAAAATTTCAGTTTCCACTTACAAAGCATCGCCAGTAGCATCATTTGGATTCTAAAGATGTTTCCTTATAGTCACAGGAAAACCGAATATCCATTAGAATTGTTTAGTTTTTGTTTACTTGAAAAGGAACTTCTTTTTCGGCAATTCCATTCCATAATGAACTGAAGAGCAAAAAAGAAAAGGACTCAGTAGGTTGCTACTGAAAGATGCAATGAAAATGCCGCCGTTAATATTGGTTGTTGTCTTCAATAACTACTACATGCAACAACACACATAAATTGTTGATAAAAATGAAGCAAAAAAATTTTTTTACTGCTGTGCAGTCCACAAGCTAAGTGTAGACATTACTTTATCATCGATAAGATCCCTAATGGGTTTCGTAAATAACTCTAGGATGGTTAGGGAATGTCGCCGCTGTCTCGACCTTCTCTCTGTGTGCTTCACCATTGTCTCATTGGCGTGGGTACCCGGGCACAGTGACATTCCGCGAAATTGTAGGGCCGCCAAGCTCGCCAGAGCTTATGCGCTTCTTCCGGAATCTACTTCTATTGAATTGGGCATGGCAATTGCCCCATGAAGTCGCCGTGGTCTAGTGGGTAGTGTGTTGGCTTATTAGATAAAAGGCCCGGGTTCGAATCCCAGGTCAGACATCAAAACGAAAAATATTTCTTCGGCGACTTCCTCTCAGCAGATTTCTGGCAAAGACTCTGAGAGTAAAAATTGCCATGAAAAGCTTCTCAAAAAATTGTCGTTCGGAGTCGACTTTAAACTGTAGGTCCCGCCACTCATGTATAAAATTAACGCACACAACGTAAGTGGTGTGAGAAGCTAGGTCGTAATCCTGACTGAAGGGTTGTAATGGCCAATTATGTATGTATGTATGTATGTAATTGCCCCAGTCAAGTTGGATATTGCGCAGAAATTCCTTCTGGACGCCAACCTATCCTGGGTTAATGAAAAATCCTGCTCCACCGGTAGACTCACCTGGCCCTTAATGGATAGAAGGCGTACCAATCAATTAATTGGTCTTGGTCGTGACGTTATCTCGACTACAGTGGCCGTGCTTACAGGTCATTGCGTCATGGGTAGACAAGAAAGGAGAATGAGACTCCCGTTTAACGACTTCTGCCGTGGATGCAGATCCGCTGAGGAAGAGGAGAGTGTTGTCCACTTTCTTTGGCAGTGCCTGTCTCTTGCTAGATATAGATACAGGTTATTTGACTTCCAATTCCTTGTCAGCTTGACGGAGCTATCATATATTGATATCAAGGATATAGCTTCGTTTATCAAACTTTCTGGCTGGTTTACCAATACGGATAAGTCGTCCTTTTGTTGTGCAGCCCTTGCGCTGACCAGCTTCTTCCTTCTCCCTGATTTTGGCGGAACTTGGTCAGTACAGGGACTGTGTTCTTTTGTGGCACCACAAGGGATTGCTATGAGTGTTGAAGTAAACTTTGTGATATCAAAGCTACCACTCCGATCTAATACTTTACCATGCTTATACTCCCTTACTTGCTTACTTACTTAATTGGCTATTAACAACCCGATTAACGGATTTCGGCCTGCCATAATAGATCCTTCCAGGCATTTCTGCTACTTGCGCGCCTACTTCCATTCTGGTCGTTTCCAACGCAAACAAGGTCGTCCTCTTTTCCGATTTACGCAGATATCCGCATCAAATACTCTTCCCGCCGCAGTATCCCCCTGTCATTCGAATGACATGGTCAATCCAACGCAGCCGCTTAATGTTAGTACACTACACAACATCTATGTATGTCGTTAAAGAACTCATACAGCTCACTGTGAATCGGATTCAAAAATCATCGCCAAGTCGCATTGGATCGAAGATTTTACGTAAGACTTTTCTCTCGAATACTTTCATGTGCATGGCTCTGAGTCATTAAAAATCACTGGGAGGATAAGCATCTTGTGAAGTATTGGTTTTGATACTCTCGCTGATACTCGCACTACAGTTGAAGCCTATGGCACACAAAGAGTTATAAAGTTAATCTACATACAAACAGGTGTTAGACGGAGAAAGGCTGTTCTCTAAAAATATAAATGTAAATCAGGATAAGTCACAGAAGTCTAGCGGGCAGTGTATTGGCTTATTAGACATAATGGGACCTAGAGATTAAATTAGATTCCGAGCAACAGATGTTTAAGAAACTTTTCATGGCAATTTTATTTCGTTCTCTGAGATTTTGTCAGAAGACGTTTGAGAGGAAGTCACCGCGAAAATATATTTTCTTATTTCGGTTTTATTGGAGATGTCTGACTGATCTGGCGTATGAACTGCTGGCCTCACGTCTAGACTATGTCGTCTAGTGACAGTGCATACTAGACTACGGCGCCCAGTGACAGTGTCTTAAGTCTGACTATTAAAATTAAAATTGTTTCCTTTTTTCTCCCCTTTTTTTATCATCCTCATAAGGAAGGCTATAAAGACCTCTATCGCTACCAATATGGCATAATATAAGAGAGAGAGAGAGAGAGAGAGAGAAATAAATCAAAAACATTTTTTTAATTATCCCAGCAATTAGAAGTATTTGCACCATTTCTTATGGGTGTCTATGTATTCTGAAAATTGTTCAGAATTTACTTTTGTCTCGTCCGACGACTTCCATATTGAGTTTCTTAATTAGTTGACCAGGTAGGTATCCACGTGCATAAATCGTTTGCCGTCTGCTATAATGCTACTGCAAAGAAGAGGATGTTGTCCGCTTTTATAACATTTGCATTAATTTATGCATTAACAAATGCCTGCGGCAAAATAGTTTGACTTGTTGCTACTCATGTTACACAATGTGGCCAATTGAAAGGGGACGCCATAAGCAAGTATCAAGTATTTGTGGTCTCCAAACAGTAACAGTCAAAACAGGGGTTCTGTTAAGTTCTTCTTGAATATCTGAGTATTTAAAACTTGTTCACTATATTTTATCTATGAAATCAGCGGCATATGTATCAGAGATCAGCAATGAATCGTTTTTACGCTACTCATAAGCACTCGTTAAATTTTTGATTTAAATGAATCAACAATATTGAAATTTAACTCCACTATTCTGATTCATTCATAAGTTAGGTTAGGTCGGAGTGGTAGCTTTGACATCAGAAAGTTCACTTGAACACGCATGGCGACCCGTTGTGGTGATACAAGAGAATGCAGTCCCTTTACTGACCAAGCTCCACCAGACTCAGGGAAAAGGAAAAATCTGGTCAGAGCAAGGGCTGCACAACAAAAGCACGACTACCCCGCACTGGAAAACCATCCAGAAAGTTTGATAAACGTCGTTGATATCAAGCTGACAAGGAATTGGGAGCCAAATAACCTGTATCTACACCTAAGAAGAGACGGGCACTGACAAAGAAAGTGGACAACAATCTCCTCTTTCTGAGCGGATATGCATCCATGGCAGAAGTCGTTAAACGGGAGTCTTATTCTCTCCGCATGTCTACCCATGACGCAATGAGCGGCCACTGTAGTCGAGATGACGTCATGACCAAGACCAAATAATTGATTGGTATGCCTTCTGTGCATTAAGGGTCAGGTGATTCTAGCGATGTAGCAGGACTCCTTGTTGACTCAGGATAGGTTGGCGTTCCGAAGGAAATTCCACGCAATATCCATCTTGACCGAGGCAAGTGGCATGCCCAATTCAATAGAAGAGAATTCCGGAAGGAGCGAACCAGCTCTGGCAAGTTCGTCGGCCCTAAAATTTTCCGGAATGTTACTGTGCCTGGGTACCCACACCAATGAGACACTGGTGAAGCGCCCAAAAAGAAAGTCGAGACAGCGGAGGCATTCCTTAACGATCCTAGAGTTATTCACGCAACCCGATAGATATCTTATCGCAGCCTGACTAACAGAAAAGACCGAGACTCAGTTGAAAGGAGCACCGTTGGCGAGAATCCATTAAGCTGCCCGGTAAATTGCCATCACCTCCGTCTGATACACGCTGCAGTAGTCCGGCAGACGGAGAGCAATGTTCAGGTCCAGTTTCCCAGAATAGACACCGCTTTCAACCTATTATAGAGTTTAAAGCCGTCGATATATATATCTAGGACATCCAAGAAGACGACCGTATTAGGATTCCAGTCATCCCTATTCGGAATCAGCTGATTCATTCATACTCACTTCACAATATTTATTTATAAGTATAGGTTGCAATGAGCGTATGCGTTGACATCAAACTCATACCATTTGAAATATGTTTGATACATATATATAATTTAGATTCATAACTTTAAAAGAATACTTATAATATGTACTTAAAAATAATACGAATGACTCGAATCATTCATCAAAATTTACAGTCATATTTATTGTTGCATTGACAAAAAGACAGAGCAGCCAATAGAGCAAATACACAACCTTTTAGTGAGTATTTTAGCACGCGATTCATATTTATTTTGTGATTTGTGTAAATGTTGAGTTATGAAGAGTCAGTCCAAATCAACAGCAACATCATACGTGTTGGTTGTTAAGTATGAATAAAAGTACTTCAAACTTTGATTATGAATAGAAGGTCTATGATATTAAACTAACTATTATGAGTATGATTCGATTCTATTCATCTTTTTGAATACTCATTGCTGATCTCTGATCCGGATGTCCTGTTTAGAAAGATGTACCCCCTGTTTTTAAATGTCCACCAAAACATGTCTCCTCCAGTCTGACAAATATACTCACATACTACACAGTCGTATACAAATTGTGATTTGTGACTTAATGTAACGTTTTTGAATTACTTTTTTTCCTCTTTTTTTCGTTCCAACTCCTTTCAAGTGGTTCTACTCTATTTATTGTACGTCTTTTAAAATGCAGTTTTTTTTTTAATCCGAAAATTTTCCAGTTTACATGGTCAATGGCATATGATGGCGTATTATTAACGAATTGAATTGATTTTTAATAAAAATTTTTAACGTTTTTTAAACACAATTTTCTTGTTTATCCAGTTCCAACCATTCAACCATCCAACCATCCATCCATCCATATGGATGGGATGCTGCTGTTCGTGGTAAT
This sequence comes from Sarcophaga peregrina, assembly GCA_014635995.1. Taxonomy (NCBI): domain Eukaryota; kingdom Metazoa; phylum Arthropoda; class Insecta; order Diptera; family Sarcophagidae; genus Sarcophaga; species Sarcophaga peregrina. Next base: position 97,412,284 of record CM025792.1, on the reverse strand, counting down.
ATTGTCGTATAGCCGTCTATTCATAGCAGAGAGAGAGAGAGAGAGAGAGAGAGAGAGTGTTGTTGTCATTGATGTTGGGATGTGTTGTATCGTTGTTGCGTTGTTGCGTTGTAGACGATGGGCGATTTTTATAGAATGCGTATGTCGTATGTGTATGAGTATGAGTACACATGTTGTCAGGCGTTGAACGACAGATTTTATGTGATTAAATTATGTTCGCGTTGTTGATCATAAATTATTGAATATTTTTTTGTTTTGTTGTTTTTGTTTTTCATTATTATACGTAAACATTTATTTTTACAGTTAAATATACAACAACAACAACAAAAAAAATGAAACACAATTTAAATTAAATTAATATCGTGATACTGGATAGAGAATATATGCATACAAGAATGCAAATCATATTCGTTCGAAAAGAAAATTTATTTGCCGCGAATGTATTTTAACGGTGGGAACTGAAGCAAAACTTTTCTTCTAATTTATGAGTGTGAAAAGTATGTTACGAGTATTAAATCGTAAGACTTTTTAAATTAGAAAATTTTAAATAAAATGTGCGTAGAATTCTTATTCGAAATAAAGGCAATATTCACTTAGTAACTGTTAAATATCGTTCATCTTTATTTATTTCCGGAAAACTAAAGGGTGATTTTTTAAGAGCTATAGGAAAATTTTTCAAAAAAAAAACTCATAAAATCCAGAAAAATGCATGAAATCTTTATTTGAATCGATAGTACGGTCCATATAATTTAATGTTTGAACTTTATTTCATGCAAATGTGGACCGCAACTGCGCCTCAAATGGTCCATCCGCTTAGTCCAATTTTGGCATACTCTTTCCAACATTTCGGCCGGTATCTCACGAATAAATCCTTCAATGTAGTCTTCCAATAAGTCAATTAAAGCAGGCTTATCTGAATAGACATAAGCTTTAACATACATACATACATAATTGGCCATTACAACCCTTCAGTCAGGATTACGACCTAGCTTCTCACACCACTTATGTTGTGTGCGTTAATTTTATACATGAGTGGCGGGACCTACAGTTTAAAGTCGACTCCGAACGACAGATTTTTTGAGAAGCTTTTCATGGCAATTTAAGCTTTAACATAGCCCCACAAAAAATAGTCTAAAGGCGTTAAATCGTACGATCTAGGCGGCCAATTGACCGTTGATGTTCACCGAACTCGCCTCTCAATAAGTCCATTGTTACGCGTGCTGTGTGGCATGTGGCAGTGTCTTGTTTTAAAACCACATGTCATGCAAGTCAAGCTCTTGCATTTTGGACAAAAAAAAGTTGAATCATCTCACGGTAGCGCTTACCATTCACAGTTACGTTACGATTCACAGCATCTTTGTAGAAGTACGGCCCATAAACCGCATCAAACTGTGACTTTTTCTGTATGCATTGGTAGCTTTTGCAATGCTTCTGGCTGATCTTCACTCCAAAATCGAAAATTCTGCTTATTTACGTACACATTTAGCCAAAAATAAGCTTCGTCACTGAACACAATTTATCGATAAAGAAGTGGATCTTCGGCCAACTTTCCAAGAGGCCATTCACCAAAAATTCTGCGTTGCAGTAGGTCGTTTGTCTTAAATTCTTGCACTAGCTGTGTTTTAATAGGATCACACCTAAATCTTTCCGCAAAATTTTCCATGTTATTGAGTAACAGAGACCCAATTTCTGCGAACGGCGAGGAATCGATAATTGATGGTCATCATTAACACTGGCCGATACAGCTGCGATATTTTCTTCAGTTCGCACTCTACGTAAGCGTGTTGGTGGTTTAATGTCCAACAATGTAAATTTGATGCGAAATTTCGTCACAATGGCCCGAATAGCTACTTCAGTGGGTCGATTAAACTGACAATGAAATGGAAGAAGCGCACGATGAACTTTCTTAACAGAGCACGCATTTTAATAATAAAATCCAATGATTTGCAAGCGTTGTTCGTTTGTAAGACGATTCATGGTTAAATTATAGACCAAACTATAAAAATCACCTGTTATATAAGGGCCTTCATTAAAATTGTTCATCTCTTTTATTTTTTTTTTTTCATAAAAACCAACACTCAGGGGATGGCTCCTATACATGCAGTGCATTGTGCAGGGTTAGGAAAATAGATTATAGGAAGGAGGAAAGAGGGAGTAGTGTTTGTGGACATTCGATTTAAACTCACCTATATCGTAATTAACGGGAAAAACCCTCGCAAGAAGATCATTCCACAAGCATGCATTGCGGGCAAAAATTGAATTCTCCCTGTAATGCATTGTGCGGTTCACTGGATAATGAACCACAAAAGGATGTGCTCTGTGAGAAGCTCGAGTACCACGTAAAAATATGTGGTTATCGGGAACCAAGCCCCTTATCTCCCGAGAACACCTCCCACTATAGTACCGATAGAACAATGAAACACACGCCACATTGCGACGATGTTCCAACGAATCAATAGAGTTGGATACCCTACTGTCATTAATAAGCACCTTCGCCCTCTCCTGTACGCGGTCGAGAAGCTTCAAAATAGACTTTGGAGCACCGGCCCATACATGAGAGTTGTACTCCATCCGGGGTCGGATAAAGATTCTGTAAATAGTAAGAAGATCGGATGGAGTGAAGTATTTCCTGCACCGTTTCAAAAAAAAACCAAGGCACTTGAACGCCTCCTCAATATTTACATTACCCATAAATACAGATGACAGAACACCAGAGCCAGCATCACGCCGGTGTGTCAAAAAACAACATTGGGTCTTGCGCGCATTGAAATCGACCCTGTTCGCGCGGCCCCACTCAGAGATTGCTATCAGGTCACCTGTGAGTGCGTCATTCATGTTCGACCTCCTTGCCCCAATCTCCAAAAGGCTCGGCCTCCGATCAAATGAATATGAATGACAAATGTTGCTGTCATCCGCAAAAGAGTAAATAGGATTCGAAGTAATAGATAGAAGATCATTGAGAAAAATAAGAAAAAGAGTAGGAGAAAGAACAGAGCCGTGTGGTACCCCTGAATTTATACTGAACTCTTAAGAGGCAACTCTCTAGTTCTTGTTCTAAAATATCCTCCATTTATTAAGATGTTTTAAACAGAAATCTTTAATTAAAAGCCAGCCAGGCTTAACGTTATGCTTTCAAAACAAACTTTAACTTTTAGAAACTATTTACGCGTAAGCGTGCCTATGTATTTAACAAAACAATCCTCGAAAGCAATCCTCATAAGCAACTTTTAATCTTGCGGTGGTTTTTTTTTCTTTCTTTCTGAGTTCGAATCCTTTCAAGCATAAAACAACTCCTCGTTTATAAATACAACAACTTAATGTTCTTTTAATAAAATTATGAAATAAAAAATTTAATTTTGTGTTGTTGTTGTTATTATTTTTGGTTTCCTCTGAAACGGTTTATACGCTCTATTAATTTTTATATTGTGTGGGTTTTTTGTTGTTGTTTTTTTTTTAAATTCAATATTCAATATACTCGTACCGGTGAACAACACTTCGTGCGATTAAACAAACACTTCCTAACGGTAACGGTAGAAAAGGATATAGAGGGAGTAGATGTTTCTTTTTGATGCGCTACCCAAAAGAATAGTTAATGATTGTTTGTGGTTTAATAGGGTTTTGTAGCAGAGGTCAGCAATGGGTATTCAAAAATATAAATAGACTCGAATCATACTCATTATTTCTGATACTTATATACACGCATTCATATTTATTTAAATATCACCATGGAACCTCCTCTACTTATATATTCAAAGTTTGAAGTACTCATCATACTCATACTTAACACAACACGTATGATGTTGTTGATTTCGACTCTCCCCATGACTCAACAATACGCGAAGCACAAAATATGTATGAAACACGTATGAACACTAAAATACTTACTAAAGGGGCCGCCAATTAAGTTTTTTTCTTTTTGAAAATGCTTTCAAAAACCCTACTGAATATTTTCTCAAATTTCTTTTTTTATTTGAAAGTACAATCCTTCCGGTTAATAATGGAAAATAATTTCATTTAAATGGCTGCCTTGGCTAGCCATGCAGTAGCCTACACGATCGGTCCAATTTTTAAGCACATTAGCGATTGTGTGCAGCTGTATTTCACCAATGGCTTTACGAATATTGTCCTTTAAAGCGTCAATTGTCTCTGGCTTGTTGGCGTAGCACTTATCTTTGATGGCACCCCACAAATAATAGTCCAACGGTGTCAAATCGCAGCTCCAAGGTGGCCAAACGACATCATCTCTGCGGCTGATAATGCGATATTCAAAAACAGTGAGTAAAACATCGAGTATGGCTTCGGCTGTGTGTCACGTAGCGCCGTCCTGTAGAAACCAAATGTTGCCAATATCCTCCTCTTCAATTTTTGTAAACAAAAATCCGTTCAACATGGCCCGATAAAGATCGCCATTGACTATAACGGCCATTCCTTGCTCATTTTCAAAGAAAAATGGCTCAATTATGCCTCTGTGTGCGGGTTTTCTGTGCCCCAAATGCGATAATTTTGCTTGTTTACATACCCGTCAATATCAAAATGAGCTTCATCTGAGAAGATAATTTTTTTTTTGCATAAATCGGCATCTTCTGTAGGTCGATCGCGGAATCACTTAGCGAAGCGAAAACGCATTTGATGAACCATATTCGTTCAGCGGAAGGATAAAACTAATTATCTGTCAAATCAGACATGAGCTAAGTGTTACCATTCACGAAATAAGCACTAGTTGAAAAAAAAAAAACGTTAAATGGTGGACCCGATAGAAGGTTGTGTGTTTTCTGCTCTCTGTTTTTTCTTCTGTTGCAACAACAACTAAGACTTGCACGCATTCATACTTAGTTTAATATTATGGACCCTCACTCATAATCAAAATTTGAAGTACTCATCATATTCATACTTAACAACCAACACGTATGATGTTGCTGTTGATTTGGACTGACTCTTCATAACTTAACTTAATATTTACACGAATCACAAAGTAAATATGAATCCCGTGCGAATATTAAAATACTCACTAAAAGGTTGTGTGTTTACTCTGTTGGTTGATCTATCTTTTTGTCAATGCAACAATAAATATGACTGTAAATTTTGATCAATGATTCGAGTCACTCGAATAATCATTTATAAGTATGTTGTCTAAATCAAACATATTTCGAATGGTATGAGTTTGATATCAACGTTGTACGCTTACACTCATTGCAACCTGTACTTATAAATCAACGTTGTAAAGTGTATGAATGAATCAGAATAGTTGTAGTTAAATTTCAATATTGTTAACTCACTTTTATATTCAAAATTTCATGAGTACTTAGGAGTAGCGATAAAACGATTCATTACTTATCTCTGTTACCTAACGATATACGGCATTAAAAAGTCATTAATGCCATGGATTAGTTGCTACACGTTACCGTTTTAACACTTTTTTTTTTTCATTTTGTTCTCCTCCAACCAAAGTTCCGTTATAGCGATATTATGATTATGAGCTGTGTTTACACACTTTATTAACAAATTAACGCATTGTAATGCAATTTTCTGCTTCATTCCAAACCAAAAACAATAATTGGATGGCATAAAAGCAGCAGCAGCAGCAGAAGCTGAAGCAAAAAAAAAGGCATTAAAGGCTATATCGGAGAGAGAGGAAGGGAGAGAAGGCACAAAAAAAATTTAATTTCATTGAACAAAATTTTTATAACAAAACAATAACAATAACAAGAGGAAAAACAAAACAAAACGAAACACAGAATGTGAAATAAACAAAAAAACCAAAAAAAATAAGAAAGAAAAGAGAAAAATAATGGCAAAATACTGTACAACCGGATGTATTTCTTTGGTAACGTTTTGCTACCTTCTCAGCATATTCTCATCGTAGACCATACACCGTACACCAGTGTTGCAAAACTCAAAAAGAGTACTTTTTTGCATCAAATGGTACTTTTTTAAAAATTACATGCATACATACATACTTACATACATGCGTACGTAATTGGCCATTACAACCCTTCAGTCAGGATTACGTCCTAGCTTAATCACACCACTTATGTTGTGTGTGTTAATTTTATAAATGAGTAACAGGATCCACAACTTAAACTCGACTCCCAACGAAAGATTTTTGAGAGTTTTTTCATGGCAATTTTATTTTTATTCTCAGGGTTTTTGCCAGAAATCTGGTGAGAGGAAATCGCCTAAGAAACATTTTTTATATTTTATTTCGATGTCTGACATATGGACATGGTAGTATTTATAACCCTTCCATCATGATTATGACCTTTTTTACATGAGTGACAGGACTTACCGTTTACAGTCGACAAGTCAAAGCAATTTTATTTACTCTGAGTTTTTGCGAGAAGGAAGTCGCCTGAGCAATATTTTCACATCCCGTTTTGATGGAGACGTCTAGCAGGGGGTTTGAACCGTAGGCTCACATCTAGTAAGCCCGCACACTGCATACTAGACTATTAATTTATTAACATTTAATACACATACGGAATGTATGAAAACATAACAGCCTCGTTAAGTCAAACGTCGATGGAACGTAATATCGGGTCCGCCATTTAACGTTTTTTTATAATTAGGGCTTATTTCGTGAATGGTAACACTTAGCTCATGTCTGATTTGACAGATAATTAGTTTTATCCTTCCGCTGAAGGAATACGGTTGTGAATACGGGTTTTCGCTTCGCTAAGTGGACCTGCGATCGACTTACAGAAAAAAATCATCTTTTCAGATGAAGATCATTTTGATCTTGGCGGGTATGTAAACAAAAAAAATTATCGCATTTGGGGCACAGAAAACCCGCACGCATACAATGACAAGCCAATGCACCCAAAACGTGTTACTGTATGGTGCAGATTTTGATCCAGAGGCATAATTGGGCCATTTTCCTTCGAAAATGAGCAAAGAGTGGCCGTTACAGTCAATGCCGATCGTTATCGGGCCATGTTGAACGAATTTTTGTTCACAAAAATTGAAGCGGCGGATATTGGCAACTTTTGGTTTCAACAGGACAGCGCTACGTGCGACACAGTTGAAGCTATACTCGATGTTTTACGCCCTGTTTTTGAAGACCGCATTATTAGCCTTAGAGCTGATGTCGTTTGGCCACCTCGAAGGCTGCGATTTGACACCGTTGGACTATTATTTGTAGGGTGCCGTTAAAGATAAGTGTTGCACCGACAAGCCAGAGACAATTCACGCTTTAAAGGACAATATTCGTGAAGCCATTGGTGAAATGCACCTGCACACAATCGAAAATGTGCTTAAAAATTGTGCTGCATAGCTAGACGAAGCAGCCATTTAAATGAAATTATTTTCCATTATTAACCGGAAGGCGTCTATGGCCTGCTGTGGACAGCAAGAGGACAAAATGGCTGCTGGGCTTGGTTAAGGCCAGCTTAAAGTAAGTTGTCGGTTTTATCACGGGGCACTGCGAGATTAGGTCGCTGACGGGGATCTAGAACAGATCCCAGCCGGACTATTGCAGGGTATGTTCCGATGAGGAGGAGTTGGAGACTACCGAACATCTCCTCTGCAACTGCCCAGCCTTTGGTAGGTTAAGGACTCTTGGCAGGGCCTTCTTTGAGAACTTGAGTTCTGTGTCGAGAGCCGACATCAAGGCTCTCCACAGATTCATTAGCAGCTTGGGCTGGTTGAGAGGTGCTAGGGCTCCATAAGTGTAGTCGCACTTTCAACCTCTTTTGTTTTGTGTCTGTTTCTTTACACGTAATTCCTCCATTTCCTTCCTCCTCTAAGGACAATGTACAATGGGTCAATTTCGACCTCCGGGTACTGTGCTTGTCTTGACCGACAGGTGCACGTCTTCTAACCTAACCGGAAGGATAAAAAAAGAAATTTTAGAAAATATTCAGTAGTTTCTTTTTTAAGCATTTTCAAACAAAAAAAATTATTTGGCGGACCCTTTATATGTAAATACGTTTTTATCATATAAAAGGCAATACAATTGCTTACCAAAACTATTTAAGTTACGGTTCGGCAAACGTTTTCATTGCCTTTCGTGTTTTAAAAGCGAATGTTCTGTGAACGTTTGGCTAAGCGGGACTAAAGCCTCATTCTACCTTTAGCATTACGTTGAACATTAACGCTAGTTGAAAACCGCAAGACATAAAATATATACATACATACATAATTGGCCATTACAACCCTTCAGTCAGGATTACCTAGCTTCTCACACCACTTATGTTGTGTGTGTTAATTTTATACATGAGTGGCGGGACCTAGAGTTTAAAGTCGACTCCGAACGACAGATTTTTGAGAAGCTTTTCATGGCAATTTTATTTACTCTCAGAGTCTTTGTCAGAAATCTGCTGAGAGGGGTCGCCGAAGAAATATTTTTCGTTTTGATGTCTGACCTGGGATTCGAACCCGGGCCTTTTGTCTAATTAGCCAATACACTACCCACTAGACCACGGCGACTTCAGACATAAAATATGTCACAATTAAAAATAATACTGAAGTCGCTGTAGTCTAGTAGGTAGTGTGCTGGCTTATTAAACGTAAAACCAGGGTTCGAGCCCTAGACCAGACATCAAACATCTCATCAAATTTCTAGAAAAAATCCCGAGTGTGAAATAAAATTGCCATGAAAAGTTTCTTAAAACAATCTGGTGTTCGGAGTCGACTTTAAACTGTAGGTCCCGCCACTTACAGTATAAAATTAACACACACAACATAAATGGTGTAAGAGACTAGGTCAATAATCCTGTGCTGAAGGGTTGTAATGACCCATTATGTATGTAATAAAAAAAGTACTGAAAGCGGAGTACTGCGGTATTTTTTAAATGAAAAAGTACTGAAAACGTACCAAAGTATTGAATTTTTCAATATTGCCGTACATCGTATACCATACGTATACGTGTGGATGTATTTCTTCTCTTCTTCTTCTTATATTAATGCTGTTATTGTTGTTGTTGTTGTTGTATTTGCAAATATTATTTGTTTAAGTTGATCCGATAATAAACATGTTCATCCATATCTTTATTACACACACACACAACAGATATTACGGGCTATTGGTCGGTCATTCAGCCATCAGCAGAAAACTGAAAGGGGACTGCTGTAGATTGCCTACAAAAAGGAGAAGGGGCAGAAGCAGGGAGGGGGGAGGGGGGTTAATATTTTTGGTTGTAAGTATGCCAGCCCATAATAACAATAATGATTGGCTTCAATTGTTATGACCAACAACTCATTATAGCGTGTGTTTGCATTGTACAAAATCGAACAGAATGTGTAAATGGGCTGTGAGCGAGCGAGCGAACAAGCGGTGCCATAAATATCGATGCCAGGCGATGATGCGGTGCGGCGCATGTTGCATTGCAGCAATACGTTGCAATTGTTTGTAATTACATTTTAATTAAACTTTAACGGTAATCGAAGCATGTGTTTGTTTAAATTACAATATCACTCGCTTTTCTTTTTTAATATTTTTTCTTCTTTTATTTCATTTTCTTTCATTTCAATTTGCATTTTATTTATGCTTTTCTGTTCGTTCGTTCATTATTTGTTTTTTGTTTTCTCTCTCTCTCTGTTGTAAACGATTTTAATTAAACGTTCAATACGAGTATAATTATGGAATTAATGCAACGTGCATACGAATATTGATCATCCGTATATCCATGCATGTCTTTACCCATAGCCATACGCCAGGTTCCATTATTATTTTGCAAAGCTTTTTCCTCATTTAATTAATTTAATAATAAATTTAATTAAATCAATATACATTAACGCTTATGCCTATTCAATTGCTAAAACAAATATTGCCTGTGCCCATATCAATTGCGTTGATCATACCGTAACAAGCGCCGCAAAAGTTGCCGCTCAAATCGCATCGCCATGACAGATTAATTCTGATGCAGTTAAGGAAATGATGAATTGATGAATTAAAGAATATTCTTTTCCTTTGATTTATTTTTTAATTACATTATAATTAAATGCAATGAAAATATATTAAATTTTGCAATTGGAAGTAGCAGAGATCAGTAATGAATCGTTTTTTTTTTGATACTCATAAGCACTCATGAAATTTTGAATATAAAAGTGAGTCAACAATATTGTAATTTAACTATGTACTCTGGATTCATACATACTCACTAGATTTATAAGTACTGGTTGCAATGAGTATGCATACAACATTGGCATCAAACTCATACCATTCGAACTATGTTTGATTTATAAGCCTATGCGTTAAGATTCATAACTTTAGAAAAATACTTGTAATATTTATAAATAATTTGAGTTATTAGGCATTTAAAAGTCGCTGTGGTCTAGTAGGTAGTGTGTTGGTTTATAAGACGAAAGGCCCGGGTTCGTATCCCAGGTCAGACATCAAAACGAAAAATATTTCTTCGGCGACTTCCTCTCAGCAGATTTCTGGCAAAGTCTCTGAGAGTAAAAATTGCCATGAAAACCTTCTCAAAAATCTGACTTTAAACTGTAGGTCCCGCCGCTCATGTATAAAATTAACGCACACAACATAAGTGGTGTAAGAATCTAGGTCATAATCCTGACTGAAAGGTTGTAATGGCCAATTATGTTATGTATGTATTAGGCATTTAAAGGGTTCGCCAAAAAACTTCTTTAAATATAAAAACCTTCTGAATATTTTCTTAAATTTCTTTTTTTATTTGAAAGTAAAATTCTTCCGGTTAATAATGGGAAATTAATTTCATTTAAATGGTTGCCTCGGCTGGCCATGCAGTAGCACATTATCGATTGTCTGCTTATTAGACTACCTTTATGGCCTAAAAAAAACTTGTGACACTCAAAAGTAGTTTTTAACTTCTCTGGACTAAAATTCCATGAAATACTAATATAGAATGCCATGAATTTTCTACTTAGGTAATCTACTATGATCTTGATACTGTCATGACTTGCATAAATTATTTCTTGCTTATTGCAATCGATGGAATATGTTCAGTAAGCGATTGAGGATTTTCAACAGCAAATTCTTTCTTTAAAATTTAAAAACTTAAGCTTGCTTACTTACTTAATTGGTCATTACAGCCCTTCAGTCAGGCTTACGACCTAGCTTCTCACTTAGCACTTTTTTTTATGAAATCAGCACTAAGGGGATAACCCCTACTGATGCATTGTGTAGTGCATTGTGCAGGTTTTTAGGAAAGGTGAAAAGAGGGAAGATGCGAATGGTAAGGAAACGAGTTGCTGCTGGTGACTATAAAATGGCCAGTGCTATACCTTCACCATTATACAGTCTACAGCAATCGTTCCCAAAAAACCCGCAGTTTCTCACACCACTTACGTTGTGTCTGTTAATTTTATACAGAAGTCGCGGGAGCTACAGTTTAAAGTCGACTCCGAACGATAGATTTTTGAGAAACAAGTAGAGAAAGAGAAGAAATCGCCGAAAAAATACTTTTTTTTTAGGTATTTTCTTTTGATGTCTGGCCTGAGACACGAACCCTGGCTTTACGTCTAATAAGCCAGCACACTACCTACTAGACCAGAACTCAGAACTTGTTGCCAGAACTCTGCTGATAGGAAGTCGCCGAAGAAATATTTTTTTATATTTTCATTTTGATGTCTGACCTGGGGTTTGAATTGCGGCCTTACGATCTAATAAGCCAACACACTACCAACTAGACCAGGGCAACTTCTAGTCACAATGCCGAGAATCTTGAAAAGATATTGAAACCAAAAATTGTAATGTCCACCAGAGATTGGTTTTCTCTGAAGAGGGTAAAGAACTGGCCTCAAACAAACTTCATTTTTGTACAAAGAAAGAAGAGATAATAAAGGTGAAAGCAAGTAGATCTGATCCGATTTCGATATGTATATGAAAAACAAAATTTAAGTCCCTTTTTGTAAATCTCATGGCATCTGGATTCGTATGCTCGGAGGCTGATAACAATTCGCAGAGGTTTATGCAGAAACTCTAATGACGAGGAGTGAAGTCGTCGTAGTCTAGTAGGTAAGGTGTTGGCGTATTAGACATAAAGCCAGGGTTCGAACCCTAGGCAAGACATCAAAACAAAATACAAAAAGTATTTCTCCGGCGAGGAAATCGCAGATTTCTGGCAAAAACTCAGAGAGTTTTTTTTTCCGGTTTAAATCACTAAGAAGAAGAAATTAAACAACAATGGGTCGGTACTCAAGGAAACCAGAGACTGCTGCTAAATCTTGCAAAGCCCGTGGACCAAATCTACGTGTACTTTTCAAGAACACCCATGAAACCGCCCAGGCCATCAAACGTATGCCTTTGCGTCGTTGAAAAGAAGGAATGCGTACCATTCCGTCGTTTCAACGGTGGTGTTGGCCGTTGCGCCCAAGCCAAACAATGGAATACCACCCAAGGTCGTTGGCCCAAAAAAATCCGCTGAATTCCTTTTGCAATTGTTGCGCAACGCCGAAGCCAACGCTGACTGCAAGGGTCTCGATGTCGATCGTTTAATTACCGATCACATCCAAGTCAACCGCGCCCAATGCTTGCATCGTCGTACCTATCGTGCTCACGGTCGCATCAACCCCTACATGTCTTCACCCTGTCACGTTGAGGTCATCCTTACCGAAAAGGAAGAAGTTGTCTCCAAGGCCGCCGATGATGAGCCCGCCAAGAAGAAGTTGCAAAGACAAAAGGAGAAAATGATGCGCTCCGAATAAATGTTAGATTTTTTAGATCTAATTTAACAACAACAACAACTACAACTTTTTATAAAATATTTGTTTAAGCGTATAAAATAATTTCGATCGATGTTGGAGGCATTTTGGAGCGAATATTTTGCATTAAAAAATCTTTCAAAAGTTGTCCCTAAAATGAAGATGTTCAAATAAAACAAAAAGATCTAAAGTTTGAAATAAACTTGCTGTGAAAAGTTTCTCAAAAGTCTGTTGTTCGGAGTCGACATTTTAAACTGTAGGTCCCGCCACTCATGTATAAAATTAACACACACAACATGAGTGGTGTGAGAAACTAGGTTAATAATCCAGACTTGAAGGGTTCTAATTATGTATACAGGTATGATGACGAGAAATAAAAGGAGATCACATAACATGTTCTCTATCACTGTCCCGTAATAATACGACACCAGAATTTATTGCCAGACCATGTCTCTATCCAAAGAAGATGGCAGCGACACATTCATTGAACTATCGGAAGAGATCGTTTTAATGAACCGCGGCCAACACACTACCTATTAGACCAGGGCAATTCCTAGTCACAATGCCGAGAATCTTGAAGAGACTATTGAGACCAAAAATTGTAATGTCCACCCGAGATTGGTTTTCTCTGAAGAGGGTAAAGAACTGGCCTCATAAAATCCTAATTTTTTTACAAATAAAGAAGAGACAATAAAGGTGAAAGCAAGTAAATCTGACCCGATTTCGATATGTATATGAAAAACAAAATTTAAGTCCCTTTTTATAAATCTCATGGCAGTCGAAGGGAAATATTGACATCTGGATTCGTATGCTCGGAGGCTGATAACAATTCGCAGAGGTTTATGCAGAAACTATAATGGCAAGGATTGAAGTCGTCGTAGTCTATTAGGTAATGTGTTAGCTTATTAGACATAAAGCTAGGGTTCGAGCCCCAGGTAAGATATCAAAACAAAATACAAAAAGAACTTCTTCGGTGATATCCTCTCAGCAGATTTCTGGCAAAAATTCTGAGAGTAAATAAACTTGCCGAGGAAAGTTTCTCAAAAATCTGTCGTTCGGAGTCTACTTTTTAAACTGTAGGTCCCGCCACTCATGTATAAAATTAACACACACAACATAAGTGGTGTGAGAAAATAGGTCAATAATCCAGACTTGAAGGGTTGTAATGACCAATTCTGTATGTATGTATGTATATATGCTCGGACGCTGATAACAATTCGCAGAGGTTTATGCAGAAACTGTAATGACGAGGAAGAAAAAACGATCACAAAATATATTTTCTGACACTGTCCCATAATAATGCGACACCAGAATTTATTGACAGACCATGTCTCTATCCCACACATTCATTGAACTATCGAGAGAAATCATTTTGATGTCTGACCTTGGATTTGAATCGCGGCCTTACGGTCTAATAAGCCAACCCACTACCTACTAGATTACCACCACTGGCATTATTATGTCTTGCGACACAATGTACAGTACACTAAAAAAAGAAATTCCTCGTATCTCGTATGATGGCTTTATTATAAGCATTGTTTATCAAATATTTTAATCAAATCAATTGTGTGAAATTGTTTGATGGCAAAGCAAAAAGAGCCACAAATTCATTTCAATTCAATTTGAAATTCAATTGAATTGTAAGAAAGGAATTCAATTCAATTAAAAATTTTAAAAGTTTTATGATTTAACAACTACGATAATAATAAACTGAATGCGGATCTGGGCGATTTGACCAAAATGGCTTATCTAAAGAAAGGTATTTGAACAAATAAAGAAAACAATTTTGTGTATAAAATTAAATTAAATTGCATTTATTAACGGTACTTATTAAACCATAAACGTTACACATAAAAAAAATGAAATTAAAAATAAATCTTAGAACGATGGAAGGAAAGAAAGAAAGAAACAAGGAAAGAAAAGAGAAGCATACGCTCTGAAGGCAGACCAAATATGATGTTCGATTTGAAAATGTTTAAATTCTTAACAACAATGTATAGATTAATAACCACAATATTTTTTTATTTTTTCTTTTTATTTATTGAGTCAATATAAATGAAAAAATAACAAAGAAACCAAGAATCAGCACAGTAAAGCTTTGCAATTACTTCAGGGAACGTAGAGAGCACAAATACAACAACAATAACAACAACAAACAGAGACTATCTATCATAAGAAAAACAATTTAATTTTATTTTCCTAGAGTTAATTAACACATCCAAGTAAGGTGGTATTCGAAAAAAAAATTACTAAACTTACCAGCAAGTGAATGGCAATGTGACTTACTCACCAGCAAACAAAGTTTAACTCCTGTTGACCAGCGTTATGAAAGAATGCAATCGTTATTTAGCAAATATTAAAAGATATTGTTACGTTTTTACCATTTAAAAATGTTTAAAATATAAGCACGTAGATTGCAAATAAAATAAAAATAAATTTGTGTTTAGTTTTGAATTAAAATTCTTTATTATACGCTTAATTCTGTGTGCCACTGTTCACAACTTGATGTAAACAACAACAATTGCTTTGTTTGTTATTCCTCTGTTTATACCCTATGAATAAACAATAACAATAATAAATACTAGACAATTGTTCGACAGAACTTTATAGCGGAGATCTTCAAACCACTATTACTCACTTCAAAAACTACCTACTAGACTAAGTGACTTAGGTGTTTTCTTCAATATTTTTAATCAATTATCAACAGTTAGAGGCAGGTTACATACATAATTGGTCATTACAACCCTTCAGTCAGGATTACGACCTAACTTCTCACACCACTTATGTTGTGTGCGTTAATTTTATACATGAGTGGCGGGACCTACAGTTTAAAGTCGACTCTCCGAAGGACAGATTTTTGAGAAGCTTTTCATGGCAATTTTTACTCTCAGAGTCTTTGCCAGAAATCTGCTGAGAGGAAGTCGCCGAAGAAATATTTTGATGTCTGACCTGGGATACGAACCCGGGCCTTTTGTCTAATAAGCCAACACACTACCCACTAGACCACGGCGACTTCAGTTCGAGGTAGGTTAGGTTATGTTAAATTTAGTTCAGCCACCTCTAAGAGCATAGCTTCTACTATACAAATCTAAATCGTAGCTGCAATCTCTTCCGAAAGTTTAATGAATGAGGCTTATAAAATTGTTTTGTTTGTTTCCATAAAAAATATCCAGATTGGATTAGATCTACTTGCTTGCACTTTTATTATCTCATTTTTCCTTTGTACATGATTGAAATTTGTATGAGACCAGTTGTCTGTTCCCCTTCAGAGAGCCAATCTCAGGTGGTCTTTTGACTATTCTGTTGTACCAGCCTTATCACGATTCTTAACTTTGTTGTAAGGCTTAGTGTTCCCGTGTTTACGTACCCATATATGTATCACCGTCAACTATCTCGTAATAGGCTCCAAGAACGCCAAACATTCTTGGAAAATGTTATACAGTGGGCGTTAGAAGAAACTGTACTTTAAAAAAAATACATTATAAAATTATCGTTATTTTTGTTTTAAAATTATTTCATTGCTAGTTT
Organism: Sarcophaga peregrina; assembly: GCA_014635995.1. Lineage (NCBI taxonomy): Eukaryota > Metazoa > Arthropoda > Insecta > Diptera > Sarcophagidae > Sarcophaga > Sarcophaga peregrina. The sequence continues at coordinate 97,396,135 of CM025792.1, read as the reverse complement.
TCAAAATTGTAACAAAAAAAAAAAAATAATTCAAAAGAATTCCAAATTTTGGTAAATTTTTTTGTGTCTTAAAAATTGAGTATGGAAATTGTTAGAATTTTATCGCCTTAGTGTACATTTTCTTTTGACGCTCACTGGTATGTGGTATAGGCATTACGGAATCAATTTATAATCGCGCTTCTTTTCTAAGCAGTAGCTACAAGGGACTAGCAATAAATCATTCATTCGCTACTCATAAGCACTCATGAACTTTTGAAAATAAATGAGTCAACATTACTGAAATTTAACTAAGTACTCGGATTCATACCACAATGTTGATTTATAAGTATAGATTGCAATAAGTGTATACGTACAACGTTGACATCAAACTCATACCATTTGAAATATATTTGATTCATCAGCCTACAACTCATTTAGGTTCATAACTTTAGAAAAATACTTTTAATATGTACTCATAAATGATTCGAGTGACTCGAATTAGGCATTTACAACAAAAGGCGAAGGATACATAGGCAAAAAAGCCAAAGCAGCTAGAAGATCATTGTCTTGACAGACGTTTCAACATTCTGATTCCGAATAGTGATGACTGCAATCCTAATAAGGTTGTCCCCCTGGAAGTCCAGCATATATACACCGACGGGCCTAAACTCGATAACGGGCTTAGAAGCGATGTCTATTCTCGGAAACTAGACCTGAACATTTCTCTCCGTCTGCCGGACTACTGCAGCATTTATCAGCCGCAGCTGATGGCAATTTACCGGACCGCTGAATGGATACTCGTCAACGGTGTTGCTTTCAACTGCGTCTCGATCTTTTCTGATAGTCAGGCTGCAATAAGATCTTTATCGGTGTTCGTGATTAACTCCAGGATCATTAGATCGTCGCTGTCTTGACCTTCTTTCCAATGAGACATTGGTGTGGGTATCTGGGTACAATGGCATTCCGGGAAATTGTAGGGCCGACGAGCTCGCTCCTTCCGCAATCCTCATCTGCTGAACTGGGCATGCTACTTGCCTTGGTCAAGTTGGATATTGCGCGGAAATTCTTTCAGGTCGCCAACCTATTATGGGTAAATGAGGAGTCCTGCTCCACCGCTAGACTCACCTGGGCCTTGATGGACAGAAGGCGTACCAACCAATTACTTGGTCTTGGTCGTAACATCATCTCGATTACATTGGCCGTGTTTACAGGTCATTGCGTCCTGGGTAGACAGGCGGAGAGAATAAGACTCCCATTTAATGACTTCTGCCATGGATGCATATCCGCTGAGGAAGAGGAGACTGTTGTCCACTTTGGCTCCCACTTCCTTGTCAGCTTGACGGAGCTATCATCTATTGATATCAAGGATATAGCTTCATTTATCAAGCTTTCTGGATGGTTTTCCAGTGCGGGGTAGTCGTGCTTTTGTTGTGCAGCCCTTGCGCCGATCAGCTTCTACCTTTTCTCCTGATTTTGGTGCAAATTGGTCAGTATAGAGACTGCTTTCTCCTATGGCACCACAAAGGGTAGCTATGCGTGCTTAAGTGAGCTTTGTTATATCAAAGCTACCACTCCGACCTAACCTAACCTAAGCAGAGCAAACATACAACCTTCCAGTGAGTATTTTAGTGTACGTACTCGATTCGTACTTATTTTGTGTTGCGTGTATATGTTGAGTTATGGAGTCAGTCGAAATCAACGAACATCATACATACATAACATACATAATTGGCCATTACAACCCTTCAGTCAGGATTACGACCTAGCTTCTCACACCACTTATGTTGTGTGCGTTAATTTTATACATGAGTGGCGGGACCTACAGTTTATAGTCGACTCCGAACGACAGATTTTTGAGAAGCTTTTAATGGCAATTTTTTACTCTCAGAGTCTTTGCCAGAAATCTGCTGAGAGGAAGTCGCCGAAGAAATATTTTTGGTTTTGATGTCTGACCTGGGATTCGAAGCCGGGCCTTTTGTCTATTAAGCCAACACACTACCCACTAGACCACGGCAACTTCAACGAACATCATACGTGTCGTTAAGTATGGATATGTTGAGTTACGGAGAGTCGAAATCAACGAACATCATACGTGTCGTTAAGTATGAATATGATGGTTACTTCAAACTTTGAATGCGTATAAGCATCACAATCTCATTGCTGATCTCTGTTAGCTATGATCTAATATAGTGGACCTTATGAATGCATTCATTGTTTGAATTCAGCAACAATGTATGTTGTATGTTGTATGGCGTATATGCCAAATAATAATACAAATACGATATTAAGTGTGGCAAACTAATAAAAACGTATTTATTGAATAAAATTCTGTTTCAGTTCATTTTTTTATTATTATCCTCATTAAATATTACACATTATCTATGGTAAGGTATTGGAACATGGCAACAAAAACATAAGCATTCGATTTGTAATACAATTAAAGTACGAGTCGATTTTTGTAATGAATTTTAAAATTTTTATTTCATTTTTTTTTGATTTTTTTGTAATTGTTTTACGATTTATGCACTTGGAAACATTTGCTGTTTCTTGGATTTGTTTTTTTTTTGTTTTTATTATTTAAAGTCGATTTGATATTTTTATGATAAACTAAACCACCAACTGTAGCTGAGACTAACAACTTAATTAGATTTTCAATAGAAAACCATTACTAGAGTATTAGAGTATATCACCTACAACAGCACCAGCACCACCACCACCACCACCACCAGCACCACCACCAGTACCAGCACCCTGAACAAATCGAATCAAAAACCGAATCTGAACTTTAGCTAGAGATATTGAGATCAATCTGTTTGGGTAATGTTTTTAAATATCAAACAAACAATTTTTTTTTTTTTATTTTAATTGGTGGATTTGTGAATTTAAACTTTAAGTTACGATTTTAAGTCTTTTGTTTTTTTTTCTGGTATGCTTTAAAGCATCGCAATAAAAACCAAAAAAAAAAAAAAAGAATTCAAAACTTTGCAATGCAATGAGGAAAGGCAGGAAAATTTTAATTTAATGCTTTAATAATACAGCCAAGGTAGAAATTATATGGTAAAGTTTTATTTTACATGTTTTGTTTAAGTAATAGCAAGAATTTTAATTTTTAATGCTACTTATTACAACGCTGCATGAATTCTCTTTCCAAAAATAATAATAACTTCTCTGATAGCGATATCAAGAATGATAACCTATTGCGCATGATTTCCCGTTAGATGACGTTGTTGGGATATTTTATATGTTTTCAAGACTTCTTCATATGTGAAAATGAACATTTCTTCTGAAAAGTGTATGCACTACGCGAAAGTAGTTGGCAGCCCTGCAATGTAACTTACATTATCATCAGCCAATAGGAAAACAATTTGCGTGACGTCATTGATTCAACATGCGCAGAAAGTTTTAATTTTGTGTGCGTGATGGTGTAATCTTTAGTTTATCATTCTTATATCGATATCATGAACGTTGTTTTCATATTGTTACGTTTTGACCTTTTTAAAAACGTTTAAAATATGAGTTCGTTAATTGTAAACCAAGTAAAAACAAAAATGTGTTTAATTTCAGTTACACTCTTTATTGTCTGCACTATCCCATGTGTCACTGTTCAAACTCATACAACGTACATAATGGTAACTACAACAATTTATTGCTTGTTCGATATTATTCACACACTATTAGCTATACTACTCACAACGGATATCTTCGAACCTCGACTTTTTACTTTGTACTTTACTTGTCTTCACACCACGACTGATTAGGTCAAACGCAACTTCACGCCAAGTTGATTGAATTACAACTAACTTGTTGCCTGCTTTGTCTTGGCCTTTTATATGCGAACGTCTTCAGTCTGATGATAGTGGAATATTCGGTGTTTCGTATTTGTGGGAATTTCTTTGCGGCTGCATTGTTTGTTGTTGCGTTTGCTTACTTGTCTATCGCTTATGCTTGTTTTTGTTAGTTTATTTAGAAGATGTTCGATGCATGTGTTAATGTGTATTTGTGTATTGTGTACACATTGCCTGCTGTTGCGTTCGCTTTCATTGTGCAGGTGTTTTCTATCTCTTTCACAATAAAGCGCTTAGCTGTCACAAATAATTTAAGTTGTACCCAAATAAAGTCGGAGCTAAGACTAAACGTAACCAAGAGACGGATTAATCAAATTATAAATGGAAGATCTAGATGTGAAAAAACAAAAAAATGATACCCAAACCACGATTGATCCCTAGACACAAGGCTACTTGTACTTGTCTTAACCGACAAGTGCACGTCCTCTAACCTAACCTAACCTAAAATAAATAAACGCTGATAATTTCTTACTTCAATTTTTTGTTTCTCTTTATTGAATATAAAAAATAAATAAATTTATAAATTAACTTTAAAAGCGAAGAGATTTTTAGAAAAAAACACATTTGCCATATAATATTTTCCTTGGCTGTACTACTTTAAGGTCTCTGATCGAAGTTAAACTTTAACGAAGAAAAAAAATTAAAATTTGGGGCGTAGAAATAATTAAGCTTTTGAACTACAAACACATGTAGCCTGCCTTGCCATACCGTATAGGTAAGCGATTACTAAAATAAAAAGGGATTGTGTGATAAGTTTAAGGTCTTGAGTTAATAGATATGAACACTTAGATAAACTTTTTGATTTTATCTCAGTTAAGAAAATGATTACAAAGTATTTGGGTGGCTGTTTCAAAGTTTCTGGTTTTTTTTCCTTTTTTTGTATTAAAATGTCTCTCTTTCCCTCTACTGTATTGACTTTTAACAACAAATTAAACAGAAAATTTATCGTTTAATTATTTAAATGCAACAAGTTTGTTGTTCAAAAAGTGACCGAACCGAACAAATGTGGAAGCGTGACAGGCGTGAATTACAGAATAAAATTAATGACAATTTTACATGAAACGGAATAAATATTATTAATTGATAACAAAAAGCAACAATTATTACTACTTATTTGTCGCATAAAACATATTTTCATATTCAATTTCGATTTCTATTTCGATTTCCATTGCAATTCTTTTGCTATTCATTAGCAGTTCCTTTTGTTTTAAGCTTTACAAGTGGCTTTTTGGAACGGGTAATTCGGTTTATACATAGCACACGGTTAGGTTTGCCTTAACAAAGCAACAAAGTTGTATTCAAATTTTTCGTATGGTACCGTGTCGTAAAGAAAAATTGTCACCTGAAATTTACTTTGTCTAGCAAAACTCAAATTCCAATTTTTTTTTCAATTTTATTATTTATGAACACGGTACAACAGTCAAAATACATCCAGCCAATGACATAGTGTAGGTTGTAAGTTTTATTGTCTAGAATTCATGCTCATTCATGCTTTATTTGACAAAAACCATAGTTTTTGATTTGGTCACACAAAATTATTGATTACTCAAATAGTTTTTAACCGATTTTCAAAATCAAACGTTTTATGAAAAGGGAAAAGATTGACCTTTAAAACGGTATATATAAATATATGGTTCAAACTTACTCGTTATACGGTTTGATGGTTTAAACTTGGAAAATATGAGTTTTTTTTTATTATATTTTCAAGTTTGGTTATTCTTAATTACAAAATTTAATTAAAAAATATAAAATAATTAGCTTTCTTAGTGAGAGAAGGGATGAGCCTTTGAATTGGTATACATATATATTTTATTTGACTTAATATTCTATGAGGTTTGATGAGAAAAAAAAAGAAATTTTTCATATTTTTCCGAGTTTAGTCATACTTAATGGCAAAATTTAATTAAAAAATATGAAATAAAAAACTTTCTTAGAAAGAGGAGGGAACGACCTTTAAAACGGTATACATATATATATCATTTGACTTGGTATTCCATGAGGTTTGATAAGGTAAACTTGGGAAAAAAGAATTTTTTTCATATTTTTCAAGTTTAGCCATTCTTAGTGGCAAAATTTAATTACAAAATATAAAATAAAAAACCTTCTTAGAAAGAGGAGGAAGGGATCTTTAAAACGGTATACATATATATATTATTTGACTTAATATTCTATGAGGTTTGATGAGGTAAACTTGGGAAAAAAGAATTTTTTTCATATTTTTTCAAGTTTAGTCATTCTTAATGGCAAAATTTAATTACAAAATATAAAATAAGTGGCAATATTCTGAAAAGTCATTATTTTGTGCAGAAATTGACACTTTGTTTGATCAAATCGGACAAAAATTATCGTAGTTATTATTTAAATAGTACATAGTATATACACTGAGCCCCAAAAGTGAGTAAACAACCACTGAAATAATTCATTTTCTTAGGATAGCGAGAAAAGTAAACGAGAATAGGCGAATAAATTTACAAAAATAAAAACGTTTCTTTATTACTTATAAAATGTTAAAATAAAAACAACAATTCAATAGAAAATTTAAAATTATAGTGTGTAATGACTTACTTATGGCGCTCAGTGTATGTCATCGTATCAAATGAACTTTCAGTTTAAAAATTTTCAAAAGTTTTGATGTATTTTGATTGTTTACTGCAAAATGTGCAAATTTCACGTTTGCACGACTACCAAAAGTCAGCTGATATTTGTTTTTTGCAAATATTATTACTTCTGCTTGTGCAAATATTAGCTCAAACATGAAATTGATACATTTTCCAATCAAGATCCATCAAACATTAAAAAAATGTTTGAACTGAAAGTTTATTTGATGATTTGTTCAAAAATATAACACAATTGTTAAACTTTTTAATTCATAACTTCGGTAATTTTTGTGCGATTTGATCAAACAATGTATCAAACGCTTCACAAGAGAATAGCCTATAAGCATGTTATCACTTATTTCATATTTTTTAATTAGACTTTACTACTATGAACGGACAAACTTCAAAACAATATGAAAAAATTGGCATTTGACAAGTTTACCTCATCAAACCTCATGGAATACTAAGTCAAATGATATATTTATGTACACCGTTTTAAAGGCCCATCCCTCCTCTTTCTAAGAAGGTTTTTTATTTTATATTTTATAATTAAATTTTGCCACTAAGAATGACTCAACTTGAAAAAATATGAAAAAAATTCTTATTTCCTAAGTTTACCTTATCAAACCTCATGGAATACTAAGTCAAATGATATATTTATGTACATAGTTTTAAAGGCCCATCCTTTCTCTTTCAAAGAAAGTTTAAATTTGAAACATTGGTTCAGAAATGTCGTGGGTAATTTATAAATTTAAGTGTAAAGTCCAAAAAAAAACATTTTTCTTTAAATAAAACAAGTTTGAAGGGTTCAAGATATTTAAACAAAAGATATATATTTGAGTTCTGCTTAATAAAACTCACAACCTACACTATGTTATGTAAGTGGATGTATTTCAGTTTTCGTTTTATTTTGTTGCATAGTGTAATGCATTTGGTTTTTATTAATGTCTTGTAAAGGTTTTTCGAAATATAATTAATATCTGGTACCGAGCAATAATTAATTTGTTTTTAACTCTCTATTAAAAAAGTACATTCAAATAAAAGAAACAATTTTTTGTTTTTTGTTCATTAAAATGTATTTCGTATTCTATTTAAGGAAATCTATAGTTTGACAAAACAGCCATTAATTGTTTCACTTTAAAACTCTGTCTGTCTGTCTGTCTGTCCGTCTGTCTATTCATTTTTCTTGTATTTCTTGTCTCTTTTTCGAATGGCTTTGAATACAGATTTTTTTGTAGGAGAAAAAAAAAGTACGCGACTTGTATGTTTCCAAGTAATTGGTATTCATTTCCTTAATGCCGTGTCAAATTGTAACAAGAAATGTTTTGTATGAAAAGGTAACAGCAAATAACAACAACAACAATAACAATAACAAAATAAAAAAAAAGAGTATAACGGTCATAGAGGTCTGATTTGTATCTTTTTTAAATATTTTCTAGTAGTACTACTCGTAGTACCATATTTATTTAGTATTTCTGTTGCAACTCTGTTGCTCTGTAAATATCCACACACACTCAAACACACATGATTTCTCAAACACAAGGTTTTTCTTTATATTTCGTATGCATCTGATGGACATGCAACGATCAAAAGATCAAAAAATTGAAAGAAAAATAAAAAAAAACGTTAAACAATGTCGACTATCCAACATGACTCCATACCAAGAAATAAAAGACATTATTAACCCTAATTGTGGGGTAGAGAACCAAAAATGACCTCTTAAGCTAAAGCTTTAGAGATCATTTTAATAGGGAATCCATAATACTATGCAACACATGAAGTTCAATTATCATCTACAGTGCTGGCAGAGATCAACGTTGAATCGTTTTTTCGCTACTCATAAGTACTCATGAAATTTTGAATATTAGTGAGTCAACAATATTGGAATTTAACTCCACTACTCTGATTCATTTATACTCACTTCACAACATTGATTTATAAGTACAGGTTGCAATGAGCATAGCATACAACGTTGACATCAAACTCATACCATTTGAAATATGTTTGATTCATAAGCCTACATATTTAGATTCATTCGAATAAGTTTGAATGCTTACAAGTATCAGATATTATGATTATGATTCGATTCTATTCATTTTTTTGAATACTCATTGTTCATCTCTCGTTAGATTAGGTTAGGTTAGAGGACGTGTACTTGTCAATTCTGACAAGTACAGTACTCGGTGGTCGAATTGACCCATTGTACTAGGTCCTATATTCTCACACCACTTATGTTGTGTGCATTAATTTTATACATGAGTGGCGGGACCTACAGTTTAAAGTCGACTCCGAACGACACATTTTTTTGAGAAGCATTCCATGGGAATTTTTTACTCTCAGAGCTTTTGCAAGAAATCTGCTGAGAGGAAGTCACCGAAAAATTATTTTCAAATTTTCGTTTTGATGCCTGACCTGGGATTCGAACTCGGGTCTTTCGTCTAATAAGCCAACACACTACCTACTAGACCACGGCGACCTCGTACTCAGGCTAAAAGAAAAGAGACGAGGTAAACAAAGATTGCTTCTGCAATATGAGTATATTTGCTTAGACTCTGCCGCTAAAGACACTTTTATAATTCTAGATGAGTTCAATTTCAATTATAGTTTGAAGGGATTCAACATACTTCTAGGTCTCTATACTTCTTCTGAGCGCTCGGCAGCTGGTCACACTAGTCGATGGGAGCGCTTCCTCGATTTTGTCCATGTCCAATGCGGACAAGGTCGTTCTCTACGCTGACTTTAGCTAATCCCCGCATGAAATATCAGTTTCGCCAGAGCATTTTCTTCCATCCGAATGACATGCCTGAACTAGCCCACCCGCTGAATGTTATGCGCTGTATAACGTCTTTGTTGTAGAGGAGGACTTACAGCTCATTCTTCGATCCTAAGTAGAAATCATTGCCAACTCGAATATTGTATGTAGAACCCTTGTCTCGAATGCTTTCAAGCATACTATAAAGAAGCACGGGGAGAAGGAGCGACTTGTAGAGTTTAAATTTTGTCGCACAAGAGAGATCTCTGCTATTCTAGTTGCATGAGTGATTCTACGTTTGATCAGCAGACTGACCATTTTTGCTAGTAACTGCGGGGCCTATATGAGCATATTTAATGACAATATCGAGGGTATAGTTTCTGGACGTAATCTGGAATTCGATAAGGGACAACATATACTTCGTTTTGCACTCATTTATTGTCAGAAACATCCTGATATATTCCCATTCAAAAGCGCTAAAGGCAGCAGTAAGATCTCGCTTGGTAAGCCTTATGATGAAAATCATGTCATTGCGACGCAGTCCCAACTTTCGCAGAACACTTCCCATGCCAAGGTCGCATGATAACTTATCACTCGATTTGAAACCTCTCACGGTATCGAGAGGTTCGAAGAGGTTTACTCCTACCTTAAAGGATCTGCAGGAGTTGCTCTACCTTATTCTGCATACATACATAATTCATCGTTACAATCCTTTAGTCAGGATTACTATCCAGTTTTTCACACCATCTTTGTTGTGTTCGTTAATTTTTTACATGAGCGGCGTGAAAGTCGATTCCGAACGACAGATTTTTGTGAAAATGGTTTTTCATGGCAATTTTATTTACTTTGAGAGTCTTTGCCAGAAATCTCTAGAGAGGAAGTCGCAATGAAGAATTTTTCGTACAGTTCTGACCTGGGCTTTGAACCATGACCTTACGTTTAAGAAGCCAATCACTATCAACTGCTAGACTACGGTGACTTCAGCTGTCATCCCGTATAGCCTTATTAGCTCCGCAGGAATACCAAGTGAAAAGTTTCTCAAAAATCTGTCGTTCGGAGTCGACTTTAAACTGTAGGTCCCGCCACTTCTGTATAAAATTAACACACACAACATAAGTGATGTGAGAAACTGCGGGCTTCTTGAGGACGATTGCTGTAAACTGTCTAATGGTGAAGGTATAGCATTGGCCATTTTATAGTCACTAGCAGCAATTCGTTTCCTTACCGTTCGTATATTCCCTCTTTCTACCTTTCCTAAACCTGCACAATGCACTGCATGAGAAGGGGTCATCCCCTGAGTGCTGGTGTAATAATAAAAAAAAAAATTCTATTCCTTATAGGTCTATCGAAGGCTGTCGTATATCTGACATAGAGGTGTTGTGTGTCGATTTATTTTTCATGAGTTTTCTTTGGGACTTGGCGTAATGTTAAGATCTGGTCGATAGTAGGCTTGCCAAGCCTAAAGCCACATTGATAATGTCGAATCGCTGATTATTTGAAGAAGGCCTAAACATTCACTAGGTATTGGCAACTAATAGTACCAAACTGATGCCATTGGGTTCAGATTAAATTCGTCACACTTGCCCTCCTAGCTTCTACGCAGAGAAGGTGAGAAAATGTTTGTAATTGACGTTAATTTGTGATATTCTTTGGGACTTTGGGATATAAAACGGATTGTTTTTGGGTTAATTGTGATATAAAAACGAGTGTTGGGAATAAAAATCTCTGTGTGAATAATATTTTGTATTTGATACACGCTGTCTGCCAGCTAACCAAATAAGTACAAAATATGTGTGTTATGGCCATGGTCTGAAATGGTTGCTAATGTCTTATGGCCCTTTTGAACTATGTTTTGCAAATATTGCTGGTAGTAGTATATAGTGGTGGTGGTGGTGATAGTACTCGTATTCTCAGGTAAATTTATTTTTCCAAATTCATTGTGTGATAAGGACGCGAAGACCGAGAGCAACTGGAAAGTACTTTGTATTGTTTAAAGAAATACGTTTTTTGAGTTCGTTTTTAATCAAAATTAACAAGTTTTTGCTTTGGATTATCTAGTAAATGTTGTAAATTAATGAAATTTTTAATAGCAATCCAAGGAATTTTTATGGATATCTTCTGTTCATCTGAGGTACTATGCTTTGGAATATTTTTCCAAACTTTATTGTATCATTTATACTCGAATCTTTATATTTTTATTTTCCTTCCTTCTTTCTTTCTTTCTTTGGTTTATCAGTAAAACTAAAATGCCTGGCAAATCATTGAATGCATTGACTTAATATCTGCCAGTGCCAGTGCCAGTGCCAGTGCTAGTAGTAAGGCTAGGTAAAGGCCTTTATTTATTTGCATTCGCAAGACATTTTTTTTTTTTATGGATTTCACATAAATTATCATAAAGAACCTCATATTTGTCGCAATTCTCCATGGTTTTTAAGTCATAACATGATATAGTTCAGCTTCTTTTATGGCTGTCTTTATCAAGTGACAATAAAGTTGACAAATTTAGTGTTTAAACGTGAGGTTTTTTTTTTGTTTGTTTTTTCTTTGTAAGAAATAAGAAGATCAGCAAAGTTTCAATGATGAGGGCAATAGCTTTGCATTACAAAGGAAATCGTATTTAAAATCCAATCGTTTTCATAAACAATAATAAAATTGAGAAAATATTTGTATTAGAATAGATGGCATAAATCATACAGTGAGCGTCAAAAGAAACTCTACACTATAAGGATAAAATTTTAACAATTAGTTAAGCGCTCAAGGAGAGCGCTAAATTTTATCATGAGATAAGAACTTAAGTTGCCTCATGACAATTCTAAAATACACATACTTTTGATAGCCATCCAGAGACTGAGATAGTTTGGCTCTTCAGAACGATCTTAATAATATAAGTTGAAATCCATAAAGGCCTGAAAAATGCAATTGGATTTATTTTTCCTTCCGTTATGACAGAAGTTGTACGCTCTTGACCATGGGGATATACAGTGAGTGTCAAAAGAAACTCTACACCACGAATAAAATTCTAACAATCACTAAACTCAAGTTTTCCCACATAAAGAAAGTGCTCGAACGAAAAAAAAAAGTTTTTGGTAATTTTTTTTTTCTTCAATTTTAAAAAGCTGCAAAGAAACCGTTTTAATACCAAAAATAACGGTAATTTATCATATATATTATTTCTAAAGCACTTTTTTTTGTCGGTTACAAATATCTGCCATACTACCGCATCAAATTTAATGAACGATATCCCATTTTAAAGCTTATATCTAACACTAATGGCAAAAAATAATTAGAAATTGAAAAATTAATATTTTCATTGATAAAAATTATATTTCATATAGAACTGCATGATAATACTGTTGTCATTATGATTATATGTTTTTGTTCAAGTGCGGTAATAATGGGTCGCTTAATAGTAATGCAATTGTACATAATGTATTAAAATCCATTCTGGCAATACCGCTATTTACTATAATGCCGTTTATTACTAAGACAGTTATATATAATATGCATATTAAGTTGTAAAAAGCTGTTTTGGCAATACTTTGCAGTAGTTGTTAGATCAGGTGCGATAAACAGGGTCACTTGATTGTAATCCTATTACACATAATAAGATATAAAGTTGAAAAAGCCATTTTGGCAATGTCGTTATTGTCATGACATTGTTTGTTGTATGAAGTGTAGTAATACGGGTTAATAAATGGTACCAGGCTAATCGTAACAAACTTGGGAGAGCAATTCATATCAGCAAAGATTATTCATACCCATAAAACTGTACTCTTACCCCGAATCAACCTTACACCTTCTGATCTAACTGTGCCTTTCCAAATGACATGAAAACAATTCCCTGTGAAAGTTGCTTTTGCTATGACGATAAATACAGTACAAGGCCAAATCCTTCAAAAGGTAGGATTGTATTTACCAGAACCGGTCTTTTCACATGGGCAGTTAAACGTGGCTTTCTCTCGAGTACGTACGTATAAAGATATTTTTGTTTGTATTAAGGACTCGTACGGGCAAAAAGTTAACGATGATCATATCATTACCTCTAACATTATATTTAAAGATGTATTATAAAAGCATTTAAACATATGTATGTACATATGTATGTAAATATGTATGATGATATTATGATTTCTAATGTTTTTATACCTTTAATAAAATTATTTCACTTTATGTTACAAAAATGACAACTAACGGTGCGAAATATTCGCACGGGTCATCTAGTTAATATATATTCCCATTTAATGTATACTTACTTTTGACGCTTACTGTATACGTATGCAATGATAATGGATATGCAATCATATTTATAAACAGACATACGATATGCCAACGATATGCCATCACTATAAATAAATAAAGAGTTTTGCCCTACAAATTCTAATGGATAAGCTTACTCACATGGCCTTAAAATAAACACAAAAGCGAAGATAAAATTTATGTTAATCAGCAGAATGATCATCACAAAAGCTATAGAAATTGTAAAGGTTTCCCATGTCCTAACTCATCGGTTCATCATCAAAATATTTCCTCTTAGCAGATTTCGGGCAAAAACTCCGAGTGTGAAATAAAATTGTCATGAAAAAGTTTCTGAAAAAATGCTATCGTTCGGATCCAACTTTAAACTGTAGGTCGTGGCACTTAATTATAAAATTAACGCACACAACATAGGTGATATGAGGAGCTAGGCCTTAATCCTGACTGAAGGGTTGACCAATTATATAAAGACCAATAGTTTCGTGCCGTAAAATGAGATGAAGGACGAATTTTCTAATCAGTTGGCAATGGAGCGGACAGCACGTTGGCAGACTAGGCGAGAGCTCTGATTACCAGTCATAGTTTCGAACCCTTGAAAAATTTCTCTGAACTCAGCAGTTTTTGTAAAAAACTAAGTATCATGAATAGAAAAATAAATATCGAAACATGGAAGGCCGCGTTTATAGGAAGTTTAATGACATCGACTTTAAGCAATTACCAATCGCCATCAATGAATTCTTCATATTCAAACTTAACTGCCAATTGAAAAGAGCATAAAGGTTGTGAACATATTTCAAGTAATGTTCTATCGTGTAGTAAAAAGAAATCCATTATTTTTCCAATAGATGGCTTACCACCAATGGCTTAGCAAGTAAAGTGTGCACTAAGGCTGATATTTAACCCGCATCTTTCTTAAAAATCTATCGTTCGGAATAGACTGTAAACTGTAGGTCGTCGCAAGAATGATAAACTAAAGTTTATGCCATCACGCACACAAAATTAAAACTTTCTGCGCATGTTGATTCAATGACGTCACGCAAATTGTGTTCCTATTGGCTAAGAATAATGTAAATTATATTGCAGGGTTGCCAACTACTTTCACGTAGTGCACACATTTTTCAGAAGAAATGTTAATGTTCACATATGAAAAAGACTTGGAAACGTTTAAAATAGTCCAACTACTTCATCTGACGGAAAATCTAACGGATTTATCATTCTTGGGTCATGGCACTCATGTCGTAGTTCTGACTAAAGAGTTGTTGTGAAAGTCGCCGTAGTCTAGTAGGTATCTTCTTAGACATGAGGCTACGGTTTACAGCCTATAAAAAATTTTATTTTTGCTGCAGTGTGTGAGCTTCGTAGTTCTGAGGAGCTAATAAGGCTATACAGAATGATATCTGCCGTTCTCTAACAGGTAGTAGTGGTTGGCTTCTTAGACGTAAGTCCACGAATTAAAGCCCAGGTCAGACGTTTTCAACAGAATGAAATTTGAAAAAAAAGTTTCATCGGCGACTGCCTTTCAGCAGATTTCTGGCAAAAATAAATAAAATTGTTATGGAAAGTTTCTTTAAAAATTGTACGTCTCGCCATCCAGGTGTAAAAGTAAGATGCACAGCATTTATGGCGTGAGAAACTAGGCCGTAATTCTAAGTGAAGGGTTGTAATGACATATTATGTATGTAGGTATGTATGTATCTCTACCAGAAGCAATATTTCCGCCAGTTCGTATATTGCGATGCCGTACAAGTCGAAGCATATCTGTTACGCTTCCATTTATAGTTCCTTGCACTACCAGACGATTATAACAAACCTCGTAATGCTGATGGCCGCTTTTAAATCACCTCTCTTGTCGTTAGTTTAAACAATTCTTACGCATTTTTCGGTTTTTAATTAGCTTTATTGGTAAATGATAAACTTTTCAGAAAAGAAATGATACTTCAAATCAGAAATCAGCAATGAATCGTTTTTACGCTACTCATAAGCATTCACGAAATACACTGATTTATTCGTTAACGTTGATTTATAAGTACCGGTTGCAATGAGTATGCATACAAACCTTGACATCGAACTCATACCCTTCCACATACCAGATGTTTACATGATAAGCCTACTCATTTAGATTCATAACTTTACAAAAATACTTATAATGCTTATAAATGATTCGAATATTTTAGTATACGTACGCGATATTCGTGTATATTGTTACGTTTTAACCTTTTTAAAAACGTTTAAAATATGAGTGCGTTGATTGCAAACAAAATAAAAATAAATTTGTGTTTAGTTTCACTTAAACTTTTTATTATCCGCCCTTTCTTATGTGCCACTGTTCAAGCTTATACAACGTACACAACAAATAATTACTTGTTCGCTAGTATTCAAATACAACTATTCGTTATTCTGCTCGCAACGGATATCTGCAAACTACAACTGTTTTGTTAACATGCAACTTCACACAAGGCTAACTGAATTCTTACTGACTGGTTGCCTGCTTTGCCTTACTTTTTTATAGTCCAACACGAACAATACATCGAACTTTCTTGAAGTAAAAGGTTCATATTTTCGCCTTCTCGAGAACTCTATAGCGACTACATTATCGTTAGTGTACTTTGTTCTCATTACTTGTTGTTGCGTTCGCTTACTTATCTATCCCTTTTTTCTCTCATACCTGTTGTAGTTGATTTACTTATAATAAGTTAGAATTTTAGATTGTTTTTAAAAATTTTAAAAAATCACTTACAACGAGGGTTGTTTGTTTGTTTTTTATTAGATCTTTGGGGTTTTTTGAAGCACTTTGTTAGCCAATACATGGTGAGTCTAAGTTAACCTTTTGCTTTTAACTAAGAATAGATTTTCATTCTTCTTTAGATCTTTAATGCTTAGCAATTATAACAAGTAGGAAAAGAAGAAAAATTAAAAACTACAGGTTGTTTAATAAGTATCCGAATTAAAGAAGGTTTAAAAAAGTATTAAAAAAAATTATTAAAAATAGTTTGTGTATCGGTATTGTGCATAGTAATCCATGCGATATATTGTATCTTTTACTGTGTATATAAGTTAAGTATTTGAGTATTTGAGTATATGTACGTATCTATGTATCCATAAAGTAGAAGCAGGTTGTAGTACGAGTATAATATTATTTTTATATTATCATACGGTTGTGATCATGACAATTTCTTTGCCAATTTTATTAATCTTGAAATTACAATTTACAATCAACATTTCAACTGTCACAACCTTAAGAGCTCTAGCTGGCTGGCTGGCCAGTGTATTGAAAATATGAATGCGTATAAGTCTTATTAATTATTAATATGATTCGATCCTATTTTTTCTTTTGAATATTCATTGCTGATTTATGATTTGAAGTTAGGTCTAGAACATTGTTATTACGTTAGAATTTAAAATTGTTTTTAAGAATTTTATAAAATCACTTATAACGAGGGTTGTTTGTTTGTTTTTTTATTAGATCTTTGGGGTTTTTTGAAGCACTTTGTTAGCCAATACTTGGCGAGTCTAAGTTAACCTTTTGCTTTTAACTAAGAATAGATTTTCATTCTTCTTTAGATCTTTAATGCTTAGCAATTATAACAAGTAGAAAAAGAAGAAAAATTAAAAACTACAGGTTGTTTAATAAGTATCCGAATTAAAAAAAGTTTAAAAAAGTATTAAAAAAAATTATTAAAAATAGTTTGTGTATCGGTATTGTGCATAGTAATCCATGCGATATATTGTATCTTTTACTGTGTATATAAGTTAAGTATTTGAGTATTTGTATGTACGTATCTATGTATCCATAAAGTAGAAGCAGGTTGTAGTACGAGTATAATATTATTTTTATATTATCATACGGTTGTGATCATGACAATTTCTTTGCCAATTTTATTAATCTTGAAATTACAATTTACAATCAACATTTCAACTGTCACAACCTTAAGAGCTCTAGCTGGCTGGCTGGCCAGTGTATTGAAATTTGATATTTATGCCTGCATTTCGAATTTTTTTTTTAAATTTTTTTGCAGACTTTTTTTCTGCTATTTTTTAAGACATCCATTCAGTTCTGTTTGATATTTCTTTTTTTCGATTTTTTTTATTTGTTTAAAAGTCTAATTTTATTTCGTGGTGATTTTGTTTCAAAGAGCAACAGGTTTCTTTTCTTCCTTCTTTTCATATTGATTTTATTATTTCGAAGCGTTTCTTTGGCTATTTTTTTCAATTTTTTGCAGTCTCCAATATCATTCGCTGTTGTCTACTTGGTTATTTAGATACTCTTTGTTGTTTCTGAATCTGAGATCTTGTTTTTTTACTTTTCGTATTCCATTCCATAGACTCTGTTATTCGTTTTTCTTTCAATTTTTTTTTTTTTTTTTATGTTTTTGTGATAGATAATTGCAAACAAATATGGTATTTTGTTTGATTTGGCTCTGCTGATTAAGAAAATAGTTTATTTAATAATAAATTTAATAATAAACTTGGAAAATTATTATTCTTCTTCGTTTGTTAGACAAACATTGCATCGTAAATGCCATTCTTTATGCCTTCCAATCCATATCATCCATAGGAAAATGGCATTTTAATAATAATTTTTGTGTTTTAATTAAATTGCCAATTGCCAATAGCCAATTGCCACAAATTGTAAACGTCTTGTCTATCAGTTTCTTATTTAATTTAAAACATCTAATTAAGTTCCACTTTAGAAAAAGAAAAAGTGAAGGTAAAATATCTCGTTTAAATGCAGTTTATTTTGCGGGGCTGACATTTTAAATGAGTTTAAATCGCTTTTAAAACAAACATTAGACGTTATAATATCTGGTATTAAAGTCTTGGTTAACAATAAAAAAAAAAAAAACAAGAATAAGTTTTTTTCAGATCCTGTCCATCAGATCTTTTATAAAAGATGCATAAAAATTATTTTAATTTTAGATTGCATACAAAATTTTCTTTCCCTTTAAAAACATTTAAAATATGAGCTCGTAGATTAAAAATAAAATAAAAATAAATTTGTGTTTACTTTTTAATTAAAATTCTTTATTATTCTTACAATACTGTATGGCACTGGTCACAACTTAATGTAAACAACAACAATTGCCTCTGTTTATACCCTTTGCATAAACAATAACAATTACTAGGCAATTATTCGACAGGCCATCTTCAAACTACGATTACTCTCTTCAAACACATCGCATCTTCACACAAGACTGACTGAATTTTTGCTAACTCAGTGATCTGCTTTGCCTTGCCTTTTATATGATAAAGTAAACAGTGTATACGCGTCTTCACACAACTTTGACTGAGCTTCACTAACTCATATTTCAAGCAAAATTTCCTTATCAACTGGTAATAATATATTGAAAACAGACTAACAACGAAGGGTTGTAATTTTTTTTTTTTACGCTGAGGAGAAGTTAATGTACCTAACCGCACCCACTAAATCTTCCCCTTTTTTAGGACTCATTTTTCCGAGTCTGAAACTACCGTGGTATTACTTCGAAGTGGAGTCGGTCTAGCCATTTGGCCCTTTTACATTCATATCCGCGTCCGGATTACACAGCAAAATCCGAAAAGATGTTTAAACATCCACTCTATTTCTACCAAGTCAATTTTCTTCGCTTTCAGTAAGACTTCAACGTAGCAGACTATGCTGTTCCAATTTTCTTCGCTGTTCAGAATCACATCGCAAAAGTTTCCGACAGTACAGGCGCTGACTTTAGCCTCAAGATTTTTTATTTTTACAAAACCAGCACTCAGGGGATGACCCCTACTCATGCAGTGCTTTGTGCAGGTTTTTAGGAAAGTTGGAAAGAGAGAGGGAAGATGCGAACGTTAAGGAAACGAGTTGCTGCTGGTGACTATAAAATGGCCAGTGCTATACCTTCACCATTAGACAGTCTACACCAATCGTCCCCAAGAAGCTCGCAGTTTCTCACACCACTTATGTTGTGTGTCTTAATTTTATGCAGAAGTGGCGGGACCTACAGTTTAAAGTCGACTCCGAACGACAGATTTTTGAGAAACAAGAAGAGAAAGAGAAGAAATCGCCGAAAAAATACTTTTTGTATTTTTTTTTTATTTTTTGATGTCTGGCCTGGGACTCGAACCCTGGCTTTACGTCTAATAAGCCAGCACACTACCTACTTCTTTCCAATCTCCATCTCTCGCAATGAAAGAAATTGTGTTCCGCATCATAATAGATGCAATTTGGTCATATCATCTTCCCCATTTTAAACAGGTACTTACAGAAGTCGCCGTGGTCTAGTGGGTAGTGTGTTGGCTTATTAGACAAAAGGCCCGGGTTCGAATCCCAGGTCAGACATCAAAACGAAAAATATTTCTTCGGCGACTTCCTCTCAGCAGATTTCTGACAAAGACTCTGAGAGTAAAAATTGCCACGAAAAAATCTCAAAAATCTGTCATTCGGAGTCGACTTTAAACTGTAGGTCCCGCCACTCATGTATAAAATTAACGCACACAACATAAGTGGTGTGAGAAGCTAGGTCGTAATCCTGACTGAAGGGTTGTAATGGCCAATTATGTATGTATGTATATTAGACTCAAAGTTGAGTTTTACGCACTGATTCCTATTTGAGCAACTCTTAGGGTATGACTCCGATTCATGCAATGCATTGTGTTTGAATGCAGGAAAGATAGTTTATAGAGTAAAGGAATTATTTTTTCCAAACTTAACCATTACAACGTGTGAATTTCTGCCCATGTTATCTTACACATACATGCATATTAGCTCATTACAACCCTTCAGTCAGGATTACGACCTAGCTTCTCTTACCTTATGTACTCTTTACTATCGATTATCGAAGTATTTCTGCCAAAATATTTATAATACCGACCTCAATCTGCATGAAAATTCTTTTGCCTATCGAACCTACTGTTCTCGCTAAGCCCACATTCCCTTAGCCTAAGTAGTTTTTATTTTGAAATGCGTAAAAGCTTGTCTTAGACAGACTGATGTAAGACACAACTTGCTACCCACTATAATTGCTGGCTAAAGTTTAAATTTACTCTTATAATTGGCCATTACAACCCTTCGGCCTAGCTTCCCACACCACTTTGTGTTGTTTGTATTAATTTCATACATGAGTGGCGGGACTTGCAGTTTAAAGTCGTTTCCGAAACTTGTAAGAAACGTTGTTTGAGAAACTTTTTCATGACAATTTTATTTACTTTCAGAGTTTTTGCTTTTTGAAATCTGCTGAGAGGATGTCACCGAAAAAATTTTTTTTCATATCGCTTTGATGTCGGGTCTGGAGTTTGAACCCTGGCTTTATGTCTAATAAGCCTACACACTACCTATTAGACTACGGCGACTTCTTAAATTTACTCATGGTGTCTGTATTGGTAGGAGTTTATGTCACCCTCAACAGTATATTCGTTTCAAACTTTACATTCCGCGGAGTGATCCAATTCCTAATCTCTATTTCCTTGGTCTAGCTGATTCAGATTGCTTAGTTTCCTCATTTTAGTTTCCTCATTTGATAGAGACTTGATTATGCTATGTCCCGATTTCTTTACCTTCTATTCAAGCTAAACTAAGTATACCTACTATGAAGGCATTAACCCCGAAAATACCAGCGGAAATTCCCGGTCTTAAACTCCACCATTCCTGCATTAATACCGGTCTTTAAAGCATCTGTATTCCCTTAAGAGAGTATGTAGCTGCCAGATTACTATCTGGTAGTATCTTATAACTCAGTCTCGTAATAAAGCCTATTTCAAAGGCATGGAATCTTTGGATTCTCTTTAACTTATGCTCAAAAGCCTCTTAAAACAAGCCTTTATTAAAGTCGCTGTAATCTAACAGGTAGAATGCTGGCTAATTGCATGACAAGACTTGGTTCAATTCTGGGCACAGGCCTCTCAAATGTAACAAAAGAATACAAATATTTCCTTAGACTTTTGGCAATAATTCTAAGGGCCATTATTACAACTTGCCATTAACTAAAGGCAGGTTTTTGACGGGCAGATAAATTGTTTTTCATTATTATGAATACCCAATAAGATAGAAGTGATCGTTAAGCTAAAGGGAATATCATCCTATCTTTAATATTTAAAGTTGACTTTATGTTTAAACTTGCCGTATCATATACTATTTTCGATATGGCAACATCAAATTAAAACAAAATGAGCATATACAATAAATATGAAAACCCTCGTTGCCACTGAGTTAAAAAAACTTGTTAAAATTGAACACTTTTATCGACTTTGATCCGGCATTGCCAGATTTAAATTTTATTTTATCTATAAGTTGTAATAATGAAAAATAGTTAATGATAATTTTACAGATCCCTTTAGCCGACGAGTTATAATACTTACATACATAATTGATCATTACAACCCTTCAGTCAGGATAACGACCTAGTTTCTCACATTACTTATTTTGTGTGTGTTAATTTTTTTTATATGTGAGTGGCGGGACCTACAGTTTAAGTTATTATAACGGCAATAAAAGTAAAATAAAATTACCATGTTTGTTAATTACAGTTTCTTAAAAATCTGCCGTTCAGATAAAACTAACATGCGCAACATTAGTGCTGTGAGAAGCTAGGTTGTAATCCTGGCTAAAGCACTGTAATAAAGAGTAGCCAATATTATTTAAAACAAACGTATTTTTTTTTTAAATGTTTCTTCCATTTCAAGATAGAATATAAAAAAAACGAATAGAACTTGTCATGACAAAAGTAAAAAATTGTCTGTCCATCTGGTGTACATCCTGCTGAGCACCTGCCTAAATTAGAATTCTAAATTGCATATGGTGGCAACCATCTATAGAAACTAATCCTCCTCAATTAGTCAATTGATTAACCAGTTGACTTATGCATCATTGAACGCCATAATTTCCACTGGAACTCGAATATTTTTTTTCTTCTTCTTCTTCATTATTTTAAAATTTTTTTTCAAGAGAAGAAGAAGAAAGAGAAAAAAATTGAATTCTTTGTTGGCAGTGAATGAATGAATAAATTATTTTTAATATCTTTTTTTGTTTTATTCTTTCTTTCCTTTCTTCTCTTTGCTTTGCTTTGCTGTAATTTATAAAAATTTATTACTTTACACGGCCTGTTTTGTAATTTATTTCCACATAAAAGTGACTACTAAAGTTGACTCTTCACCAGGAGAGTGAAGGAGTGAAGAAGAGCCAATTCCAGTTTTCGCCACAGCAAATTTGTCAAATAATGACAAGTATTAGCGATTCCCAATTGAATGAATAGTTTTTCATTATGTTTTGTTGTTTTTGTTGTTGTTGTTTTTAACTAAAGTATCCGCGTCATAGCCTTTAGTGTGCTCAGTACCTGCAACAAAGGCTGGCTGACTGGCTGGCTGGTTGGCTGGCTGGATAAGCCCTTATTACGTATGAAACCATATGATGAGGAAATAAATCTTAAGAGGAGACCACAAACTACTCGTATATGTATGTAGCTTGGTAAACGGGTTAAATTATTATTTTCTTGTTTTTTTTTATTTGCATTTGGTAGCCAATATTGGAGACATTCTTCCATTTGATGCCATTCTACTGGCAGTTGCAAGACCATTTAGTTATAGTGGAAGCAGTAGTTTAAAGTAGTACGAGTAGTAAATGGTAGATGTTGTCGTCATTCCTGCCTTTATGTTTCTATTTCGAGTGTTCATACTCCTAAACTATGTGGCAAACGCCAAATGATTACATGTAAGTAAAGGGTACGACATTTGGGTGTTTATTTCTGGAGCAAAAACTTCGAAAAACCTTTACAGAAGCAGTAAGACTTGATAGAATCAGAATCAGTAGCAATTCAAATGGATTTTGAAAGGAAATTGTCTGAAAATCCTATGACCTGTTCAGAGTTTTACTCCGAAAGTATGTGCCAAACGTCAAAATTATTACAAGTTACTAAAGGGTAAGACATTTAGGTGTTTATTTCCCGAGCAAAAACTTTGAAAACCCTTTGGAGAAGCAGTAATACGCGATAGAATCAGTATGAGAAGAATCAATAGCAATTCAAAAGGATTTTGAAAGGAAATTGTCTCAAAATCCTATGACCTGTTCAGAATTTTACTACAAAAGTATGTGGAAAACGTCAAAATTAATACAAGTCACTAAAGGGTACTACATTTAGGTGTTTCTTTCCCGAGCAAAAACTTTGAAAACCCTTTGGAGAAGCAGTAATACTCGATAGAATTAGTATGAGAAGAATCAAAAGCAATTCAAATGGATTTTGAAAGGAAATTGTATCAAAATCCTATCACATACTGCAGTTGCATCAATCAACTCGTGTTCAAGCTAATCAGCTGACTGGCCTTTAGTAGCAAGTCTGAGGTTTATTAACACGTTGACTGCCGACTACGAGATAACTCGTAGATTGCATTTCCTTCTAGGGAGCCAAACTACGAATTATCTCGTACTCACTAATGTGAAAAAATCAAATTGACGTTTTTTGGCAAGTTTTCTGAAAATTGTCACGTCAATCAACGTGTTAAAGACCCGTATGATGTTGTTGAGAATCAACATTTTCTGGTAACTTGTTTTGATGAAAAGTTTTTTATCTACTCCTTGGTTAAAACCTGTCGAGAAGTAACATTTTCTGGGAGTACAAGTAAATGAAAAGTTTTCTGCCACTTCTTAATTTGAACCTTGAGGATTAGGACTTTAAAGTTAAGCATATGCCATTAATTATACCACATGCTTCACTACAATAATTACAGAAACCTCTACATGACCCACCCGTTGCATGTTTGTATGATTTTTCTTCATTTTTTTAAACAAATAATAGCCAGAGTTTAGATCGCTAAGAACGTTCTTTAATAGGCTGATGGTAGTTTATTTGACAATGAATTTTTTTCACCCTATAAGGGTTAAGAAGTATTTTTTTGATCAAACTAAACAAATTTGGCTATTATTCGGTAGCTTATTGGCAGATTAAATCAATAAACATATCCGCATAAGTACTCTTGAATATCCAAACCATTTCAACTTGGCTTTTTAATCATCTGAAAGAGGTCTAGGAAACCGAAGCTGACCGGTTAATAAGACGAAGACTATGCGGATTTTATATAGAGTGAGGGATCACAAATAGTTACTTTCAGTCGATTGAACAAGCGTCACAAAGATACGATACATGGACTATAGTACGCTGCGGTAATACTCCGTACAAGTTTTCATGAACAGATGCTTGTGAAAGATTCTTCGCATATACTGGCCAAGTTTCAGCTTCAGGTTAGAGCCAAATTAAGGGTAAATTCTGATTAAAGTCCCCGAAATCGAAAAATCAAGTCATTGCGTCGGCATCAAAAGAAAGTAGAAAAATACGACAACAAAAATCGGCTTAAAAAATATGGTAAACAAGTAAACAAAAATATACTAACAAACAAGACAAGAATAAATATAAACAACGATGTTTACGTTTATAGAGATTGCGAGCAGGCGAAGTTATTAACGTTCGCCTTCAAGAACATTCATCAGACTGTATACTTTATTATATAAAAGGCAAGATAACGCAGTTAGTGGAGTTAGTAAAAGTTCAGTCAGTCTTGTGTGAAGAGGCGGTGTGTTTGAAGAGAGTAATTGTGATTTGAAGATATCCGTTACAAAGATTTGTCAAACATTTATCTAGTTAATGTTTATGAGAAATAACAAGGAAAAGTATTTGTTGTTGTTTACATCAAGTTGTGAACAGTGGCACAGAGATTTTAGTGCATAATAAATTATTTTAATTAAAATTAAACACAAATTTATTTTTATTTTATTTACAATCTACGAGCTTTTATTTTAAATGTTTTTAAAAGGTAAAAACATAAGAATTCGTTGTAGTCTAGTAGGTAGTGTGTTGGCTTATTAAACGAAAGGCTCGAGTTCAAATCCCAGTTGAGACATCAAAATGAAAATATGATAAATGATTCCTCTCAGCAGATTTATGGGAAAAACTCTGAGAGTAAATAAAATTGCTATGAAAAGTTTCTTAAAACAATTTGTCGTTCGGAGTCGACTTTAAACTGTAGTTTCCGCCACTTATGTATAAAGTTAACGCACACAACATAAGTGGTGTGAGAAGCTAGGTCGTAATCCTGATCGAAGGGTTGTATTGACCAATTACATACATATGTATGTACAGGGTGGCTGATATATAATGCAACAAATTAAAGCGCAATATATTTTTAATTTTATTGTTCAAAAGCAAAAAAGGTTGGAAATAACATCAAATTTTAGAATCAGTTTAGATTTGTTCAAATTGGCCACCACTGGTACGAATTATGGCCTTCAAACGGCCGAAAAAGCCATCACAGGCTTCACGAAAGTGGCTCTGCGGTGTTTTGGCCCATTCCCGGCGAAGAGCCATCTTGAGATGATCGTCACTTTGGTATTTTTTATTGAGAACCTTACTCTCCAAAATGCCTCAGGCGCAAAAGTCCAACGGATTGAGATCCGGAGATTTTGGCGGCCATTGTGCGGCAGAAATGCAGCGAGGAACCTCATTTTTAAGCCATTCTTGGTTGAGGCGTGCAGAGTGCGGTGGTCCTTTTGGAATGTCCATGGTCTACGGCCGAAAAGTTTGTCTGCCCAGGGCTTCAATGCTGTCGTTAAGACATACATTTTCCTGATTACATTCGGCATTTATTTTGACCACACGGTCGATGAATACGAGCGGGGAGCGACCATCGGCCGTTACGGCGACCCACACCATTACCATCCACGGCGCTTGAGTTCTGGTGGCTAATCGCAGGTGTAAATTTTCAGCTGACCTCTTTGGCAAGTAAACCCGAATATTTTGTTTGTTCACAAACTGCTAAATTTGGAATGACTTCTCATCGGAGAAAACTAAATTCGGTAACTGGCCACTGTCGTGCAAGCGATGTAACTCCTTGGCTCTTTCCAGTCTAACTTTTGTCTTTGCCCATCGGTAAGCTCTTACACTTTTTGGAACTTCAGTGGCTTTAGTTCAAGCTCATTTTTCAATATGTGTTGCATCCGTTCTCGCGATATGTTCAGCTTACGTGCAATTTTCTAACACTGCGGCATGGATTTTGATCAAATCTCTCCTTCAGTTTTCGGATAATTTCTGGTGTTGTTACCGTTATTTTTTTTTTGTCCACTTTTTGGACGCAATGTAACACTGCCTGTATCTCGATAGCGATACACAAAAGATCTATTCACATTTAAAAGTTGGAGGGCTCTGACGATAGCCACCTGTGGTTTTCCAGCCAAATATAAAGCAATCACACTATCACGCTTGAATTCCATCACGAATAACTTTTTTTCTGAATGCTTGATCTATTGCTTTTCTAAGCTTATAAATAATAAAATGAACTGTCACTGGAATAAATCTGTCAGCTGTCAGATGAGCGGTTTACAAATGATAACAACCTGAAGTTGGTTGCAATACATATCAGCCACCCTGTATCTGGTTATGTTAGGCAGAGGAATACAATTTTAAAGATGCTTGCAGAACATACTTGAAAGTGATTTTCTATCCTGGAACCAGGATAATTTTGAATCCGTTTACATACATACATAATTGGCCATTACAACCCTTCAGTCAGGATTACGACCTAGCTCCTCACACAACTTATGTTGTGTGCGTTAATTTTATACATGAGTGGCAGGACCTACAGTTTAAAGTCGACTCCGAACAACAGATTTTTGAGAAGCTTTTTATGGCAATTTTTACTCTCAGAGTCTTTGCCAGAAATCTGCTGAGAGGAAGTCGCCGAAGAAATATTTTTTCGTTTTGATGTCTGACCTGGGATTCGAACCCGGGCCTTTTGTCTAATAAGCCAACACACTACCCACTAGACCACGGCGACTTCGTGAATCCGTTTAGGTTTTTCAAAATTTCCCGTCTTCTTTGAAGCCTGCCAACCAATAGAGAAGCCTATTTTTCATCTCAAAAGGTAGCGCACATAGCAAATAAAATATAAAAAAAAAGATTGAACGACTTTAGTGGACATAAGCGAATTTATGGTTTCCCTATTACATCTTTGACATGCATTGCGAATTATTTTTAGATTTATTGATTACGAGGCACCCTTGGAACAAACAACACTTACTGCGCGGTTGCACTCACTACTGCCGCTATGCTGCTGTTGATGATGATGATGATGATGCCGGTTCTATACAACGTTTTACTGTTTGTAGCAAACATGTTGCATGAGTTTACAGTGCAGTTACAAGGCAGTGTGCAGTTTAGGTTACGTCAACGTAGAACTTTATCTAGGCAATTTTAGCTATTCTTGTTGTAGATGTTTGTTGTTCACTACTGTTGCTGTTGTTTGTTGTTGTTGTTGTTGCTGTTTATGCCTGAAAGTGTTTGTAGATTTCAACAGGCTTTTAGTGCAACTAGCAACTGTGCGTGTATGCATGTGGGCTTATGTGTTAGTCCTTTGAAACGTAACGTAACGTAAACGTAGGTAAAGTGCTACTGCATTTGTATTGTATTTTGTATTAATTTAACTAGCCTTTGGCCATAACTATTCTTAGCCATTTATGTTCCCCCTCTTTATTATTATTTTTGTTTTTTTTCTTTACTTATTTAAACTATACACATAACTTTTATTATTGTTGTTGTTGTAGTTGTTGTTGTTGTTATCTTTAAAGCATTTTATTTCACTGGCTAAAGCAAGAAAAGCCCTCTCTATGAATAGTAAAAACCTTAACGATCACTGCACTTATAATAGGACAGAATAGTGTGTTGTATTGGAAACAAAAACAGAAAAAAACAGGAAGGAGTAACAGCAGGAGCTGTTACGGCTTCTACCTGCCAACCATTCATTTTGTTTCTTCCTCTTCTTCGCATGGCTTTAGAAAAAAAACAAAAAAAAAATTGTTCGGCAAAAACTGAATAAGAGAGTAGAAGTTTAAAAAGTTCTTTAAGTCAACAAGCCGCTAACTTGGCATTCAGTCAATGTCCGCTAAATTCATCCAATCGTTCTCTTAACTATTTTAACTAAAAGCCAATATTATATGAATAACAACAGATGGTGGCCAACATAATAAGGACGTGCAAGAAAAACCTTCGGAAACACATTCTTCTCATTGCATATTGACCACAAGATAGGCAAACTTCTTTGTAAATATAAATGTAAACCCATCCATATAATGTTGGCCACATCCTGTTATTGTAATGCTAGCTGCAATGTATAAAATTATAAGATATGAAACACAGAAAAAGTAGAAGAATAAGAAGAAGAAAACAAAATTAAAATAACTTTACAGAATTATCTCTGTGTGTATGCCATATAAATAATTTACACGATCTTTAAGCGTTTTTTTTTTTCTTTTAATTTTTATAAGAAATCGTAAGAGGACTTACCACACCAACTGTCACAGGCTGTATTGAATAATTTCGTACGAGAAAATAAAAATTTCATCTTAAAATTGTTTTGCCATAAAAATTTCTAAACCAAACGAACAACTTTATTCAAACGATTTCTTAGTTCTTAGACTTTACGAGTACGGCGTGACAAAAATATTGCAATTAAGACCGAGGCCTGTAATTAAATATGAAACGAAGACATTTGAAATTTTCTAAAGAACACAAGAGAACGAAAAAAAAAAAAAAAACAATTTCAGTTTAATGAAGAAATTTCATAAAAGGAAAGAAATCGTATGCAATTAAAATCGATTGAAGTTTTTCAATTAATTCTAGCCTGGGCAGGATAATAAAATTGTTTTTTTTTTTTTCTTCTTTCTCAATAAAACACTTCATTATTATTGTGGTTTTCTTCGGAAACATTAAAACTTAAATTAAAGTATCCGCCAAAGATGCTTCATGAATATGAATACAAAGTTTTTTCTCTTTTGAGAATGAATTAAACTATGCAAGTACGTGACGTTCTTCCATACATTAATGACCATTACAACCCTTAAATCAGAGTTACAGCCTGACTTCTAACCTCATATAGGTTGGGTGTATGTCTTAACTTTAATCGACATTAGCTGTACATTTTAGTGTTGAATACAAACAAGAGATTTAAGAAACCTTTTCCGGCCAATTACTCTCAGTGTTTTTACTAGCAAATAGGTGTCGCCGAATTTGAGGTTCGAATTATCAAACTCTTGTCTAATAGACCAATACACTACACGCTACACTAGGGCTTCTTAATACGTGTGCTATTATTTCCTATACGTATAGAGAAAAGGTCAGCAATGAATCGGTTTTTCACTACTCATAAGTACTCATGAAATTTTGAACATATGTAAGTGAATCAACAATATTGTTACGTTTTTACATACATAATTGACCATTGCAACCCTTTAGTCAGGATTACGACCTAGCTTCTCACACCACTTATGTTCTGTGCGTTAATTTTATACATGAGTGGCGGGACCTACAGTTTAAAGTCGACTCCGAACGATAGATTTTTGAGAAGCTTTTCATGGCAATTTTTACTCTCTGAGTCTTTGCCAGAAATCTGCTGAGAGGAAGTCGCCGAAGAAATATTTTTTCGTTTTGATGTCTGACCTGGGATTCGAACCCGGGCCTTTTGTCTAATAAGCCAACACACTACCCACTAGACCAGGGCGACTTAATTGTTACGTTTTTACCTTTTTAAAAACGTTTAAAATATGAGTTCCTTTATTGCAAACCAAGTAAAAACAAATATGTGTTCAATTTCAGTTACACTCTTTATTGTCCGCACTATCCTATGTGGAACTGTTTAAACTTATACAACGTATTCACAACGGATATTTTTTGAACCACGACTTTTTACTTCACACGCAACTTGTCTTCACACCGCAACTGATTAGTTTACACGCAACTTCACGCAAGACTGATTGAATTCTAACTGAACTGGTTGTCTGCTTTATGTCGCCTTTTTATATATCCGCAGAATCAGTTTGATGATGTTTCTAGAAGTTCAATATTCGGGGTTTCGCATTCTTGAGAGTTCGTTTGCGACTACATTGGTCTTGTCTGTCCCTTTTTCTCTCATGTTTGTTGTTGTTATTTGGAAGATGTTCGATGTATTTGTTAGCGTGTGTATTGTATACACATTGCCTCTCTCTTTCATACTCATACTGATGTTATTGTTGGTTCGATGTACAGAGGTGTTAGTGTAGCTGGTAGCTTTTGTTTATTGTTTTTATGTGAAATAATATTAGCTCGTTTCGATCTGCATAACAATATTGATACTTTACTGCTCTGATTCAGTCATTGTGAAGTCGCCGTGATCTAGTAGGTAGTGTGTTGGCTTATTAGACGAAAGGCTCGGGTTTGAAACCCAGCTCAGACATCAAAACGAAAAAAAAATATTTCTTCGGCGACTTCCTCTCAGCATATTTCTGGCAAAGACTCTGAGGGTAAAAATTTTTGGTAATAAATGTCCTATGCACCACGGGTTGCCGTAGTCTAGTAGGTGGTGTGTTGGCTTTTTAGACGAAAAGTCCGGCTTCGTATCACAGGTCAGATATTAAAACGAAATATAAAAAACTGCCTCTCAGCAGCAGATTTCCGGCAAAAACTCTGAGAGTCCATGAAAAGCTTCTCAAAAATCTGTCGTTCGGAGTCGACTTTAAACTGTAGGTCCCGCCACTCATGTATAAAATTAACGCACACTACATAAGTGGTGTGAGAAGCTAGGTCGTAATCCTGACTGAAGGGTTGTAATGGCCAATTATGTATGTATGATTCAGTCATATTCACTACAATGATAATTTATAAGTACAGGTTGCAATCAAACACAACGTTGACATCAAACTCATACCGTTTCCAAAGAAAGAAAGAAGACACATAAGCAAAAAAAAAACGGAGCAGCAAGCAAAGCAAACATACAACCTTCTAGTAAGTATTTTAGTGTTCGTAAGCGATTCATACTTATTTTGTTATTCGTGTTTATGTCGAGTCGGAGAGTTGGAGAGTCGAAATCAACATCATCATACGTGTTGTTAAGTATGAAGATGCATGGAACATTAGTAGAGGAGGTATGAATGCGTAGAAGTTGTATCAGAAATAATGAGTATGATTCGATTCTACTTATCTTTTTGAATACTCATTACTGATATCTGATTTATTACAACAATTACAACTTAATGTTTGGGATCTTGAAAACCTCAGTAACACTTTACAAATTAAAACAAACAGAAATCTGATAAAATTTATAACAAACATTGATGAATAAGAAATAAAACAACAACAACAACAATGACATTTTGATAAACAAACTAATGATCAATATTGAGACAATAAAATACAATCACAAACGTTTAAAGTAAATAATGATTGAAAGAATAAGAAGAAGATGAAAAAAGCAATAAACGATCCAATAAATGATTTGTTCGTTGCGACAACTAAATCTTTTGGAAACGTAGAACTATGGGGTAAAGCTTCGCATATGACTTGATATGCCTAAAAGCACAGCAATAAGTAGTTTAACAGGGAATTCTATTTAGAGGTGGTCTTCTTTTACTTATTTTGAATAATTTTAAATTAAGAACAAAAAAAAAAAAAATAAGAAACCGAAACAAAAACAGAGTTTCTGTTCAAAGCACTATAATTTAGTAACCGGCATTCAAGTAAATCAACAACTGCAACTGCAACTGTTAAACACAACAGACCTAGAGCTTAAGGTAACAGAAAACGAAAAGAAGTTCATTGAGAAAATCGAATCTTTTTTTTTTCGTAGATCACTGGTTAAGTTTCAATTTTAACAACACAACACAACACAAACAACCTCTGTTTGCCAAGTCACCCAGTCAACGGCAAGCATAACCATTGAACCAAACTTTAAGTATGAATAATAAAACAAAAGGCAATCACAATACAACACAACACAACACAGCACAACACAACACAGCTAACCAGCCAACCTACAATAACACCATCATAATCATCATTGTCGTAGTCGTAGTCATCGTCATCGTCATCTTCATCAGCAACATCCACATCTGTAAGCAGGTGTTACTAACAATTACTTTGCACACTGTCCCAAAAACAACTTGCAGAACACAAAGTAGAACAATAGCAACAACAAGAAAAAACACCGACTACAACTTCAACTCTATTCAATTTAAATGTACGAGTATGACTTAAATAAACACCAACACCACCACCACCACCACCACCACCACCATGGTCGTCGTCCTCCATCGTATTCATCATCATCTGCAAACCAACACTTTGTTTTTCGTAAAGAACAACAACCAAACGGATAGACCGAATGGCCATTCGGTCGTTTAAAAGACCAACAAACAAACGAACAACTTCGTCTTTATCTAAGACACCAGCACCATCATTTTCATTTTATAGACCAACAACAAGAGCAGCAACTGCAACTATAACTTATCAGGTAATGATGGAGTAGCAAAAGCAAGTTTCTTCTACTATTTCTAGACAAAAATGTTCCAACGTATGTATAAACGCACAAACATACATGCATCATATGTATTGGTATGTAAAAAAGCAACCTGCCACGATTTGAAAATCCAAAATATCTCTACAAGGCACTCTTATGAGAATGTTTGTTTGTTCGTTCGTTTGTTTGCATGTCCATATGCATGTACGTATGTGTGTATGTAGATGTTCGATTTTATAATGGAGTTTTACAATTTTTACAGAGTAAACTATTAAAAATAAATCATGAGACAGTATCAAGATCATCAATACCACAACAGCACAACACCACCATTATCATCACAGCCACCATGAGAAACGGTATGGAAAAAGGTTTTTAAGAGTTGTTTTCCAACTTAAGCGCCCTGGCGCAAAATACAAGTTTAAATAATAACAACAAAAACAAAATGAACAAAAGGTTTCCCAAGACAGGTTAAGGAGGCTGGTGCTCTACAACTAATTGCCTTTTGTAGTGACGTATTTCGGCAAATACCTTCACTTCTCTTTGTATTCTCCATTCATACAAAGAAGTCAAGGTCAATGGGCTCTCTGTTACCAATCAGAATGCTTAACAAAATGAAATTTCTAATCCACGCTCAAAAAAGGTTCAAAGACTCAGTATAGCTGTTAAGACTGAATAGATCCATTCGTTTCTGTAATATCAAGGCTGCCCCAAAGCATTATTTCCTTGATTCCATTCTGTTCCATTAGTTAGGCTTTCATTGTGTTAAGCAAGTGATTGCTTTACAGTAGTAGACCCAAGCATGATGCAGAGAATGCAGAGCTTTCGACTTTAATTAAAAACAAACAGATTCTCAGCTCAACTATGATGGAATCTTATCGGATTTTTTTGTATTTCGAAAAACATTGCTTAACTGGTGATTCCAGTCCTTTAGTCAAGACCGCAACCTAGCTTTTCACATTACCCGTGGTTTTTTTTTTGTTTTTATAGCTATGCGAGCTAAAGGTTGGAAAATCTTCGAAAGACATTGGTAGCCCGGCCTACCAAAGTGCACGATTCGCCGCAAGATTTACTCTCGCCTTGCTAAACGCATACGTACTAAAACCAACCTATTTCGTCACACTTTCAACCATTTGTCCCCCCCCGGGACCACAATCAAGTATTACTTCGGGAGGGTAAAAATTCAGCGAATGCTGCCTTCAAATTCCGCTGACCTTGCTCTCTCAGCCAATCTTTGCTGCGTCAATACATTCCGTGCGAAGACACATACTGCGTTCCAATTGTCCCATGAGATTGACATTACCCGTGGTTTTTTTTTTTTTTTTTTTAGCTATGCGAGCTAAGGTTGGAAAATCTTCGAAAGACCTTGGTAGCCCGGCCTACCAAAGTGCACGATTCGCCGCAAGACTTACTCTCGGCTTGCTAAGCGCATACGTACTAAAAAACCAACCTCATCACACACTTTCAACCATTCGCCCCCCCCGGGACCACAATCAAGTATTACTTCGGGGGGGTGGTGATTCAGCGAATGCTGCCTTCAAATTCCGCTGATCTTGCTCTCTCAGCCAATCTTTGCTGCGTCAATACATTCCGTGCGAAAACACATACTGCGTTCCAATTTTCACTTGAGATTAACATCAGGTTTACTATATTCTCGGGCGTTACCTGGAATCCTATTGATCTCTCCAGGCAATTTCGTTGAGCAGAATATCGCGGGCAATTAAAGAAAACATGCTCCGCCGTCTCCCTTTCATCACGGCATTCTGGGCATGCCTCATCTACGTCGTGACCAAACTTATAGAGATAAGCCCTATAACAACCATGGCCCGTTAGCAACTGAGTCAGGTGGAAGTTCACCTGACCGTGTCTTCTTTTTGTCCATACGCCTATGCTCGGTAAGAGTCTGTGGGTCCATCTTCCCTTAGTGGAATTGGACCAATCCTGCTGCCATCTATCCATAGCATCATCCACTAACTGACCTGGGTTGGAAAGATCCAATCCCCTCCTCGTGTCATGTTTCCTCCTTTCTAAATCTACTACTAGCTTCAGGGGCATCATCCCCGCAATCACGAACGCTGCATCAGTAGACACCGTGCGGAAGGCAGAAATTACCCTGAGAGCTGATCTCCTGTAGGCTCCTTCCATTCCTGCTCTATAGGTCCTCTTATCCATGGCCCCAGCCCATATAGGGGCTGCATATATAGCGATTGATGTCCCTACCTTCATCAGAAACCGCCTCCTCTCTTGTTTTGGGCCTCCTAAATTAGACATTAGTCGAGCAAGTGCACTTGTTGTCGCCGCGCACTTTTCGCCGATGTACGTCAAGTGTTCCCTAAACGTAAGCCTGTTATCAATCATTACTCCCAGATATTTAATCGCCTGTTTTGATGTTATGCGCTGATCACCTACCGTTATTGTAATAAACTCCATCCTCTTCCTACTGCTTATAAGTAGCACATTCGTCTTGTGATCAGCAAGTTTGAGACCTATTCCCGTGATCCAGCTTCTGACCATGCCAACCGCAGTGATAGATGTTCTCACCAATTCATCCAAATGTTTTCCTCTTATCACCAGGGCAATATCGTCCGCAAAACCAATGATCTGTGTACCTCTAGGGAGTCTAAGCCTCAGTACACCATCATACATGACATTCCATAGTATTGAGCCCAGCACGGAACCTTGCGGGACCCCCGCCGATACCGTATATGACCTCCTGCCAACATCTGTGTCATATAAGAGCACTCTATCCGTAAAGTAGTCTCTAATAAGCTCCATCAAGTAATTCGGTGTATCCTTCCCATCTAGGGCTGCTAAAGTGGTATCCCAATCCGCAGAGTTGAATGCGTTTTTGACATCCAGGGTGATGATAGCGCAGTACTCCTTGTCGCCATTAAGCCAGCGCTCACCGCTGATAGCATCCTTTGCTATTGTCATAGCCATCTCTATTGCATCTATCGTGGGCCGGGCTTTCCCAAGAATGCTTCCAGTCTCCTACAAATTATCCTCTCCAAAAGTTTCCCAGCTGTGTCAATCATACAGAGCGGGCGGTATCCCGATGCATCATGCGCGTTGTTACCCTTTGGAATGAGAACCAGTCTCTGCCTTTTCCATATCCTAGGGAATGTCCTTTCCTGAATACAAGCGTCAAACACTTGTCTAAACAGCTCAGTGTTACTTTTAATGGCCTCCTTAAGCGCAATGTTTGGGATCCCGTCGATCCCCGGTGCTTTATTGAGTTTCATGTCCACACAGACTGCTTCCAATTCTTGCCTGCTAACTCGTGGGATTTCCTCAGGTGACCGCATATCTCGCACGGAGTATGTGATTTCGGCCTTGCGCGGAAAAAGCTCCGCGACAATTGATTGCAGCTTAGCCGCATCTGTCGTTGCTGGTGGTCGGAAGCAGTTCAGCTTTCTCATCACCACCTTGTATCCAGTTCCCCAGGGATTCTCGTCCACATCGGCGCACATTTCCCTGTAGCACCTTCTCTTGCTATGCGCAATTGCTCCATTAAGGCTGGTCCTACATCTTCTATATCTTTCCCGTAGTTCCGCAAATTCTGCACGGCCTCTGGCTCTTTGGAACAACCGCCGTGCGCGGTTACATTCACGCCTTAAATCTGCTATATCCGCGTTCCACCAATATACGTGCTTCTTCCTAGGCAGGTGACGCCTCCTTGCCATAGATGCGTTGCAAGCCTCCGCTATGGAGCGCATTAATTCCGTCGCCTTGTCATTCGCATTCCCGGACAACCGAGTGTCCTCCAATGTGAGGACAAAAGTTTCCCTATCAAAAGTGGAGTCTTTCCAAAGAGGATTCGGCGGTGCTGGAGGAACGTTACGTTCCGTAGAGCGTTCCCGGATCTCAGTAATAATAGCCTGGTGGTCGCTATGTGTATAGGTGTCAGACACCATCCAGGTAGATAAGGTCGCCAGGGAGTCGCTGACGAATGTCAGATCAATTTTAGAGCAGCGTCCATTTCTCGAAAATGTGTCCTTGTCACCACTATTAAGTAAAACAACCTCTAACGTTGCAAATGCGTCAAGTAGGCATTCTCCTCTTGGGTTCGTATAAGCCGAGCACCACTCCACTGCCCAAGCATTGAAGTCCCCGGCAATTACCACAGGCCTCAGGTTCCTCGCTTCATTAACGATGTCATCTATTCTGCATCTAAAGTCTTCTATTGATAGGCTAGGGGGAAGATAACAGCTGAGGAAATGTACCCCATTAACGGTACATTTCACAAAGCTTTCCCACCTGTTGTCGATATTTCCCATTGGGAATTTTCCACAGGACCATATCGAGGCCCTGTTACACTTACTGACTATCCAACGTTGGTTTCCAGGCGCTCTGTAATGCTCGCTCAGTATTGTCAAGTCTATCTTCTGCTCACGCACCGTCTGATTAAGAAGCTCCTGCGCCGCTTCACAATGATTCAAGTTCAACTGCAGGATTCTCATTTACCTGCGTATGTCAACTTCCGTCGTGCTGCCAGGTAATGTGCGCACTTATGTCCACCCGTGATATGCTTCGCGTCAGCATCCGGATCGCCTCTACAGAGAAGGCAGTGAGGGTCGCGACCACAGGTCTTGGCAAAGTGACCCTGCCCTCCGCACTTGAAGCAGTGTTTGGACCAGTCGCTATTACTGCGACACTTTCCTGCCACATGCCCGAACTCCAGGCACTTGAAACATCTCTTCGGAGTTACTTTCCTCAATAAGCGGCAAACTGTCCAACCTACTCGCAGTTTACCAACCTCTTCTGCCCTGCTTGCCAGCCTCACAGGGATTGCGATTATCGCCGTTCTAGTACCCCCTGGAACGTTTCTGATCGTCTTGAGAGCCGTCGGTTGTATTTCACCGATTTGGTCCCTCCATGCGGCGATTATTTCGTCCTCGGTTGTTACTTCATCCAAGTATCTTAGTTCGAATGTGGCCTCCTCAGTTATTGTTCTGACCTCTATCTCCTCGGCCAATAAGCTCCTTAGCTTAGAACGGTGCATCTCCGTAGCCACCTCGATTGATCTTCTAAACTCCAGGAGGATTTCGCCCCTCTGCGTCTTCTTCACCAGTTGGACATCCTCACCAACTGATTTAAGCTCTGGGGCATTCCTGACCTTTCTTAGGATGTCGGCAAAAGATAGGTTCTCGGTTGGCTTTATTATCACTGCTTCCGGTCTTGGAGGTTTCCTGCGCTTCCTAGTTTTCACGATCCAATCGTTGTGCACATTACCCGTGGTGTGTGTGTGTGTTTGTTAAATTTTGTGAATGATTGGCGGAAGCTACGGTTTAAAAGTCGTTTTGTTGGAGATGTTTAAGTTGGGGTTTGAACCGCGACCTCAAGTCTTATAAGCCAACACACTGCCTACTGGACTACTGCCGCAAGTGTTTAATAAAGTTAAACATTTATGATCTTAGAAGCCAGGCTGACTTAAGGGTTGTAACGGTTATTATTGCATGAGAGTGTGTACTTATCAGAGATCAGCAATGAGATGCTATGTTATGAATTAGGTGTCCTATCCAGCAAATTTTCTTTCATGCATGGCTGACTGGATGCATGAAGCTATCCAAGATTTTTATCCAAGGTTGGACATAGACTCACAATAATGTCTTTAGTAGGAAACATAGATCAGCAATAGGTATTCAAAAATATAAGTAGAATCGAATCATACTCATAATTTCTGATATTTAAACGCATTCATACTTATTTTAATATCACCATGGAAACTCCTCTACTTATATATTCAAAGTTTGAAGTACTCATCATATACATACTGCCCACAACATGTATGATGTTGATGTTGAGATCGACTCAACATTATAACTCAACATATACACGAAGTTACAAAAGGAGTATGAATCGCATTCGAACAATAAAGTACTCACTAGAAGGTTTTATCTTTGCTCTGCTTGCTTATGAGTCTTTCTTCTTTCTTCTTTGTAAATGTCTAACAATTCAGATTCTAAATTCTGATGAATTTGTAAGTATTATAAGTATTTTGCCTAAAATTATGAATCCAAATGAGCAGGCATATGAATCAAACACATTTCGAATGGCTTGGGTTCGATGTCAACGTTGTACGCATACACTCATTGCAACCTATACTTATAAATCAACGTTGTAGTGTATATAGAGTACACAAAAACAAAAATATGAAAAATATTTCTTCGCCACCTTCCTCTCAGCAGATTTCTGGCAAAAACTCTGGGAGTGTATAAAATTGAAAAGTTTCTCAAAAATCTGACTTTGGCTTTAAACTGTAGATCCCTCCACTTATGTATAAAATTAATGCACACAACATAAGTAGTGTGAGAAGCTTGGACGAAATCCTAATGGGTGACTCGAATCTTACCTACTTACTTAATTGGCCATAACAACCCCATTAACGGATTTCGGCCTGCCGCAACATATCCTTCCAGGCGCCTCTGCTTCTTGCGCGCCTACGCCAATTGGTCACACCAATCGATGACAGGGCTTCTTCGATTTGGTCCTTCCAACGGATACAAGGTCGTCCTCTTCGCCGACTTCCGCAGATCCCCGCATCAAACACTCGTCTCGCCGGAGCATCCTCCTCCATTCGAACGACATGGCCGAGCCAGCGCAGCCGCTGGATATTAATACGCTGTACAACGTGCATGTCGTTGAGGAGCTCATGCAGCTCACTGTTAAATCGGGGGCGAACTCGCACTGGACCGAAGATCTTACGTAGGACCTGTCTCTCGAATACTCTCAAGGCAGCTGCATCAGTTCTTAATAGGGTCCATGCTTCTGCGCCATAAAGAAGCACGGGTAGGATGAGCGTCTTGTAGAGTATTAGTTTTGTCTTGCGAGAGAGGTCTCTGCTACTCAATTGCCTATTGAGACCATAATAGCACCTGTTGGCAAGAGTAATCCTGCGCTTGATCTCCAGACTGACATCATTTTCGGTGGTAACGGCGGAGCCAAGGTAAACGTGATTCGAATCATTCATCAAAATTTACAGTATTAGTTGTTGTTGCATGTACAAATAAAGAAGAAAGGAAAGACAAAGACAGCAAGCACAGCAAACACACACCTTCTTATGCGTATGTGGTGTTCGTACGTGAATCATACTTATTTTGTGCTTCGTATAAATGTTAAGTGGAGATGAGTTGAAGTCAATAACATCATGCGTATTGTTAAGTATGAGTATGACAAGTACTTCAAACTTTGAGTATGAGTATTAAAATAAGTAGGAATGCGTATAAATATTAGAAATTATAAGCATGACTCGAATCTACTCATCGTTTTGAATACTTATTGCTGATCCTTGGTATGTATGTATGTATGTATGCACCCCATTATTTTCAATTGTGCCAATAAAAGTAATTGTTTCAGTGGGATGCTAAACGTAAAACCCATTGCGTATCTTTCTTAAGTTTCTGGATGATCAGTAACTTTCACGGCAGTCCTCCATTTATTATTTTATAGTCCCTGTTAACATTTAACGATAATAATGGATTCAACTCTTTCACTTTCTTTCTTTCTGTTTTTTTTTTTATTGTTTTGTCTTCATAAATATTATTGAGAAGAATAAATATTTTGTTGAATAGTAAATTCGTATTCTTTTTAGAAGAAATTATTTTATGAAAATTGAATGAATGAATGAATGGATGGATGAATGGATGGATGAAGAAAACAAAAACAATCACAAATAATATGAGGGTCTGGACAATAATTTAAATTTTTTGTATTTATTGTTTAGCGTTTTATGTGTACAACAATAAACTGATTTTAGTTTTTTAGTTGTTGTTGTTGTTGTTGTTGTTGTTAGTGCATGGAAATTGAACACAATGGGACATCAAATAATTTTTTTTTTTTTTTTTTT
Organism: Sarcophaga peregrina; assembly: GCA_014635995.1. NCBI lineage: Eukaryota > Metazoa > Arthropoda > Insecta > Diptera > Sarcophagidae > Sarcophaga > Sarcophaga peregrina. Next base: position 97,355,596 of record CM025792.1, on the reverse strand, counting down.
TGGTTCACTCTGATTTGTTTTTGGTTTTTCAGCTTTCAAATATCAAATATGAACGTAGAGAATGCAAAATACGGGACGAAACAAAACCAACGAATTTTTTTGTTAAATTTTTTTTTTTTGCATTTCAATTTGAATTTTTTTTGTTTTGTTTTGTTTCATAATAAAAAAAACGAAAATAAAATTTTTATAAAAAGAATTAGTAGAACACGTACCGTGGAAAGAAAAAAAAAATTGAGAGTAGTAAAGTACTTTATATGGAAATAACAACAAACATTATGCAGCAGCAATAATAACAAAGAATAGAATGGAGCACAGAACACCACAGAATACAGTACACAGTACCCAGAACAGTACGTTATAACTTGGTGAGTAGTAGTTGAACTCAAAGTCGATGCCACAGATTTTATTTCAATTTTTTTTTTTTGATTCGAGTTGTTGTTTTTTTTTTTGATGACTTTTTTTTGGTTTTTTTTTTTAATGAATAAAAAACCACAATTCCAACTGTGAATGGAGTGAAAGGTTTCAATCAAAATGCATGATTAAACTAAAAACGAAATACAATAAAAACAACAACAACAATAACAACAATAGCAATAATAATAATAAATGAATAGTACAAAATAAATATAATCTTGGAACATAAAATAAATTGACAAACAAAACATTTGTTATACAAAAATACACAAAAAAAAACACTGAAAAAATTACCTACCGAAACTTTTAATGCATTAAAGTGCTGTTTTACCATTTCATTACAGTATTCCGTGTATAGTGACAACATTTGCCTTTCAAAACTAATTGTCAACAATAATAACAACAACAGTTGTTGTCCATATATTCCCCAAATATATTCACATTCAAATCCAGAACAGTCATTACACCTTAAAGGCCCTCTTCCACCTCACGTACAGTAGGCATCAAAAGAAACTGTACATTATAGATAAAATTAGATAACCCGTGCGAATATTTCGCACCGTTAGTTGTCATTTTTGTAACATAAAATGAAAATAATTAATAGAAATTTTATTAAAAGTATAAAAACATTAGAAATCATAATATCATTATACATATTTACATACATACCTACTCGTACATATGTTTAAATGCCTTTATAATCCGTCTTTGAATACAATATTAGAGGTAATGACATGATAATCGTTAACTTTTTGCCCGTACGAATCCTTAATACAAACAAAAATATCTTTAAACGTACGCACTCGAGAGAAAGCCACGTTTAACTGCCCATGTGAAAAGACCGGTTCTAGTAAATACAATCCTATCTTTTGAAGGGTTTATCATCATAGCAAAGGCAACTTTCACAGGGAATAGTTTTCGAGTCATTCGGAAAGGCACAGTTGGATCAGAAGGTGTAAGATTGATTCGGGGTATGAGTACAGTTTTATCGGTATGAATAATTTTTGCTGATATGATGTGCCCTCCTAAGTTTGTTACGATTAGCCTGGTACCATTTATTAACCCCTGTTTAGCATTAAGATTTCTGATTAACATTATAATTGCATTTGTCTATTCATATGGACGTTATTTATATTCTTACGTTGCACGTTATTTTTATTCTTATTTTTCTTAAAACCTTTTTAACAGTTAAATATCAGCTGACACTATATATGTATATATTAAAAGATACCGTGTTACTACATTTCATAAAACAAACAATGCCATGACAATAACGACATTACCAGAATGAATTTTACAACTTTATATATTATTATGTGGAATAGCATTACATTTAAGCGACCCTGTTTATCGCACTTGATCTAACAACTACTGCAAAGTATTGCCAAAACAGCTTTTTACAACTTAATATGCATATTATATATAACTGACTTAGTAATAAACGGCATTATAGTAAATAGCGGTATTGCCAGAATGGATTTTAATACATACTATATTATGTAGAACTGCATTACTATTAAGCGACCCTGTATTACCGCACTTGAACAAAAATATATAATCATAATGGCAACAGTATTATCATGCAGTTCTATATGAAATATAATTTTTATCATTGAAAATATTAATTTATCAATTTCTAATTATTTTTTGCCATTAGTGTTAGATATAAGCTTTAAAATGAGATATCGTTCATTAAATTTGATGCGGTGGTATGGGAGATATTTGCAACCGACAAAAAAATTGCTTTAGAAATAATATATATGATTCTAACAATCATCACCAATCTCAACTTTTACCATTTAATGAGAGGGCCCGAAAAAAATTTGTTAATAATTCGAAATTTTTTTGCATTTTTTTTTTTTTTTTTTTTGTTTCAATTTTTTAAAACTGAAAGTGAAACAATTTTAAAATGAAAATAACGGTAATCTATGAATGTATACTGTTTTTTTTTTTCAATGTACAATTTCTTTTGGCTTCCACTGTTCGCTGCAGCTTGGCGATAGTAGTCTCAGCGCCAATTCTAGAATTTTCGAAAGTTATTTTTCATATTTGCCTGATAATCATTAAGCATCGCCTTTTCTTGGCTTTTAGTACGGTTTGCCATGAAGATTCAGGTAATAAAGTAAACAAGAAAAATTCATGATGATCAGATCAGTGATCAGGAATTAATTGGTTTTTCGCTACTCATGAAAGCACTCATAAATTTTTGAATATAAAAGTGAGTCATCAATATTGAAATTTAACTATTCTGCATTCTAATTCATTAATACTCACTATAAACAACGTTGCAATGAGTATGCGTACAACGTTCACATCAAACTCATACCATTCGAAATATGTTTGATACACATAAGCCTTTTCATTTAGATTCATAATTTTAGAAAAACACTCATAATATGTATTAATAAGATATTTAAGAGTGTATAAAATTGAAAAGTTTCTCAAAAATCTGACTTTCGGAGTTGGCTTTAAACTGTAGATCCCTCCACTTATGTATAAAATTAGTGCACACAACATAAGTAATGTGAGAAGCTTGGACGAAATCCTAATGCGTGACTCGAATCATTCATCAAATTTTACAGTCTTAGTTAGTGTTGCATTAACAACAAAAGATGAAAGACGCGGCAGCAAGCAGAGCAAACACTTTAGTAAGTATTTTAGTGTTCGTACATGACTCATACATACATAGTGTGCTTCGTGTATACGTTGAATTATGGAGAGTCGAAATCAACAGCAGCATCATACGTGTTGTGTTCAGTATGAATATGATGAGTATTTAAAATTTTGAATATGATTAGAAGCGGTTCCATGATATTAAAATAAGAAAAGGGCTATTCATTTCGTAGTTTCAAAAGTATGGAACAGGAATTCGACATCCGTCAAACTAAATTGTGAAACCAATTTTTTTCTTTTCAGTTGAAAGTCTGAGATTGGCGAAAATGGATCGCTTAACTATCACAAAACGCATAGAAATTATCAAAACCTAGTACAAAAATGGTGATTGTGCCATAGCCACGTATCGTGCTTTAAAAGGAGATTATGGTTTACATAATCGTCCAACTGCGCAAGCAATTGGGAAAATTGTGAAGAAATTTTAAGAGACTGGAGTAGTTACAAATATTGAAAGGCCTGTGCCTTTCGCTCGTTCCTTTCAAAATATCGCTATTGTAAGTGAAAGTGTTAACGAAGACCCGAATGTAACGATTCCTAGTCGTTCTTAGGAATAAGGACTGTCTTACGACATTTTATTTTTTTTTTTTATAAAACCAGCACTCAGGAGATGACCGCTACTCATGCAGTGTATTGTGCAGGTTTTAGGAAAGGTGGAAAGAGAGAGGGAAAGAAACGAGTTACTACTAGTGACTATAAAATGGCGAGTGCTATACCTTCACCATTAGACAGTCTACAGCAATCGTCTGCAAGAAGTCCGCAATTTCTCACACCACTTATGTGTGCTAATTTTATACAAAAGTGGCGGGACCTACAGTTTAAAGTCGACTCCGAATGACAGATTTTTTTGAGAAACAAGAAGAGAAAGGGAAGAAATCAGCGAAAAAATACTTTTTACAACGTCATAGATACGTGGAATGGATGCATGAACAACAGGCGATGGACGGCAATTTTTCGAACAAAATTTTCTTCAGCGATGAAGCACATTCCACACTCGGTGGTTATGTTAATAAACAAAATTGTCGTATTTGAGGTTCTGAGAATCCTCAAGTAATTGAAGATAGGCCATTACATCCAGAAAAAGTCACAATTGACTGCGTTCTTTTGGTCCAAAGTGTGATTTGATCTTGCTTCTTCGAAAACGACAATGGAACGACTGTCACCGTCAATTCGGAGTGCCTTTTTTTGCCTGCTGTTGAAGAATACGACTTGGAGAATATGTGACTTCAACAAGACGGTGTCACACGCCACACAACTCGAGCGAATATGGCTTTATTGCAAGAGACATTTTCTGTCCGCGTAATTTCTCGTCGTGGCGATATCAACTGGAAACTAAGATCATGCGATTTGACAGCATTAGACGTTTTTTTGTGGGGCTACGCGAAAGACTGTATTTATGCAGATAAACCTTCAACTCTTGAGCACTTAAAAACTAACCAACATTCGTCAAGTTATGGCTGAGATACCGGCCAATATGTGTCAAAAAAGAATCAATGCTTGCAACAATTCGCGTGGAGGTCATTTAAATGATGTAGTGTTTCACACATAATGTCACCGTTTAAAGTTTACAATAAAAACGAAATGAATCATGAAAAAAATATTTTATTTCTATGGGTTTTATTTACGTTTACTTTTGAAACCACGAAATGGATAATCAGGCATGAATGCTTATAAGTATCGAAAATTATGAGTATGATTCGATTCTACTCATCTTTTTGAATACTCATTACTCATCTCTAATTCAGAGGGTAAGATATCGAACTCTTAAATAATAAATGCCCCTAATAACCTACAAAACTTTCATTAAAAATTATTTCTTATCCTGATTAAATTAGAATTTTTGGTTCATTATACGTTCCATAAATAGTTGCCATGTACGTGTAGAATGTATTTGGTTTTATCGCCTGAACCTTCGAACTTTCAACATTTATGGCGTATCGAAGTTATCGGGTTACAACTTTTCAACTTTTTTTTTTCAACGTTTATTATTGCATATTTGTACTCGTATGTATGTATGTATCGAATAACGATCTATTGTACTATTTTGGTATCATATTCCTGGTTAAACTGATTGACTTTTTAGCATTCAACATGTCAATTTGAGTCAGGAAATCCCAGCATGAATCATTCTTTGAATACAAAACAAAACTACAAAATAGCAAACACTCCATATACTCGTACAATATGATAGAAAGAAATCTTTGATATCCATGGACTAACTATCATGTGTCCAAATGTGCATATCAGTTTAATGTGGAAAGAATAGGGACACAGTGGAAGCTTTAAAAACAGGACTATTGCAAACATTTTTTTATTGTTATTAGATTAAAGCAATCAATAGCTGTTACTGTGTATTAAAAGACAAGATCAAATTAATAGCAAATTTAATTAAATTAAGATGCCATGAAAGTATTTTGAACTATAAAGATTCATTCCAACTATCTTATGAAGTCATGAACGTTTATAAAATGTTTGCTACGATTCACTCGAATCATTTTTAAGTACATACATATTTTAAATATTTTTCCAATGTTATGAATCTAAATGAGTAGACTTACGAATCAAACATTATTTCGAATGGTATGAGTTTGATGTCAACGTACATGTGCGCATATTTATTGTAACCTGCAACTTATAAGTCAACGTTGCAGTGTAAGTATGAATGAATCAGAGTTCATAGTTAAATTTCAATATTGTTGACACAAAATTTCATGAATACTTTTGAGTAGCGAAAAAACGATTCATTGCTGATCTCTGCTGACGACATTGTGGGAGTAATAACACAATAAATGATCTTTATGAAAATAAATTTTTTACTTACTTAACTGGCCATTTAACGAACTTGAGCCTGCCTTAACGCATTCTTCCAGGTGCCTGTGCTTCTTGTACATCTACGTCAATTGCCTACACCAATCGATGGCAGGACTACCAGGATTTGGTCCTTCCAACGCGGACAAAGTCGTCCTCTTCGACGACTTTCGCAAATACCCGCATCAAATACCCGTCTCGATGGATTATTCTTCGCAATTCGAACGACATGGACATACCAACATGCTGCATAACGTCCACGTCGTTGAGGAGCTCATACAGCTTACTGTTGGATCGGATGTGGAAATCGTCGCTAACTTGCACTGGAGCTAGGATCTTATGTTGGACTTTTCCCACGAATACAATCAAGGTTGCTGCACCAGTGCTTAATAGTTTCCATGCATCTGGGCCATAATAAAAAACGGGGAATATGAGAAGACAATTAGTTTTGTCGTGCGAGAGAGGTCTCTGCTCTGCTACTCAATTGCCTATTGAGACTACAATAGCTTCTGTGTTTGTGATGCTGTGTTTGATCTCCAAACTGACATCATTTTTGATCGTGTCGTCAGAGCCAAGATAAATAAATTCCTTAAACTAAACATAATTGACTATTACAATCCTTCAGTTAGGATTACGGCCTAGCTTCTCAACACCACTCATGTTGTGTGTGTTAATTTTATACAAGAGTGGCGCCACCTACAATTGAAAGTCGACTTCGAACGACAGATTTTTTTTGGGTAATTTTTCATGGCAATTTTATTTCACTCTTAGAGTTTTTGCCAGAAATCTGTTGAGAGAAACCCGCCGAAGAAATATTTTTTTCCCATTTCGATATTATAACTGGCTTGGGGCTCGAACCGTGGCTTTATGTCTAATAAGCCAATACACTATACTAGACCACTTAAACTAAGCATAGCCCAGAAATAAAACGAAAATTATTGAAAGTTTAATTGATGTTTAGTCCAGCTGTAATATTGCTGCTATAATTCTATGTTCCGCTGTTAGATAAACTACAGCTTAGTCACACACAACTGTTGTGGAAAAACTTTAGTTACTCCCACGTTTTTTATTTGAATTTTTTTTTTATTAGTTTTTTCTCTTGCCATATTCATATGGGCAGTTTTGGTTTTCGGTTTTTTTTCCGTAGAACATCTCATTTAATAAGGACACTGCAATAACAAAAACAACAAAAACAAATGAGAAAAACTCTATGAATTGTTTATAAAAATAAAACGAGAGAATATGTTGGCATATTCAGTCAATATTATCCCCCCTCCCCCCATAAATATGACTAACAGAAGCAGCAGCAGTAGCTCAATAGTATTCCTCCTTGTAATCTCATGGTTTTGTTTAAGTAAGGAGAGGAACAACAACAACAAATTTAAATTGAAACTCTCGTTTATTTTATAATAACACAGCGTTTCTTTGTTATTGTTGATGTTGATGTTGCTGTTGCAGTTGCTGTTGCATTCATACTTAACAATTCCAATTGCAGCTGTAGTTGGATTTGTTTTAAATTCAACGTTTTTTCTCTCTTTAGACATATAATCGTACGTGTTTATTCCAAAATACTATACGATTCAATATATATTTGAGAAAACAAATAAAATAAAAAATTCTATTGCAAAAAACAAAACAATAACAACAACAACAACAATTGAATAAAATAAAAGAGAACAATATGATGACTCATATATTCATTTTTTTTTTATTTAAAACGTTTTCGTTATTATTTTTCTATTCTAAGCATGTATGCGAGCCCATATAACATACCACATAGAGTTTTAAACGTTGTTTTTTGTTTTGGTTTCTATTCCATTCTGACATATTTATTCTGATAGATTTTCAAACACATATGAGGGGCATAATACTCATATTCTTAATTGGCTTTGGGGAATCTAACAACAGAATTGAGAAGGTTTTTGGAAAGTAAAATAATAAACAGTAGCAAACGCTTGGGATTGTAATAGTAAAACAAAATTTACATCTTAAAACTGCACCCAAATTTTAGGGGAATAATCCTTGTCAGTTTTCCATGCCAAGAAAAACTCCCAAAACCATACTCATAATTTCTGATACGTATGCATGCATTCATACGTACGTACATAATTGGCCATTACAACCCTTCACTCGGAACTACGGACTAGCTTTTTCACACCGCTTATATTGTAAGCCTTAATTGTATCTATGAGTGGCGGGACCTACAGTTTAAAGTCGACTCCGAACGACAGATTTTTGAGAAGCTTTTCATGGCAATTTTTTACTCTCAGAGTCTTTGCCAGAAATCTGCTGAGAGGAAGTCGCCGAAGAAATATTTTTTTGTTTTGATGTCTGCACTTGGGATTCGAACCCGGGCCTTTGTCTAATAAGCCAACACACTACCCACTAGACCACGGCGCATTCATACTTATTTTAATATCATGGACCCTCAACTCATATTTAAAATTTGAAGTACTCATTATCACAAAAAAGTCTAATGTGTGTCAAATCGCATGATCTTGGTGGCCAGTTTGATATCGCCTCCGATGAAAAATTACGCGGCCAGGAAAGGTCTCTTGCAATAAAGCCATATTCGCTAATAGTTGTGTGGCATGTGGCACTGTTTTGTTGAAGCCACATATTCTCCAAGTCGTATGCTTCAATAGCAGGCAAAAAAAGGCACTCCAGAATTGACGGTGGACAGTCGTTCCATCGTCGTTTTCGAAGAAGTAAGATCCAATAACACCTTCGGACCATCACACCTTCGGAAGCTACAAAATAGTAACCTTTTCTGGATGTAATGGCCTCTCTTCAATTACTTGAGGATTCTCAGAACCTCAAATACGACAATTTTGTTTACTCAACATACCCCCACTGAGTGTCAAATGTTCTCAGCGCTTGAAAAAAATTTTGTTCGAAAAAGCATAATACGTGGCTGTGGCAGGAATCACCATTTTTGTACTAGGTTTTGATTATTTTTATGCGTTGCGTGATAGTTAAGCGATCCATTTTCGTCTATGTCGGACTTTCAACTGAAAGAAAAAAAATTGGTTTCACAATTTAGTTTGACGGATGTCGAATTCCTGTTCCATACTTTTGAAACCACGAAATGGGATAGCCCTTTAGGTTAGGTTAGGTTAGGTTAGAGAACGTGTACTTGTCAATTCTGACAAGTACAGTACTCGGTGGTCGAATTGACCCATTGTACTACGTCCTAGCTTCTCACACCACTTATGTTGTGTGCGTTAATTTTATACATGAGTGGCGGGATCTACGTTTAAAGTCGACTCCGAATGACACATTTTTTGAGAAGCATTCCATGGCAATTTTTTTTAATCTCAGAGTTTTTGCCAGAGTTACCGAAGAATTATTTTCAAATTTTCGTTTTGATGTCTGACCTGGGATACGAACTCAGGTCTTTTGTCAAGATTGTGTGTTTGATCTGCTTACTGGTCTGTCTTTTTTGCTTATGTGTCGAATCACTTCAATCATTTATAAGTATTTTTCAAAAGTTATGAATCTAAATGAGTAGGAGGCTTATGAATCAAACATATTTCGAAGAGTATGTGTTTGATATCAACGTTGTACACGTACTCATTGCAAATTGTATTTACAAATCAACGTTTTAGTTAGTTAAATTTAAATATTCTTGACTTACTTATATTTAACAATATTAGCAATTTTTCCCATCCCATCCCATCCTCTCCTCTCTATTATCCTTCCGGCCTTTAGAACGTTGTACAATGGGTCAGATCGAGCTCCGGGTAATGTATTTGTGTTTATTGACAGGTACATGTCCTCTAATCTAACCTATCCTATTTATATTCAAAATTTCATTAGTGCTTATGAGTAACAAAAAAAACCAATTCATTGCTGATCTCTATCCCATACCTCACTTAAGGACTATAGACTTTCTTTCCAACTAAATACTATAGAATGACTTATTGATGTCAATCAATGTCCGACCTTAGAGAAAAATCTTGGATCGCCGACAGCATGCATGCAGTAAGGCATGCATGAAAAAAATTTGGTAGCATAGAAGGAGTATTCCTTAACTGTCTAACAGTGTTGTAATGATCCATAATGATGCATGTCGTATATTAAAAATTGCCATCTTCAAACTGTTTTAATGGGCCTAGACACTGCTTATAATGAATACCAAAATATACACACCGAAAGGTACTTAAAGTAAATTTAATCACCATAAACTTCCAACATAATTTGATGGGTTTTCTACAATAAATTATAATCAAATAAAGCTTCTCTTAAAGTGTGCCTCTTTTTTATTCTTGTGTGCTAGAGATTTCTTATTTATTTTATGATTTACGCCGGTACTTGGACTGTCATGGGTACTAATATTGACAGCGACATGATAATAAAAGTCATAACGTTTGAAACGTTCAGTCATTAAGAAGCAATAGCCAACACCGTTTACTTTCGTATACTTTCGAATTTTTATTTTTATGTTTTAAATTAAATTAAATTTGCAAGAAGGCCTAGTAATATTTACCAAACATTGTTTGGGGATTCATTAAGATTGCCACGGTATGTGGCCATTATACGGTAGTAAGAGGAACAATTTATTTGTCTAGGCTCTAGGTGTTGGGGCATCTGCTTATTGCTGGGTAACGATATTTTTCCGAAGGTTTGAAGTGGTCCCCTCCTCTTTAGCCGTCTTCTAGGAACGTCTGTAATTCAACACAACATCCAGAAGTTTAGCCATTCTGGATATTCCGTTCCTAACGTCAGAGGTTGCATTCTTCTGGCGACGCGTAACTCGCTGCATCATACACACAGTCTCCGACGTCGTCTCCTCTTTAACTGCATTCCAGATACGTTTGTAATTCAACACAACATCCAGAAGTTTAGCCATTCTGGATATTCCGTTCCTAACGTCAGAGCTTGCATTCTTCTGGCGACGCGTAACTCGCTGCATCATACGCACAGTCTCCCTACACTGGGACATAGCATCCTCCTCCATTTTCCTTATCTTACCGATCAGCAAAAATGTAGGAGAGCTTAACGCGGTTGATGTAAAGGAGCATCCATCATGCGGCGTTCCGCTAACATGTGGCGTAACATTATCATCATCACCTTTATCTAGATCACCCTCTTTCCGTAGCAGGGTAGCAACTGGCTGTGCAGCTTGCGGTTGCAAAGTGTCCGACTCTTTTGGTGAATTATCACCCCTTTGTTACTCGGTCGTTCGTGCCTTTCTCATAGGCGATCGCCTTATACGTGGGCTGCTCATAAATGCAACCTCTCCTTGCATCATCTCATCTACTTTAAATATTCTTTTATTCATTTTCATCTGGGTTCCATCTTCAAGTCGCTATCTCATTTCGATTATGCTGTTGTCCTTTAAGACCCCGAGGGTTTCTCTGATAATCAGTGTAGTCCTCACAAGGGCTGACGCAAAACCTTATGGGAGTTTGCGTTCACAGCCAGGTCGGACACTAATTAGGCGTCATCTCATCTAAACCTGCATCGAACGCGTTTAAAGCCTTGCCAAGGATTTAACAGAACAGAAGCGCCTGCAACATTAGCCTGAAAGCCATCTCCACCAGATTTTACTTGGTGCACTTAGGTAACAGAATACTGCAGAACGTCAGCCCGATTGCGTCATATTCAAATCGAAGTTTCAATCGTTGTCAAAGTCATTACTCACTTACTTAATTGGCCATACATACATACATAATTGGCCATTACAACCCTTCAGTCAGGATTACGACCTAGCTTCTCACACCACTTATGTTGTGTGCATTAATTTTATACATGTGTGTGGCGGGACCTACAGTTTAAAGTCGACTCCGAACGACAGATTTTTGAGAAGCTTTGCATGGCAATTTTTTATTCTCAGAGTCTTTGCCAGAAATCTGCTGAGAGGACGTCGCCGAAGAAATATTTTTCGTTTTGATGTCTGACCTAGGATTCGAACCCGGGCCTTTTGTCTAATAAGCCAACATACTACATACTAGACCACGGGACTTAATTGGCCATAATAACCCGATTAACGGATTTCAGCCTGCCGCAACACATTCTTCCAGGCGCCTACGCCAGTTGGTCCCACCAATGGATGACAGGGCTTCCTCGATTTGGTCCTTCCAACGGATACAAGGTCGTCCTCTTTGCCGACTACCGCAGATCCCCGCATCAAATACTCGTCTCGCCGGAGCATCCTCCTCCATTTGAACGACATGGCCGAGCTCATACAGCTCACTGTTGAATCGGATTCGAAAATCATCGCCAACTCGCACTGGACCGAAGATCTTACGTAGGACTTTTCTCTTATGTCAAGGTCATGCCGAATCATTAATTTTGATCTAAGATAAGGAGGCTTTGAACTGCTTTGTGTGTCCCTTGTAGAGATCAATGGCAGTCTTGCCTCCATGTGCTACTATGGTTGGTCTCAATAGGTAGTTGAGTAGCAGAGACCTCTCCCGTACGATAAAACTAATACGATCGTCTTGTGGTGCCCGTGCTTCTCTATGGTGCAGAGACATGCGACCTATTTAGCACAGGCGCAGCACCTTTGAGAGTATTCGAGAGAAATGTTCCACGTAAGATTTACGGTCCAATGCGAGTTAGAGATGATTATCGCATCCGATTCAATAGTCAACTGTGTGAGTTCCTCAATAACAGGGATGTTGTGCAGCGTATTAACATCCAGCAGCTGTGCTGGCTCGGTTAAGTCGTTCAAATGGAGGAGTTTGGTCCGCCGAGATGAGTATTTGATGCGAAGGTCTGGAGAATTCGGTGAAGAGGCAAAGGACTTTTTTTGTGTTGGAAGGAGGTAAGCGATTGGTGTGACCAACTGGCGTAGAGACGCCGGGAAGGATATGTTAATCGGGTTGTTAATGGCCTATTAAGTAAGACCGGATGTAATGAGTTGGTAGGGCGCATGCACCAGCTCATCTACAAAATATAGCTAGACGAAAGTATGCCCAACGATTGGAACCTCAGTGTCCTCTGTCCCGTCCTGAAAAAGGGAGACCCTACGATATACGCCAACTACAGGGGTATAAGCGTTCTCCCTATCGCATATAAGGGTCTTACAGGCGTATTGTATGAACGACTGAAGCCACTCGTCAAAACACTGATTGGACCTTATCAGTGCGGCTTCAGTTGGCAAGTCCACCATCGACCAGATCTTCACACTACGCCAAATCCTGGAAAAGACCCACGAAAATCAAGTCGACACACACCATCTTTTTGTCGACTATAGGGCTGCTTTGGATAGCCCCATTGTTTTTGCCGCAATGTCTGTCTGCTATGCAGAATGACGTTGAGCAATTCCTGCAGTTCCGTCAAGGTAGGAATGGACCTCTCCGAACCTTTTGAGGTTTCAGACAAGGCGATCCCTTATCATGCGACCTCTTCAACTTCGTCATGCGAAAGGCGGGAGTGCATCGCAATGCCACTATTTTTCAAAAAAGTGTCCAGTTGCTTGCGTACGCTGACGACATCGACATCATATGGCGTACCAAACGAGATGTCACTGCTGCCTTTAGTGCTATTGAACGGGAGGCTACTAAGGGTCTGGATATGGCAGTAAATGATGGCAAAACGAAGTATATGTTATCGACAAGTAGAGCCGTGCAGCGTATTGATTCACAAATTAAGGCCGATAACTATACTTTTGATACAGTCAAGGAATTCACTTACCCTGGCTCCGCCGTTACCACCGAAAATGATGTCAGTCTGGAGATCAAGCGCAGGATTACTGTTGCCAACAGGTGCTATTATGATCTCAATAGGCAATTGAGTAGCAGAGACCTCTCTCGCAAGACAAAACTAATACTCTACAAGACGCTCATCCTACCCGTGCTTCTCTATGGCGCAGAAGCATGGACCCTATTAAGAACTGATGCAGCTGCCTTGAGAGTATTCGAGAGAAAGGTCCTACGTAAGATCTTCGGTCCAGTGCGAGTTGGCGATGATTTTCACATCCGATTCAACAGTGAGCTGTATGAGCTCCTCAATGACATGGACGTTGTACAGCGTATTAATATCCAGCGGCTGCACTGGCCCGGCCATGTCATTCGAATGGAGGAGGATGCTCCGGCGAGACGAATATTTGATGCGGGGATCTGCGGAAGTCGGCGAAGAGGACGAGCTTGTTATCCGTTGGAAGGACCAAATCGAGGAAGCCTTGTCATCGATTGGTGTGACCAATTGGCGTAGGCGCGCAAGAATCAGAAGCGCCTGGAAGGATGTGTTGCGGCAGGCCGAAATCCGTTAATCGGGTTGTTAATGGCCAATTAAGTTAGCAGGTAAGTAAGTGGAACACATGAATTCATTTCATTTTCAATTTCTTAAGACGGTTTTTTTACTTTCCTTTTTTACAATTCCAAAGGAAAACATTTACTTTCCAATTCCAATGGTTATGGGGATGTGAATGTGAATGTGGATGTTCTCCAATTGTTCAATCACAAATTTTTTGCTAACGATAAAAATATCTGGGAATTTTTCAAAATTGAAAGTGTTTTTAGTTGCTGGAAACTACACAAAATATTGTACGTATTGGCTGGTGTAGATTTTTATAAAAAATAATTAATCCCCAAACACCAGTTGCAATTGCTTCTTTAGAAAACATATGTACATACGAGGGACGTTTTTTCGTGTTTTCGATTTTTTTTTTATTTGTTAGCCAAAGACCAAAAGGCCTTAATCAAGAATTGAACATTGAACACACACATTCACAATTTAATTTAACCAAAAATCGATGCTTATGAGAAGACAATCTTAGGTTTTCATAGAGTTTTTCAATTCGAATGTGAATATTCCAGTGCTGGGAGTATCAGACCAAAAAAAAAAGAGTTTCTTTCCTTCTTTCAAATATTCCATTGCAGTGGTATTGCAGAGTAAATGTTTGTGGTTCGTTTGTATGTTTGAATTTTCAATAATATTTTATGTGGTTGTTGTTGTTGTTGTTGTTGTAGCATTATTTGTTTTTAGAAGGTGATCATTAAAATTGAAGAAAAATCTCAACACACAGCAGCTGGTCGCAACAACAGTGGCAGTGGCTGGCTGGCTGGCTGGCTGGCTGGTTGGTGATATGTTTTGGGAATACATACTCTGGACATGCTGTGATACTGATTGCAATTGCCACTTTAGGTTTTTTTTCTGCTCACCATTCACAGTGGCAATGAAATGAAACGACCAACGACCAGTCATTAAAATAACAAATACTCGTACTCTCCTAAAGAAAAAAAAAACACAAAATATACGCGATCGAATATGAATTTCGAAAAGTAAAAAAAAAGAAACGCAACAGAAACGTTTTCTGTTCAATCTATGAAATGAAATATTGAAATACAATTTCTTTAAAAAAAAAAGAAAAATTATTATGAAATGAAGAAAAACGTCATACCATTGCCATGCCATGCCATGCCATACCATATAACATATAAGCCTCTATGGCACTTAGGCCATTAGAAACTTTCAAGTTTGAACTGCAGCATCATAGCATTACCATCATTAGTAGAGTGAGAGAGACCGAGTCAATTATTATTTGAAAATGATTCCACCAAACAAAACTACAAATTAAGTAGACAAATATAGTTTAGACAGCCTAATCTCTGGCAGTGGGAAGAAAATGCTATGAAAACCTCTTTTAATATACACAATGGGGGGGCCCGACTATTTGCGCTGTGAAAAGTAACAATGATTAGCGGTGTTCTTTGGCAAAGAAACAAAAAAATGACAATAATTTCGTTAATAATTTAGTAAAGAATCTTTATTAGGTTCTTAAATCAAAAGAAGATATACAATCAACTCTTTAACTCATTTAAGAATTCACGTACAAATTGGTCAATTCACATAAGCCATTGTATCGTTGTATTCATTGTATTGTTGTATCGATTATTGCATGAAAAATTTTTCATATGTTTTTCAAAAGTTGTATTAATTTCTGGCTATTAAATTATTTGAATGCCAATAAAATACATTCGGAATACGAAATACACAATACAGCATAGCTTGGAGCGTTCACAAACAACCAAATGTATTCAATACAACATACACGATACAAAGTCGTGTGAATTGCCTAAATATTTAAGCAGTTCATATTACAGCTTTCATTCTAGAAGTTGCTTTTCTTTTTTAACATTTTCATGGGTTAAATGGTTCATGCAGGATATCGTTACGGATAGTTTACCAGCTTTCTTAGAGGAGATAATAGATTTGGAGATTTCGATCTCACATCTAAGCAGAATTAAAAAATGTTTTTAACAGCACTACTAAATAATATTAGAGTTTAAAGGTTTAAAATACAAACTCATAGATAAGCTACGTTTCTTGAACATGCATTCTGCAGAGAAAGATTGACAAAATACTCAATACTCATACAACCATAATGTCTCAATACGAATGTTTAAACAATTAATTTAAAGAATGCACGTGGTTCCATGGTAAATAAATCATTGGAGACAATTCTACAGTGACCTAATGTCCAAAATGTACTGTGCACAACAACCGTATTCATATTCATAAATCTCAAAGTTTGGCAAAACACTCAATACTCATACAACCATAATATTTAAAGAATTCACGTGGTTCCATGTTAAATAAGCCATTGGAGACAACTGTACGGTGTTATAATGTCCAAAATCTATTGCACAACAACCGCATGTACCTAAATCTCAAATTTTGGATAGCATTTGTGGACAGTTCAAAAACGCCGACTTTACTAACTTCCTACACCTAAGAGGCGTAAGTAATGTACGGACTTTGAAATAGAACAATATGAACTCCAACCTAGACAATCCTACTTAAGCCTTATCAGCAATCTTAGTATCATTGTACACCAGTTAATTGCTTGGAGATCACCATCGTTTCTAGTATTCTAGTTTAACACCTTGATTACATACATACATAATTGGCCATTACAACCCTTCAGTCAGGATTACGACCTAGCTTCTCACACCACTTATGTTGTGTGCGTTAATTTTATACATGAGTAGCGGGACCTACAGTTTAAATTCGACTCCGAACGACAGATTTTTGAGAAGCTTTTCATGGCAATTTTTACTCTCAGAGTCTTTGCCAGAAATCTGCTGAGAGGAAGTCGCCGAAGAAATATTTTTTCGTTTAGATGTCTGACCTGGGATTCGAACCCGGGTCTTTCGTCTAATTTGATTTTTTCGCATTAGTGAGTACGAGATAATTCGTAGTTTTGCTCCCTCGAAGGGAACACATCTGCGAGTTATCTCGTAGTCAGCAGTAAAACGTGTCATAGAGTGCTTCAAAATTAATCCAAATACGACAATTAAAAGGGAAAGTAGTTCAACAGGGGCTCTACTCTTCAACCACGTGCTTACTGTATCCCTTTATATAAGACGAAGAATGGTTCTCAGACGATCACCTATTTTTGCGGAAAAACTCTGAATTTTATTAATGTTCGGCTGATAGGCCCTTAGTTTGTATCATGTATAGTGGGTCAGGTTTCTATTATATTTTGGTAAAGCGCATTTTTATGTGTCCAACCTTGTAGGAGGGGCTTTAGTGAATACCAGCTATTAGAGATTCAAAGTATTTCTAATTCGATTAGATAACAAACTATCTGCTGCCATGTGTTCCCCACCAATAATGAGGAAATTTTATTTATTCCTCAACACCATGTCCTTTCGTCTCACTTCTTTCTCACTTTTCCTAATGCTGTTCAGTTCCTTTGAGACCCTATTTATTGACCACATTCTCTTTGTAGATATCAATCTCCTCATAGACATTTTACTCCTTAAGGTTGTTAAATAATATCTCAACGAGCAATTATTTTTATAAGAAATTAGTATGAGAAGGCTAAAGCTTAATAAGTGCCTTGTGAATCAATTCGAATTTTTAAACAAGTCCTATTGGAAAAAGTTGATTGATTGAGCGATTGTGTAAAAAAGGCGAATGAACTGATGTTCTTTGAAACAATCCTAATGTAAAGGATGTTTTAACTGGCACCATCTCCTATCATACATTTGTCCTTTCGGTGGTATCCATAAGAAAGTTTGAGTATTTATACTCATGGCCGCATTAGTTATGCTACAATAAGACTTTTGTGCCAGAGATCAGTAATGAATCGTTTCTTCGCTACTCATAAGAAATTTTGAATATAAGCGAGTTTCAACAATATTGAAATTCATGCTCACTACAACGTTGATTTATAAGTACAGGTTGCAATGAATCTATGCGTACAACGTTGACATCAAACTCATACTCAACCATTCAAAATATGTTTGATTCATAAGCCTACTCATTAAGATTCATAGCTTTAGAAAAATACTTATAATAAGTACTCATAAATGATTCGAGTAACTCGAATTAAGAATTTACAACAAAAAACAGATCAGTAAGCAGAGCAAACACCCAACCTTCTAGTGAGTATTTTAGTGTTCGTATGCGATACTTATTTTCTTTTTCTTCGTATGTATGTTGAGTTAAGGGAAGAGTCGAATCAACAACATCAGGAGGTTCCATGATATTAAAATAAGTATGAATGCGTATAAAACTGGAGGTCCACACCTTGCGTTTTCGCGTCAAAGCATTGCGTGCGTTTCATAGGTTCTTCGCGTTCTACACTTCAAGTTACATGCAACGCTTTTTACGCGCCAATGTTTGTTTTGATCAGCTATTAACAAAATAAAAACATTTGATTGAAAATACTTGAATAATACATTTCGTACAAAAATGGCAAATAAAATTGAAATTTTTAAAGAATTTCTAGAATTGATTGAGTTTGTGAATAAAATATTTAAAAAAAAATTATTCCTATGAACAAGCGAGCTTATTTTATATAGGACTTCATGTTTTTTCACAACTTCGATTAATTTTTCCTCCATTGTTCTTTGAAAAATTTAAATAAATTAAAAATTTACTTTACGCGTTCTATGCGTCATGGCATCCTACGCTTTTGTGCGTGTAACTTGCACCATATAAATACATTAATTCTACTTTTTTGACAGCCGCGTAGAATGCGAGAACGCGTAGAACGCGTGGTGTGGACCTCCGTCTTAAGTATTAGAAATTATGAGTATGATTCGATTTTAATCATCTTTTTGAATACTTATTGCTGATATCTGGCTGGTACCATCTCTTATCATCCAATTGCCCATTGGGTGAGAATTTGTAGTTAGGGCTACATAAGCTGAATCAATCAGACCTTTGTAGCTAAACTTAACTTTCAAATGTTATGGAAATTTTCCCAAATTGAAGCACTTTTATTATCTTGTATTGTCATTCAGTGTTTTTCTTTTTTCTATTTTTTTTTTTTTGCAAAATGTTACTTGCCAATCATTTTATTTCGTTTTGCCATTATTTTTTCAAAAACTTCAAGCCAAATATGTAAAAAAAAAAAAAAATTGAAATGAAATGAAATACAACAATGTAATATTTCTTTTGTTTTTGCTTTTTTTATGCATTTCAATTTCTTACCTTTTTATAATTGAATACAAATCACAAATTGACACTTTAACACTAACAACTTTCAATACAAAACAAAACAAAAAAAGACTTCAAAATTGTATTGTTTTAAGTCGCATTCGATTGCATTTTACTATCCTAAACGATGGTTGGTTGGTTGATTGGGTTCCCTTCTCTCAAACTGAAACTTCAATCAGCCAGCTAAGACTACTACTGTATGATTATTTTTATTTTTTTTTTATTTTTTTTTATTGTAATTCAAATATCGTGAAGAGAATTAAACAGGAAAAACAAAAATAAATGAAAGAAAAAAATTAAATTTTTTTTTATTTTTTTATTATTTTTAATAACGTGTTACATGTCAATTTATAATTCAAAACCATTATGTGGCTTAAAATTACATACAAAAAAACAACCAACAACACCAAACTATTATTTGGTTTTCTTTGTTATTGTTTTTGTTGTTTTTTTTATATGAAAATAAATGCAAAATATTAAATCAAATTGAAGAAATACAAAAAAATTAAATACAAAATCATAAACGAATAAAATGTTGTCAATTTTAATTTATAAACTCATAAATACAATAACAACAACAACAACACAAACAAACATGTGCAATAAAATAAAATAAAATAAAAACGTTCAAACAAACCCAAGCAAACAAGCAACTAAAAAACAACACAAACAAAAATAAATAAATGCCAGGCATTTCAAATAATCACTAAAAAAAAAGACAATTTTTTTTATTTGATTTTATATTGAGTGTTTGAATATGTTTTGCGATAGGGGCAAACACACTAACTGTTGCTACTACTTCCATTCAAACATTCGCCTGCAAGCAGCCAGCCACTCTGGCAGACAGACATGCAACAAATGTAGGCACAAGCAAACATTTCTCTGCTGCATACACGTATGTACGTACATTGATGCGGTGACAAACAACTGTCACAGCGCAAGTCATCATCATATTAATTTGAATACGTATGTTTAACAAGACTTTTAATTTTATGTTCAAAATGTTGTTGTTATCAGTACAAAAAAAAAGAAACAGAAAAAAAAATTGGCAACAATAACAACAACAACAAAAACAACATCAATTGGAAAAAATATAGCATTTACAATGACAAAAATAAAAACAAACTATGGCATCAAACAAAACATTGATTTTTCTTAACCCCCCGTTATTGGTTGGTATTGGGAGATTGATCTTAACAAATTGTACTAACGTTCACAAAAAATTGTACTTTTTCCAGGCCGATTGTACTAAATTTTTTTTCTTTTTTAAACTTTTTTATTAAAAATTAAATAAAAATATAAATAACAACTCATTTTAGGTTTTTAGTCTTTGCATAATTATAACACCAGTCTCATTTTTGTTAAATTAGAGCTTTATTTACCAAAAATATTAATACTTAAAACTTAGTAAACCCGTTCTTAAAGCTTATTAAACTCAATATTTGATCTTTCATACTCTTATAAAGAATTTTAATATTTCTCCGTCTATTTTTCCCCACTCTTCGATTATTTTTAATTTCAAATCTTCAACACTGGTAAATTGTCTGTTATTTTGAATATAATCTTCGGACAAGAATGGGCAATTCGTTTAAGAAACCGTTTTCAATAACATTCATATCAAAAGAGCAAGCTCTTCACGATAAAACCTCAATAGATTGTTTACGGAACTATTCTATCCTCTGTCTGCTGATATGAATTCTGGCATTATCCTGTCGTAAAATATATTTTTTTTCATTATTTGCTCTCTAGAAGAGGAGCAAACTACAGCTAAGAACAGTAAAGTACTCTGTACTATACATTCGCGTAGATGGAAACTGAAGTTCGAAGCAACCACTTAAAGAAATAATCCCCCAGCAATAAACTATATCCCCAAAACTCGAATTTCTAAGGTCACGACAGTAGTATCGATAGTCATCTGGTCTATCTAAGTTCAACTTTTTTTCATCAGAGAATATGACCTGAAGACAATTCATTGTTTGTTATTATTGAAATGCTGATGGTGCTATAATTATGAAAAGCACTTTATAATAGGTAAACTTAATAACTTACTTTAATACTTAACTATAAAGGAATAAAAAAGTTTATGAAATCCAAATTTTAAATCGCTATTTGTGATCAATTTTGTACCAGCAAACTATTTGTGATTTCAATATTGTTGCAACACTAATTAAATAACTTCAATAAATCCCTTGTTTGGATTAAATTAGAGTCACTCGAAGGAAACAGTCCATTTCGTCCTTTGATTTTTATTAAATTTTAGTATGAAAATATCCTTTCTACATTTGCAGATTAATGTGGAACGAATAATATTCCTTTTATAACTCTTAATATGTCAAGTTAGCAACAAGTTGCCATATGCAAATGAAACGAAAAAAAAACTTATACTTATGATGAGACAGAATATTTGAGTGATGTAATAAAGTAGAGAACATTTTTCAATAGTGCTAAATAAGTCATTGAGGTGCTATGGTGTTTTTAACATCCAAATAGTGCTAAAAAAAGTTCAATTGTACCAACTTTTCCATCCCTGCTGTAGTTATTGGACGCGTTGTATCTGCAGTAATTGTCGAGCAGGCAGTTGACTTCAAACTCGAACTTCTTTTCATGTCGTTTTATATTTTAAACGGTCTCCTTGGCAAGCTAACTGACTACATCAGGATGTTTAGTCGCTTCTATTTGATTCAAACTGTCGCTTACAAATATATTACGAAGCATCACTTCAAACATACACGTTGGACATACATGTGTTGGACTACCGACATACATTCTGTTACGATTACAAAAGTAACTACGGGTACACAAGCACTACTAAGATGCTGGACATAAAAAACGATTATTTACCGCTCTCAGACACAAATCCTCATAGCTGTAGGTTACTTACTTACTTACTTAATTGGTAATTACAACCCTTTAGTCAGGATAACAACCTAAATTCTCAAACCAGTTATATTGTGTGCGTGAATTTTATACATGAGTGGCGGGACCTACAGTTTAAAGTCGACTTCGAAAGACAGATTTTTTGAGAAGCTCTTCATGGCAATTTTATTGACTCTCAGAGTTTTTGCCAGAAATCTGTACTTTGTTTTGATGTTTGGCCTGGGGCTCGAACCCTGGATTACGTCTAATTAACCAACACACTACCTACTAGACTACGGCGACTTACAATGACCATATTTCACATTTAATTCGTTCTATTACCTTTCTGGGCGGCATATGGGACCATATCTATATGGTTTACATACAAATACGTCATTACAAAATAATTTCTTACACCACTTATGTTGTGTGTGTGTGTGTGATAATTTCATACATGAGTGGCAGGACCTACAGTTTAAAACCGAATTCGGGAAGCATTTCATGGCAATTATTTATTTACTCTCAGAGTTGTTGCCAGAAACCTACTGAGAGGAAGATGTCGCATCCGAGTACATACATACATAATTGGCCATTACAACCCATCAGTCAGGATTACGACCTAGCTTCTCACACCACTTATGCTGTGTGCGTTAATTTTATACATAAGTGGCGGGACCTACAGTTTAAAGTCGACTCCGAACGACAGATTTTTGAGAAGCTTTTCATTGCAATTTTTACTCTCAGAGTTTTTGCCAGAAATCTGCTGAATGGCAGTCGCCGAATAAATATTTTTTTTTTCATATTTTCGTTCTAATGCCTGACCTGGGATACGAACCTGGGCTTTATATACGTCTAATAAGTCCAAATACTACCTACTAGACTACGGCGACTTACAATGACCACATTTCACATTTAATTCTGGGCGGCATATGGGACCATATCTATTATGGTTTACACACATAATTGGTCATTACAACCCCTTTATGCTTTATGTGTGTGTTAATTTCATACATGAGTGGCAGGACCTTCAGTTTAAAACCGAATTCGGGAAGCATAGGTTAGGTTAGGTTAGAGGACGTGTACTTGTCAATTCTGACAAATACAGTACTCGGTGGTCGAATTGACCCATTTTACAACGTCCTAGCTTCTCACACCGCTTATGTTGTGTGCGTTAATTTTATACATGAGTGGCGGGACCTACAGTTTAAAGTCGACTCCGAACGACAAATTTTTGAGAAGCTTTTCATGGCAATTTTTACTCTCAAACTCTTTACCAGAAATCTGCTGAGAAGAAGTCGCCGAAGAAATATTTTTTGTTTTGATGTCTGACCTGGGATACGAACCCGGGCCTTTCGTCTAATAAGCCAACACACTACTTACTAGACCACGGTGACTTTCTCGGGAAGCATTCCTTGGTAATTATCTATTTACTCTCAGAGTTTTTGCCAGAAACCTACTGAGAGGAAGATGCCGCATCCGAGTACAGAGTAGTTAAATTTCAATATTGTTGACTCACTCACATTCAATATTTCATGAGTGCTTATGATTAGCGAAGGCGTCTATATGCGAGTGGGCAATGGCGTGGATCAGTTACAGGTCACTCAAGTAACCTGGAGAAATTTAAAACTGTTGGGGACTATACGACTATATAGTACCGCGATATGACTTCTCGATGAAGTTCATAACGACCATCTCGGGTAGAGAGGTATGAAGGAATGGTGCTGGGCATTTCGTGAATGACTCCGTCTAAATCTTCACTGAAGGATTCAAGTTGGAAGGAACCATTGGTGGTGGAATATTCTCGGAGTCAATAGATATAGCCAGATCCATATGGGTGCCAGATTACTTCACTGTTTTCTAGGCTGAGGTGTTGGCAATACATACATACATACATACATAATTGCACATTACAACTTACTTACTTGCTTACTTAATTGGAATTACAACCCTTTAGTCAGGATTACGACCTAGCTTCTCACACCACTTATGTTGTGTGCGTTAATTTTATACATGAGTGGCGGGACCCAGAGTTCAAAATCGATTCCTAATGACAGATATTTGAGAAGCTTTTCATGGCAATTTTTACTCTCAAA
This sequence comes from Sarcophaga peregrina, assembly GCA_014635995.1. NCBI lineage: Eukaryota > Metazoa > Arthropoda > Insecta > Diptera > Sarcophagidae > Sarcophaga > Sarcophaga peregrina. The sequence goes on along the minus strand of CM025792.1, from coordinate 97,331,351 downwards.
GTCTTTGCCAGAAATCTGCTGAGAGGATGTCGCCGAAAAAATATTTTTTCGTTTTGATGTCTGACCTGGGATTCGAACCCGGGCCTTTTGTCTAATAAGCCAACACACTACCCACTAGACCACGGCGATTGTTGGCAATACAGGCTGCAGTAAAGATTATTTGGGATTAGAATATCCCCAATGGAAACATCACCCTACTCTCTGACAGCCATGCCGCTTTCAGGGCTCTGGGCTCCAATGTGATTAACTCCAAGACGCTTTACGGCTGTCGGAAACACTTGAGCAAGGTGGCGAAGAGATGTAATGTACACATCATTTGGGTTCCGGGACACAACGATATCCTGGGAAACTGCAAAACAGAAGAACTGCCTGGCGACATGACTATCGAACTCTCCGACGAATATTTAAATACTGGGGTCCCTTTGAAAGATCACAGACGCTGTCAACTGGAGGTGGCTTCGAATAAGGGTGGCAGAGTGGCGCGCATGTCCTTGTCTTTGGTTGGATAGTAGGCGCACTGCAAGGCTGCTGAAATTCCAAAGAAGCATGCTCAGTGCGGTTATTACATTATGGGTGTTGGACATTGGTCTGGGACATCTCTTGTACGATTTCAGTAGAAGCTGCACAGATGAAGAGGAGGAAGAGACGGTTCTTCATCTACTGGGAACATGCCTGGCACTGTGTCAAAGGAGGAAGAGAGTTCTTGGTGCCTACTACATCGAGGTGATCTGCTTCATTGTAAGCTCTAGAAGGTTCCAGGATTAGGGGATAGTTAGCGAGAACTGTGGTATCAAAATGGGCCCCATGAGGCCTAAGTGTGTCTATCCAATTCATTTGGGGGGCGGCCACTTATACCCGCCTACCTATGAGTAGCGAAAAAAAAAACGATTCATTGCTGATCTCTTAAATTTTATTTGAATTAAATTTTCAAATTAATAAAATCTAATAACAAAGACGGCCTTTATCATTTTATTATTCTCAGTGTAAGCAATTTTCTTGTTTTTTTTTGTTGGATTTGGAACTGGATTCGGGGCAATGCTTAAAATTCGACCTCCTTTATTCAACTGATAATATTTTGCTTTGAAGTACTGCTTACTGCATGGTATGACGGAATTTTATTAAAACGTTCCGTCACATATTTTTTTTCACTTTTTTTTTGATTTCTTCTTGTTGTTGTTGTTGTAGTTGTTTTAATACAATATTATTCGTATGTACTATCAAACTAAGAGGTAAGAGTAGGTCAACCTTCACGGTATGATTAATGTTAAAGATGTATGTACGTATGTATGTTTATAGGATTTTGTATGCATAAAATATTTTTAAATTATTAGATCATCCGTTGATAATACAGTCAGTCTATGTGTGTATTGTTGTATGTTGTTGTTGTTGTATGTTGAATATGACTTTATAATCTAAAAAGAAAACATAAGTACTCTTGAATAAAAAGGTTGTTTTTTGTTTTATTAAAAAATTAAAATTAAAATAAAAAAAAATTAAGAAAATATTGCATACCAAACTGATAACATTATTTACAGAGGGAGCGGCAAAAAGAGAGAGAGACAGAATGAGAAAAAAAATTTACACTCTCTTATCTGGTAATAATATTCTCATACATTGTTTTAATTAATTATTTAAAATAAAAAATACAAACAAGCAAGTGGCCTTACCATACAGTACACAACATAAGTGGAGCCTCAAAGCGATTGAGAAAATAATGGCAAAATTATGTTGTTCCTATGTTTTTAAATTTTTTTTTTTTTGGGCATTACTTTTCTTTGCCACTGTTAGGTTTACATATGTGTTTGTGTGTTAAGTGTATAAGAATTAACATAATTTAGAATTTTCTCACAATAATATAAGAAAATGGATGAATGTTTTCCATTTTATGGTTATAATATCCAGAAAAAAACAAAAATTTTCCATAAACGTCTTTCGATTTGGAGTGAAAAAACATTAAAGACATTACAAGGCCTCAGTTAGGATTACGACCTACCTGCTCTATGCAATCTAGCCTGTTATATATACGATTACAACGTTAACTACGGAAACAAGCAGAGATGCTGGACACAAAAAACGATTATTTATCGCTCTCAGACACAAATCCTCACGGCTGTAGCTTTCTTACTATCTTAATTAATCGGTTATTACTAGTGTTTTTACCCAGAATTACAATCTAGATTCTCACACCACTCAAGTACATACATAATTGGTCATTCCAACACTTCAGTCAGGATTATTGGCCTAGTTTCTCACACTACTTATGTTGTGTGTGTTAATTTTATACACAAGTGGCGAGACCTACAGTTTGAAGTCGACTCCGAACGTCAGATGTTTGAGAAACTTGTCATGGCAATTTTATTTACCCTCAAAATTTTTGCCAGAAATCTGCTTAGAGGAAATTACCGAAAAAATACTTTTTCTATTTTATTTAGATGTCTGGCCTGTGACTCGTACCCCGGCTTTACGTCTAATAAGCCAGCACACTACTTACTAGACCACGACGACTATAGCAACAACATCAGCATACAAAAATATAAGAGACAAAAGATGTAAACAACCAACAACAAAGTGCAGCGTACAAAGAAGTAAACAAGGAAAAACATATACAAGCAGCACAAAATAAATATGACACGCTTACGAACACTAAAATACTCACTAGAAGGTTGGGCATTTACTCTGCTTCCTGCTCTGTCTTTTTTCTTTTGTTGTGAATGCAACAACAACTAAGACTGTAAATTTTAATGAATGATTCGAGTCACTTCAGTCATTTATAATTCTTTTGTCTAAAGTTATTAATCTAAATGAATAGTCGTATGTGTATCAAACGAATAGTAGGAGTTTGATGTCAATGTTGTAAGCATACCCATTGCAACCTGTACTTCTAAATTAATGTTGTGAAGTGAGTATGAATGTATCAGAGTACAGAGTAGTTAAATTTCAATTCTTTTTAACTCACTTATATTCAAAATGCCATGAGAGATTATAAGTAGCAGACAGAGCAGTAAGCAGAGTAAATGTCCAACCTTCTAGTGAGTATTTTAGTGTTCCTAAGCGCGTCATATGTTGAGTTATGAAGCAGAGTCAAAATCAACAACAATATCATACGTATTGTTAAGTATGAATGTGAATGGGTACTACAAACTTTGAATATGAGTAGAGGTTCCATGATATTAAAAGAAGTATGAATACGGGCATATAAGTATTAGTAAGTATGAGTATGAATCGATTCTACTCATCATCTTTGATAGACCCAAGTGCGCAAAAAACTTATCTGCTTTATTAGAATGTGTATTCCAGTATCTCAGAATATCTTTCAATAAGATTTGTAATTCATTCAATCAAAACCTTTACTTTTAACTGATATTCACCTTTTTATAGCTTTCTAATCAGCTGATAATTCTATTTGAATGACAAAGAAATTACTTACACGGATGTTATATTATTTTTCAAGACACTTTAAAGGTTCAATTAGTCGTGACTTTACCATAACGCTGTAGTTGTAACCGTAAATTTACTATTAGCAGCAATCAGTGCTGCCATAGCCATAAACAGCTGTTTACGTTAATTGCACATACGCATATGCATTTTTCAAAAGTACAAAAGTAAACAAAAAAAAAATGTGTATACATGTAAGTAAATTCAGCAAACAATATGTACCAAAATTCAATTGGTACATATGGTCATCGTTATGACTACGGCATTATGGTAAGTCACCTATAAAAGAAAACAGTAATGTCTATAACGTTGACTAAAACAGCTGATTTATATGGTTATGGTTAAGTCACGACTAATTGAACCTTAAATTCATACATAAAGGAGACTGGTTAGTTATGGTTGGTATGCCTAACAGAAATGTTTTGCTAGTTTGCTGATACATATGCAGTTAGTAAAGTACTTGATATCCAGCCCTAGCCACCTCATGATTATTTCCCTAATAAAGCAAAATTCCAATTCCCTACTAATAATCCATGATTGTATTCATCTTTTTGAATATTTATTGCTGATTTTTGTTTCCTATATTGCTTTGGGCATGTGGTAATTTTTATTGTAAATAATTTGCGAAAGTAGGGTACCTCAATTGCGGACTTGACTGTTTTTTTTTTTTGTTTTTTTATTCGTATTTAATATTTACTTGCTGGCACATTCTTCCAGACTGAATGGCATTTTTCAGTAATTAGGTAATTGCTAATCTAAGCACAAAGACAGCCAGCAAACCCAAGGCGGCAATAGTTAGATAGTAGCAACCGAGCAGTTGAATATAGAAAAATGCTGCTGCTGTTTTTGAAATATTGACACGAATTTCAGTACTTATTATTATTATCATCATCATTATCATCATTATTATTACTAATGATGAAAATATTCTATTCTATTTTCAATGAGTTTGTAGTTTTTTTTCTTTAATTTTCATAATTTTTTTTTTTGTATTTTCTCTATTTAATTTCAGATTCAACAAAGGAATGTTAAATAAAGTGTAGAAAAAAAAATAAAAAATTTTTTTGATAAGAAGCCAAATGCAAAAAAAAAATAGAACAAAAAAATATGAAAAAAAAATTTGCTAGAAATTGAAATTGTATTGTCTTAAGTAACCGAGTTAATGTCACGTAAAATTGTTGTAAAAAAAAATCGCTTGATTTCCTTACATTCAGCACAGATGTTGGAATAACGCATGAAACTGAATTTCACTGACGTAATTAAATTCATAAGAAAATTTTTCTTTGTTTTAAATAATAATTTTTTATAATTTTTTTTTTTAAAGGTTTTCATTTGAAATTGATTACACAAAACCAAACAAAAACTAAGCCCAGATGTTCGTTCTAATCTTTATCTATTTCTCTATTGATTTCTTTACACACACACACAATATTTTATGTTTTCTTTTTAATTTTAATTAGCAAAAAAATGAATAAAAAAAAACAAATGAACTTAATATTGGATCAGATTAAGGCTTGACGTAAATTTATAAACCGAAATTAAAACTACACCACTACGCTTCATAAAATTAATGATTTTTTTAACACTCCCTCCCAGCAATGAAGTGAGATGAACCTTCTGATAAAATGTCAAGTCAAGTCGAGTCAAGTCAGAACAAAATGATGATGAAATAAAATTGCTTACGTTGTAGACGTTGTTTGGAAAAAATCTAAAAAAATGGCAACACCATATAAGGTATTGTGTTGTATTTTACATTTAAAATGATAATTTTAAATAAAAATTTATTTGAAATACTTAAATTAAGCTAGGAAACCTTAATACTTCAAAGAAAGTTGGACCTATAGCAGATATCTCCATGAAACTAAGCCTAAATCTCTTTCCTAAGGCTAAGGAAAGGGCTTACGAAAGCAAAAAAAACTTATAAATGTTCAGCATAATTTATAATTGCGACTAATTTGCGTATGTCCCCTCTCTCCCAATAGTCTAATAGGCCGTGGTTCAAATTTCAATAAAATAACAAAAACTCTTGAGAGCAATTATATGGGCCATGAAATATTTCTAGTGGATTAAACCAGATATAAGCAATGAGTATTCAAAGAGATGATTCGAATCGAATCATACTCTTAATTTCTGATACTTATACACACCAATTGCGATTAAGTTGCGTATATCCACTCTGTCCCAATGGTCTAGTTGACCGTGGTTCAAATTTCAATAAAATAACAAAAATTCTTGAGAGCAATTAAATTGGCCATGAAATATTTCTCGTGGTTTAAACCAGATATCATTCACATACATACATAATTGGTCATTAGAACCCATCAGTCAGGACTATTGACCTAGTTTCTCACACCGCTTATGTTGTGTGTGTTAATTTTATACAAGAGTAGCATGACCTACAGTTTAAAGTCGACTCCGAATGACAGATTTTATGAGAAACTTTTCATGGCAATTTTATTTTAATTTCCGGGATTTTTTGCCAGAAATCTGCTGAGAGTAAATCGCCGAAGAAATATTTTTTGTATTTTGTTTTGATGTCTGGCCTGGGACTCGAACCCTGGCTTTTACGTCAACACACTACCTACTAGACCACGGCGACTTCTAAACCACATATCAGCAATGAGTATTCAAAGAGATGATTAGAATCGAATCATACTTATAATTTTTGATACTTATACTTACCAATGTCCCTCAGGGGAAGATAATCTTCGGCTTTTTACACAAACTTGGGGGACGAACACCAATAATCTTCGTTAAAAAGAGCGTAAAAATGCATTCAGTAGCTTGTCAGCTTTTAGTGAAGAAGATTAGGGGTTTGGCGTTGTATATTTTCTATCTTCTACTACATAAACGTATAAGGTTCGACTTGAAGATATTACTAACAATTTTCCTCTGGGTTACACACATGCCTCTCACAAATACCCACAATAATTTTTATTATGTTCTCTTTAAGCCGACGTCTACAATCATACTTATTTTAATAGTGTTAAGAAAATGGAAACGGTGTATGATCGTTTAACGTTAAAACAATAAACAAAAGCAACGAACTTGTTGCAAGCGAACGTAACAACAAGCAATGTAAACAAAATACATAAACAACAATGAAGTCGCAATAGAGTTCTCTACTTCAAGAACATTGGTCAGACTGTCTTGCCTTTGTATAGACAGACGACGAGTAGTAAGAATTGTGTAAAGTCTTGTCTTGTGTGAAGTCGCGTTGCGTGTAGAGAGAACAGTCGTGGTTTGAATATCGCCATTGTAAGAAGAATAGCGAATACGTAGCAATTTTTATTGTATACGACAATAAAGAATTTAAATGAAATTAACATCAATTTATTTTTATTTTGTTTGCAATCAACGATTTCATATTTTAAACGTTTTTAAAAAGGTCAAAATGTAACAATAGCATGGAACCTCTCTACTAATATTCAAAGTATGAAGTACTTATTGTATTCATATTAAACAATATGTATGATGTTGTTAAGATCAGCAAAAAGTATTCAAAATTATGAATAGATTCGAGTCATATTTATAATTTCTGATACTAATACGTATTCATACTTATTTTAATAACATGAAACCACTACTTATATATTCAAAGTTTGAGTACTTGTCATTCTCATACTTAACAAGACGCATGATGATGTTGATTTCGACTATCCATAACTCAACATACATTCGAATACTCACTAGAAGATTGTGTGTTTCCTCTGCTTGCTGCTTTTCTGTCTTTTTTTTGCTTACTTGACTGTTTTATTCTGTTATAAATGCCTAACATTTATGAGTATTTTAAATATTTTTCTTAAGTTATGAATCTAAATGAGTAGGAAGAGGCTTATGAATCAAACATATTTCGAATGGTATGAGTTTAATGCAACCTATACTTATAAATCAACATTCTAGTAAGTACGAAGGAATCAGAGTACATAGTAAAATGTCAATATTGTTGACTCACTTATATTAAAAATTTCATAAGCACTTATGAGTAGCGAAAAACGATTCATTGCTGATCTCTGGTTGATGGTCTATAAGTTATTTACAACTCTACAAAAACACTTGCTGGTTGGCTACAGTAATCGTCTACAGATATATAGAAATCGAAGACTTTTAAATTGTTTTTCTATGAGTTTGTTTTGTGAAGAATAAGATCTAAAATGATTTTTAGTTCTTATGAGTCTGGCCCATATGACTGCTAGAAAATACTATCTCGATCCGTTTTTCGTTGTCCAAAAGCAAATTGAAATTCTCACACACGTACGATTCTTTGATACCTATACTGAGAGCCATAAATGACTCAGCACCCACTATAATTTTAACTTTTCTATTATGAATCCCAGGTCAGACATCAAAACAAAAAATATTTCTTCGGCGACTTCCTCTCAGCAGATTTCTGGCAAAGACTCTGAGAGTAAAAATTGCCATGAAAAGCTTCTCAAAAATCTGTCGTTCGGAGTCGACTTTAAACTGTAGGTCCCGCCACTCATGTATAAAATTAACGCACACAACATAAGTAGTGTGAGAAGCTAGGTCGTAATCCTGACTGAAGGGTTGTAATGGCCAATTATGTATGTATTATGAAAAATATACTTGTAGCATAACAATAATATTGTTTTTTTGGTTTTGTTTTAACACATTTTATAGTTAATAAATAAACGTTTTTATTTTTGGAAATTTATTCGACTATTCTCATTTGCTTTTCTCGCTATTCTAAGAAAATTAATTATTCAGTGCTGTTTACATACTTTTGGCGCTCAGTGTATGTATATTGAGCCTTAAAATGCTTTTATTTGCAAAAGTATTCGGTGATGTCAAAAGAAAAACCCCAAAACTCTGGGTATCCATTGTGACTTATTGCTTGTATTCCCATAGTACCTATGTAGAGATAGGATTAAGTTCGTTATGCTGTAGGGAATATCCTAGAAGATGCAAAGGGGCTATAAGGGACTTGAAACTCTACTAAATCGCTTACCAATTCAGTACAGTGCGTGTCTATAGAGGTGGAGATAGTGATTTTTTTGTTTTATTGTTTTTCAAAGAGTTTGTTTTGTGATTGAAAAATTCGATTGCGTTTTTATTTGTTATTTTTCAAATATTTTTATTTAAGAAATAAATTTTAGAAAAAGATTTTTAATAAAGATTTCAATACAAAAAAAAAAAATAAATCAGAAATCTATTAATTGGAAGTGTTCAGTGTACAGAGTTCATTGCCCCTTGTGACTTAAACAAAATGTCTCAATGACAATAATACACTACCTGTCTAAAGGACGGAAATGTTTATAAAATTTTCATCGTGTGTCTCCTCTAAGAAGGAATAAATCTTATTGGACTATGTCTTACAACTTTCATACAAAAATATTCATAAATTGTACACACGTATTGCTGTTTAACCATAAACCATGCCAAGTGACACTAGCACAATAGACATGGAGACATTCCCTAAGAAGACATGGTTTAAATTAACAACAACAACAAAAACAAAAAACGAAAGAAAAATTCAAAGGAATTAAAAAAAAACTAAACAAAAACAGTAGGGTTCCTTAAACCATTTCCCCTTTTTTTTAAAACTATTTTTCCCTTGTATTTCTTAGGCGAAAAATTGTGGACAATTTATGTTTACAATGTTCTCATAGCAATAGCAAGCGTAATAGCTGAAGATATTTATGAACAAAAGTTCATGACCTTTCCATAACGTTGTCTCATGTCCATGTTTGAGTATTATTGCCACTACAACAGACCAGACCAGACCAGACCATGCCA